>JALMGJ010000014.1:26473761-27137790 GCA_023362775.1 Charina bottae
AACACAGCCCGGCCCCGCCCCCTTACCCTCCCCCCGCGCGTCAGCCGACGTCGCTGCTGCGCGACCGGCCCCCTTACGCCGCTGCACTGAGCCGCGCTATTCTCCAACTCCACGCGGCGGCGGCGCGGCCGCTGGCGCTCGAGGATCCCTTACGCCGGATGCGTGGGGAGGCCGCCGGCCGCGCGCACGCGCAGCAACCTTGCCTAGGTCGCCTGCGGGAGGGGGAGGCGGCGGCGGCGGCGGCGGAGGAGCAGAACATGAATGGAGCAAAATGGCGGATCATGTGCAGGTGAGGCGGAGGGGCCCGCGGCGCGCCCGCCGACGACAGGCCGGCGCTGACGCCGCCGCCGCCCCGCAGGGCCGCCGCCCCAGCGGCCGAGCGGGCGGGCCGAGGGCCGGCGCGGCGCCCACTCGAGGCCCGCCGGCGCGCCGGCCCGGCCGCCGCTTCCGAGCCCGGGCGGCCGCCGGTCCCCCGCGGGAGACAGGCCCGGGCGCCGGGGCGCGCGCGGAGCAGGCCTGGGCCGGGCCGGGGCGTCCCTGGCGGTCTGGCGGGCCCGGCGCGCGCGGGGGGCGATCTCGGCGGGGCTCCGGGGCGACGCGCCCTCGGCTCGGATCCGCAGGGGGAACCGAGGGAGTGCTTCTTTCCTCGGGCCCGGACGGCCCGCGTTTCTCTGCCGGGTGACTGGCCACCCCCGGCCTCCCCGTTCCCACCCCCGGGGGGTCCCGCCTTCAACCGCTTCTCTTCAAGCTGCGTCGTCCTTTGCGCGGCTGGTCAGGAAACTGCGCCGTGGGGTCGGACTTGCCCGGAGCCGGAGCTGCTCCTCCCGGTTCCGATGGGGGTGCGAAGGGGCTCCGCGCTGGCCGTGGTCGCGGGAAGGAACAGGTGGAGGGAGGGCCGTGGAGGTGGGCCGGGCCTGCCTCGCGGGCGGGCCTGCGGGATGCCTGGGGCTCCTTGACATGCGGGCGGCCTCGGTGTTTCCCACGTGCCACCGCTTGCGAGGCATTCAGGAATTGGCGGAATAACGGAGCGGGGGAGCAGCGTGCCTTGTTTCTGGCAATTCTTGGCTGGCAAAGCATCAGCAGCAAAAGCATGTCAAGTCAAAAGTCAGGAGGTTCGATGAAGTATGAATAAGGCTTAGGAACATGTCTATGAAGGTTCTCAGTCATCCAGGTGGAATTGTCTGTAGCTTGAATCATGTCAACTGGATTTCTATTTTCTCAGTGGAAACGTTTCGCTCCTTATCCAAGGAGCTTCTTCATGGATACGGAGCGAAACGTTTCCACTGAGAAAATAGAAATCCAGTTGACATGATTCAAGCTACAGACAAGGCTTAGGAACATGTTTTTTCTACTTATATTTGACCGCAGAGGTTTAAATGTCAGGTGCTCCTGTCTTGAGCTGAATTTGCCTAGTGCTGTTCGAAGTGAGTTGCAGAAACTGGGCCACTCATAGCAATTACCTGCTCTTAAAGGGTCCCTCCCAACAATCCGGCACTCCCCTTGTCTCTCGGCCCTTTGACTCTTGTGGAGGATGTTCTCACAGGCTTGGAAGCCATATCTCTGTGGCAGGGCTGTGGGGTCAGGGGCCCTGGATGGACATTTCCCCACAATCCCCATTCCGGATACTCAGACTTGCTTGGCTCCTCCCAGTTCCCATCCTTCCCTGTCTTTAGAAGAGGGTCTGTCTGAAGGGCCGTTACTTCAGAACTTTGAAACTCCTGTCCTTAGCTTATTTTTCTTTGTGGCAGTAATTGTGCTGAATAGAAAGGGTGGATCCAATTGATAGGCACATGTTGATAGCCACTGTCAGTCACATGTTGAAATGTCAGTGACCATTTCGCTTAATGACATGGATGTTGGAACGGAACTTGGTCACTAAACGAGGAGTGGTTGTATATTCTTTCTTTGTAACAATGTGTGTGCGGGTGTGTGTTTCTCCTCTCCCCTTGTGTTGCATATATGTGCACTGGGAAGCGCAGGATGGGCTGCAAATGCTCTGCTCTGGGTCACATGATGGGTAACTTAAAATGGAGCAGCTGGTAGCTTTCTGAGCCACTGCCCTTCCCATCAAAATGCTTTGGGGAAATAATTTGATCTTTCTTTTGCTAACTTCTCCTGCCGTAGCAAATTTCGTCCCGTTCCATTCAATTTTTTGGAGAAGTATTCTGCTGGGGGACTAACAGATTATTTAGTTTATTTCCACCTTTTCTTTGGATTGTAAAGTGCCAGCAGTTTAGAAAGGTGGCCTATTCTATGACAGGCGTTCCCTTACTGCAGAGCTTTCCAAACTCTGTGTCGGGACACGTTAGTGCAGAGCTTTCAAAACTTTTCACGTTGGCGGCAAACACCAACGGCGGCAGTAGCACAACATGCGGTGTCCTGGTGTGTCGCGCAAAAACCCGGAAGCGCTGATGGGGGAACCGAAAGAAGCAGCACCGGCACTGATTGGCGGGGCTGCCGCTTCTTTCGGTTCCCCCATCAGCGCTTCCGGGTTTTTGCGCGACACACCAGGACACCGCAGGCAACACAGTAGTGTGTCGTAACACACACTTTGGAAAGCTGTGCGTTAGTGTGTCAGCTGCAGTGTCTGGGTGTGTCTCGGCTGCTACCTCTGAGCCCTGCCAGGATTCCATGCAGGTCCTAGTGCCTGCCTTGTGCCCTGCTGTAAGAGTGCGTCGTGAAATGATGCATGTCTAAAAAGTGTGTCACCAACATGAAAAGTTTGGAAAGCTCTGCCTTAGTGCAAACAGAGCTCAGTTCCAGAAACCTAAGCTATATTCTGTTCTGGGTTACCGTTATTCATTTATCAAGCAATTGCCTTTTCTACAGTAACTACTTCTATACCCATAGTTATTGAATTGATCTAGCTTGTTGATCTAGCTTTTCACTGAACTGCTTCTTCATTTTTTGGTCCAAACTGTTCACGTTGGGTGGAATATCAGCAGTAGGAAGTCATGGACTGTTTCTAGTGAAATTCTTCTGTGTTTGGGTTTAAGCAAAGACTATTTAGCTGAAAGATGTAAACATGCATGTACTTCTGAAAGCTGGAAACTCTTTGTCAGTAATTTGTGAATTAGCAACACTTTACTTGTCATATGTACATGAAAAGGAGATGATTTTGGAGTATTTTATCTAGTTAGGCTCCTGAGACTAGAAGGAGGTACAAAATATTGCCAAAGACTTCAGCCTCCATGAGTCCATGGTCAGGTAGGTAATGTAAAAGCAGAGAAAATGCAACACCATTGCTTACTCTTCTAAGGAATGGTCATCAAATAAAAATCAAATGCAAGGCACACACTACTTCAGGAGATCTCGGAGGACTCCAGAGCAATGGCAAAGGCCATATGTATGTATGTATTTGATATATATATATATTTCAATTTATATCACCGCCCCATCTCCCCCAAAAGGGACTCTGGGCGATTTACAAAAAAAAAAACAATTAAAATAAGATGTAATACCATCATCATAATATAAATAATTAAAATAATATACAATAAATATAAAATCCAAGAGGCGACGAACTTGTGATTAAAAGGGCTCTATGGCACCAGCAATCCCCAGGAGGAACTGTTACCCCTCCACTCCCAGGCGAGGCGGCAGAACCAGGTCTTTAAGTTCTTCCTGGAGGCCGGGAGCAATGGGGCCTGCCTCACTTCCGGGGGCAGAATGTTCCAAAGGGCGGGCGCCACCGCAGAGAAGGCCCGCCTTCTAGACCCCACCAGGTGAAATTCACTTACCGACGGGGTCCGCAGCATGCCCTCTCTGCATAACCGAGTGGGACGGTTCGATTTTATGGGGATGAGACGGTCCCTCAGGTAGCCTGGTCCCATGCCATGTAGGGCTTTAAAGGTGATAACCAACACCTTGAATTGGACCCGGAAGCAAACTGGTACCCAGTGCAGCCGGCACAGCAGAGGTGTCACATGTGCCGATCTTGGGGCACCAATAACTGCGCACGCAGCTGCAATCTGGACCAGTTGAAGCTTCTGGATACTCCTCAAGGTTAGCCCCATGTAGAGCACATTGCAATAGTCTATGTACGGGCATGAGTGACTGTACAGAGGACATCCTGATCAAGGAAAGGGCGTAACTGGTGCACAACGCGAAGTTGCGCAAAGGCCCTTCTGGCCACGGCTGCCACCTGCTCTTCGAGCAGGAGCCGTGAGTCCAGAAGAACCCCCAGATTCCGCACTGGGTCTGAATGGGGTAGTGCAACCCCATCCAGAACTAAAGACGATAACTTCCTGGATCCAGAGGAGCCATTAACCCGCAGCCACTCCGTCTTACCAGGGTTCAGTCGAAGCCTGTTGTTCCCCATCCAGACCCCCACAGCCCCCAGGCACTGAGAAAGGGCAGCCACCGCATCACTTACTTCACCCGGAATGGAGATATATAATTGAGTATCATCTGGATATTGATGATACCTCATCCCGTGGTGACGGATGATCTCACCCAGTGGTTTCATGTACAGTAGATATTAAATAGGAGAGGGGAGAGAACCGAACCCTGCGGCACCCCACAGAAGGGGCGAGGGTCGGATCTCTCATCTCCTATTACCACCAATTGGGACCGGCCCTGGAGGAAGGAGGTGAACCAGTGCAGAATTACACCGCCCACCCCTAATTCCCTCAGCCGTCCCAAAAGGATACCATGGTCGATGGTATTGAACGCCACTGAGAGGTCGAGAAGAGCCAGGATGGATGCACTTCCTCCATCCCGCTCCCGCCAGAGATCATCCGTAAGCGCAACCAATGCAGTTTCCACCCCATATCCCGGCCTGAAACCTGACTGGAAGGGGTCCAGATAATCCGTGTCATCCAGGATCCTCTGGAGTTGCAATGCCATCACTTTCTCAACCACCTTCCCCAAAAACGGAAGGTGGGAGACAGGACGAAAATTGTCCAATACAGAAGGGTCCAGTGATGGTTTCTTGAGGAGGGGGTGCACCAGCGCCTCCTTAAAAGCAGCTGGAAACACCCCCTCCCCCAAGGATATATTAACCATCGCCTGGACCCAACCACATGTCACCTCCCGGGCTGCCTGTACTAGCTAGGAAGGGCATGGGTCTAGATGGCATGTGGTGGCCTTTACAATCCAGAGGATCCTGTCCACTTCCTTAGGTCCAACAGGATCGAACTGTTCCCAGATAACAGGGTAAGGACATTCCCTCGGCATCTCCCCAGACTGCTTCACGCTTAGAGTCCAACTTGGAACGAATCTGAGCGATTTTATCCTGCAGATGCTCAGAAAACTCCTCCGCACGGCCCTGCAGGTGGGTCACAGACTCCACCTTACCCAAGAGAAATCAAGTAATCTTGAACAGGGCTGTCGGGTGGCATTCTGCAGACGCAATAAGAGCGGAGAAATATTGGCGCTTCGCCGCTCTTACTGCCACAAGGTAGGCGTTAACAGTGGCTCTAGCTTGTGTTCATTCAGATTCAGTCTTTGTCTTTCTCCAGCGGCGCTCTAGACGTCTCTTGACCTGCTTCAGAACCCTTAACCCCTCCGTGAACCACGGGGAGTATCGGGTCACATGTGGTAAGAGAGGCCACACAGGCGCGATCCTGTCCAAGGCCCCGGCCTCCTCCCTATTCCAGGCTGCGGCCAGGGCCTCCGCTGGACCGTGCAGTAGATCCTCGGGTATAACCCCCAGCTCCTTCTGGAACCCCATTGGGTTTGATTGGTCGCCAGGGGCGGACCAATCGAATAGATCCTGCCTCCCTGAGGAGTGGGGCGGCATAAGAGAATCTCAAGGCCACTTCTATAGTCCAGTGTCGTTTTTTATGAGTCACCCTTAAGGAAAACACTGGACAAGAGTCATTTGTATATGCTGATGATATCCAATTCTATATCAGGCTGGGCAAGTGATGCTGTTCAAGTGCTGGCTGAGTGCCTGGAGGCTATAAGGGCCTGGATAGCAAGAAAGCAGCTGTGAATCAACCCTAGCAAGATGGAATGGTTGTGGGTTTTTGGTCCCCCAGGGTCAGGAGAGTTGACATCACTGACTCCCCTGAGCAGATCTGGTGTGCAATTTGGGAGTCCTCAATTTGGACTCGCAGCTCCTGCTGGAAGAGCAGGGGGCAGCTGTGGCCAGAGGGCCTTTCCACAAATCCATCTTGTGCGCCAATTGCGCCCATTCCTGGACACCCCCCCCCCCGTGACCTTGCTCATGGTCACTCATGCCTTAGTCACCTCCCGTTTGCATTACTGCAATGCACTCGACTTGGGGCTGCTTCTGAGGACCATCCGGAAGCTGCAACTGGTTCAGAACATAGCGGCTCGTGCACAGGGCCAGGTTACTTGAGGGACCACCTCTCCCTGAGGGTGTCTGCCTGTCCTACTAGGTTAGATAGGGTGGGGGCGCTCCAGGTCCCCTCCCTTAAATGTTGCCACCTGATGGGACCTCGGAGGCACACTTTCGCGGTGACTGCCCCAGCCCTTTGGAACAGCCTCCCACTGGACATCCGGGGGATCCGTGCCCTTTAGCCTTCCAGAGGACCGCAAGGACCTGGGTCTTCCTGAGCATTGGCTAGGATGGGGGTTGAGCTGGAGGCTGCTTGGTCTGGCGCCTGGGGAGGGAGGGCACTTTTGCTTTTAGCCGTGTTTTTACGGGTTGTTGTGAGCCACCTAGAATTATTATATAAGATGGGTGACATACAAGTCCTGTTCATACATACATACATACATACATACATGCGTGGTTATGAAAGGGGAAGACACTCTTTTCCAGAAAGCACATAAACATCCATCTCAAATTTGCCAAAGTCCACTAAAATGATCCGGCAGGCCATTGGGACAGTGTTCTGTGAACAAGTGTAACAGAAGTGCAACTTTCTGGTATGTATGTATGTATGTATGTATGTATGTATTTAGTTAACATATAATACAATAAAAATAAAATCCAAGAGGCGACAAACTTGTGTTTAAAAGGGCTCTATGGCACCAGCCATCCCCAGGAGGAACTGTTACCCCTCCACTCCCAAGCAAGGCGGCAGAACCAGGTCTTTAAATTCTTTCTGAAGGCCGGGAGCAATGGGGCCTGCCTCGCCTCTGGGGGCAGAATGTTCCAAAGGGCGGGCGCCACCGCAGAGAAGGCCCGCCTTCTAGACCCCACCAGATGAAATTCACTTACCGACGGGGTCCGCAGCATGCCCTCTCTGCATGACCGAGTGGGACGGTTTGATGTTATGGGGATGAGACGGTCCCTCAGGTAGCCTGGTCCCATGCCATGTAGGGCTTTAAAGGTGATAACCAACACCTTGAATTGGACCCGGAAGCAAACTGGTACCCAGTGCAGCCGGCACAGCAGAGGTGTCACATGTGCCGATCTTGGGGCACCAATAACTGCGCACGCAGCTGCATTCTGGACCAGTTGAAGCTTCCGGATACTCCTCAAGGGTAGCCCCATGTAGAGCGCGTTGCAATAGTCTATGTGGGAGATGACCAGGGCATGAGTGACTGTATGGAGGGCATCCTGATCCAGGAAAGGGCGTAACTGGTGCACAACGTGAAGTTGCGCAAAGGCCCTTCTGGCCACGGCTGCCACTTGCTCTTCGAGCAGGAGCCATGAGTCCAGAAGAACCCCCAGATTCCACACTGGGTCTGAATGGGGTAGTGCAACCCCATCCAGAACTAAAGAGAGTGAGAAATATTATGTTTGGAGGAAATGAAGCACCGTATTTCATCCAAAACACTTCATTGGAGTATCATGACTTGGAGCTGTTTTGCAGCTTTGGGACCTGAATGGCTTGTAGTCACTGAGTGAATCATAAATTTTGAATTACACCAGTGAACTCTATGGGAGAATGTTACAGTATCCATCCTTAAGCTGAAGCTTAAACAGCTGTGAGTCATGGAGCACACAGATCCTGAACACATAAATAAACTCTACAATGGGATGACTGAAGCAGAAGAAATTTTGCATTTGGGGATGGGCAAACAAAAGCACTGACCTTAACCCAATTGATATGTGGCATGACCTGAAGCAAAACAGCCCCAAAATATCAGTGTGTTAAAGCAGTCCTGTAATGAGGAATGAGTCAAAATCTCCAAGCCAATATGTGGGATCGGTTAATAGGTACAAAAGCATTTGGTTGAAGTCATTGCTGCTGAAGGAAGTGCCACCAATTACTACTGTATATCTAACACTTCACATGCTTTTTCCAGCAAAGACAGTGTAAAACAGAGGCATAACACTTTACATGGGTTGGTGTGTTTGTTTAACCAGAATCCTTCATCTATTAGATGAATTAGACTATTAGACTTAGATGAAGTTCAGCTCCTGTTGTAAGACAGCATTGCAGGATTACTCATAGTTTTAATGAGTTTGAAAACTTTTTCTCACCATAGTATGTTTGTGTAGCTGTGTATATACTTACCATAGTCACTTACTTATACACCTGCTCCATCATAGTCCCATCACCATGTTCTCTTGAAATTTATTTGTGAATACCAGTTCATGTAATATGAGTGTCTAGTTGATTTTGTAGAACCAATAGTATTGGGGAAAGAACAAGCCAACATCACAAAATGGCTGCTTGTGGAGCTAGGATTAAGGCAGTGTTCTCAGCTTTTTGTATCTTAAGTCCCACGTTATTCTTTCAAAGAACATGGGACCCACTATTATAGGAACAAAAAGACCACTTTTTTGAGCAGGACATCTGTCTCTTTACAGGCATCCTGATATATTTATCACTTACAATGAATTTGAAGACGTTATTAAAGTTTAAGTGATCTGCCCTGAGGTAGAGCTCAGTTTTAGTCTGTGTGGCATTAGTTGAGAATCACTGGGCTAATACGTTTATGGAATGTTATACCTCAGAAATGATGGCTTAGTCCAGTGGAAGAAGGGATTGCTGTAGAGATACAGAGAAGAGGTAAAATGTTTGTAAGAAGTGCAGACATTAACACTTGTTAATGCATTCATTGAACGGTGCTGAAGAATGCTTATTTTCCTCACAGAACTGTATAAGGGTGCATGCTGTGGACCCCGTCGGTAAGGGAGTTTCATTTGGCGGGGTCCAGAAGGCGGGCCTTCTCTGCGGCGGCGGCCGCCCTTTGGAACATTCTACCCGCAGAGGTGAGGCAGGCCCCATCACTCCGGGCCTTCCGGAAGAACTTAAAGACCTGGTTCTGCCGCCTCGCCTGGGATGAGAAGGGTGACAGCTCCTCCTGGGGATGGCTGGTCCCATAGAGCCCTTTTAAAAACAATTTTGTTGCCACTTGGATTTTATCTTTAATTTATTTGTATTTATATATATGTATAGGGATTATATATAAATACAAATAAATTAAAGATAAAATCCAAGTGGCAACAAAATTCAATGTATTGTCGAAGGCTTTCACGGCCGGAGTTCAATGGCTGTTGTGGGTCTTCCGGGCTGTGTGGCCGTGTTCTGGAAGTTGTGGTTCCTAACGTTTCGCCAGCATCTGTGGCCAGCATCTTCAGAGGGCAGGAGCACAGATAGACAGAGATTTTGCTTCTATCTGTGCTCCTGCCCTCTGAAGATGCTGGCCACAGATGCTGGCGAAACGTTAGGAACCACAACTTCCAGAACACGGCCACACAGCCCGGAAGACCCACAAGAGCCATGGCAACAAAATTGTTTTATATATGTATAGGGATTATGCTAGGGGCGTGGTGGCTCAGCGGGTAAGACGCCAGGCTTGTCGATCGGAAGATCGTAAGTTCGGAGGTTCGAATCCCTAGCCCCGCATAGCGAAGTGAGCTCCTGCACACGCCCCAGCTCTTGCCAACCTAGCAATTTGAAAGCATGCAAATGCAGGTAGATTAATATTCACTTCACATGAGTAGGTAACAGCGTTCCTACTCAATGAGTAGGTAACAGCATTCCGCGCACGTCATGCAGCCACATGACTGTGGAAGCGTCTTCGGACAACGCTGGCTCTTCGGCTAACAAACGGAGATGAGCACCGGCCCCTAGAGTCGGACACGACTGCACAAATGTGCGGGGGGAACCTTTACCTTTACCTATAGGGATTATATTTTTATCCATTTTAATTATTGACTTTGTAAACCTCCCAGAGTCCCCTTCGGGGGAGATGGGGCAGTGATATAAATTGAATTATAAATAAATAAGGGTGAGCTATAGACATCAGTGAGGCTACAGAGAAATCAGTATTTCCAGCAGAAGAGAATATATGTCGCTCACGGTTGAACTGTTGGGTTCTTGGTGTTCCCTGAGCTTGGTTGTCTTCATGCAAACATTTCATTACCAGGCTAGGCAATATCATCAATGTGAGGGAGAGGGGGGTTTGCTGGCTCTTTATGTATAGAATCGTAGGGTTGGGAGGGACCTTGCAGGTCTTCTAGTCCAGTTCCCTACCCAGCGCAGGAATCTCCATACCATTCTGGACAAATGTCTGTCCAGTTTTTTCTTGAGAACCTCCAGTGACGGAGCATCCACAACTTCAGGAAGCAGGTTGTTCCATTGCTTCATAGCTCTCGGAGTCAGGAAATGCCTCCTTAGTGGAAGTTTGGGTCTCAGAATTCCACTTAGTTCAAGCTTGGTGCTAGGGAGAATAAATCTACTCCCTCTTCCCTGTGACATCCTTTCGTGTATCAGAAGACTGCTATCATGTCTCCCCTGAGCCTTCTGTTCTTTAAGTTAAGCGTGCCAAGTTCCTTTAACCACTCTTCACAGGATTTAGCCTCCAAGCCCCTTACCATCTTTGTTGCTCTTCTCTGTAAGGTAAAGGTAAAGGTACCCCCCGCACATTTGTGCAGTCGTGTCCGACTCTAGGGGCCGGTGCTCATCTCCGTTTGTTAGCCAAAGAGCCAGCGTTGTCCGAAGACGCTTCCGCGGTCATGTGGCCGCATGACGCACGCGGAACGCTGTTACCTACCCACCGAAGTGGTACCTATTAATCTACTTGCATGTGCATGCTTTCGAATTGCTAGGTTGGCAAGAGCTGGAGCTAGTGCAGGAGCTCACTCTGCACGCAGGGCTAGGGATTCGAACCTCTGAACTTGCAATCTTCCGATCAACAAGCCTGGCGTCTTACCCGCTGAGCCACCACGCCCCTTTATGAGCCACCACGCCCCTTCTCTGTACTCTTTCTCTAATAGTTTGCCCTGCCAGTCTTGGTGGGGGTGTGGCTTCTACGCAGAGCAGTTCTCTGTAAGTCTGCTTAGAAATCTACCCCGCTGACTTCAACAGGACTTATTCCCAAGGGGGCATGGGTAAAGTGAAAGTTTCCAGTCCCTTTTAAAAACTGGAGAGAGCAGAACCCTCCCAGGGTTCCCAAATGTCAGTAAAAATACTTTGGCTCAGTCCATTTCAAAATTACTCCTTTATCAATGGCACTCTCTGTGTGTACTGTGTGTTGTAAATAGGTACAATAAATACAGAGTGCCCTTGATAATAGTGATAGATGTCCTTTGATAGTTCTTCTAGATAGTCTGGAAAACTCATCCAAATAACATGTTGTTGTTGTTGTTTATTTGTTCAGTCGCTTCCGATTCTTCGTGACTTCATGGACCAGCCCATGCCAGAGCTTCCTGTCGGCCATCGCCACCCCCAGCTCCCCCACGGTCGAGTCCGTCACCTCCAGAATATCATCCATCCATCTTGCCCTTGGTCGGCCCCTCTTCCTTTTGCCTTCCACTTTCCCTAGCATCAGCTTCTTCTCCAGGGTATCAGTAAATAACATGAGCAAAGTTCAAAGGATTCATTTGGGATCAAAGTAGATTACAGTTAACATCAATCTACTTGGCAAAAAAATGTGGGCAAAAAGGGAAAAGAAAATAAAAGAATTCCAATTTCATCTTGCTCGAGAATCCTTAGGAACAAACAGCCCATGACCTTAACAGTATAGTTCTGCTGTTGATTTCAGAGCTTGTCAGTGTGAGAAGTCCATCTGGGTTCAAGATTTAGTATGAGATCGTGGAGTATTTAATAAAAAGTTAGTAACTTTTTGCAAGGTCCTGGAAGAGGATCCCTATCTTGAATTTCAAACGTTAAAAAAAAGTTTGAAAAGTCTCCTAAAACAATTTGTATGCCTGAAGGAGGGAGAAATTCATGGCTGAATTTTGCTAAGGATGATTGTCATCAGTTTGTTTTTATACAGGTTGCTTTGGCTATTCATTAGCATTTTTAAAAAAAATCTGGGAAAGGTCAGCCAATGCTACATGAAAACAATATTTGTAAATATTAATATATTTACTTGTTGTAACCCACCCAGAGTCCCTTGTATGGGAGATGGGCGGGGGATAAATTGAATAAATAATAATAATAATAATATAAATACACCAGGGCAAGTTGGACCAGACCACAGATCAGTTTTCAAACAGACCATGATTCCATACGTTACAAGTTTATTATGCTTGTAGAGCAGCATCATAAATGCTGCCCTGTAATTAGCCAGCCTTAAATTATTTAAATGTCCTCATTCTATATCTGTCTGTCTGTCTGTCTATCTATCATCTTCTGTGGTACCTGGAGAACCTGATAAGACAATATCACTATAGGAGTCCATTTTTTTTAATTAATTGCTGCACATAGAAATTGTAAGAGATCTCAGTAGGAAGCTCAAGACCAGGCGCACACAGGTGGCATTTTCATTTATCCCTCGAGTCAATGAAAGAGAACCAAAAAGGAAAGGAAAATACTTCAGGTCAATTACTGTTTATGCAGTTGGACAGATTTATATAATGACATTTCAGATACCATGGCCTGAGTTACGTAGATGATAAACTGCTGGTATGAGATGCATTGCAGATCACGAGGGTAATAAAACTGTGTTTGGCCAAAGTGTGTCACAGGCTTCAGCAGGAAAGCTTGAACCAAATTGTTACAGACCTTAGTTATGGACTAGAAAACATAAATGTTACTAAAATAGACCCTCTTAAGCAACCCAGTGAAAATCAGAGAGAACATTATCTCATAAGTTCATGACCTTCATTCTCTGCAGGAAATAAACAATATGAGCGTGAGCTATTATTACAGAAAGGTAATTCAAAAGATGTAACAGAGGCCTGGCAGGGTGTCTTCCATTATTGGAATACAGCGACTGAAAAATATAATTTACTCAAAAGGAACAAAAGCAATGGAAAGGAAACAAGAGGTGGGCTGTATGTTTAAATGTCAGTTCCTGCTCAGAAATCCAAATGAATGAGCTTAGCAGTACTATAGACAGCACCTGAGTTAAAACAAGCAGAGGTATAAATAAAAAACAGTACTGTTGTTGCCATCCTCTCGGCCTGAGCCAAACATTCCGTGCATGAATAGCCAGATTGGGATGATGTGTGTCAGGATTAAAACTCCGCCGTTTGGTTTGGATTAAATCCAAATTCCATGCTTGGAACGGTCAGGGGCAAAAGACGACAAGGACGCCAAAGAACGCGCTGGTTGGATGTAATCAAAGCAGACACAGGCCAAAATTTAAAGCAACAGAAAGAAGCTGTACAAGATCGGAAATCATGGAGAGAGCTGGCTTATGGAATCGCCAAGGGTCGGATACGACTGAATGGATAATTCGATTCGATTTCAAAATCCAAACACTTTGATCCATAGATTCAAATTTATTTATTTATTTATTATTTATTATTTCTAACTTATATCACCGCCCGTCGGTGGTGGACGAAAAGCACGCTTGTTGAAGGCTTGAAAGTGTTTTGGAGTCAGGAGCTTAGAAAAAGGGCAAGGTCGTTGGTGCACGGCAGCAGCTAAGGGGAGTCAGGGAAACGTGAGGCTTCCCTTGAAGAGCATCCAGAAGCTACAGCTGGGGTGAAATGTGGCCGCACGGACAGTTATAGGCGCTCCTCGGTCAGCGCACGTTACGGCTCTGCCCCGTGGGCTGCGTTGGCTGCCAGTGGACCTCCGGGTTCGATTCAAGATGCTGCTGATGACCCGTGAAGCCCGTCGTGGCATGGACCGGGTTATTTGAGGGACCTCCTCTCCCCAGTGACATCTGCTCATCCAATCAGGTCCGGCAGGAGAGGCACGCTCCGGGCCCCGTCTGCTAGGAAGAGCCATCCGGCAGGGCCCAGGAAAAGAGCCGTTTCTGTCGTGGCGCCCGCCCTTTGGAATATCGTCTCCCCCGGAGTAAGTTTTAATGTTTTTTTATATTGTATTTTTTGTTTTTAAGTGTTGTAAGCTGCCCAGAGTCACGCTTGTGAGATGTGCAGCTATATAAATTGAAGCAATAAATGTGAGCGGGATGGAGGAAAATGGCATGAAGAACCAAGCCTGTCATGAAGAGCTTTTTTCCTTTGGAGATTCAGAATAGGTTCCAGAGCCTCTCCACTGAGGATGTGTTCCGGATCCCCGGATGAAGAGCAGTTGCCTCAAGCCTCCGGGACTGAGGAAGAAAATTCTGTGAGCTTGCAAAGCCTGCCCGGTAGAGGAGGAGGTGAAGGTGCTGGAGATCAGAGGCTCCTTAATGAGAGGGACAAAGCAGCCATCCGTCGGCCGAGTAGTCTGTCCAGAGGAGTGCTCTCTTCCTGAGACTCACGTTCAGGAGGTGATGGAAAGACTCTCAAGACATTTAATTCCATTGACAAATATCCCCTTCCACTGATGCAATTTGGAACAAATGACACAGCCTTGAAGACACTGCAAAGGACTATGAACGGCTGGACAGGATGGTGAAGCAGGGGTGGTGTTTTCTTCACTCTTCCTTGCTGAAGAATGTGGCCCAGGAAGAGAGAAAATGCTGGAAGCAAATAACTGGCTATGCAGATGATGCCAGTGGGAATTACTTGGATTCTTCGATCATGGGGTGCATTTCCATGATGAGGGATTCCTGGTAGGACACGAGTTGCACCTCAGTAGCACTGGGAAGAATGTTTTTGGAAGGCACCTTGCAGGCCTGATTTCAGTTGAATCCTGCGTAGGGGGGAGAAGAAAACCCGGAAAATGGTGCAGTGCCAAGTACAGGGATTAGGAGTGTCAGCCCTCCCAGGTAAACCCAGCCCTCCCAGGAAACATGACGAGATGAGCTAATTCTACTTTACTGTAGGACTACATTAACAGACTCTTGCAAGTCTGAAAATACAAATCTCCCGCCCTCCCTAAGTAATTAGGGCAGGCCCTTCCTACGTTTCTTTCTTTGGCCGTTACTCTGTGGCGGACTCCTTTCTCTTTTATCTGATTGTTCCCTGGGCGGCATCTTTCTTCCCCCCCCTCCCAAGGTCACCCTCACATTCCATCACAGGGAGTTATACACAAGATTTGGATGTGCCCAATAACAAGCATATAAATACAGGAAGGAACATGTCAAGGAACATGACCCAAAGTTTCTAGTATTTCTGCGCAAACGCATGGGTATGGGGAACAAACGAAAAAAACTAGATGTCTGTGCAGAAAGGCAAATAAGACAGTAGGCATTACTGAAATCTTATGGGATGAAATACAAAGATTGAATAGTACAAATTATTCAGAAGGAACAGGCCAGAAAAAGAGGAGGAAAGAGTCTCTATATTTGAAAAAAGTACTCACAAACAACAACAACTCACAGGTGTTGAGATCAAGGAATTTGGGCAAAAACGTCCAGTGGAGGAGATTTGGAAGGAATACAAGGAAGGGGAAACAACAAAGAAATTGTGGTATGGGTATGCTTTGGGGATATGTGGTGGACATAGTGTACTTTGTCCGTCCCGAAATCCTAGTAGAGAAGATGGTAAAATGTGAGATATACTTTGGTGCCATTAAATGGATCCAGAACTGTTCGAGCCATCATACTCAAAGTATGTACCTCAGTGGCTCCATCTCAGGCTAGAAGGAGGTATCAAGTGGGGTACTACAGAGATACATTCCAGGCCCTGTACTGTTCAACATATTTATAAATGGGTTGGATGAGGTGTTAAAAATATGACTATCAAACTGTAGCAAAGGTGGGGATAGCAAACACTTCAGAGGACAGTGTCATGATTCAGAAGCATTTTGACCAACTGGAACATTGGACAAAAACCAGCAAGATGAATTTATTTATTTATCGTATGGCATATTCACATCGCAATTCAATAGAATAAAAAAACACGAGAGATAAAATACAAGATATAAAGTATAAAGTATAAAATTATAGGCATATGTCCAATTTACAAATAAATAAAGCTAGATGAATTTCAACATGGACAGATGCAAGGTCCTATATTTGGGTAAAGAGCCAGTTTGGTTCAGTGGTTAAAAGTACCAGGCTAGAAACCAGATATTGTGAGTTCTTGTCACTAACCCTGCCACAAACCCATGGAATTGTCCAGGCAGTTGCCAAGTCAAAAGTGATTTGAAGGCAGAGAGAGGGAGAGCACGCATGCTAGGAAAAGCAAAGCTAAGAATAGAAGATGGGGAGCCATACTGAGCAGCAGTAGGTGTTACGTGGATCTGGGTTTCTTGGTGGAGCCAAGAGTGTAACAGACACACTTTTTTTTAAAAAAAAAATTTATTAAGTTTAAAGCAAAGATAAAAACTACAAAAAAAAAGAAAAACTAAAAAAAGTGAGAAACACAAGAAAAAAGAATTTTTTGAAGATTACATAGAAAGGTGACTTCCAACTTTCAACAGGAAGAATATACAGCAATTTCCATAATCAATCCCTTGTTGTTGTTGTTCAGTCGTTTAGTCGTGTCCGACTCTTCGTGACCTCATGGACCATAGCACGCCAGGCCTTCCTGTCCCCCACTGTCTCTCGGAGTTTACTCAAATTCATGTTCATTACATCGGTGATGCTATCTAACCATCTCATCCTCTGCCGTCCCCTTCTCCTTTTGCCTTCAGTCTTTCCCAGCATCAGGGTCTTTTCCAGTGAGTCCTCTCTTTGCATTAGGTGGCCAAAGTATTTGAGCTTCAGCTTCAGCATCTGTCCTTCCAATGAGCAGTCAGGGTTGATTTCCTTTAGGATTGACTGGTTTGACCTCCTTGCAGTCCAAGGGACTCTCAAGAGTCTTCTCCAGCACCACAGCTCGAAAGCATCAATTCTTCGGCGCTCAGCCTTCCTTATGGTCCAACTCTCACAGCCATACATTACTACTGGGAAAACCATAGCTTTAACTATACGGACCTTTGTTGGCAAGGTGATGTCTCTGCTTTTTAATATGCTGTCTAGGTTTGCCATAGCTTTCCTCCCAAGGAGCAAGCATCTTTTAATTTCATGGCTGCAGTCACCATCTGCGGTGATCTTGGAGCCCAAGAAAATAAAATCTGTCACTGCTTCCATTTCTTCCCCTTCTATTTGCCAGGAAGTGATGGGACCAGATGCCATGATCTGGGTTTTTTTAATGTTGAGTTTCAAGCCAGCTTTTGCACTCTCCTCTTTCACCCTCATCAAGAGGCTCTTTAGTTCCTCTTCACTTTCTGCCATTAGGGTGGTATCGTCTGCATATCTGAGGTTGTTGATATTTCTCCCGGCAATCTTAACTCCGGCTTGTGATTCATCCAGCCCGGCATTTCTCATGATGTAGTTTGCATATAAGTTAAATAAGCAGGGTGATAATATACAGCCTTGTCGTACTCCTTTCCCAATTTTGAACCAGTCGGTTGTTCCATGTCCGGTTCTAACTGTTGCTTCTTGATCCGCATACAGGTTTCTCAGGAGACAGGTAAGGTGGTCTGGTACTCCCATCTCTTTAAGACTTTGCCACAATTTGTTGTAATCCACACAATCAAAGGCTTTAGCGTAGTCAATGAAGCAGAAGTAGATGTTTTTCTGGAACTCTCTTGCTTTTTCCATGATCCAGCGAATGTTGGCAATCTGATCTCTAGTTCCTCTGCCTCTTCGAAACCCAGCTTGCACTTCTGGTAGTTCTCGGTTCACATACTGCTGAAGCCTACCTTGTAGGATTTTGAGCATAACCTTGCTAGCATGTGAAATGAGCGCAATTGTACGGTAGTTTGAACATTCTTTGGCATTGCCTTTCCTTGGAATTGGAACGTAAACTGACCTTTTCCAATCCTGTGGCCACTGTTGAGTTTTCCAAATTTGTTGGCATATTGAGTGCAGCACTTTAACAGCATCATCTTTTAGGATTTTAAATAGCTCAGCTGGGATACTGTCTTCTCCGCTAGCTTTGTTGTTAGTAATGCTTCCTAAGGACCACTTGACTTCACTCTCTAGGATGTCCGGCTCAAGGTCAGTGACCACACCATCGTATTTATCAGGGATATTAAGATCTTTCTTGTATAGTTCTTCTGTGTATTCTTGCTACCTCTTCTTAATTTCTTCTGCTTCTGTTAGGTCCCTGCCTTTTTTGTCCTTTATCATGCCCATCTTTGCACAAAACGTTCCCTTCATCTCTCCGATTTTCTTGAAGATATCTCTAGTCTTCCCCATTCTATTGTTTTCCTCAATTTCTTTGCATTGTTAATTTAAGGCGGCCTTCTTATTTCTCCTTGCTATTCTCTGGAATTCTGCATTCAGTTGTTTATATCTTCCCCTTTCTCCCTTGCCTTTTGCTTCCCTTCTTTCCTCAGCTATTTGTAAAGCCTCATCAGTCAGCCACTTTGCTTTCTTGCATTTCTTTTTCTTTGGGATGGTTTTAGTTGCTGCCTCCTGTACAATGTTACGAACCTCCATCCATAGTTCTTCAGGCACTCTGTCTACCAGATCTAATCCTTTAAATCTATTCTTCACCTCCACTGTATATTCATGAGGGATATGATTTAGGTCATACCTGATTGGTCTAGTGGTTTTCTCTACGTTCTTCAATTTAAGCCTAAATTTTGCGATAAGAAGCTGATGATCTGAGCCACAGTCAGCTCCAGGTCTTGTTTTTGCTGATTGTATAGAGCTTCTCCATCTTTGGCTGCAAAGTATATAATCTATCTGATTTCGGTATTGACCTTCTGGTGATGTCCATGTGTAGAGTCGTCTCTTGTGTTGTTGGAAAAGAGTGTTTGCTATGACCAGCGTGTTCTCTTGACAAAACTCTATTAGCCTTTGCCCTGCTTCATTTTGTACTCCGAGGCCGAACTTGCCTGTTATTCCGGTTATTTTTTGACTTCCTACTTTAGCATTCCAGTCCCCTATGATGAAAAGGACATCTTTTTTTGGTGTTAGTTCTAGAAGGTGTTGTAGGTCTTCATAGAACCGGTCAACTTCAGCTTCTTCGGCATCAGTGGTTGGGGCATAGACTTGGATCACTGTGATGTTGAATGGTTTGCCTTGGATTCGAACTGAAAGCATTCTGTCGTTTTTGAGGTTGTACCCCAGTACTGCCTTTCCCACTCTTTTATTGACTATGAGAGCTACTCCATTTCTTCTAAGGGATTCTTGCCCACAGTAGTATATATAATGGTCTCCTGAATTAAATTCGCCCATTCCTGTCCATTTTAGTTCGCTGATTCCCAAGGTGTCGATGTTCAATCTTGTCATCTCATGTTTGACCACATCCAGCTTACCTTGATTCATAGATCTTACATTCCAGGTTCCTATGCAATATTGTTCTTTACAGCATTGGACTTTCCTTCCACTTCCAGACACATCCACAACTGAGCGTCCTTTTGGCTTTGGCCCAGCCGCTTCACTCTTTCTGGAGCTACTCGGAATTGCCCTCCGCTCTTCCCCAGTAGCATTTTGGACACCTTCCGACCTGAGGGGCTCATCTTCCAGCGTCATATCTTTTAGCCTTTTGATACTGTCCATGGGGTTTTCTTGGCAAGGATACTGGAGTGGGTTGCCATTTCCTCCTCCAGTGGACCACGTTTTGTCAGAACTCTCCGTCATGACCTGTTCTTCTTGACCTGACTTCATTGAGTTACACAAGCCCCTTCGCCACGACAAGGCAGTGATCCATGAAGGGGAATCAATCCCTTACTCTATATCAAACCAAGATCACATTATTTCTATAAATCCTTCCATTAACACATATACAAATCACTAATGCAATTGCTCCTTCCCTATATATATATATATATATATATATATATATATATATATGTGTGTGTGTGTGTGTGTGTCTGTGTGTATGTATGTGTGTGTGTGTGTGTGTGTGTGTGTGTGTGTATATATATATATATATATATATATGGAGTATGTATGAGTGTGTGTGTATGTATGTATATGTATATATATGTGTGTGTGTGTGTGTGTGTGTAATATATATATATGGAGTCCTTGGTGCTCTCTGAGCCTGGTTGTTTTCTTCCAGACGTTTCATTGCCAGACTAGGCAACATCTTCAGTGCGAAAAGGGAGTGGGACTTGCTCTCTGTTTATATACCATGGCTTGTCCTGCTTGTGTTGGTGGAGGTGTTGTTCTCTCCTTAGGAGTTCCTTGATTGGGCTGTTGTTTGCTGCTTGGTTGATTGACTGAGTTAATAGTTCCTTGATGAGGGTCTATTGTGCTGTTTGATTGTTCCTCTGGTGCTAATCCTGGTGTTAATCTTTGCATATCTGGGTGATGATTGCTGGCAAGGAGGTGTTCTGGTCTTCTGGCTTTTCTATTGTCTCTTACGAATGGTATGTAAATGTTTACCTCTATGTGTCTGTTGATGGCTGCTTTGTCTGAGTGCCAAGCTTCCAGGAATTCTTGAGCATTTTTGGACTTGGCTTGGTTTAAGATGCTCTCAGTTTCCCAGTTGAAAGTATGGTTAAGTCTGTCCATGTGTTGTGAGATTAAGGAGTTTTCATTGTGTCTTCTGGGTTAGGGTTATCTTATATATATGTCTTATATATATTTATATAAATTTCTAAATCAACTTCCCTCCCCCATAAAACAACATTTATTTAATTGTTCCTTCCCACCACTATTCTATATATTTCTGTCCACTATAATAAAAGTCAAATTGTAAAAACATATAAATTGTCTACTTTTATAATTAATAACACTACAGCAATCTTAATCCTATTAAACCTAAAAACCAAGCAATTACTATTATACCTTATGAATACCTTATAAGTCTTAATCCAAATCATTAAAGAAAAATGAAATAAGGTATAATAGTAATTTATCAATCCAATTAGTAAAGGTAAATGTTCCCCCTGCACATTTGTGCAGTCGTGTCTGACTCTAGGGGCTGGTGCTCATCTTCGTTTGTTAGCCGAAGAGCCAGCGTTGTCCGAAGACGCTTCCATGGTCATGTGGCTGCATGACGTGCGCGGAACGCTGTTACCTACCCACCGAAGTGGTACCTATTAATCTACTTGCATCTGGAGGATGAATGGGTTGATTCCAAACGTTTTCCTTGATCTGGAAGAACGCTCTGGGCTACAGGAGAAACTAGCTTGCGTCCAAAAAAACTGCCATGATGCCAGTTCTGCCTGCGGAGCTCGCGGGCAAAGCTGCTCAGTCCGACATATTCCCACCCAAAGTCTCGAGTGTGACAGACGCACTTTGATGCTCCCATCTATATGTTTAACCAAAATTCTTAGCCCATTTCTTAGCTACAGCTGATCCAGAACGCAGCTGCGCGGATTATTTTAGGTGTCCCAAGGTGGACACATGTAACACCATTGTTGCGCAAGCTGCACTGGGTTCCAGTTTGCTTCCGGGTCCAATTCAAGGTGTTGGTTGTGACCTTTAAAGCCCTACATGGCATGGGACCAGGTAACCTAAGGGACTGTCTCATCCCCATTACATCGTCCCGTCCCACCCAGACTTGCAGAGAGGGCATGCTACGGACCCCATTGGCTAAAGAATTCCATCTAGTGGGGTCACGGAAGTGTGCCTTCTCTGCTGAAGCCCCTGCCCTGTGGAACATTCTGCCCCCGGAGATAAGACAGTCCCCCTCGCTCCTGGACTTCCAGAAAAAACTTAAGACCTGGTTTTGTCAATTTGCCTGGGGCTGGAAGAAGAGTGTACATTCTTGGGGATGGCTAGCGCCTTAGGGTGGCCTCAGAGCGCCCTTTTCCCTTGGTTTTAAGAAGACACTGTCACTTGGATTTTATCATATTTATTATTTTATTTATTTATTTATTGTGGTATTTATACCCCGCCTATCCCCTCCCTAATGGAGGACTCTAGGCGGCTTACAAGCATATATATACATTTAATTATACAATTCACAAATCACCATTTTCATCGCGCGTGAGGGGAGGGTGTAAGGGAACCGACTCTTCCAGGCTCTGGACTACAATTCCCAGGATGCCTTGAGCCGGCTGCTGACGTCCTGTAGCTGTTGCATCTGGGTCCGTCGTCACCGCCTGCCATTCGATCTTCCTCCGATCCTTTCCTCCGGTGGTGCCGACTTCCCAACAGGATGCCAGCAAATTAGCCTACTTAAGGTGGTACCCATTTATCTACTTGCAAAGCTTTCGAACTGTTGGGTTGACAGGAGCTGGGAGTAACAAAGAGAGCTCACCTCGTTGCACGGGGTTTGAACTGCAGACCTTCTGATCTGCAGCCTACAGCTCAGCAGTTTAACCTGCTGAGCTACCGTGTCCCTGTGATTATATGTAGAAGTCTTATTGAATGTTATTTTAATTATTTATAGTTGTATTTTAACTAATCATATTTTGTTGTAAGCTGCCTAGAGTCCCCCTTGGGGGAGTTTGTTGTTGTTCAGTCGTTTAGTCGTGTCTGACTCTTCGTGACCCCATGGACTACAGCACGCCAGGCCTTTCTGTCCTCCACTGTCTCCCGGAGTTTACTCAAATTCATGTTCATTACATCGGTGATGCTATCTAACCATCTCATCCTCTGCCGTCCCCTTCTCCTTCTGCCTTCAGTCTTTCCCAGCATCAGGGTCTTTTCCAGGGAGTCCTCTCTTCGCATTAGGTGGCCAAAGTATTTGAGCTTCAGCTTCAGTATCTGTCCTTCTAATGAGCAGTCAGGGTTGATTTCCTTTAGGATTGACTGATTTGACCTCCTTGCAGTCCAAGGGACTCTTAAGAGTCTTCTCCAGCACCACAGTTCGAAAGCATCAATTCTTCAGCGCTCAGCCTTCCTTATGGTCCAACTCTCACAGCCATACATTACTACTAGGAAAACCATAGCTTTAATTATACGGACCTTTGTCGGCAAGGTGTTGTCTCTGCTTTTTAATATGCTGTCTAGGTTTGCCATAGCTTTCCTCCCAAGGAGCAAGCGTCTTTTAATGTCATGGCTGCAGTCACTGTCTGTGGTGATCTCTAGTCTTCTCCATTCTATTGTTTTCCTCGATTTCTTTACATTGTTCATTTAAGAAGGCCTTCTTATCTCTCCTTGCTATTCTCTGGAAATCTGCATTCAGTTGGTTATATCTTTCCCTTTCTCCCTTGCCTTTTGCTTTCCTTCTTTCCTCAGCTATTTGTAAAGCCTCATCAGTCAGCCACTTTGCTTTCTTGCATTTCTTTTTCTTTGGGATGGTTTTTGTTGCTGCCTCCTGTACAATGTTACGAACCTCCATCCATAGTTCTTCAGGCACTCTGTCTACCAGATTTAATCCTTTAAATCTATTCCTCACCTCCACTGTATATTCATAAGGGATATGATTTAGGTCATACCTGAATGGTCTAGTGGTTTTCCCTAGTAAAAAAAAGTAAAGGTTCCCCCTGCACATTTGTGCAGTCGTGTTCGACTCTAGGAGCCGGTGCTCATCTCCGTTTGTTAGCCGAAGAGCCAGCGTTGTCCGAAGACGCTTCCACATTCATGTGGCCAGCATGATGCACATGGAACGCTGTTACCTACCCACCGAAGTGGTACCTATTTATCTACTTGCATTTGCATGCTTTTGAACTGCTAGGTTGGCAAGAGCTGGGGTGAGTGCGGGAGCTCACTCCATCAAGCAGGACTAGGGATTCGAACCTCCAAACTTGCGATCTTCCGATTGACAAGCCTGGCGTCTTACCCACTGAGCCACCACGCCCCTTGGTTTTCCCTACGTTCTTCAATTTAAGCCTAAATTTTGCGATAAGAAGCTCATGATCTGAGCCACAGTCAGCTCCAGGTCTTGTTTTTGCTGATTGTATAGAGCTTCTCCATCTTTGGCTGCAAAGTATATAATCAATCTGATTTCGGTATAGACCATCTGGTGATGTCCATGTGTAGAGTCGTCTCTTGTGTTGTTGGAAAATAGTTTTTGCTATGACCAGCATGTTCTCTTGACAAAGCTCTATTAGCCTTTGCCCTGCTTCATTTTGTACTCCAAGGCCGAACTTGCCTGTTATTCCGGTTATTTTTTGACTTCCTACTTTAGCATTCCAGTCCCCTATGATAAAAAGGACATCTTTTTTTTGGTGTTAGTTCTAGACGTTGTTGTAGGTCTTCATTGAACCGGTCGACTTCAGCTTCTTCAGCATCAGTGGTTGGGGCATAGACTTGGATTACTGTGATGTTGAATGGTTTGCCTTGGATTCGAACTGAGATTATTCTGTATAGTCAAAGGCTTTCACGGCCGGAATCCAATGGTTGTTGTGGGTTTTCCAGGCTGTGTGGCCGTGTTCTGGCAGTTTTGGTTCCTAACATTTCGCCAGTCGCTGTGGCTGGCATCTTCAGAGGACAGGAGCACAGCTAGATGATTCTGTCTGCCCAAGTGGAGGGTGTGTGTTCCTGCTGGTGTTTATAGCTGCTGAGAGGGTGTGGGTCTTCTGTGGGTCATTTACAAGAGATTAGGAGAAGGTTTATTGTGATTAGGGGGTGTGGTGCTGTCGTGTGTGGGATTAGCACATCTATTGTGTGAGTTGTTTGTATATTTCTGTGGTTGAGTAGAGTTCATTGACCTTTTGCAAACTGTGTTTTTCAGGACTGGCAGCCAGGTTTTGCTGATCTTTAAGCTTTCTTCTTTTTTATTGAAACTGTGTTGGTGTTTATGTATTTCAGTGGCTTCCCTGTATAGTCTAACATAGTGGCTGTTGGTGTTGTCCAGTATTTCACAACAACCATGAGATTATTCTGTCGTTTTTTAGGTTGTACCCCAGTACTGCCTTTCCCACTCTTTTATTGACTATGAGGGCTACTCCATTTCTTCTAAGGGATTCTTGCTCACAGTAGTATATATAATGGTCACCTGAATTAAATTTGCCCATTTCTGTCCATTTTAGTTCGCTGATTCCCAAGATGTCGATGTTCAATGTTGTCATCTCATGTTTGACCACATCCAGCTTACCTTGATTCATAGATCTTACATTCCAGGTTCCTATGCAATATTGTTCTTTACAGCATCGGACTTTCCTTCCACTTCCAGACACATCAACAACTGAGCGTCCTTTTGGCTTTGGCCCAGCCGCTTCACTCTTTCTGGAGCTACTCGGAATTGCCCTCCGCTCTTCCCCAGTAGCATATTGGACACCTTCCGACCTGAGGGGCTCATCTTCCGGCGTCATATCTTTTAGCCTTTTGATACTGTCCATGGGGTTTTCAATTCCAGTTACCTTTTTATCTATATTAAATCTTTCTCTTAGTTTTGCATATGAAAACCATTGAAAATTAAATCCCTCTGCAGTCAGTTCTCTTGACTTCATCTTAAGTTCTCCATGTTCCTGTACTAACAAATCTTGATATGTTAACCATTTCTCTTTGCCCGCTGTTTTCTATAAAATACTTTTTGTGCTGAGACCAGTAAAGGTATTTTCGGGCACAGCCTGGGCTTGTATCTTCTTAATATGGTACTTCTCACATAATGGTTTTTAAAATCTATATTAACTTTATTGTACAATAAGAAGCCATGCCAACCAAACCTCAGGTTATGTCCTTCTAACATTTTCTTGTTTTGCAAAATTTATTTTTGTTTCCATTTCTTTAATTGTCTGTAGCTTGAATCATGATTCAAGCTACAGACTGTTCCACCTGGATGACTGAGAACCTTCATCGACACATTTCTTTGATTGTCAACATAGAAAGCTAGCATTGTAAAAGTTTAATTTGCTGTGAGATACTTTGTCTTCCTGGAGACCTCTTTAGTTCCTTCTCTTTCATTTTATCTCCTTTAAGGTCTTCTGCATCTTCTCTGTGTTGTTGATTTTGAATTTGGTTTCTATATTCTAGGAAATTAGCCATCTTATCCAGTTTTGTGTCACCTGAAATTTTGATAAGCTTTCTCTCCATCTCCTCATTCAGATCATTAATAAAAATGTTGAAGAATCTAGTAGTCTGCACTCAATACCTCACTCTCATTTGATGAGAATGAAGTCAGCTATGCATACACTTAATTGTTGCACCATCCAGCACCAGTTTAATTAGCTTGCTAATCAGAATGTCATGGGTTATTTTGTCAAATGCTTTTGCTGAAATATTTTCATGGTTTAGATGTTTTTTGGATTTGCAGTAGCCTTATGTGTGATGCCATAGATTGCCCTAAGACAAGGGTCGGAAATGGCGGCTCTTGAGCCAGATCTGGCTCTTTGGCCCCTCGGCTCTGGCTCTCTCTCTCTGTCTGCCGCCCGACATCCGGAAAGCCGGTCTCCGGAAGCAGCGCGAACCCTGGGGAAGAAACAGAGACGCTGATTAGTGGAGGCTCAGAAGGAAGGACGCCTCCACCAATCAGCGCGCGCCAAAGGGGAGCAGAGAGGCGGGCTGAACAAGGTGAAGCCCGATTGGCCCTGCTTCCCAGAGGCGCGAAAAAAAGACTTACCTCCATTGCCCGAGACAACCCGCACAGAAGCCTCTAAATTCCGTGCCGGCTCCTGTTTCCAGGCCTCGCCTTGCTACCGCCCCGGAGCCCTGCCTTGCTTCTGCGCCGGACCCTGACTCCACGCTTTCTCCCGCCACCACGCCAAGCCACGGAGCAGCGCCATCTCCAGCCGCAGTAGCCCCTGCAACCGCTCCTGCGCCGCCTCCAACAGCGCCGCGTCCCGGGCCAGCAGCGCCTCCCTGCCGCGCTGGGCCTCGCTCAGTGCGCTCGGAGAGACGGGCCTGAAGGGGCGCAGAGGCCGGAGAGGGAGCCCCTCCGTCTCCCCTTCTCTCCCTGCCTCGCCCGCCCGCTGGGCGCGGAAGCGCAGCCGCCTTGACGTCAGGCGCTGGCGGCGCGCAGCATCTTCCGAGCGGGGTCCCGGCTGGTGTCTGTGCTCGGGGCCAGCGGGGAAGGAGGCGCGGGTCCCGCCCGGTGGAGAGGGCACAGCCTTCCGCTCTCCTGTGCCCGTCCTGCCGGCCGGAGGGTGGCAGCTCTTTCTCCGCCACTCCTGGTGGGGCGGCCGGGCCGGGTTCGCGGAGCTGCTGGCTGCGCCCCCTCCCTCCGTGAGCCCCCCGACCCTTCCACGCAATTGGCCCAGCTCCCATCCGCGGGGCTGCTCCGCCTTCGCCAGCCCCGAGGTCTCCGGGGAAGCCCGTCCCGCTGCAATAAGGGGGCTTGGACCCAGGACCCCGGGCGCAGGACTGCACCTCTTCGCCCGACCTGTTAGCAAGGGCCCCGGGAAGCACAGCCCTCCGCAACGAGCCGCACAGCCCACTTCGCCTCCCCGCCTTGAGAGGCCAGGCAGGTCCCATTCTCCCCCGACCCTCCCAAAATCCAGATTCGCCCTTCCACCCGCTCCAATAAGCCACCTGATTGGCTTCCGCCCGCAAACCCCGCCCCCTTCCACGTGATTGGCCCCCGCCCGCAAACCCCGCCCCCTCCCACGCGATTGGCCCCTGCCCGCAAACCCCGCCCCCTGGCTCTCGAGCATTTCAAAATGTGCACGAGCATGTCAAAATGGCTCCCGGCATAAAAAGTTTGCCGACCCCTGCCCTAAGACAACTACCAGTGTGTATCCGGACATTTCTTTATTTTGGTAGGGTTCCATTATTATCAGTCCAGAAAGCCTCTAAAGGTAGTCAGGTCTACTGTCCTGTACTCAGTTAGGATATTTATGCTCAAGGTAATTGCTTTACTCATCAACATCTAAATTGGAGATTAAAATAAAATGCCACTGGGCATACCCTTATTTGATATTGGTATTGAACATTGCATTTCAGTTTTCTTGGTAGAATCTATTCTGCTTAATCTGAATATGTGTTTGATATTTTTGAGCTAGGCTAAACAGAAATGCCTTTCTCTGTTTCTGTAAGGCTTGATGAGTGTAATATCCCCTCTGGGAGGCCTGTATGGTGGAGCAGAGGTCTTGGACGTGGACCGAGGCAGCCCAGATTCAAATTCCCACTCCCACTGGGCAGGTTTGGGCTCCTTGCTGTACTCATGTGAGGGTTGTTGCGAAGTTAAAATGAGAGGTGGGTGGATGGTGGACAGTTTCGGCTCCACAGAGCAGGAGTGGGCATTTGGAGGCTTGGTGGTCTCACTCAGTCTTGAGACGGTTTTAAAGAACTGCCTGTGACCGCAATAGCTAAACATTGGTTGTACAGCCCTCCGTTATTTTGAGGTGGGAGATGCTCCAAGCTGTTAATGAAAGTCATAAAATAGGTCTTCCTAGAACCCCAAGAAACCCCCCCATAAAATCCTAGCCCATCAAAAAGTTGCCTGCCTGCAACTCTTTATATTTTTAACATATAAATGTTTTTTTTAATAATAAAATAATTTTTTAAATAATAAAATCCTACACAAAGAGAGGCAGTACTTGGTACATTTTGTTGAGAGACTTTGTGTTGGAATAGATTGGCTTTTCATTACATTCAGGCTAGCTGTTTCATGCTTTAGCCCTTATCTAATATGTACAGGACTCCTTTGCTAGATAGTCTGTATGCCCAATACTGCCATTATCAAAACTCCAAGAACTGATGTTGTCCAACCACATTGAAGAATAATTCCCACCCTTTGCTTGCCCCAGCCCTTGTCTTCATTAGTTGGCAATTGGGAAATAAGCATGTAAGCTAATTTGGTGTCGGTCCAAAATTATCAGCAGTACTTTGTTGCTGGGAGGAAGATGTAGAATCGAGCACAAGAGAGTCGAATTGTTCTTCATATTTTATCATTTAAGAAGAGAAAAGGGGTATTCCTGAAAATCTCTCAAAACCATCTTGAAAAATGTTTGATCAGTTGAAGTAAGAAATGTTTGAAATGTTTGAAGTAAGTCTCTTCACATAGCCATATATTGAATTCTAGCTCAGATGTGATCTAATGGAACTTGATATTAACAGTTTATTCTGCTGTTTACTTTTATTTATTTGATCAATTTACATTCCACCATTCCTTCAGAAACTGGAGATTATATACTTGACACACTCTGCTCCATGCAGACTTAAATATTGTCAAAATTTTGGTGTGGCTTCATCAACCTTTTCCTGAATGAGACTGTTGATTCTTGATGTTACAGACTTAGGAACATTTCAATTCCGGGGGGCCGGTGCAAGTGCTGCTGGGTGGGGAGAAGTTGTTTTTGGCTGTTTCTTACTGATTACAGTATGCAGATCCCACAAGGTAGATTTCATCCTCCAACTTTCAGTTCTTATTAAATGCAGCACACTTTTTGAGAAATGAATGGTCCAGCTGAGAAATTCCAGTCACATCTTTCTTCCTGAACATCTCTGACATTTCACAACAGTCAGTCCCACTGTTGAATAGCTGTTACATTGTCAAAGAGCTAGTAAATTTCAAACAAAAGTTACAGTTTGTTGAACTTGGTAGTATCAGATGTTACAAGAATTATATTTTAATAGGATTTGCAATAGTGATAACACAAAACCAGAGACTGTATATTAGGGTTTTTCTGAAGTGTCTGCTGGAGCTCTGCTTTTCCTGTCATGATACGATATTCCAGAGTGGCAGACTCACCAAACCTTAACTGAATTCTCTTTGGTTTGTTCCAGAGTCTAGCCCAGCTAGAGAATCTGTGCAAGCAGCTGTACGAGACAACTGACACCACCACCCGGCTCCAGGCAGAGAAAGCCTTGGTTGAATTCACCAATAGCCCGGATTGCTTGAACAAGTGCCAGCTTCTCCTTGAAAGAGGGAGTGTATGTAGACAAATAATCCCACAAGACTACTTTTGAAATGGCTGGATGTTTTCTGCATGTTTAGGGATATATGCTGATGACTTGGTACAGAAAAGCATTGCAAGTGGCAGATTCTGGACTACATTAATTCTTTAAATTGAGGGCCATGCCAGATATGTCTGTAGAGAACCAATTATTGGGTCATCTAGTATTTAAGAGGGTCCTATTATGAGGATGGAGGGCAAGTGACTAGTGGCCCCTTCATCCCCTTAATTCTATAGGCCACAGGAGTGAGGCCATAGAATTTGCAAGGGATTACTTGTAATGAGATCAGTCTAGAATATTGGTATATCACATACGGCTGTTGCATAATTTGCTAATAAATATTCACTTTTTATTGACTCGGAACCAATCATTTCTCCTATTCAATTCATATGTTTCAATCTATTTTCCTTGAACAAGGGCAGTAAAGTAGAAACCCAGAACCTCCATGGTGCCTCCATTGCACGTATATTGAATGTTTGTTGTATGTACGAGTACATGAGGCATTCTCTTTATCACGACTGTCATAAACTGGAGAGGACATAATGATCAAGCAGTGGAAATGCATTCCTGACTGTTCTTTGTTTGTTTATTTGCTTCAGTCAAGGCAACTCTAAGCAGTGTATAAGTTGCAGCTTTGGGGCAGGATAAAAGACACTTCCTTTTATCTGGAGAACCCTAAAACTGACTTGACAGAAAGAAGAATGAAACTGATGGGCTTCAAGCCATATCTACCTCTTACACAAAGGAATCGGCACAGTTGAAATTAAATTCTTTCAGCTTTGCCCAGGAAGGATATCATGATTAGCAGAACTTCTAGAGTAGCCTTTCTTCTGTATCATTTGATAAAGGAGGTCTCCAGATCAAGTAAGTAAGACTCCAAGAATTCTTCAGTTTAGCTGATCAGAGCTTGGATGTGCTTGCTATAATTGGCGTGGCTTGAAAGTCTCCATCTGCCAGGATCCCACCACTTTTAAGAATCCACACACAAATTGAGTTCTGTATTTCATTAAAGGCTCAATGTTTGCAAGCCCGCAGGATAAATTATTTCAGTGACACACTTGCCTATACTCTTAGGCTAAAGCAAAATAGCCAAAGCTGTCTTCATTCTTTACTGAAGCATTGAAGCCCTATTGTGCTTATCATAGATATTTTGAATATTGGATGTTATTCTAGACCAGGGTTTCTCAACCAGGGTTCCATGGAACCCTAGGGTTCCACGAGAGGTCACTAGGGGTTCCCTGGGAGATCACGATTTATTTAAAACATTATCTCAAATTCAGGCAACTTCACATTAAAGAGGTAAGTTTAATTCTTTATTTTTAGTTTATATACAGGCCTACGCATGAAACAAATATAATAATTTTGTAATTTGTGGCCTATATTTGAGCCTGAATGTGCAGGGGTTCCCCAAGGCCTGAAAAATATTTTGAGGGTTCCTCCAGGGTCAAAAGGTTGAGAAAGGCTGTTCTAGACCTTGCCTGATCTTGCCTTCTTTAGTGCAGTCTTGCAGATGTGAAGGTTTGTGAGGATCACCAAGAGCTGCCAGCATAGTCACAGGATTTACAGGATGAATCCTTTATTTTTTGTGTTTGTTTTACAGTCGTCATATTCCCAATTATTGGCAGCTACATGCCTGACAAAACTGGTATCACGCACAAACAACCCTTTGCCCTTGGAACAGCGCATAGACATACGTAAGTAAAGCACAGCTGGGTGATGCAGCCCCAGGGTCCAGTCTGCCTAGGACCCTGCAGGATTGGCTGTTTGAAAAGCTTAAGAATACATACTGGGAAAGGAAGTGAACACTAACATAATCCTCTCTCTCAATATTTTTTAAAGTTACTTGTATTGTGAGAAAAAGGACGATTTTGCCTTTCCTCGCCTTGCTTATCTTAGTTATACATGCATGCTTCCCTGTTCCTTGACAACATGTTAAAATTAAAATTTGACAAGCTGAGAAATACTGTTTATAATATACTGTACCATAAAGTGGCCTTTAAAAAGTCTCAAAAGTATGAAATTACTGTTTTGGCTGTTCTCTGAGCAGTGTGAGGGAGTGTTGGACCCCAAAGGAAATGTTCAGTCCAGTCTCGTCGAAAACGCCCTGCTCCTTGGTCTGTCTGGGTCTTTCAGGGCAGTTTCACTATAGGCGGGCAGGTTCACGCAGGAGCAGTCAGTCTTTTAGATGTCACCCCAAAGGCTTTGACTGATCAGCAGCAGCTCTACATTTGGCCTGGTGGGAAATGCAGCTGCTTCCCAGAAGCTCTGTGGAACCTTCAGTTTAAACGCTGTGCTCTGTAGGTCAGGTGTGATCTAGATATGGTACAACTAAAGCAGAAGTCAACTTGACCAGATCTTAGCTGATGTTACAGAGCTGAATGGTGTGCTCCTCTGGCTGAGGCCTCACCACAGAGCCACCCCTCTTCCCCTCGCCATTTTGTTTTTCCCCAAAAAGGGCGTGTGGTGGGTCTTCCATGCAACAAGTAACCAATGATGTTTGCAACGTCCCAGTTGTAAGTGTTTGCTTCAGTGACTGTTAACTCTTACCAGTTTCTTCCTACTAAACACTCTTCTTCATTTGGCACATGTTTCAGGAAACTATGTCCTCAATTATCTTGCGACCAGACCTAAGCTTGCCACATTCGTTACACAAGCACTAATTCAGCTCTATGCCAGGATCACAAAGCTGGGCTGGTTTGACTGCCAGAAGGATGAATATGTTTTCAGAAATGTCATCACTGACGTCACAAGATTTTTGCAGGTTAGTTGTCAATCTCTATTTCTTCCACTTCTCATTTGCATATAATGGTTTTGCCAGGAGGTTTCTCTTCTTGTTTCCTTGATAGTAGGCTCGTTTCTCACAACCAGTGTTCATCAGTACTGTTCTGGATATCAGGTCAACAAAAAGACAACTGCAGATACAAATGCTGAAATTCTTACCTGCCCCAATCACTAGGGCCCTGGCAGTTTAGATCAGAGGCCTACAACATCTAACATCCTGTTTCTCTCAGTGCCCAACCAGAAGCTTCCAGGAAGAGGAACTAGAATGTACTGAAGTTTAGGTGAGGACCAGAAGCTGTTGGTTTACTCCAAAGCCATCTAATTCAACATCCCCCGCCCCCATGCAAAATGTTGCTGCAGAATCCCTGACAGAAAAGACCCCAGCCGCCTCCTGTGTTTGGAATTTTTTTCCTGATGCTTAGCCAATATTTGCTCCTCTGCATTGTTTATCCTTTGGCCTGCCTGCTGGAGTACAGAAAAAGACTTCACTTCATCCTCTGTGAAACATATTTGTAGGTATTTGAAGAGCAGAGATTAGGAAGAAAGGGCATGGCAGAATCCTGTTCTGCCTTGAATTATATACTGTAGCAAGCTGTTCGCCTCTGTCAGATATATAAGAAAAATAAAATTAAAAGGACAATGCAACATCTGCTGAGCACAGAGCTGGATTTTGCCATAGACCTACTGAAACATTTATAGGAAAGACAGTCCTACGAGGGGGCAGGGCTGTGGCAGTGAGTTGTGGGTGGATCTCAGTTGCCTGCAAAATGTGGTTGGAGGCCTTTCTGATGCCCAGCAAAGAAAATTCTAGTGCTATCCCACTTTGGAGAAGGGACACAGTTGATACGTGTGAGGAGGCCTGCCAGACAGCGTCATTTATTTAACTAAATATTGTTACCCTACCTCTCGGTGTCATCCACAGTAATAAATTTAAGCCATAAAACACAGTAGAGAATGCTGAGCAGGAACCTATTTCTGCCAGAGGGACCTTTTCTGCTTTGGTTGCATGATGGTCATGGTCTTCTTTGTGCCCGCTCACCAATCCGACTCCACCCCTTCCTTCTCCAGGACAGTGTTGAGCACTGCATCATAGGAGTGACAATCTTGTCTCAGCTAACAAATGAAATTAATCAAGTAAGTGCTTCAGCCTTCCTCAGTGAAGTAAGTCAACTTTATTCATTCATTTTGCCTTGTGCTGCTTTGTGTCTATGCGCTGATTTGTCTGTACAGACATGTGCTTTGGTAAGAAACTGGCACTCCACTGGAGTTTAAGGTTTACCTTCTCTGGCACAATTCCTAGGGCTGTAGAAGCAGTACTTTTGATGGAACAGTGATCTCGGAAGAGATAACCCACTATTCAGTAATATTGTATAGGTTCACAAAGAGCTTTCTATTTCTGTAGCTGCTCCTTTGGAGAAGTCTTTCATAATATCTACTCACTTCCATCCTGTATGGTAACGATGCAGAGTTCTGGGAAACTCAGAGGCTAGCGTATTCCCCACACCAGGGTGTGTCTTATCTTCTGAAACACAGGTGGCAACCCCTGTCCTCCAAGCATTGATAGGTCTGGAACATGCCACGCCTTCAGCATTCCTAGCCTTCTGCTGTGATACCGCTACAGAATGTAGAGAGGCTCGAAGGAACTTGGCTGCCAAGTAGTCAGCAGGGACCAGGGGCATTGGCTTGGACTCTTAGCTCTCTGTTCGATGTGCAGAGGATGCCGTTTGGATTCTGAAACTACAGTTCTGTAGCTGTGCCAAGGAACATAGAGAGCCTCTCTTTCAAAGGCCATGCTGATTGAAAGTAGGCTTGTCCACTGTATTGTGCAAAACTACAGTGTAGTAAAGAGAGTTTAATGCTACACTCTTAAATGTTTTTTATCTGGCTTTGCTGCAAGCCTGGGTGCACTTTTTCCCCTAATCTCAGGCTTGCTGGCTTCTACTAACAAGTATGCAAATACTGCAGATACCTATGGCTTGAAGGCTATAAAATTTAATGGAGCTGTTTGTATATTGAGAGCTGTAGGGAATAGGTGGGATCTTTCATTTGATGGTCTCCATAGCTGGTTGAAATTAGGCCAATTGCTCAGTCCTTGCTGGCAAGCACTTATAAAGCACTTCTCTTTTCATGTGGCAGCAGGCTGTCAGAAGCGAGGAAAAGGGATGCTGTGCAAAGGGAGGCACATCCCTTTCCAGGGAAGCCGCTCCTCGGCTGCTGACTCGGCAGCCATGATAGGTTCAGCAGAGGTGTGCAGCGGGCTTCCAGGGTTGAAAAGGGTGATGGGCATCTGTAGTCCAGGAAGATGATGGTCCCCTATCTGGTGTAGCGAGATGAAATTCAGGTACCAACCCTGGTGAAACCTATTGATTGACTGATTGATTTGACTTGATCTGTATGCCCCCCAACTCCCGACGACTCTTTAAAAATACAAGAAAAGATGGCAAAAATCACAAGAAGGAAGGAAGGAAGGAAGGAAGGAAGGAAGGAAGGAAGGAAGGAAGGAAGGAAGGAACCCACCCACACAATCCAAGGGGGCTTTGCTCACCTTCACCAAACGCCTGGGAGAAGAGCCAGGTCTAGAATCCCCTTCAAAACCCCAGCAGCTGTGGGCCGTCTGGATCTCAGGGGGAACCTCGTTCCCGTGGGCAGGTGCTGCTACAGAGAAGGCACACGTCTGGGGTCCTGGTAGATGACATTGTTTAATCGAAGGAATCTGGAGTGCACCAACCCAGTCAGAGTGAATCAGTCGGGCAGATACTGTCCGCTGCTTAAGCAACAATGTATTTTGTGCTTTCTATTTAGCATATTTCAATTCTTGCGTGATCCTTATTATATCCCTATAGACTGCAATACCACAATTACATTCACTGCAGTACTGAGCAATTCTTTTGCGTTACTGGGTTTTTTTAGATTGTCAGTGTACAGATAAAATAATTCATATTGTTTATCCTTTTCTTAAAAAGAGAAATGGAAGCAAATGTGACAGTGCCAGGCTAGCCTCTATTTATTTATAAATAAATAGTTGAATGGGAAATGGGATTGTTTACAGGCAGTGTGTAATGTGCCCTATAATCAGCCCATGCCAGATCTACCCAGATTAGATCTCCATTTTCCTCAGCACTATTGTCCTAAAAGAATAGGGACTCTCTATTTGACAAGCCTGTAGAAAGGCACCTATGGGATGTTCTGCTATCCCAGCCTTACCTCTCCTAGCATCCTTCCTGTGATTCCTTGCTCTTGTTCTTTCTTTTTTTATATACGTTTATTGAAAATTTTAATTGCTATAGTAAAAGCAAATACAAACTAAACTCAGAGAGAGGAGAAACAGAAAGAAAGAATACAAAGTGCAAAGAAAGAAAAAGGAAAAAGGAAAAAAGAAATATATAAGGAAGTGACTTCTGATCTTCATCACAACAAGTATAAACAGATTTAATAACTCTTCACCTCCTATAAGGTTACTGTCAGGAGTTAGCATCCTTCCAGCATAAGGGATAAGTGTATGAGAGATGGGTTTTGTAGTAATTGTATTAGCAGTCCTGTAATAGTATCTGAGCATGGGAGAAGCATGATTGCTGAGAGGCCTGAGCACCTTCAAGGTCAGCGTGGCTGGCTTATCAGCATTCGTTAGCAAGGAATGTGGGAAAGGGAGTAGAAAACCGTTAGAAAGTAGAATGAAATTTTACTGCTAGCTAGGCTTAGCGAGGGGGGGGATTTTGCTTTTAGAAGTTGTGCAGCCTTTAGGGAGGGGTTAGAAACCGGGGGATTTTATCTTAGTGTTTTCGCATGGTTTCCTTCAATCTTTGAATTGGATTGAGCATCTTTATTAATAAAGTACTCTTCTACTTCACCTGATGGTGTGTAATTGAGAGTTCTTGGATTAATAACTGTGTGCCAGTTCATCACAGAAAGATCAGTCTCACTACAGCTGCCTTACACGGAGACACAATGTCTACTGATGAGGGCCAGCAAGAAAATCCAGACCACGAAGGTGCCTCTCCTAGATGGAAGGAGGGAGAGAGTGGAGTGAGGCTAGAGAGAGCCTCCAAACGGACTTCAACAGCCCTGGTAGTCCAGAGGAAGGTTCTTCCCGTACTCAGAGTAGTGGAGGAGCCCAAACATACATGGGCTATGGATGCGGGGTACAACACGCTGAAGGACCCCACCCGATGGGGAGTGGCACGAGGAAGTGACCCCTTCCCCTTCGTCTCGCTGCTAGGAAGATGAGTGGTGAAAGTGGAGATGGAGGTGAGCTCCTTGAGAAGTCAGATTGCGGGTCCACAGAAGACCTTTGAACAGCTGCTTCAAAATATGACCCTACCAGTTCTTGAACAGCTGCTTTAAAATATGAACCTAGGAATGGCTGGCAGTGCTGAAGCCGCGAGTCCCAGAGCTGCCACCCCACAGCCCGCAGAGGAGGGGGGCAGTGACATTGAGATGGGTGCAGAGACTGGAGGATGCAGAGCGGCTGAGGCCACTCACCCTCCTTATGGCCAGGGCCCAGCGGGGCCACTGAGAAGGGACCCAGGATGGTATGAGCCCTTTGGAGGAAGATACCTAAAGGTAAAGTTTACTGGGGAACGCAAGACCCTAGCTTGTTTCCTGAGCCATGTAAGGGGTTTTATGGAGGAGTTCGAGGGAGTTTTCCCTACGGTAGATGCAAAGGTGTGGCACGTATCGGCTCAACTCGAGGGGGAGGCGGCAGAATGACTGGTAGCGTTGCATGATGCCAGGCCGCCAGAGTTACGGGACTTTGAGAGTTTTATGACCGCTTTACGGAGGAGGTTCGAAGACCCCCTTTCCAGAATGAGGTCCAAGACAAGCCTGCAACATATCAAGCAGGGGGCTCGGTCGTTGTCTGAATATGCTATGGAGTTCAGGGGACTGGCTGGAAAGTTAGTACAGTAGACTGGCCAGAGGCTTTGAAGATTAAATACTTCCAAGAGGGGTTGAACCCAGAGATTCTAGAGTGGTCTCTAGCTAGAGGGGACCCAGAGACCCTGATGGGGTGGATCTGCCTTGCTGGTGAGGTGGAAGACATGAGAATATGCATCAAGAGAAAGCAGAGGCACCAACCCAGGCAGGTGGTGGGGGAAAGCAGCACCCGTCACCCCAGAGTGGAAGAGAGTGCATAAGTCCTGGGATAAGGAGAAGGAACAACAGATGAAACAGGGACTGTGTTTGAGGTGCTGTCGCAAGGGCCACCGCATAGCCAATTGCCCGCAGTCAGCTCCTGCTGGGAGAAGCAGGGCTGGAATTGGCAGCGCTAAGACCCCGGCACCGAAAGATAAAAGTACAGCGGCAGCCACTATGGAGGAAAGAATCTACCCCCTCCTTCTGATGCAGCTGAAAGAGGAGCTGGGCCATCGGGAAATGACGAGAGCCTGCTCTAAATGGTGCCGAAGAGCAGGCCGTGGAGAATGGGTGCATGGATCCGATGGTGAGTGGAACCTGCCCAGTGATGTTGGTAGGATTACAAATAAATACATTGGGAACCAATAGTAGCATGGACTTGGTGGCCATGATAGACTCAGGGTGCACTAGGTGTCTCATGCATCCTGCTATAGTGACTGGGTTAAGACTGAAGGTGGGGAAGCTGAAAAACCCAATTATATTTTCCCAACTTGATGGGTCAGAAATGCAAGGGGACCCAGTGGAATATTACACAGAAAAGGTGCAGATGCGAATAGGAAGCCACGAAGAGACTTTGAGGTTTGTAGTAGTATTGGAAATAGGAGTATTTCCAATCAACCCATAGTACTGGGATTAACTTGGCTGTGAGCGCAAAACCCTCAGGTGAACTGGTCCATGGGCCAAATGATTTTTGCTGATGGCAGCTATGGAGGTCTGGCTTCCCGAGAACCTGGGGCTGAACTTGTAGGGGCAGTAATCAAAGCCCTGGTGGGGGGAGATAGCAGAAGAGGATTCATCCATCCCTACACAGTACAGGGATTTGAAGGAGGTGTTTGGAGAAGTGGAGTCGAACCAACTCCCGCCTCATAGAAAATCAGACTGCACTATAGAACTGGGACCAAGAGCAGAGTTACCCAAGACTAAGTTGTATTCTATGACTCCTAAAGAGTTGGAGGCACTATGGGAGTTTGTTGACAAGAATTTAGAGCGGGGTTTTATTTGCCCTGCCAACTCATCGATGGCTGCGCCTGTGCTATTCAGAACCAAGAAAGTTGGGTCGCTGCGGTTGTATACAGACTATCGGGGGCTAAATGCCATTTGTACTTCCAGCAGATACCCCCTGCCTCTAATGAAGGACATGCTGGCCCACCTATCAAAGGGGAAGATTTTTACCAAGTTGTATTTAAGGGAAGCGTACTTTCGAGTTCGAATCCAGGAAGGGGATGAATGGAAGTCAGCATTTAATTGTCAGTTGGGGTTATTTGAATATTTGGTTATGCCTTTTGGGTTAAAAGAGGCTCCTGGGGTGTTTATGCATTTGATAAATGAAGTGTTGCATGACTTTCTGTACAGGGGGTTGTTGGTTTATCCTGATGACATTCTGATTTATTCTGAAACATTGGAAGAACATGTAACTTTGGTTAGAGAAGTATTGATGCGGTTGTTGCAGAATCAACTGTATGCCAAATTGTCAAAATGTGAGTTCTACAAGGAACAGTTAGATTACCTGGGATACCGAGTGTCGAGTAAGGGGATTGAAATGGATCCAGCAAAAGTGCAGGATGTGGTGAATTGGGAACCCCCAAAATCTAGAAGGTAATTGCAGATTTTCTTGCGGTTTGCCAACTTCTATCGACAATTTATCCCCAACTTTGCACATGTGGCTTTACCCCTCACTGCAGAGCTTTCCAAACTTTTCATGTTGGTGACACACTTTTTAGACATGCATCATTTCGCGACACACTCTTACACCAGGGCATCATTTCGCGACACACTCTTACAGCAGGGCACAAGGCAGGCACTAGGACCTGCACGGAATCACAGCAGGTTTGGAGGCAGCAAGGCACAAGGCAGGCACTAGGACCTGCGCCGAATCACAGCAGGTTTGGAGGCACCAAGGCACAAAGCAGGCACTAGGACCTGCGTGGAATCACAGCAGGTTTGGAGGCAGCAAGGCACAAGGCAGGCACTAGGACCTGTGTGGAATCCTGGCAGGGCTCGGAGGCGGCAGCAGCCGCGACACACCCAGACACTGCAGCTGACACACTAACGTGTCGCAACACAGAGTTTGGAAAGCTCTGCCTCACTGATTTGTTAAAAACCCGAGGGAAAGGGGATCCAAAAGAGGTAAAAAGGCCTGGCGCAAAATTACAATGGACTGATGAGTGTCAGGAGGCCTTTGAAAGACTAAAGGCGTTATTTACCTCAGAACCAGTGTTGAAACACCCTGATCCCTTAAGGCCTCTAATAGTGCAAGTCGACACTTCAGTCGTGGCAATTGGAGAAATACTGCTACGAAAAGATGAGGGAAAATTGAGGCCCTGTGCTTACCTCTCCCATAAATTCAACGACACGGAACGCCGCTGGCATGTGTGGGAGAAAGAGGCCTTTGCGGTGCAGTGGGTGTTGATGACATAGAGCAGAGCTTTCCAAACTGTGTGTCGGGACACGTTAGTGTGTCGGCTGCAGTGTCTGGGTGTGTCGCGGCTGCTGCTGCCTCTGAGCCCTGCCAGGGTTCCGCGCAGGTCCTGGTGCCTGCCTTGTGCCCTGCTGCCTCCAAATCTGCTGTGATTCCGCGCAGATCCTAGTGCCTGCCTTGTGCCTGGTTGCCTCCAAACCTGCCCTGCCAGGATTCCGCGCAGGTCCTAGTACCTGCCTTGTGCCTGGTTGCCTCCAAACCTGCCCTGCCAGGATTCCGCGCAGGTCCTAGTGCCTGCCTTGTGCCTTGCTGTCTCCAAACCTGCCCTGCCAGGATTCCACGCAGGTCCTAGAGCCTGCCTTGTGCCCTGCTGCCTCCAAACCTGCTGTGATTCCGCTCAGGTCCTAGTGCCTGCCTTGTGCCTTGCTGTAAGAGTGTGTCGCAAAATGATGCCCTGCTGTAAGAGTGTGTCGTGACATTTATTTATTTGTTTGTTTATTTATTTATTTATTTATGATTCGATTTGTATTTACCGCTCCATCCCCCCACAAGGGAACTCTGGGCGGTTTACAAGAATCAGATGATGCATGTCTAAAAAGTGTGTCACCAACATGAAAAGTTTGGAAAGCTCTGACATAGAGACATTTGTTAGAGGGAGCGGCTCAGCCCTTTGAAGTACGGACAGATCATAAAAATTTAGAGGCTTTGCACACTCCAAGGAAGTTGAATCCTAAACAGATCAGATGGGCCCAATTTTTCAGTAGATTCAATTTTACACTCAAATATTTACCTGGGGGAAAAACTTTTTGGCCGATGCATTGTCTCGTTTACCTCAGCACAATAGTCAAAGAGAAGAAGTGGTGGACTCAATATTCCCAGTTCATCAGTTGGGAATGGTAGCAGTTACAAGGAGCCAGAAGTCAACACCAAGCCGGAAGGAGGAAGAGAGTTTGCAGAGTGATCTGCTGGCCAAGTTGAAGGAAGATAAGTGGCTGCAGGATAATAAATTACAACTAGTAGAAAAGCAGGAGTCGTGGTGGACTGGGGATAGGTTGTATATCCTGGAAACTTTGAGATTAAAAATACTGGTAAGATGTCATGATGCCAAGTCAGCTGGGCACTTTGGGTTTTGAAAACTTTACATTTGTTGAGGTGACAATTTTGGTGGCCTTCATTACACAAGGATGTGGAGGAATATGTGGCCAGTTGCCCCACGTGTGCCATGGCAAAGAGAGGGGGGGGGACCTAGAGGACTGTTGCAGAATATGGCAAGCCCTACCCAACCTTGGAAACAAATAGCTATGGATTTCATAGTGGACTTACCGGAGAGCCAAAAGAGAACAGTGATTTGGGTGGTAACTGACTTGTTTTCAAAACAGGCACACTTTATTCCTTGTATCAGTATACCCAGTGCAGCACAATTGGCCAAAATGTTTGTACAACGTATTTACAGACTACATGGGGTTCCTGAGCGCATTATAAGTGACGGGGGTCCAGTTCACATCCAAGTTTTGGAAGGCGTTCCTGAAGATGATTGGCGTGCAACGGGTTAAGCTCCTCCCATCACCCCCAGACAGACGGAGCTTCGGAGAGATTCCACCAGCTGTTAGAGCAGTACCTCAGGTGCTATATCAGCTATCAACAGGACGATTGGGTGGACCTGTTGCCATTTGCAGAAGTGGCTTATAATAACTCAGTGCACCAGAGTACAGGATATTCTCCCTTCCAGGTGGTGAATGGACAAGAGTTTGTAGCCTTTCCTGAGTTACCTAAAGACCAGACCAGAATCATCCCTTTCGATGAGTGGATAAGCCACATAACTGACAGTTGGCCAGTAATAGAGAAAGCATTGGAAGAAGCAAAAAAATCTTATAAGAAATTTGCTGATCGCAAGAGGATGCCAGAGTGGGAACTGAAAGTAGGCGATAAAGTGTATTTATCTACAAGGTACCTGAAAACCTGGCAACCATTGAAAAAACTGCGTCCAAAGTATGTAGGGCCTTTTCCTATTACAAAACTGATCAATGATATCATGGTGGAATTACAGTTGCCTAAGAATCAGGAAAATCCATCCAGTATTCCATTGTAGCCTATTGAATCCAGCTAAAAGCTCAGAACGTTGGCACCCAAAGCAACCTACCCCGATTCCAGTGATGGTTGAGGGGGAACAGCACTGAGGTGCAGGAGGTGTTAGATTCTAGACGGCACCATGGAGTGCTGCAATATTTGATACAATGGAAACATTTCCCTAAGGCTCACAGTGAGTGGATCAATAGTCACCATGTGCAAGCTCCCCAATTAATAGTTTCACAACCGGTTCCCAGAAAGTCTAAGTAATGGTATTGGTGGACCTTGGTAAAGATAGTCATTGCCATGCAAATGTAATGCTTTGTATGTATGGGTCTGATATGTACTCATGTATTTTCTTTCATGTACTTTCCTGTGTTCCCTGTATGTAGGATATTTAGGTGGGAGTAATTTTTAAGGGGGGCGGTATGTCAGGAGTTAGCATCCTTCTAGCATAAGGGATAAGTGGGAAATGGGTATTGTAGTAATTGTATTAGCAGTCCTGTAATAGTATCCAAGATCACCACAGACGGTGACTGCAGCCATGAAATTAAAAGACGCTTCCTCCTTGGGAGGAAAGCTATGGCAAACCTAGACAGCATATTAAAAAGCAGAGACATCACCTTGCCGACAAAGGTCCGTATAATTAAAGCTATGGTTTTCCTAGTAGTAAATGTATGGCTGTGAGAGTTGGACCATAAGGAAGGCTGAGCGCTGAAGAATTGATGCTTTCGAACTGTGGTGCTGGAGAAGACTCTTAAGAGTCCCTTGGACTGCAAGGTCAAATCAGTCAATCCTAAAGGAAATCAACCCTGACTGCTCATTAGAAGGACAGATACTGAAGCTGAAGCTCAAATACTTTGGCCACCTAATGCGAAGAGAGGACTCACTGGAAAAGACCTTGATGCTGGGAAAGACTGAAGGCAAAAGGAGAAGGGGATGGCAGAGGATGAGATGGTTAGATAGCATCACCAATGTAATGAACATGAATTTGAGTAAACTCCGGGAGACAGTGGAAGACAGGAAGGCCTGGCGTGCTATGGTCCATGGGGTCACGAAGAGTCGGACACGACTTAACAACTGAACAACAACAAAAAATAGTATCTGAGAAGCATGTTTGCTGAGAGGCCTGAGCACCTTCAAGGTCAGCATGCTGGCTTATCAGCGTTTGTTAGCAAGGAATGTGGGAAAGGGAGTAGAAAACCGTTAGAAAGTAGAATGAAATTTTACTGCTAGCTAGGCTTAGCGAGGGGGGGGATTTTGCTTTTAGAAGTTGTGCAGCCTTTAGAGAGGGGTTAGAGAAACGGGGGGATTTTATCTTAGTGTTTTTGCGCAGTTTCCTTCAGACTGAACTTTGAATTGGATTGAGCATCTGTATTAATAAAGTACTCTTCTACTTCACCTGATGGTGTGTAATTGAGAGTTCTTGGATTAATAACTGTGTGCCAGTTCATCACAGTTACAAACAAATATCTCTTCTTCCCACAACCCATCTCTTTTCTATATGCAAATCCATAAATCAACTTTTCAGTCCTGGTGTCAGCAAAAAGTCCATAAAGGGTTACCAGAGCTTTATAGAAACATGTCTTATTTTAACCTTGGTCAAACAAACCAACTTTATATTCCTTCCTTTTACTTCTGACAATCTTGAACTTTAATTCATTCAGATGTTGTCATAGGATTTGGTCTCTCTTCAATTTTTCTTTTTCCCATCCCAAAGGCTTCTTTGAGGCTTTAACAAGCCTCTTTTGTAAATCCAGTAAAAGGTCATTATCCAGGTCATTCTCTTGGTTTATCATGTGTATTTCCACTTTGATTTTCAAAGCTTTAACCGACTTTATGTATGCTGTATCCAGTAGAAAGTCCTTATCTGGGTCATTCCCTTGGCTTGTCATTTGTGTTTCCACTTTAGCTGCCTTCTCTGTCTTATAATCTGTTCTGTACTTTTTTTTATTACCCAGTATTTCTGGTTCTAATATTTCTGCATCAGGCAAAATGCTGGCCCCATTCTTTGAAAATCTGGAGTATTTCAAATGTTATAATGTGTTGTGTCATTTTGCAAATCCCTGTACTAACCAAAAACCAAAGGGAAGTTTATACTTTTTTTTCCTTTTCTGCCTGGAGTCTTTAGTCCCCTCTAGTGTCCAATTTCTGAAATCATAAAGTCTTAAATCTCTGTTATAACTTAAGGGAGACAAAACAATATGGTTCCCACAAAAAGCTGTTTATTTTTTATAATTATTTCCAAAATCTTATAGTAAAAGTCTCAATATTCTAAATTTGTCTGGACCCTTAATTTGCTTATAACTTTCTTAGATCAAACTCTTATTTAGTTTTCTGCCGTTTATTTCCAATTCTTTAAATTCTTAAACTTATGGTTAATTTTTCTTTTGTTCAAGAATGAAGGTAAACTCACCAAGTGGCTTTTCAAAGGTCTCTAATAGCCTTAAGATAGTTAAATAGGGAATTTCTGAAAGTGATTAGAGACTGAGGTAATGAACCGAATGTCCTTTAAAAGGCTCCACCATGGTTGTGAGCATGATGGCTGATCCCTTCGCCTCCCGGCGCTCAGACCTGCAGGAGACTGCTGTCCTGCAGTCTCCCCGTGAGAAGCAGCCATCCGGAGCACCTGTGGGCAATCTCCCGTCCTCTCCTTGTCCGTAGAGGTTCCGAAGAACCAGTCGTTGTCCCCGCTCTTTCGGAGACGTGCTTAGTCCATCATGCCTCCCCCAGAAGTCCTCTCTCTTGTTCTTTTAGCAAGCATTTGAGGTCTAATGGAAACCTGTTTTTCTGTTTCTCCCTTTCTCAATCTCCAGGCAGACACTACACATCCTTTGACCAAGCACAGGAAAATTGCTTCCTCGTTCCGAGACTCATCTTTGTTTGATATTTTCACACTCTCCTGCAATTTACTGAAACAGGTAAGAAAACTTAAGATCTTAGTGTTCATACAACAACTGAGTAAGATGGTTTAGGCAAAATTATTACTGTGGATTTTGAGCTCTGAAACTCTATCTGCAGGCTGGTTGGTTTGTTTGTTTTTCAAATTTATATAGCCGCCCATCTCACAAACAAGAGAGACTGGGCGGCGTACAAAGAGCTAAAAACAATCAATAAATACATTAAAAATATTAAAACCCAACTAAAACAAAGAATAAAAGGGATGTTAAAAATAAGGGAGCCGTCTCACTAGTTCACCTGTCCCCTGGGATCCCCAGGCCTGCTGGCATAACCAAGTCTTGAGGGACCTCCAGAGGCCAACTTCACGTCAGGGGAGAAGGTTCCACAACGCAGGGGCCACAGCAGAAAAGGCCCGCCAAATGTAGCTCCCTAGGTGACGAAACCTGTAATATACCCTCCCTGCTGGATCTGGTAACACGGGCAGATGAAATCGGGGAGAGGCGGCCCCTCAAGTAACCCAGCCCCACCCATGGGGTCAACACCAGCACCTTGAATTGGACCCGGAAACAAACTCATAACCAATGTAGCTCGCGAAGCAGAAGTGTAACAGGTGTTCTACCAGAGACACACATAACTGCTCACGCCACTGCATTTTGCACCAGCTGAAGTTTCCGGATACTCTTCAGGGGCAGCCCCTTCAATATATCAGCATCTGTGCATGATAAAGTAGGACAGTTAGGCTGTGCTGGCAAGAAACTGTACTAATGTCCTAAGCAGCATGGAGGTGGAGCTCAGGTGCTTCCATGGGAACCCAGAAAGACTGCTAAGGCATCTGTGTGATTGCTTCGCAGTAATGAGTTGGCAACAGGTTGCATCGCCTATTTCTCAGCACATCCCAGTCTGGAGGCAATCAGGTACCGAGAGACCTCGTTCTCATTGTGGTAAGAGGGCTACCAGCAATTTCTGAACCAAATAACAGGTGCAAACTGCCCCACTCCGCAAAAGAGGCAAACCTCATCCCTTTCACATAGAAAATGTGTGCAAAACAGAACCTTGCCTTCTTTAATTGCCTATATATAGCTTTCTCATTTGAAGACTTGCTGGAATTGTTGTGTTGCAGCCTGAATTCTCTTTCCAATCAGAACTCTGGGAGGCTCGGTCTTGATTGTTTCTGGTCCAGGTTGCCACAAGAGATACCTGTCCGGTACTGCAGTATCTGTAGTGATAGGCTGCATCAGTTTGCTGAGGGTTTGGTCTAGGCTAGGGTATGTGTCAGAGGTCTACCAGGCAACTTTAAAACAGCATGTAGATATTTGGCTAGTTATTTGTTACGTCATTTGTTTATTTACACCCCAAGACCAAGTCACAAAATTTAAAATGCAGCACACCGTATTTTACATACATGTACATACAAAATAAGGGGCGTGGTGTCTCAGCGGGTAAGACGCCAGGCTTGTCGATCGGAAGATCACAAGTTCGGAGGTTCGAATCCCTAGCCCCGCGTGACGGAGTGAGCTCCTGCACTAGCTCCAGCTCTTGCCAACCTAGCAATTCGAAAGCATGCAAATGCAAGTAGATGAATAGGTACCACTTCGGTGGGTAGGTAACAGCGTTCCGCGCGCGTTATGCGGCCACATGACCGCGGAAGCGTCTTCGGACAACGCTGGCTCTTTGGCTAAGAAACGATGATGAGCACCGCTCCCTAGAGTCGGACACGACTGCACAAATGTGCGGGGGGAACCTTTATCTTTACATACAAAATACATACATGCATAACAATGCATACATATATAAAAGGAAGAAACCCTATAAAACTAACAGTTCATTGAAGGCACCAAACGGTTTCTATAAGCTATAAATAAAAATTTTGCTACTGTTTTCAAAAGGAGGCAGATTGAGGTATTCTTACTAAACAATCAATAATCAGGTGTTTCGATATTTGGCTTGTAGATTTAAAGGAGAAGAATACAGGGTAGGACAGACTCCTAGTTCCTTCAGAAAGCAGCTTCTACAGAAACTTGAAATAAAATCATACTAGAATGTTTTTTTTAGTTTCATACTCAGCTGATACCTTAAAATCTGTGTCCATTTCGCTTTTCCTTTTTTTTTTTAGGCTTCAGGGAAAAACCTGAATTTGAATGATGAAAGCCAGCATGGCCTTCTTATGCAGCTTCTCAAGCTCACACACAATTGTCTGAACTTTGACTTCATTGGGACATCAACAGATGAGTCATCTGATGATCTCTGCACAGTGCAGATCCCTACCAGCTGGAGATCAGGTAGAGGGCCGTCTTGTTCTGTTTTTTTAAGTGGTATGAAAGTTTTGCAGATGTATAATTCTCTTGGTCATTGTAGGCAGAACATGCGTTCACCAATCTCTGGACTCGGGAGACCTCTGCCTTAGGGTTGGCACAGCGATCTGAAATTGGCCAATTCTGCAAACTGCCTAAGTGGGTCTACAAAAATAATAATTCTTGGCAATACCTGCAAGATGGGAAAAATACGTACCCTGCTTAGAGAATTATTGTGACCGTTATAGAGAGAAAATAATGTCCTTCAAATATTGAAAAGCATTTCTGTAACGATTTAGTAGAGGCAGCCTGTGCCACAAGATTAGAATCTGTAGCTCATTCCAGGTGAGGTAGGAGGTTCTCTCCAGAATGGCCAGTGGAATCGGGATCCCAGAACAGTCTGTTCTGGTCAAATCCATTCCTGCCTATTGCTTCCATTTAGCCATCGGTCACTAAATATTAAAGGCTTTCCATCTTGCTTTTATTATACTTAAGCTTTGTTTCCTGTGCCAGTAGACCAGGAGTGGGCAACGTCAGGCCCGTGGGCCATATAAGGCCCGCGGGGCTCCCGCCCGCCCGCAAACTCCTCCCCTTCCATGCGCCCGCAAACCCCGCCCCCCAGTGCTTGTGATTGGCTCCCGCCCGCAGAAATCCCAGAAACCCCGCCCCCCACCCACCCCGGTCCCCGGTTATAAATATCCAAATGGCCCTTGGCAGAAAAAAGGTTCCCCACCCCTGCAGTAGACAATTGAAAAACAAACAAATAAAAAAACCCAGCCAGCAGTATTAATGATTGGTTAATTTTTGTTTCACTTCCTTGTAATATGGAATACCAGCCAAGTGCACTGTGGCCTTGGGAGAGTTGGGGCTCCCTCCTGGCGAGGTTAGGATACACAGGGAACTGAGCACGGGAGGCAGAGTTGACAAGCAATTTATAAGAAGCGTGCTTTGGAGCCAGTGAATGAGGAAGAACTCCTGACGGGGGGTTGGTGGGGGTTTTGCTACTCTCATCAAGGGGAAAGCAAGGCCAAGCCAAGAGCTGACCTTCAGCCCAGAGCATTAATTTCTGCCATTGTCAGAAACCCCATTGTACCCAGGAGATAATAAATGGTGATGTTCCTAAACGATTGGATTCCTTTTGTAAATGTTTGACTGTCAGTGAGTCTCACTTATCTGAACATTCTGGTAAATAGGGAAAAAAATTGGCTAGAGTATATTTTTGCAGTAGGAAGGTGATATAATTCAGTCAGCAGAGAGAGAGAAAATTGGCTGCAGATATCTTTAGTCATATGTAATGGCTGTGCAGAATTTCAAGATAAATGACGTACCATTTGTCGTTGATTTATCATGGAATGACCCAGGTGCACCCTGTAATAAATGCATGCTCACCTACAGTTTATACCATAAATGTTTTTGTAAAGGTGTGTGCTGGTTGGAAATACAATTACATTTTCCAGCATACTCCGTAACATCAGTATGCAGTCAATGGATATAGGAACCGCTAGGCTTTTTCTGAGATGCCTCTTTCAGGAGCCTCTGAAAGGGGCTCAGCATCACTTTTCCCCCAGTCTTTTCAGCAGAATTACCTTGTACTTTAACTCAGCACTTCAGAAAGCATCCTCCCACTGAATTAGGGCCAAACTCATTGCCGTGGGCATCCAAAAGGTGGAGGCTGGGATTTATAAACTTCCAGGAAAATAAAGGGCACGTAACATAGAAGAAGTCCCGAGAAGTACAGAGCCTCTGGTTTTAAAAGCAGTCTGGGGAGGAGGAATGGGCCATGCTGTTTAAAGGGAGGGAGCCTGGTGGAATGGCTGCTTTTAAGCCTTAAAGGCATGGCTTGGCTGGAGAATCCTCAGGCAAGGGAGGTCGTGCTAATTGCTGCCCTAAGTCCTGCTCTGTATTGAGTGTTGCGCTTGAAGGATGCCTGCAAGGTGCTCTTTCAAGCCTGCCATGAAATCCTGCTTGTTTCTCTTTTAGCCTTTCTAGATTCCTCAACCTTACAGCTGTTTTTTGATCTGTACCATTCCATCCCTCCCACATTTTCACCCCTGGTGAGTATGCCTCTGCCTCATAGGTTTCCCTGAAAACGATGGGTGGGTGGGTGAGACCCCAGCAGCACTACAGATCTGGACCCAGCTGCACCAAAGCCAGGAAGAAATGCTTCGCTCTTCCTGCCTGTTGCCCCCACCCCCCCACCCCCTAAGAGGACAGTTGGTGGTTGCCTTTTCACAGTATTCAGGTCCTTTCGTTTACATTTTTTGCTCAGGGGCTAACCCATTCCAAACAATTAACATCTTTATTTTATTCCCCTTGCTTAGGTCTTGTCGTGTCTAGTGCAAATCGCTTCAGTCCGTAGGTCCCTATTTAATAATGCAGAAAGAGCTAAGTTCCTGTCACACCTCGTTGATGGCGTCAAGCGCATACTGGAAAATCCCCAAGTAAGTCAGAATGTGAACATGAACAGATTTGTGTGGACGTTGTCACAAATTGCCCTTTGGAGCTTCGAATGGGTGTCCCGAAACTCATCCTGGGTGTCTGCCTCCAGCAGAACACGGGGAATAAGGAAGAGCCTTTCAGAGGGAAGGTGGAGCTGAGCCTCTAGTTAGATTCCTCGCATGTGCCTGGCCAGGGATTAGAGGGTGTAAAAGTACAGGAGTGGCGATTCATAGGACTTTAAGTCTGTTGAACCGGCAGCCTTAGCCTTAACCCCACGACCCATGGACTTGTGCGAGGCCCGCAACCGCTCAACCGTTTAAGGTGCTGCTGAAGCCCCAATCCTGCTGCAGCGGCTCTGCAGGCCGTGCTCTCCACTGCTCCTGCCTGCCTTGTCTCGGGCACAGACACTGGTGGCGGCGTAGGTGCGCAGAGGGAACATTGCTGGTGACGTCACCAGTTTTCTGTACAGGTAGGTCGTGTTTCATGCGGGTTCGAATAACGCGATACTCAATTTAGCCCGAATTATAAATTGATACAGGGTCACATTTAATGCAAGCCAAAATTCAGTTAATGCAAGGTTGGTGCACACAGTTGAGGCCAGTGCATGCGCAGTTGCCGTTGGGGTTTTGGATGCTAGTTGTCGTGTGTGCAAAATGGAGAAAAGGAAGGTTCCATTTGAGGAAAGCTCAAAAAAGGAGGGGTTCCTTTTGAAGAACTACAGGAGTAAACCAGAGAGAGCAGGCACGCTTTCGATATGGTTTCTCCTCCAGCTTGTCCTTTGTTCACTTGATTTGTTTATGTTAAATATTTATGAGATCTATCTAGAAGATCTCATAGCAGGTTATAATCTATTAAGGTAAAGGATCCCCCCGCACAGTTGTGCAGTCGTGTCCGATTCTAGGGGCCGGTGCTCATCTCCGTTTGTTAGCCGAAGAGCCAGCGTTGTCCGAAGATGCTTCCACGGTCATGTGGCCGGCATGACGGGCGCGGAACGCTGTTAGGGTTATTAGAAAGCAATAAAAAACACTAAAACCGCATAAAAATAACTGAAGGGTGGTCTAGGTAACAATCTTGCTACCACGTCCCATATTACATGACAAAGATGTTTTTGTCAGTGTAAGCTTATCTTTAGGAAGGATACTTTGAATTTTTATTTTTATTTTGCTTTCTATAACTGCTCCATGACTTTGTTAAAAAATAAATTTAAGTTGTAAATATATTCTTTTAATCTTTTACTGTTATATTTCATTAGCAAATATAACAAATTTTGTTAAAAAAATTTCATTGCCTATTTCTGTGCATCTGGAACCAATTACCCTTTTTTCCATAGAAACGTCACTTCGAATAGTGTGAGTTTGAATAATGCAACCATTTCGTGGGATTCCTTATCAGCACTAATCAAGATCTATCCATACTAGTTGGTGCTGGGGGGGGGGGACAGCAGACAGGACAGAATTGCAGCCACAGCAACATGGTATTTTGCTGTTTTACAGTAGGCAACATTTTTTTTCCTTTATTAATTATCAATATAATGTTATTGAGAGCCAGTTTGGTGTCGTGGTTAAGGCACCAGGCTAGAAACCGGGAGACCATGAGTTCTAGTCCTGCCTTAGGCACGAAGCCAGCTGGATGACCTTGGGCCAGTCACTTTCTCTCAGCCCTAGGAAGCAGGCAATGGCAAACCACTTCTGAAAAACCTTGCCAAGAAAACTGTTGGGACTAATCCAGGCAGTCATCAGGAGTCAAAAACTGACTGGAAGGCACCAAAAAAAACTTTGTTATTGTCAAGAAAAAGCATGATTACAGAGGAAAAATTGATTTTCCAGTTTGCTTCCGGGTCCAATTCAAGGTGTTGGTCACCACCTTTAAAGCCCTACATGGCATGGGGCCAGGGTATCTGAGGGACCGTCTCATCCTGATCACATCTACCCGCCCCACCCGGTCATGCAGGGAGGGCATGCTACAGACCCCGTCAATAAAAGAATTTCATCTAGCGGGGTCCAGGAGGCGTGCCTTCTCTGCGATAGCTTCCGCCCTGCGGAATATCCTGCCCCCAGAGGTGAGGCGGGCTTCTGGCCTTCCAGAGGTCTTTAAAGACCTGGTTCTACCGCCTTGCTTGGGATGAAGGAAGTAATAGTTCCTCCTGGGGGTGATTAGCTTAGTAATATCCTCCTTTTAAGATCTCACCATCCTCTGGATTTTTTCTATTTATTATTATATTGTATTTTTATTTTTATTATTTATTTATTTAATTTATTTATTCCCCGCCCATCTCCCATACAAGGGTCTCTGGGTGGGTTACAATAATTAATTTTATTAATTAATAATTAAATAATTTTAAGATGTATAGGTTTTAATTTTAGTATTATTATTGTAAACTGCCCAGAGTCTACTGCTGTAGAGATGGGCGGTGATAAATTTGACTAATAAATAAATAAATGGGAAAAAATATATACTGTTATAGAAATGAAAGATAAAATTCAGTTTCTCATTTGTTTTGCAACCCTTTTTGGTTGTAAAGGGATATAATGTGTGCAGACGTTATGAAACGATATATTGAGAACAGTGCAGTGATAATTGGCAAAATGCGAGATGAAAAATTTCAGCAACTCAAAAGTAGCTCTTGGAAAACAATGAACCTTTTTCACAAATACTGACAAATCAAGTGAAAATTCCATAAGAGCAAGTTTTGTCATCAGTGAAATGTTCACAAAATCATCACAACTGAAGGCCAATTTATAGAAGATTGCTTTATAAAAACAAGCAACATTCTTTGCCCCAGTAATTAATGAATTAATGTTTGAAGGCATACATTTGTCTGCAAATATAGTTGCCAGCAGGATTACTGAATTAGCCAATAATGTGCATGGACAGCCAGTAGCACTTGTAAAACGATATTGAAGCATTTTCAGTTGCACTTGACAAGACTACCAGTGTTTCCTGTGCCATTCAAGGAGTTACCCAAAACCTAGACATGACTGAAGAACTACTGCAGAGCTTTCCAAACTGTGTGTCGGGGCACGTTAGTGTGTCGGCTGCAGTGTCTAGGTGTGTCGCGGCTGCTGCGGCCTCCGAGCCCTGCCAGGATTCTGCGCAGATCCTAGTGCCTGCCTTGTGCCTTGCTGCCTCCAAACCTGCTGTGATTCCGTGCAGGTCCTACTGCCTGCCTTGTGCCCCTGCTGTAAGAGTGTGTCGCGAAATGATGCCCTGCTGTAAGAGAGTGTCGCGAAATGATGCATGTCTAAAAAGTGTGTCACCAACATGAAAAGTTTGGAAAGCTCTGAACTACTGGATTTACTACCCCTGAAAGACACAACAGTGGGAGGTGACATTTTTCAAGAACTGGAAAACTCAGGACTGATGTATGTCGATGAAGGTTCTCAGTCATCCAGGTGAAATTGTCTGTAAATATATTATATTTCAAACCCACCAACACACTGAGACAGAGGCTTGTACACCCCAAAGATCAAACTCCAAAACACAAGAAAAGCAATGTAGTGTATGCAATCCAGTGCAGTGAGGAGTGCTCTGAGCTCTACATTGGAGAAACCAAACAACCTTTGTACAGGAGGATGGCCCAACACAGGAGGAGCAACACCACAGGACCAGAGTCAGCAGTTTACCTTCATCTAAAGGAAAAAGGACACTCATTTGAGGACATTAATGTTCACATTTTAGACAGGGAAGATAAGTGGTTTGAAAGAGGGGTCAAGGAATCCATTTATGCCAACTTGGAAAATCCTTCTTTGAATAGAGGTGGGGGCCTCAGGCACAATCTTTCCCCTATTTTCCTTCCTGCTTTGTCTTCTGTGCCTAGGAAGATTAAGACCATTTCACAATCTCAACAACAGCAAGGTAATCTTAACGATCCTCCTTTGGATGATAAAGGGACTTAGAAATAAACATCTCAAAATAACCATGACCTAGCCACAGGTGCAAGGTCACACAGCCACCCTAGAAACATATTTAAGGATTCCCTTACTAACTTTGCTCAGACTGAAGAAGCTTCTTGGATAAGGAGCAAAACGTTTCCACTGAGAAAATAGAAATCCAGTTGACATGATTCATGCTACAGTCAGGACTGCTGTGGAATGAACTTGGGTCAGGGCCACGGACGGTGCTCTTACAAAGCGTTCTGGTGTTGTGGGATTACTGAAAGCAAAATTGAACAATCCTGGTGTGTTGGGTACCTTCACTGCTGTTTATTGCATTTTGCATCAGGAAGTGCTGTGTAGTAGTGAAAGTATACAAATGAAGAAAGTTGTGGATGTTGTTAAGATGGTTTATCGTTTATGTTCAAAGGGTTCAGAGCTGTTGGTTAATCATGGCCATGTTTGGCAGTACTTACATTGTGTACAGTTTTCTCATCAGCGAAGATTAACAAATCAGCTCTACAGTCAAGGCTCACTGATGAACATTTGCAAGAAACGTTGCGGCTAGCTACTTCGCATGATTTCCCTTCCCTCGCCCAGAGTCCCCTCCGGAATTGGGGGAGATGGGCGGTGATATAAGTTGGAAATATAAATAAATAAATAAATTTCGGGTCCAATGTTGACATTCTGGACCCTGCAAAATGCTGCCACAAAGCAGCCAGAATAAAAACCTTCAGAAATAACCACGCGCAATAATGAGCATGTTGAATAATGTTGCCCAACACGTTCCCAATAAAAAAATCAGTTTCAATTCATGTTTAATAATACATTTAGTATTTCATTCAATTATTTTGAGAGTCGCTTCATGCAAGATGGGTGGTGACGAAATTTGAAATATAAATTCAATTATTTTGTTAATATAATTAATTGTTTTGTTTTGTTTTGTTAAATTATTTTGATGTCTGCCCATCAAAATGGGCTCCATTCCTACCCCTGGTGTGACAGCGAGTGCAAGGGGGTGGGCAAAGCACGTGCCGCTGTGTGTGGCCAAAGAACACAAGCCGGCTCCCGAGGACCCGTGACCCAGGCGCTGACGGAAAGGAAAAGGTTATGAGCAGCTGCCTTCTCGGACGAGGAGAGACACCGTAGAGTCCGCAGGGATTCCTTGGTCTCAGAGGCCCCCTTCTTCTGGCACATGGTCTCCAAGCGAACCCAATGTGAAAATCCTCTTCCGCCTTTGCAGTTACCTCCAGCCATGTGGGAAGTGTGGCTCCCTGGAAGAACCCTTTGCTGAAGACACAGCTCATGCCACTTCCCAGATGACCCCCACTGTCATGTGGGGGGGAGAGGATTTGGTTAGCCGCATGAAGGCTGGGAAGGCCCCTGACTCTGCTTTCATTGCTGCAGAAATCATACACCACAGCGTGGAGTGTTGGGCCACAGTCCTTGCTCTACTTTTTTCATTCATGGGTCTACAAGAATCTCAGAGGACGGGGGGAGTAGCAGTTTCGTGCCACTCTATAAAAAAGGGAGAAGGCAAATTATCATCTGGTTAGCTTACTGAGTGTAATCAGTAAAATCTGTGCAGGGCATTTAAATGACAAATTAGTAGATTGGCTGGACTTGGGATGGATTATTCATGAGGAGCAGGTTGGCTTTAGACCAGGAAGATCTCCTTTAGACCATGTTTTTGTAGTAAGCAACTGGTCCAGAAACACTCAGTCTATCCTAAACATGCTTTATGTGCTGCCTTTGTTGACCTCAGTTTGGCATTTGCTTCCATCTCTAGATCTAGACCAGGGGCAGGGGGAAAGCTGTGCTCACCCTCAAAAGACAAGCAGTTATACCTGCTAATCTATAAACTGCACATGGAATCACATTAAAATAAGTTACTCTCTCAACAGTTACCTCACGAAAGCCATCTCTGTTTCTAAGAGTTCGGCAGGGTTACGTCTTAGCGCCTCCGTTGTTTAGCTTTTATGTTAATTTGATGGTTGGTTCTTCAACAGGCGCACCCCAAGGTTACTGTGTGCCAATGATGCGGCCATATTGTTGCAAAGCCTATTAGGCTACGGCAGGCTCTACAGTCCCAAGGAGGAAAAGTGATTGATAAAGCACTCTAAAACGAAAGTTTTGGTTTTCTCTAAGCAATTGCAAATCCATAAATGAGAAATACATGGAGAAAACTTTGCATAAGTAAGAACATTTCAGTGTCGAGAGTCATTCTTCAAGCATCCGGCGGCTGCACTGCCCAAGAATTCACCACGCAAAATACTTTGAAGTCTGCTGCCACTATAAGTACCTTCCATCGAACTAATGGTGCTTTTTCCCAGGAACCATACAACTCTGCTTGGCTAAAGTAATCCCTCAACTATTGTACAGAGCCCAAATAGGACTGCACCACAACTGTGCCTCTTTACAGACAATTCAGTCTAAATTTTTGCAAAAAAAAATTTCAGATCCATCAAAAAGTTCCTACTGAAAATAAAGGCGATCATGAGCCAAGCTTTCCTGTTTGCTCTAAAAAAATGGTTTTACCCAGTCTGACTGATTCCCCTTGCATTGGGTGACAATTCCATCATACCCCGCAGAGCAGTGATGGAGAGAGAGCTCTGTTCACAAGAGCTATCTTCTCAGCCTGTCTCCGTAGACATCAACTTACAGTCACGCATACTGAATGGCAAACTAATTCTGTCTTCTTACCCAAACACCTTTCACTGAGCAGCTCTGCCCCCATATGGAAACCAGCGATCTACTTGAAGCTCATAACAGTATCTAAATTCAGAAGATTCTTTACTCTGGCTTGCTATGATGCCTTGCTTACTACTGTTAGGAAGGGAAATTTAAGAGTCCTTTACGAGGATCAGTTATGCCTTTGCGGGTCAAATGCAGTGGCATCTTTAAGTCTTGTTTTATTATATTTTATAGAGATACCAGAAATTGGTGTATCGCATCACATCTAATGGACTTTCCAGGACATACAGACCATTTCTACATCCAACTATTGCTGGCTGACCAGTATGACTCCATATCCTTGGCAGTGGCCAAATTGTGTTACACTGCTTTTAAGATTACAAGTCAAATTTTGATCCAGCAAGAGAAATACTCTGTTCCTGGATAGTTTTTCCTTCTGCCTGGCTTTATAACTGTGTTTTATTTGAAAGACACGTTTTCTTTTATCTTTCTTCTTTATATATTTAGTCTATGATCGTAAATTGAATAAACAGGTAATAATATTAACATTTAATATCTGTTGCATTTTTGAATGTGTACGAACACGAACCACTGAGTAGTGCATTTTATGAAGTAAAGGTAAAGGTTCCCCCCGCACATTTGTGCAGTCGTGTCCGACTCTAGGGGCCGGTGCTCATCTCCGTTTGTTAGCCAAAGAGCCAGCGTTGTCAGAAGACGCTTCCACGGCCATGTGGCCGCATGACACGCGCGGAACGCTGTTACCTTCCCAACAAAGTGGTACCTATTAATCTACTTGCATTTGCATGCTTTCGAATTGCTAGGTTGGCAAGAGCTGGGGCGAGTGCGGGAGCTCACTCCGCACGCAGGGCTAGGGATTCGAACTTGCGATCTTCCGATCGACAAGCCTGGCATCTTACCCGCTGAGCCACCACGCCCCTTATTTTATGAAGTGTGGCCCCCATATTCATTTGAGTGACACCCCTGCGTTAGAACTATGAAGAAGCCATAGACAGACAACCGTGAAATGTCTTAAGACTGAGATGGGTGCTTTTTTCTGAACGTGCTATAATTCTGTGCCGAGGAAAGTGGGATTCTGCTGCCTGGGCCCCAGTGGGAAGTCGGAGGGGGGCGGGGCTTTCTTTTCAAGCGTCCAGTCACTCCATTTTTCTGATGTCACTCAAATCCCACAACTGTAATGGAATGTGAGAATGACCTTGGAAGGGGGGGGCGGGAGAGATGCGGCCTAGGGAACAATCAGATAAAAGCAGGAGAAGCCTGCAACCGGATAACGGGAAGAGAAAGAAACTCGGAAAGGATCCGCCCTAACTTGGCAGGCGGTAAAAAGGGACGGCCGGAGATTTGTACTTTCAGACTTGCAAGATTGTGTTAAGGTAGCCTAACAACAAAGTAGAAGTAGCTCATCTGGTCGTGTCTCCTGTCTGGTCTACTTGGGAGGGCTGACAAGCACCCTTTGCCTTCACTAGGCTGTTTCAAGGCTGCCATCCCATAACTTTTTCTAAGCTTTTTGGAACTTTAGGAGGTCCTGGGATTTCCTCCAGCCTACAGATACTTTCTGCTTGTGTGTGAATGCTGCCGTGTGGACTCCCTAAGCATTGCAGGAATGATTTTGGTATGGCCTGGATGGCCACCAAGTTAATTTATTTGAGCAAAAATACTCATCAAAATGATCCCTTAAGCAAACCCGCAATTCACCGCTGCCCTCCAGCTAGCTTTGGGCGTTCCACCTCCACTTCAGAGCTACCTGGGATGGCTGAGTGGCATCTGCAAACTAAAGCAGTTGTTTATTCCACACACTGTGTGCATTGACTTGTGACAGGCAGTTCTGTGTAATTCGGGGTGGCCAAAATTGTGTTGCATCCACATAAATTAGATGGCAGCTTCTTACAGGGCCACGATCTGGTGCTGCAGCTATCTTAATGCTGGATGCTTCGTGTTTGGTGTAACAGAACAATCTTAGTCAGTATTAATCTCTATAAGTGCTTCATGGAACAGCTCCAGTGTTCTCACTGAGTGGAGAATGGGCTACAGAACTGATGATTCTCATGCTGTGGACCGTCCAAGCATGTTGACCTGACTGAGTCTTCACTTTTTCTTTCTCAGAGTTTGTCAGACCCAAACAACTATCATGAATTCTGTCGGCTTTTAGCTCGTCTGAAAAGCAATTATCAGCTAGGGGAGCTGGTAAAGGTGGAAAACTATCCTGAGGTCATCCGACTTATTGCCAATTTCACTGTCACCAGCTTGCAGGTGGGAAACTGCGTGGTTTGCTTTTCCAAAGTGAGTTTGTGGGCGGGAAGTGGAGCACACTTGCAGCTCATGCAAGTTCCTGTTTCATCACCGTGGGGGGCTTTCTGAACGCAGACGGGCAGTTGCGCACGGGAAGGCCTGCCTTCCGTTAGAACCACCTGTCTTTAGAATATACATTTTCCTCTGGAGCCAGAACTGGCAACACTGTGTCCAGGCAGGGCTCCTCACCCCACAAAATAGAACAAGTGTTTATTCCATTCAGACGCTGAAGTAATACTGACAGAAAACCCAAACATACTGATCTTGGTTCAGCTTTAGAAGTATATAAGCAGCCAGCGTCCTTTATACGTTTTACTTGCAAATAGCTTGAACAGGCCTGTTCTGCTAAGTACAAAGAGCTTGGTGGTGCTGACAGGCAGGCGGATCAAGTTTGCTTTCTTCCCTTCCTTTCCGTAGCACTGGGAATTTGCTCCAAACAGCGTGCACTATCTCCTCAGTCTGTGGCAGCGTCTGGCAGCCTCTGTTCCCTATGTCAAAGCCACTGAGCCACACATGCTGGAGACGTACACCCCAGAAGTTACCAAAGCCTACATCACCTCCAGGCTGGAGTCCGTCCACATCATCTTGAGGTAAGGTGTCCTGGTGGCTGCTGATGCTCACGATCTTTGGCCAGGAATTTCTGGAAGTGATGCAATAGCAGGAGAAGGATCCTGCAGTGGCACTGATTGCGACCAGGAGGGAAGTGAGGCCTTGCTGGGTCCACCTTTTTCACTGTAAGTCTACGGCTGCTTCAGCAGAGCCCCTATGGCAGGAGGAGGAGGAGGAGACCTCGGTGGTGGTTTTCCACCATGGAGCTTGAGGGAGATCCGTTGCTCTTCTGTCCTTGGAAAGGGAGCGCCTGGCATGGGCTTCTTCTCCTTCCGACTTGCTGTTTTGTCTACCCACAGAGATGGCTTGGAAGATCCACTGGATGACAACGGTTTGGTGCAGCAGCAGCTCGACCAGCTGTCCACTATTGGGCGCTGTGAATATGAGAAGACGTGTGCCCTCCTCGTGCAGCTGTTTGACCAGTCAGCTCAGTCCTACCAGGAGCTGCTGCAGAGCGCAACAGCCATCCCTGTGGATGTGGCTGTACAGGAAGGTGAGTGCGCTTGGTCTTTGCCCGTTACACAGGGAAGGCTCGGGGTCCTGGAGCTTCATCAAGCAGTCCAGGCTCCTTTGCGAATAGGTTTTCCCTTGCAACGTTCCCCCAGCACGCCTGTGCACTGTGGGGGATTGTAATTCTTGCAGAAATAGAGCAATGGAACAATACAGGACAGATTGGAGGAGCTGCTAAATTTCAGTGCAGAGATGAAATTAAAGAGGATGCCAGAGGGAGATATCAGTTGAAAGTGCAGGGTCAGTTCCTACCTAATGAAAAGCAGAGCAAAAGAACCATGAAAATCTTACCTAATCTGCCCTTGAAATTCTGCTTCTAAGCATCAGAGTAGCTTACCACTATCACATATTGTCCAGGAAAGCTGTGGAATCTTCTCTTCCAGTTTGAAAAAGAACAGGAGGTTTGACCAAGAAGGCAGCAGGTCTACTTCTTGGCCTTTTGGCTAAGTTCAAGTCTTGTCGATTTAATATCTGAACAGCTTAAAACTTTCCTGGCTAGGACTTTGGGCAAGAATAAAAATAAATGTATTGCTCGAACTTTTTATTTCAAATGGCACCAATTCAAAACCCAGATTAAAAATTGCAGGATTGGCAAAGAACAATTAATAGATTTACATGGAATGGGGAAAAAAACCAAGAGTAAGATTCAAAATTTTGCAAGGCTTAAGAGAAATAGTAATCAAAAGTACTGGAAAATATAACCCAAACATCCAAAATATTCTGAAAATAAAATTTGAAATAAAACCACAAATGTTTAAAAAGCTTTTTATAACCATCGTATTTTCATTTCAACCTTCACTCTAGCATAAAGTTCATTTTATGTGTGTGCTCTTTTGTTTTTCGTTTTAATTAATTTTTAAAAATGGGAGGGGGGAGAACCCTGCCCTGCTCAATCGTTGGCCTGGTTGCTCTTCACCTTTTTTCCCCAACCTGAATGTAGGGCGCCTCCCTGCCCCTAACCCGGGTGCCAGAGTTGAACTGCAGCCTGGCAGGGGTGGGTGGGGGAGAACTGGCTGTGGGTTTTAGGGCCCCTGCATCTGGTGATTTGCCACAGCCAGTTCTGGGGAGGGTTGCGCTACCCCACACACACCAGTGTTCAATATGGGGGTCCTCCTGAACCTGTGACTCCAGTTTGGGTGGGGAGCGGGTGGCAGCTATGCCCAGGAGGTCTCTTGCACAGTTTCGTGCTCTCCACCAACTGTACTCCTTCTTGGACTGGGGGGCACTATTCGCCATCAGTCATGCTTTGGTCACTTCCGGAGCAGATTACTGCAATGCGCTTGAAGAACATCCAGAGGCTGCAGTTGGTCCAGAATGCGGTGGCACAAGCAATTGTGGTCACACTTTGGCATACCCACCTTGCACTTTTGCTTCACAAACTTCACTGGCCCCCAGTAGGCTTCCAGGTGCAGCTTGAGCTACTCATAAAGCCCTTCTTGGCTTGCGGCTGTGCAGAGATTTGCACCTGCCGCCTTCAATCTCATAGGAGAGGCATGTTCCAGGTCCCATCCATTACAGAGCGTTGTCTGTGGGGCCCAGAAGGCATGCCTTTTTTTCTTATTATTATTTTAAAGTACTTTATTAATTTTTTTCAACATATACAGCCAGTTTGGTCTAGTGGTTAAGGTGCTGGGCTAGAAACCAGGAGTCTCTGAGTTCTAGTCCCGCCTTAGGCATGAAAGCCGGCTGGGTGACCTTGGGCCAATCGCTGTCTCTCAGCCCTAGGAAGGAGCCAATGGAAACCAGGAGACTGAGAGTTCTAGTCCCGCCTTAGGCACGAAAGCCGGCTGGGTGACCTTGGGCCAGTCATACACTCTCAGCCCAACTCACCTCACAGGGTTGCTGTTGTGGGGAAAATAGGAGGAGGGAGGAGTATGAGGTATGTTCGCCACCTTGAGTTATTTATAAAAATAATAAAGGCGGGATAAAAAATAAATAAATAAATATAGATAAAAACTAACAAGAATGAAATAAAGAGACCTACAAAGAGAAGAGAAGGAACTAAGAGTGGAAATACAAACAAAACTACTACAGAGTGACTTCCGACTTGCTACAGCAAAGATATACATAAATCAATATCAACCTCCTACTCCAACTTAGATTATAGTAAACATTTCTATAAAACATGTCTATGAAGGTTCTCAGTCATCCAGGTGGAATTGTCTGTAGCTTGAATCATGTCAACTGGATTTCTATTTTCTCAGTGGAGCGAAACGTTTCCATTGAGAAAATAGAAATCCAGTTGACATGATTTCTATAAAACATTTCAATTCTCAATATAGCATCCCCTTCTATGACAACTTTTTCCCTCCCAGTTAGAGAACATAAAAAAAACCTTCAAACATAATTTTTCACCTATTAAAAGCTCTGCTGCTTTTTCTGCCTTCAGGGCGCCTGACCTGGCTCGTCTACATCATTGGCGCTGTGATCGGCGGGCGGGTATCGTTTGCCAGCACAGATGAGCAGGATGCAATGGATGGCGAACTGGTTTGTCGGTAAGAGCCCCCAATAACTGAGCGCTCCCAGAGTGGGTGCACTGGCCGCTCACATTGACAGCATTCACAACCTTAATACAAGTTCTATGGAAGAGCTGGGTGTGTAACTGGGTGTGCACTTCATCGCGGCTTCTCCAGAACAAACGCAGACTCTGCAGTTTTGGATGCCGAATGTAGTATTGCATGTTGAAAATTGGTGGATTGCTGGGCTTTGTAATGGGAAAGTCGGTCCTTGAAGGCTTGTGGCGGAAGCACAGCAGTCTTTCCAAGAGAAAGTGAAATAGCTTGTGCTCTCATCCATTGCTAGAAGAAGGGGAAGGAGATACAGAAGGTGTGGATGGGTTGTGGCAATTAGGCGAGTTAAGCTTTCCTTCTGCTGATTTTTTTAACCTTCTCCAAAATGTAGCCTTCCTGTCAAGTAAAAGCTATAAATTCTAAGATTGAAACATGTTGAAAGCATCCTTTTTCTGATAATTCTTTAATGTTATGAAAACAAAAAGTTTTCCATAAGTCAGATATTCCTGAGTCTTTTAAATCCTCCTTGACGACCCTGCGTGAAATTCTGGGTAGGGGGAAATTAGCATAGTGGTTTTCGGTGTACAAGGAGCATCATGCGTTTGGAACTTAGCCTTGTACCCTGACAGTCCTTGTTCTCTGTATCCCTAAAGTGGCAACGTACTTCACAAGCTAAACAGGTGGCTTCAGAGGAGATGCTGCAATGACTGTAGCTGTCCCTTGTGATTCGACCTCCTAATACCTTCTTCTGTGGACCAACTTTGCAGTGGCTACAAATTCAGCCAGATGTGGAGAGGCAGCAGCCTGCCATTAGCCCTCTGTCCTTTGAATAGAAGGCCCTGGCGGATTGCCATCATCTCTGTCCTTACTGCTTGCATTGAAAATGGGTGGAAGAGCAATTTCGAATTGTCGTGCACTCAGCATTGCAGTGTTCTTCACCCCTTCCCTTACTACCTTTCCAGGGTTCTTCAGCTCATGAACCTGACAGATTCACGCCTGGCTCAGGCAGGCAATGAGAAGCTGGAGCTGGCCATGCTGAGCTTCTTTGAGCAGTTCCGAAAAATTTACATAGGAGACCAGGTGCAGAAATCCTCTAAGGTAAATGCCTTGTAGTGTTCTTCTCATTGCAGAATTTTTCATGTTTTCATTACCTCCATCTGTAAAACTCTTCATCTGCAAATGATTCTTGAGGTTAGGCAGCATTGGGCTTCAGGGTTTAGGGTTAAGTTACCGTGGTCTAGAGAACAGATTTCCTAAGATTCTGCTGGCATCTTCAAAGTGGCCTGCTACACAGACCACAGGCAATTGAGCAGGACTGACTGGGCTCCTGTCTTTATAGCCAGGTGTCCTGACTCCTGATTGGCCTTTAGCCAAGCTGGTTTCTGATTGGTGCAAATTGGTGAGGGCTTGTATCTGATTGGTTCTTTGTTTGTGCCCAGTCCTGATTGGTTATTTTGGTGGTGTTGCTTCCTGATTGATCCTTTGTTCATGCTGGCTTCTGATTGGTCATTTTTGGAGTGCTGATTCCTGATTGGGTTTTGGTTTGTGCTGGGTTCTGGTTGGTGAGTCTGAGCAGCTGAGTCCTGATTGGATCCTAGTCCAGGCAAGTTTCTGATTTGCCCAGTTTGGGGAGCTGCGATGGAATGTGAAGGTGACCTTGGAGGACAGAGGGAAGAGATGCTGCCTAGGGAACAATCAGATAAAAGGAAAGGAAGTCTGTGAGGCTTGTACTTTCAGACTTGCTGGATTCTGTTAAGGTAGCCTTCCAGTAAAGTAGAATTAGCTCATCTCATCGTGTTTCCTGTCTGGTCTACCTGGGAGGGTTGACAGGAGCTGTTCCTGGTTGGCCCTGCTTTTTGGGCAGGATCTTGGTGTGGCGCAGGGCAGGTAACCAGGCTTTGTTAACCTTCAGACTTCCTTCTTTCTTGCTGAAGCGGTTGGGAAGTTTATGGATCTCAATAGCCTCTCTGTGCAGGTATACATAATAGTTTGCTGTTGTTGACAGCACTTGTGTATCCTTGACCTGAATGTTCTGGTCACTATGGTACAGCACCTGTGCCGCTGCTGATGATTTTCCAGGCTGTTGCAGTCTTCAGTGCCTCTCGTGTTCCTTCAGTCGGGTGTGGAAACTGCATTGTGGTTCCAGTGTAGACCCCGGCTGCTGGGAGTGGCTGTCTGCTGGCCTTGGCTGACCGAATGAGTTCCTGGATTTTCTGAGTTGGCCAGTAGATGGCTTTAACGTTGTGCTTTTCTAATAATTTTCCTATTCGGTCCGTGACTGTCAGGCCCAGCCCAAGAACGACGAACCTGAGTTCCGAACCTCAGTTCTTGCCAGACTAGAGCCGCCCTGCCTGACCTGAGGGAAATCTCCTGGGGGGCTCGGGCGGGGCCACTCGGAACCCCTCCGTCCTCCCACAGAGAGCTGCGGGGTCTCCTGTCCTGCCCCCTCCCTCCTGAGAACCAGCCGCGTCCCAGGGACTCTGTGCAGGGGAGAACCGCCCTCCCCGTTGGGGTGGTTTGTCCATGGATGCATCTGCTTTATTTCTCCTACTTTGGTTGTAGTGCTCACCTGATCTCAACTGTTGAGCATCCATTAGCTTGTAGAGCCTGATTAAGATGCCTTAATTCCTCAGTTTCTCAGGCTCGCAGATGCATCTGGCACAGTCCCCGGTGTTCTGATCCTGCACCTCTTCTGGCTGGGGTGACGATCGGAATCTTTGTATAGGTAGCGATCCGTATGGGTGGGTGTCTGGATTACCATGTGACTTAGCTGTAGGTTCTCATTTTTGGTGATTAGGACATCAAAAAGAGGGAGTTTCCCATCCTTCTCCTCTTCCGTAGAGAATTAAGCCCACATAGCTGGGGTGGTGGAGCTTCAGTCCTGTGCAGATATCTCTATAGATCGGGTGAGAGTGACGAAGTCTTAACAAGGCAGTTAGTTTTTCGTGGCACGTTTGTCGTGGGATCTCATTTGAGCGCTTTGTGGGTTGTCGGGCCTAAGACATCCTGTCTCCTCCTCTTCGGAATCCGGCTTGGCTAAAGGCCAGTCGGGAGTCAGGACACCCGGCTGGAGAGACAGGAGCCCAGTCAGTCCCTGCTCAGTTGCCTCCGAAGGTGCCGGCAAGATGCCAGGGAATCTGTTCTCTAGGCCACGGTCACTCAACCCTGGAGCCCAACAGATACCGGCTGTGGAAGCCTGAGCCAGCCGGCATACGATTCCTGAGGTTTTGGAATTTGCTGGCAGACCGGTAAAAAAAAGTGCACAAAGCAGCTTCGTGTCTTACTCAAGGCCTGCTTCCTGGGCAACTACAGTATCCAAGGTTATCTCTTCAAGACCAGTTCCTTGGAACATCCTGCCAGGTAGGGGAGAGGCAGTGGCTGCCAGAGCGGGAATTGCAGGCCATTGGAACAGGCATTCTGGAGGCAGAAGAAGGGAAGCCGAGCCCTTTCTGCAGTCAAGTCCCCAGACCTGCTTTTTGCTGCGGGGGGCGGGGGGTGGGGGCAGGGCAGGCAGCTGTTCCCCTCCAGGGTTGAAACTGGATTCACAAGAGCCATCTGAGCTGAAATCAGTTTTCCACTCCTAGCTGTATCGCCGGCTCTCGGAAGTCCTGGGGCTGAACGATGAGACCATGGTCCTGAGTGTCTTCATAGGGAAAATGTAAGTGCTTCTGCTGTCACCAGAGTATTGGCTACATCCTGCAATGTGGGTCTGCATGAAAGATTTCTGCCCATGGTGGCTTGTTCTGCAGGGAAAGCTATTTGTGGACTGGCAGTCTGCTCTTCAGATTCTCATGCCCTGCTGCAGGTCTTGGCCCTGTAGGCAGACCCCAAACCTTGGACCATGCAGCTTTTGGACTAAGATGAGCTGATGGGCTGAGTGATTTTACCCCAGCATCTCTTAGCTTCCTGTTGACTAGGATTTTGGGGAAGATGAAAGGGTTGTGGCGAAAGAAAGTCACTGAACAGTGTGCATTTCCTCTCCCTGTAGTATCACTAACTTGAAGTACTGGGGACGGTGTGAACCAATCACTTCCAAGACGTTGCAGCTTCTCAATGATCTCTCCATTGGATATCCTTTTCAGCAGACCTCGCTGGGTGTGGACATGGTGGCTCCAGGCATCCTGCGTATCGCCGCAAGGGTGCAAGGGCTGGGCAGAACCCAACCCCTTCGCTTGGATGTTCTTCAGTGTCTGCTATCCCACGACTCGTTTTTTATAATATGATTCTCTCAAAATTACCATTTATCCCACAGTGTAAATTGTCAGGAAAGACTGGTAGTTCCTTCTGTTATAAATTCCAGACTGTTTTATGATTATTTTCAATCTATCGGCAGCAGATAAAGTATATTGCTTTAACTATGTATTCATAAGGTGAAGATAAAATTGGGGTAGGGTGGGGGAAGCATGGTTCAAATACAAAAGTACATTTAAGGTAAAGAAGCAGATAATTAAAAATTATTTCAGTTCTGTTCCAGTCCGTTACCAAAATATTATATGGTCCTGTCCAGCAGTCTCAGCAATCATGACCATAACTAGGGAACAGAATAGGTAGTCCTCGTTCAGCGACCACTTATTCAGTGACCATTCGAAGTTACTTGTAATGGCATGTGGGAATGACCTTGGGAGACAGCAGGAAGAGCCACAGCCAGGGGAACGGTCAGATAAAAGGCAGCTTAGCCCACAACAGGTGTGTGGGCGTGGCAAACGTCTCAGAAGGGGCCCTCCCTAGTTTCTTGGGCTGTAAAGGTGATGGGGAGAAATGTCCTTTCGGACTTGCAAGATTCTGTTAATGTCACCTTACAATGAAGTATAATTAGTTCATCTGGGTGTGCTTCCTGTTTGGAGTACCTCGCAAGGCTGACAGTTACAGCGGTGCTGAACAAGGGGACTTACGATGGTTCCTCATAGTTGTGGCCATTGCAGCGTCACCGCAGTCATGTGATCATGATTCAGATGCTTGGCACCAGGCTCGCAATTGCAACAGTTGCAGCATGCCTCAGTCATGTGATTGCCATTTGCAACCTTCGCTGCCAGCTTCTGACAAGCAAAGCAGCGGGTCGCAAATGGTGATCACATGACCGTGGGGATGCTGCGATGGTCGTAAGTGCGAGGACCAGTGATAAGTCACTTTTTCAGTGCCATCATAACTTCGAACAGTCACTAAACGAATGGTTGTAAGTTGAGGACTACCTGTACTTATTGTTTATGTACCAAGTGTTTACAGATTCAGAATAAGAAAAAAGTGAATGCAATTTGACCAGGGTGCCTAAACTTTTTTATACACCTACCTGGAGGAAAGGAGAGATCAGCTGATATCCTTCTGATGTTTTGGACCAGTTCCCAGCAATACCATTCAGCAGATCCAGCGGCAGTCTATTGGAGGGCTCATTGACCCACCACTGCGTGCTACACTTCTTAGATGCCATGGAAGGGGAAATACGATTTACTGTGAGAGCCACCTTCAGGTTGTGCCTCTGAAATTTTCTAACTCGGCTGATGGCTTGCTGTTTCCTTAACATCACTTCTACCTACAGCAGCGTTAGGAAACTGGTGAAACTGAGCGCTGTGCAGTTCATGCTGAACAATCACACGGTTAGTTGCCAAGTCCTCTGTCAAGGGAGTCCCCCGTTGCTGCTCCAGGAGGTCCTCTTCTTCCAGCTGCTGCCAGCAGCTCTCTCCTCTGAAGGACGCCTCTTTGTGTCGCGCAGAGAGTCTGTCTTCTTCACACAAGAGGCGTCCAAGGCGCGGAATAGGGTCTGCATTGCCGGACCGGCAGTGAATGATTTGGGTGGTTCATGAACTGGCCAAGGAAGCGAGGACGGAGGCAGCCGCCCCATCGGGAAGCAGGACCTGCCTGCCCACGCGTGTTCAGGTTCAGCCGTTGGGCGGTTGCCATGCGGATCATCCCAGAGGGTGATCCTGCCAGTCCTGCCCTCCAGGATTGTTGGAGCTGGTTCTTGGACAAAACAAGCGCCGTGTTTCCTAGCAGCCCCCCCCCGCCCCCCCCGCTTTATGGCCACAGAGCTCAGGGCTCTGGCTTCGGCCGCGGTTGTCCGATAACTCCCTTGAAGGGCCTTGTCGAGAAGGACGCAGGTCTGCTGGCCTGTTGACATTTTCACTGGCCTGTCTGCCCGTTCCCCTTGCGGTGGACGGTGGGGTCTTCGTATTCCAGCTGACAGAAGCTTCCCAGCACGGTTGCCTGCGGAACGCTTCTCCAGGCTCAGGCGACTCAAGGCGCAGCTGCTCGCAAGACTAAACCAATGCTTAAGGAAGCCTGCCTCTTCCCAGGCTCTGCTGCCCATTAGCGTCCGTTCACACACGCACCCACCCCCCCAGTCATGGACTTCTGGTGTCAGACTGTCCCCCGTTTGACCAGAGCATTGGAAGCCTGTCTCCATCATTTGTCATCCTTACGACCCAGAGTGGAAGATTAAATGGCAACAGAGTATTTCCTGGCTTCTTGGGTGGATAAATCTGGGGGCCCCTTTCCATCCCAATCCACCGACTGGTGGTGACTCTGGGACTCGCTGAACCTGGTTACTGAATTACCCATTTTCTGGGTTTGCGCAATGCGTTGAACCATAAACTAGTCAAATGGGCTAGATTTACATAAACTGCTAAGCAACCATGAAAAAAGAAAGCAATCTTAAAACTATGTTTTGCATATGATACAAATGTAGCTGATAGATCTTTAAGTGATCTAGTTAAGTATTTTGTGTGAATACAACCTCAGTCTTGCAAGCTTGATTCTAGAGCAGTAGTTCTTAACCTTTTGCCCCAAGTACCCCTTTTCCTGGTCTTGAATAATGTCATTACCCCTCCCACCAAAACACAACAAAGACTCTGTTGGTTCATGGCAGCCGCAGTCCCAAACGACCCTGGATTCACAAACAAGCAATTACAAATTACTCTATTACCCCCGGTTTAAGAACCACTGCTCTAGGACTTGGCTGCCTAATTCTTAAAGTAGCGTTTCAAATAAACAAAGGAATGCTGCTTGTCAAATGCCATAAATAATGCAAGTTGCATTAAACTCATTTGAAATATAAAAGTACTTAATTGTTGAGATAGGATTGTCCAGAGTCCATGACAGGCATTGGATTGGATTCTGCCAGAAGCATGGGAAAAGCCCAATGTTTGCAGTTGTGGTCGTTCTTTGGCAGATGCAAGGGCAAGGAAAGCAGGGGCTTGTGGCCTGACTTTCCAATGTTCCCATACGCCAAGGACGCATCTTGTTTCTGTCCCTGAACAATTGTACCTCATTAATACGATTTTTCTTCTTCAACAGAGTGAGCACTTTTCCTTCTTGGGTATTAACAATCAATCCAACCTGAGTGATATGAGATGTCGGACTACTTTCTATACGGCACTTGGGCGCCTCCTCATGGTGGACCTCGGTACTGCAACCCATTCCTGTGCTCCCAAACACATGCCCCTGAGTTCTTCTCATTCTAATCATGACTGTTTAGATGGGAACAGTAAATCAGTCAATTTTCTGTGAAGCATTATTGTTCAACGTGAAAACAGTTCATCCAGTTACCCTGCTCCAAATGTTGCCTATTTAAAGTGTAGATCTGAATCTCCTGGAGGATCATAGTCATCATTGGCGATCACTCGTAGCCGAGTAAGATTGTCTTCCAAAGGTAAAATTTTAACGGTGGATCCGTAAGTGGCTGTAAAGGCCAATTTTGGATCCGTACAACCTCCCACAATGAGGGCATAGGTTTCCGGGTGGGAGACGGTCATGATGAGGGTCTGCCTGACGTGCCTTCCTTTTAGCTCTTTTATCCTTTTCGCCCTGTACTCGTGTTTCTTCAAAGTCCATAGCGCCATTAATAAAGGATGACCTCCAATTGAAACGCTCATGAGTTAGGGCTTCCCAGTTCTCAATGCTGATATTACATTTTTTTAAATTAACTTTGAGAGTATCTTTGAATCTCTTTTGCTGTCCACCAATATTCCGTTTTCCATTCTTAAGTTGGGAGTAAAGTAGCTGCTTTGGAAGACGATGGTCAGGCATTCGAACAACATGACCGGTCCAGCGAAGTTGATGTTGGATGATCATTGTTTCAATGCTGGTGGTTTTCGCTTCTTCTAATACGCTAACATTAGTCCGCCTATCTTCCCAAGTAATTTGCAGAATTTTTCGGAGGCAGCGTTGATGGAATCTTTCAAGAAGTTGGAGGTGGCGTTTGTAGAGGGTCCATGTTTCACAGGCATACAGAAGGGTTGGTAGTACAATGGCTTTGTAAACAAGCATTTTGGTCTCCCTGCGAATGTCCCGATCCTCAAACATAGTACCCCAAGGTTCACCAGGTGGATCTATCAGATGGCACTCATGTTCCAGGGATGGTTTTAGACTTTTAGCACGGGTTGCAAAGCACGGGGCTATTAAAGGCCATGGTTTTTTCATGTCTCTTCCAGGGGAAGACGAAGATCAGTATGAGCAATTCATGTTGCCCCTCACTGCTGCCTTTGAGACTGTGGCACAGATGTTTAGCACCAACACCTTCAATGAGCAGGAGGCAAAGGTAGGGAAGGTTCACCTCTGGCGTGTGTGACCATCGTCAACCCTTCACCCAAAACTTCTGGATGATCTGGATTGCCCATCTTGGTCTAGAGCTACTTACATCCCTACCAGTCCTCTTAACTCAGTGTGCATAGTCTGAACCATAGGCATTCTGTCCTCCAAATTTCCAAGGCTTGGGAGTCCGTTACAGAACTTACCTGTTTGTGGACAAGGACCTTACCTCCTCCAACTTGGGCCTGTTCTTAAAGCAGATGTTCTTTCTTACCACCCAGGGTCTTATTACCTTGTTTGATTTTTTTCTTTTTTAACCATTAAGTCCCTTCATCTCTGCCTGCAAAGAAAAATCCATGCTTTTAAGCACTGCCCACCTGATTCCCGCTGGTTCAGACAAGAAAGATCTGAATTTTGTCCCAATGTCACAGCCCTGAACTGCCACATGACAAGATTAGAGAGCAGATGCTAGCCTAAATTTATTTGTTTGTTTGTTTGTTTGTTTGTTTGTTTGTTTTCTTGCCTTTATTATTTTTATAAACAACTCAAGGCGGTGAACATCCCTAATACTCCTCCCTCCTCCTATTTTCCCCACAACAACAACAACCCTGTGAGGTGAGTTGGGCTGAGGGAGAGGGACTGGCCCAAGGCCACCCAGCCGGCTCCTGTCTGTTCCATAGCAGCAGATTTTATATCTAGAAATCCCTGAAACAGGGATGTTACGAGTGGTGTTGCCGTGGTTCTTTTTTATCAGGTTTTTATACATCGTTGGGGAATAAGCCCTCGGACATATTGAGGCCTGTTCCACCACAGGGCAATGCCACCCAGCCCTAAGAGAGAGGGGTGAACCTGTAAAATAGCAATGTGAGCAAATGTGAATTACAAGAACAGTAATTCCAAATCAGTAATGGAAACATTTAATTTTTAATAATGAAGATTTCCTGCATACCTATTTTTGGGTTTATTCTAATTTTCTTCTTAACATCCAAGAAAAACTCTCTGTCCTCAAGGGCTGTAAAAATGACTCGGATGCCTTAAACTCTTTATACAAAACCTCCCCGGCATCTTGGAAGCACCCAACTATGTCCTTCACCTCCCAGTCTGTCCCAAGCACCATCTGGCGTTAGTTCTCTTGTGGTTGCTCCAGGGGCCAAAGCTTCACATACAGATACATGTTTTGGTCCATCCATGGGAGAGAATTCAGAATAAATATTAAGGGTTTTTTAAATCTTTTTTTTAATTAGACATTTTAGAGAAGGGGTATAAACAAAGACAAGTAAAGGGAATAAGAATAAAATACAAATGGGTAAACAAGGGATCTAAAATGTTGTGGAGGTTATAGTTTTCCAGTATCAATTACTTGTGAATAATTGAATGTATTATATCACTTTAGAGGAAGACTCGCTATTAAGCTTTGAGGTGAGAATAAACATCAGGAACCCTGATCAACACAGTGTACGGGATTTAAGATATATTTTAATGTGCTTTGAATACCTTACCAGCTAGAATCTGACATGCCTTTCATTAAGGCGAGGGTACGGGTATTGCATTTTAATTACTGGATAAACATAATATTTTCCTCAGACTCCTTATGCTGAGTGACTCCTTTCACTTGCAGTGGAGAAAGATGCTGATACAAGATCTTAATGATTGCAGTTTTTTGCCTCAGTTTGTAATTTCTCTGGGGACAGACAGAGCTGAAGGCATCCTAAAACAAAGAGTAGCCCTTTAGAATTTTAAACTAGGTGCCTTTATTTATTTTATTTTATTTTATTTTATTTTATTATTTTATTTTATATTTTATTTTATTTTATTATTTTATTTTCTATCCTGCCTTTATTATTTTTATAAACAACTCAAGGCGGCGAACATACCTAATACTCCCTCCTCCTATTTTCCCCACAACAGCAACCCTGTGAGGTGAGTTGGGCTGAGAGTGTATGACTGGCCCAAGGTCACCCAGCCGGCTTTCATGCCTAAGGCGGGACTAGAACTCTCAGTCTCCTGGTTTGCCATTGGCTCCTTCCTAGGGCTGAGAGGGAGGGACTGGCCCAAGGTCACCCAGCCGGCTTTCATGCCTAAGGCGGGACTAGAACTCACAGCCTCCTGGTTTCTAGCCCGTTGCCTTAACCACTAGACCAAACTGGCCTTTGTTTTCATCGCAGCCTGGCCAAGAGAAAGCCCCAGCTTTGATGATTCTGACATCAAAGAACTGTGGAACAGCCTTCGCTTTGGCCCCCAGCAGCACTTTTCAGTCTGCATCCTTCAAGGGCAATTCTGCTTTGACCCATTTAAGAGCCATTTTTATCTGTCTTGCATGGAGAAATGGAGTCTGTTGGGCCTGGCGATGGTCCAGAGTTATGCCATGGCAGCTTTGAGGAGAAGAACTGTGGTTTGGAGGAAGAAAAATAAAATCAGTTTTCTCCTGTTAGATAAAAGTGGTTTATCTGATTTCTGCCCACTGCATTAAGGACATTCTCAGCAGTTACAGATATTTAATGGACTCTGGTTGCTGATGTCTGAGAATGTGCGTATCTGACATCTCTAAATCAAGTTAAAAAACAACAACAAAGGTGTGTGTTTGCATATTTATCTATCCACAAAATCTAAACATCAGGTACATCAGTTACATTAGAAAAGTATTCCAGAGCCAGTGGGAACAACTTTAAAATGTCCCAACCCACAAGGCCTGCTGGAAGAGCTACGTTTGAATGGCCTTCCTAAAAACTCAAAGGGCAGGAGCAGTCTGGAAACCTGGAAGGATGCTGTTCCACACAATGGGGACAGCGGTTAAGAAGGGATCCCTGCCTCCATGATCCCTGTTGAAGACATTCTCTGAAATAAGGGGGGGGGGGGGGAGAGAGAGAGAATGAGAGCTTATTGGACCGGCCAATACAGTTGGGAATAAAGGTAAAGGTTCCCCCCGCACATTTGTGCAGTCGTGTCCGACTCTAGGGGCCGGTGCTCCTCTCCGTTGGTTAGCCAGGCAGTCCCAAAGCTACCCAGGTCCTGAGCCAAGTAACCTGACAACCAGTGGCTTGAATTGCATGCAGAAGCCAAGTGACCACCAACTCTCAAAGTAGTGTTGCTATATCAGTGAACTGAGATGTGCCCATGACTACTATGGGCCAGATATAGCTTCCATCTAGAGCACATTGCGGTAGTCCACGCAAGAGGTGACTAAGGCAGGAGTGGCTAAAGAGAGCCTTCTGCTCCAGCAGGGGCCATCGTTGGCACACAGAGTGGAGTTGTGCAAAGGCCCTCCTAGCGGCAGCAGCTACTTGCTCATCAAGCCAGAGCTGAGAACCCCCAAATTACAGGTCAGTTCCGTGCTAGGGAGTATGACCCTGTCCAGAACAAAAGATGGAATCTCTCTGAATTGGATGGTCCCCACATTCAAAGCCCCTCCCTTTTATTCGGATTGAGCATAAACTTGTTCCTCCCTAACAGCCACCACACTGGGATAGCACCTGGACAACAACACCTGTTCAACCTGCAGTCAAGATACAAAGTTGAGTTTCTGCAAACTGATACCTGGCCCTGCATCAACAGATGACTCAGTGGTTTTACACAGTTGTTAAATAGGAGCAGGGAAAGCACTGAGCAGTGGAGAACTCTAGGGGTCCATCTCTCCCCATCACCACCACCAATTGGAATCAGCTTTTTAGGAAGGAGGAGAACCCCTCCAAAGCTGTGTTCTCCAATCCCAACTTAAGTCCAAGAAGAATTCCATGAAGGCTACCTAAAGATCGGCCAACATCAGGATATTTAGTTATCTCCTTGATTGACATTTTATTTATATTGTGCTCATTCCCAAAGGCTCTTCTCTGAGGACTTCCTTGCTATGATGGACCAGTCTTGGTTTTCTGAGGTTCTGTCATGAGCAGTTCAAGCTTTGTAGATGCCTGTTCCTCTCCCTCCCTTCAGATTTTCATCTACATTGCTTAGTTTTGCTGTTGACCTGGGCAGGGCTACTCTTATAATGATTTTGCTGTTTTGCACAAGCTTTGGTTTGAGAGTGGATGGGTGAAGAGAATCTCCCCCAAAACTCTCCATCCCTAGCAGTCAAGTTAAAATGCACCTCTCTGGAAAAGGAAGAATGTAAATTGGGAGATGGGGTGCAGACTCTCCCAGAGGCTCTGTTCCCCTGGACTGATGAGGAGGTGAGTGTGTGCCAGGTTTTTCCGGAGCTGAGCAGCCAAAGGGCCAAACTCTGTTCTGTCGCCATTCCTCCAGGTAACCTCTTTGAGGGCTTGGCGGTTGATGTGCTAAGAGGACATGAAGCGATGTATCTTTCTTCTAATCTGCATCTTTCCCATCATGCAGAGGACGTTGGTTGGCCTTGTGAGGGACCTGAGGGGGATTGCCTTTGCCTTCAATGCCAAGACTAGTTTTATGATGCTCTTCGAGTGGATGTATCCTTAGCTCTTGCGCATGCCTCCTCCCCCACCCCCTGGAAACGGTGTCACGGCTGACTAGTGAACTCTAGAACCTTCAGTCCTTTCTGACGACTCAAGCGACAGTGCTTAGTCTGCCGCACCACCCCAGGGCTGGTCAAAAAGCCACACCTGCACAGCGTAACAGGTCATCTGTAGAAGTCTGCTTCTGACAGTTGTGAGCAGGTGGCTGAAATAATGTAGATTCAGGCAGACATGATGAGGATGACGCTGAACACTTATTCCCTCTTACCTGAAGTGATCCAGTAGATCATTTGGCCTTTCTTCAAGCCCTTTATTCACAAACGGGGTCTGTGGTGGTCAGCTTTGCAGTAATCTGGCCACCTTGGTTGTTCCCATCTGAAGAACAAAGCCCTAAGGCTCCGAGAAGTCTTGAATGTCTGGGTTGCTCCTGGAAGTAGTCCGGTCCTTAGCTTCAGCCTCACAGCTACCCATCCTACATGCCCATCTTGCAGCGGGCAGTGGAGCTCTGGTACCATGACCCAGCCTGCACCACCCCTGTGCTCAAGTTGATGGCTGAGCTGGTGCACAACAGGTAGGTGAACTCCGAGCTGCCTCCTTGGGTACCTGGAGAGATGCTGCCCTGCAGGGACTGGCCAGGCAGGGGAGAGAAGTGGCATGAGGGGGGAAAGTTGTAATGGTTAGCTCTAGAAAACATGCATGTTGATGAGGCTTTAGCTGAAAGTGCTAGGATGAATTTCCAATACTTCCAGACAGCCTCTAAAGAACTACTAGGGTTCCACTAGACCAGGGGCACCGGGCCGTGGCCTGTTGGAACCGGGCCACACAGCAGGAGGCGAGCGAGCGAAGCTTCCTCTGTATTTACAGCCGCTCCCCATCGCTCGCATCACCGCCTTAGCTCCGCCTCCTGTCAGATCGCGGAGTCAGAAGCCATTAAGGCTGAAAGTTCGGCAGGCAGTTTGAAACCCGAGCGTGCCGGAGTACGCTCCCGGCAATTAGTAAAAAAAAGAAAATCAGTCCCAGCTCCTGCCAACCTAGCAGTTCAAAAGCATGCAAATGCGAGTAGATAAATTAGTTACCACTCCGGTGGGAAAAATCACAGGGACATGAAAGGAGCCTCCTTGGGCGTTCCCCAGGCAATGGTGATGTCACCGGCAAATCCTTTCACAACAGAAGCGAAAGCTTCTGACACGAAACAACAACAGCGGAACAACAGCAGCGGCAGCATTAGATTCTCTTAGGAGCGCGAACCCTACTGTAAACTCTGCGTGTGAGGGATCTAGGTTGCGCGCTTATGAGAAGTCAGAATCCGACACTTATTTTAGTCCACACGTGGCCCGCCCATTATTTTATTTACCACTTCCGATGGTTTCATCCCAAAACCATCCCCCCCTCGGTCCGTCTAAAAATTGTCTTCCACGAAACCGGTCCCTGCTGCCAAAAAGGTTGGGGAACGCTGCACTGGACAGTAAAACAACTTCAGGGCCAAAAAAAGGTGGGGCTGAAGGCAATAGCAGCCAAAACGGGGGTGGGGCACGCAACAGCCGGCCTCAGGCCAGCCTCCATGGAAAGAGTCCCGCAGGCGCAGTGACTTCTCCTGGCCCCATCCACCCTTTCTGTGTGAGGGGAGGGGACCCTGAGACCTTCCCGTCAGTGTGTTTACGGGATTTGGGAAGTGAGATGGAAGTGGCTACTAAGGCGTTCAAAAGAATGGTAAAAGTCCATGGAGGGCGGCTTTAGGCATGAATGAATCTTAGCCACGATGAATCAGCAGAACATCCCTGTTCAGAACCCCGGGGCCCGGCCAGGCAGCTGAGCCAGTGCCACCTCTCCAATTGTCCAGGGCTCGGGCTGCCCACTCCAGTGGCCCAGAATGTGGTGTCCCCTTGTGCTGTAGCTGCTCTCTCTGTTTTCTGCTGGGTGTGTCTCGGCCGAGGCACAACTGCATCGCTTGCTTTCAGGTCCCAGAGGCTGCAGTTTGATGTCTCCTCCCCAAATGGCATCCTGCTCTTCCGGGAGACGAGTAAAATGATAACTACCTACGGTGGGTATCTTTCCCTTCACAGCCATTGGGTTGGGTCAGATTGGAAGGAAGTGCCGAGGACTGCCTAGCCCACTTGATGCCGAGGCTTTGGGTTGGTGGGGGGCAAGAGCTCCTGTTGTTGAAAGGTCTTCAGTAGCAGGAGAGAAAGGAAGCCGTGCCAAGAGCTTCTCTCCCTTGAAGCCTCCTTTGGTTCAGCAGAACTCGGCATTCACAGTTCTGCCAAGGTGATTTGGTTTTGATTAGATTTGACCAAATGCAGCTGTTTTTTGGTTACAGTCACGTTCTCTGAACATTGACTAGTGGTTTCTCAACTTTCATTTTTCTGGGAGCCTCATAGGAAAACTATCCTTTGAGGGGATGTTTTTGAGATATCCGCCGCCTTGGTTTTTTGCAGGGAACCGTATCCTGACTTTGGGGGAAGTTCCAAAGGATCAAGTGTATGCCTTGAAGCTCAAGGGGGTTTCCATCTGCTTCTCCATGCTAAAAGCTGCCCTGAGCGGCAGCTACGTCAACTTTGGTGTCTTCCGTCTCTATGGGGACGATGCCCTTGATAACGCCTTGCAAACCTTCATCAAGCTCCTGCTCTCCATCCCACACAGCGACCTGCTGGTAAGGATGCACAGCTCTGATCCTCACCTTCATCCTGTGAACCACCTATCACAGTTCAGCTTCCACCTGACTTTCCTTCCCTGGGGATTGCTCACCACTGTTGCTGATCTGGATCAGTGAGCACTTCCAAGTGACACCCAGAGCTGCAACCGTGGAGTGGAAATCTGGACTCTTTCATAATGGTGGCATTATGACCTGGCCTTGCTCGTAGTGTAATGACAGCTGTGCTCCAATGATCTTTGCATATTCTGGCACTAGGACACTAGGCAAGTTTGAATTAGAAAGCTAATGCCCCTTTCTGAGCAGAGCCTCTTGTTGTAAGCTGCCCTAGCGGAGGGACAAGGGCATTAGCTAATTCCATAGACGTTTGCCCTGGAGATGGACTACTTGGGGTATAAGATAAAAGCAGCCTTGGACAAAAAACAGGACTGCTTTCTTGCCCTCACTTGACTTCTTGCATAATGTAGCATTACAGGGTTCAAATACAAAGTTGAAAACTACGCGCTGAATGCAGAATCAAAAGTCAGTCTTCTTACTGGAGCCATAGTCTCTTTCCTCCCATTTACCTGTAATGTCCCAGCAGTTGGTGAGCTGATGTCAAATAGGCCTGTGATCCTGGGAAAAGACATACTTGGTTTAAGATGTTCCCAATGGCTGCTATATGCTCCGAGTTGTATTGTGCTTTTCACATCCGATGTTCTGCACAACTCTATTATCTTTAAATAATAATGAGATTGAAAGAATTCTGAGGTTAAAGATTCACATGATATAAAACCACAGGAATATATACTAAAATCCCACTGGGTGGTGGTCATGAAACCTCCAGTATGAGGGCATGACATAATCAGCTCTACCTCTCTAGTCTGGGAGTCCATATGAAAGATAGGTTATACTACCCACAGATAATTCATCAATAAATTGGAAGCTGTACCTTCAGTGGTCTTAGAGTAAAAAGCTTTGAAAATCATTGCTTCTGGAACTGGGATTGTGGGCTGGGGGTATCTGGATTACTCCCCAAACCCCAGCATGTCTGAATGTGTCACGCACCTTGTGCCCACAAAACTCTTCTGAAAGCTCTCCTGATCTCTTTCTTTCATTTATCTGTTTCCAGGATTACCCTAAGCTCAGCCAGTCCTATTATTCCTTACTGGAAGTTCTTACTCAAGATCACATGAATTTTATAGCTAGCCTGGAGCCACACGTAATCATGTATATTCTTTCTTCTATTTCAGAAGGTCTCACGGCACTAGGTGAGTTCATACGTTCCTTACTTTGTAGGGCTTTGAGGGCTCCTGTTCAGAGCAAGGAAGGGCTGTGAAAGAAGCCCTGAAAGTCTTCGACTCATGATTGGGGGCTGGAATATGCACTGAGATGCTGCTGTTCTCCAGCAGCATCGGAGGAATGTAGAAGCCAACTCTACCTGATTTAAATATGATACACGGCAGAATATCTAAATAATTCCCTTGTAATTCCTGGTTTGGTGTCTTCATTTTGCTGTAAGGGTTTGGTTTCTGGGAAAGATGGTCATTTCCTTAATCCAGGGCTTTCCAAAGTTTTTCCCGCGGCGACACACCAACCGAAAAACCCGGAAGCGCAGCAGCGCGCAAAAACCCGGAAGCGCTACTGCTGCTTTCGGGTTTTGCGCGCTGCAGTTGGTGTGTCGCTGCGGGAAAACCCGGAAGCGCTGATGATGATCAGCACTTCCGGGTTGTGTGGTGACACACCAGACTGTGTGTGGCGACACACTTTTGTGTCGCGACACACAGTTTGGAAAGCTCTGCCTTAATCTGTCATGTGCAGAGCGGGTGATGGAGCAACACCAAAGGATCCTATCTTTGTTCCCCTGCCTTCTCTCCATTAGTTTTCTCAAGCAGATTTGGCAGCCTTAACTAGCTGACAATCAACTCTTGAGGAGAGACTAGGGTTTCTGAAGGATGGGTGCACACTGATAATTTTTGTGGGTTTTGTGCTGATATAGCCACCCCAATACTGCATAATGGTCTTTCAAGATTTGACCACAGAACCATGTATATAAGAGATTTTAATAAGAATTCCACAACACCTGAGATCTATTCACTTCTGGATTGCTCTCAAAGAGTCATTTCATTATGTCTTAGCGAAATTATCTGAACATACTATGAAACTTAGAACAACAGGATCTTCTGTCATCTTAAACACAAGTGATGCTTTGCCTTAACTTACGAACAAGGCATGCAACCTCTCCCAGGTCTTAAAGGGTTCAGGAAATCATGCCAAGAGAATAATATACTTAACTTATTTTATATTTATATTTGGTAAATTGTATATATATATATTTTAGATGTTTTTATATTTTTATCCTTTTAATATGGTTTGTATTGCAAGCCGCCCAGAGTCCCCCTTTCTGGGGGAGATGGGTGGTGGCAAAATTTGAATTATAAATAAAAGAAATAACAGTACATGATGTTCACAGCTTGCTTGGTAGACATGAGGAACATTGGCCATGAGGCTGCTACTGCCCACCAAGGTTTTTCGGCCAAGGAAATCATCCAACTGATTGTAATAGGCATTTCTGGCCCTGTGTAGCACTGGCATCATTTTACTCCGCCCTTTTCCTTTTCCCTGTAGACACCATGGTTTGCACTGGATGCTGCTCCTGCTTGGACCACATTGTCACGTATCTCTTCAAGCAGCTGTCCCGCAGCACAAAAAAGAGGTCTGCCCCGTTGACCCAGGAAAGCGATCGGTTCCTACACATCATGCAGCAGCACCCAGAGATGATTCAGCAGGTCAGGACAAGGAGTGCAGTACTAGTGGGTGTTTTCGGGCTCAGCTCCTCATAGCCCTTGAGCTGAGTTTTACGTAAGCCTTAAAAACTTGCCTGGAATATTTACACACAGGTCACAAAAAGCAATTCCTCTATCCCCAGGGAATTACTGCAGAACTCTTCATCTCCCCATTTTCAATATTTGCTTGAGGGTGAAGTGACTATTCTACAGAAAATGCTGTTTGGTTGCCTCTGACTCTTCTTGGCCCAGAGAACGGCAGTTTGCCAGGATTGTCTGTCAGTAACTGCTTGTAAGCTCATGCTCACGGTACCTATGATGGTATCTAGCCATCTTGTTTTCTGACAGCCTCTTTTTCTGTTGCCTTTGATTTTTCCAAGCTTCAGGATACTCTTCAGAGACTTTTGCTTCCACATTATATGTCCAAGATATTTAAGCTTTAGCTTGGTTATTAATGCTTCCAGTGAGTTGCGTAGTTTTGCTCCAGCTATTATTGAATTATTTGTTCTTCTGACAATTCAGGACACTCCCAATAACTTTCTTTGGTTCAAAGGTGTCAATTTTTCTTTGTTCATCCTTTCAATCATCCAACTTTCACAGCCATATGTTGTGACTGGGGGATTCCTTATATCTTCCAACATTCCTCAGCATATCTGAGGTTGTTAATATTAATCAAAGAGAATATTTGTAGCTCAGGGTTGAACTGTGGAGTCCTTGGTGTTCTCTGAGCCTTGTTTTCTTGCAGACATTTCATTGCCAGACTAGGCAACATCTTCAGTGCAAAAAGGGAGTGGGACTTGCTTTCTGTTATATATTGTGGCTTGTCCTGCTTGTGTTGATGGAGGTGTTGTTCACTCCTTAGGAGTTCTTTGATTGGGCTGTTGTTTGCTGTTTGGTTGATTGACTAAGTTAATAGTTCCTTGATTAGGTATAATGTACTGTTTGATTGTTCATCTGGTGATAATCTTTGCATATCTGGGTATTGATTGCCGGCAAGGAGGTGTTCTGGTCTTCTGGCTTTTCCATTGTCTCTTTTGAATGGTATGTGAATGTTGTTTACCTCTATGTGTCTGGTTGATGGCTGCTTTGTCTGAGCGCCAGGCTTCCAGGAATTCTCTAGTGTTTTTGGATTTGGCTTGGTTTAGGATGCTCACAGTTTTTAAGGACTGTGGTCTATGTAGCCAAAAGTCATTGTATAATCAAAAATAAACAAAGTACATGTCTTTGGAACTCTCTTGCTATTTCCTTATCCATTTGGACGTGTGGAGAGTGATCCTGGGTGCTTCTTTCTCTTTGGAAACCAGCTTGTATTTCTGGCAGTTGCTCCAGGTATTGTGGAAGCTTGGATTGCAAAAATCTGGAGCATTATGTTGTGGGAATATGAGGAGTGCAGTTATTTGATAGGTTGAACCTTCCTTAGCACTGCCTTTTTTCTTATGGTACTGGACTGTAGATTATGTTTTCCACACTGGCTCATAAACTGTGGGCAGCACTGTAACAGCATCAACTTCCAGGGTTTTAAAACAGTTCCTGCAGCATTCTTAGCACGATTTTCTAGGGCTCATTAACATTTTCCAAAATATCTGGCTGTGGCCTGGGGATGGTACTTGAGTACCGAGCAGTGACTGGGAATCTTTTTTCTGTAGTTCTTCTGTATAAAATGTCATACATTTTCTTCTTTATAAGTTTCTCCATTAGATCTTTGCCTTTGTCTTATCATGCCAATCTAAGAGGTTCCCTTGATTTCTCTAATTTTCTTAAATCCTATCTGATTTTTGTCCTCCTTTAGATGTATCTTTTTGTTCTTCTCTGGCATTTGGCATTTACTTAGATACTTTTTCCTCTGTCACTTTGGTCTTTCGTGTTTCATCTTCCCCTGTCTATTTTGAGCGACTGCCATTTTGCTGCCTTTTGCTTTTTGCAGTGTGGAACCTGGTGCTCCTCGGGCATGGAGTCCATTTCAGGGTGCTGATAGTTGGAATATACATCTCTTCTCTGATGACAGCAGCTGGATGTCCCTTGGGATTTAATCCAGCCACATCATAAACACCCATGATTATTTGTCTTCTGCTTTTCCCCAGCAGCTCATTGCATACCTTCTGGCCCAAGGGGCTCATCTTCCAGTCTCATACAAATATTATCCTGGTTGTGAATATTCATTTGGTTTTCTTCCACTGGATTGTTTTCAGTCTGATCTCTTGTCTATGACCCTTTGAGGGGGGTGCACTCCCAGTTGCAGAGCTGATAGCGTCATTGGGTTGCACAAGCTCCTTCACCATACAAGGAAGGGGATACAGAAAATAGGCACTGTGGATTATTGATTTATAAAATTTCCATCCTGCTTTTTGAGATCCAGTTTGGCGTAGTGGCTAAAGGTGTAGAGGACTAGAAACTGGAGACGATGGAGGCCACCTGGGTGGCTTTGGGACAGTCCCTCTCTCAGCCCTAGGAGGAAGGGGGCGAGGGCAAAGCACTTCCTACAGTGCTGCCCAGAAAACCGCATGGACTTGTCCATGTAGCCGCCAGGAATCGAGACAGACCCTGATTTTTGCTGTAACGCAGCAAACGCTTGGGAGAAGCGTGAGGTTCTGTGTGCCAGTGCAGGAGAGAAACTAAGGAAATGCCAGCATCTTTAAGTTGATCCTTCTTTCTGCCAGGGCCCCTGCTCACACAAGTTGTGCGGAAGAGGCTCTTTCTGATTAAGCTCCATTGAATGTCCCTTTCCAGTTATGCATCCCAGACAACCTGCCAGTAGGGATGACATGGGATTCCGTAGGGATGTCTACTGGCCAGGGAAAACTTAATTTTTAAGGATAGCAAGATTTTAAACAGATATAAAGTATTCCTGTCAGGACCCATGCAGCTGGGCAAGATCAAGGAAGCAAAACCGAAGCAGATTTCAGTAAGGCCTCTGTAATGCTGGTCTAATGTGGTAAATACAGAATCCTGGAAACTGTGGGAGGAATTTCCCACACTCGCTTGTCGTGCGTGAATTAAGGCAGTGCTTCTTTGAATGCCTTGAAATGCGCTTCCCAGACTCCTCCCCATCTGGCAGAATTGCTGTTTATGAGATAAGCTGTCCAGTGACCGACCGCTGCTACCTCTTCCACCCCTTCCCAGCCTCCCCACAATCCTCCCAGTGCCCCAGCTTGAGCTGGTGGACCTGTGCAGCTGACTGGATTGTGTTCAATCCTTCCAGATGCTCTCCACGGTGCTGAATATCATCATATTTGAAGATTGCAGGAACCAATGGTCTATGTCACGGCCTCTGCTTGGCTTGATACTACTCAATGAAAAGGTAAGGCCTCTGATCAGTGTGGAGTGTTAATATGGGCTGGAGGTCCTTTGGGCATCATCCTGGGTAACTCAGTGTCAACATTTCCCTTGCAGTATTTTTCAGATTTAAGGAATAGCATAGTAAACAGCCAGCCCCCCGAGAAACAACAAGCTATGCATCTCTGCTTTGAAAATCTCATGGAAGGCATTGAGCGCAATCTGCTGACAAAGAATCGTGATAGGTCAGTATCTCTTCACAAAAGGCGGCCTGCAAAACAGTGGAGGTCTGGTGGCCGTGGTTGGAGGTCACTAGCAGCTCTGCCCCGGCGGTGATCCCGTCCTCTTTTAGTTTCATTCCGATCAAGGAGGAATGGCTGAGGACCTGAACTCCGGGACAGGGGATTGGCCAGTAGCCCAGTGGCCAAGGACCACATGCAGCCTGAGTGTGGCTTCAGCGCCTCTTTGAACCCATATTGCAAGAAGCTACTGTGCTGACAAAATACCTCTCTATACCGAGGCTGCAAATCCCTTCATAGAGCCAGTTTGGTCTAGTGGTTAAGGTGCTGGGCTAGAAACCAGGAGACGGGGAGTTCTAGTCCAGCCTTAGGCACGGAAGCCGGCTGGGTGACCCCGGGCCAGTCACACTCTCAGCCCAACCCGCCTCACGGGGTGGTGGTGGTGGGGAAAATAGGAGGAGGAAGGAGTATTAGGTATGTTTGCCACCTTGAGTTATTTATAAAAATAATAAAGGCAGGAGATGATTGATAGATAGATAGATAGATAGATAGATAGATAGATAGATAGATAGATAGATAGATAGATAGATAGATAGATAGATAGATAGATAGATAGGAGAGAGAGAGAACCAGAACCAGAAAGACAAAACACACACACCCCAAACTGAGAAAAGTTATAGACACTCCCCACACACACATTCCCTGCCCGCTGTGGCTCTCTGAGTCCTGGCTGAAAAGGGTTGCCCGCCCCTGGGAGCGGGGAAGAGAGAGGGGCGCTTCAGCCTTTCGCAATCCTTTCGCAATCCGTGCAGCCTGAGGCAGCCATTCCTCATTGCTTTTCCCTCTCAGCAGAACATAAGAAACACCTTTATCCCCAGTTGGAAGAAGTTAAGGAATAGGGCGGTTATTCTTTCACAAGCATGAGGTACCTGTGGCAAAGAAACCCAGTTGGCTCTTTCCAAAACTCTAAAGTAGCTACGCTTGGCGTGTGTGTTCAAAATTCAGATTTCCGAACTGGAAAATTTCCAGCAGTGTCCAAGAAGAGAAAACCAAAGGGAAAACGGGAGGAGCTGAAGAAGTGTCAACTTTGTCACTCTCTTGCCGCCAGGTTTTCAAAGCTGTAATCCAGAGCATTAGGAAATTGAGCTTTTGCCAGAAATTGGAGCCTTCATTTTCATTTTAGCAACTCTGCCAGAGAGAAAGGGCAGGTCAGAGTTTTGACCCTTCCCTAACTCGTTTTTCTTCCACAGGTTTACACAGAACCTTTCCGCGTTCCGGCGAGAGGTAAACGATTCCATGAAGAATTCCGCCTACGGGGTCAACAGCAACGACATGATGAGCTGACATCTCGCGAGGAGCCGCTCTCTGGGCTGGGGAGGTTAACTTTTCCGATGGAAAGACAAAAGGGCATTTCCGATCCCTGCTGGTCCTTGGGGCTAGGCCGCAGGAGGGGGGGTGGAAAAGGTTCACTAGGAGAGGGCTTTTTTCCTTGGGGAGGCACAATTGGCACCTCCCTGTGAATGTCAGAGGAACCCCATGTCCTGCCACAGCCTGCCTTGTATAAACATGTACATTTTTTCATAACATTTTGAACAAGGTTTATATTGACTCAAGTTTTAAAAAGTGTGACTGAAATTTTTACATAGTGCACCAGTGCTAGAGTGAGGATTGTATGCAAGTGAAGCAGCTGGGTCTCCTGGCTACCGGCCACATTACTGAGCAAGGGGGTGTGAAAGTACAGAGTTATATTTAGTAACTAGTGTAGAGGCACAAGTGTAAAATTCCAAATGTATATTTTTCTTATACATCCCTTGGACTTGGACCACCCCTCCCCACCTTCCCTCATTAGGAACTCAAAGCCATGCCACGCCCCTTCCCCCCTTGCGGCAGCCGCTCTGCAGCCAGGGGGGCCAAGCTGACCGCCCCCCCCAGCTGCCAGGAGCCGGGAGGACTTGGCTGCCTTCTCTCCTCCCCACAGTGTCCTGGAGCCCCATCTCCTCCCTTGGAAACAGTGGGCAGGTTCTCTGCAACCAGGCACAACGTGCGGCGTAACTCCTTTGGAAAAATCTGTTTCTCCCCCCAATGCTGCAGTAGCATTTTGGATATTTAAATTTAGTGAAAACAACGGGCGAGACCTGTTCACCTTGTACCTACCCTGTTTTCTTGCTGCTAGTGTTCTGTGCCCCCGAGCCCAGACCTGATCTGTCCTGGTTTCTCTTCCCAAGTAGCACCTCCTTGATGGGGGGAGAACTATTTCCTCTGGCGATTGTGTGCTGGGTCCTTTTTGTGTGACCAGATTGCTGGATGATTTGTACGGATGTTTGCTGCATACAGTGTAAGCATTGTGGCTGCAAATAAATTTCAGTGGTTTCTACTGAACTGTGTGGAACTAGGCCAGAACGTTACTACTAGGCGACGCAAACGGCAGAGTACCCAAGAGGAGGGGCCTGCCTGGAAACCGGCACCCCCACGCAACATAAGCCCGCCGGGTCCAGGAACCAAAAAACAAGCCACGCGATGTTAACTTTTGAACTCGCTGTTTACATGCCAAGACTGCGGCCATGGCGAAGCTGCACATACAAAAGGGATGGCAAGTAGGCTAGTTCACCTCAGAAGGGGTGGGGGGCATCTCCGTCACTTGGGTGTTAGAGCCCTTCCGCCTCATCTTTGGGGAGGCACCTGGCCAGAAACGTGCTCCGCCCCATGGTCTCTGGGACGTCTGAGGATGCAGGACCCCCGCCCCAGTCCAGGCCGTGCCCGGCGATGGGAGAAACCGGGAACCGGCAGCGTCTGGGTCAGTCTCCGGCTGAGCCTGGCAGCTCTCCCCGATCAGGTGTGCGGCCCTCCGGGATCAAGTCCGCTCTCGGCGTGTTTCCCGGAAGTCCCGCGTCGCCCCTCCGGCGGCCCGCAAACGGCCACGAGGATCCCGCGAGGCAGCGGCTCTCCCCCACGGCGCCGAAGCAGCGTCCCAGCAGAGGGTCTCAGCGGGGACCGGCCGGCTCGGGGCCGGCTTCCGGGGCTCCTCCGCGGCGGAAGACGGCGCCGTTGCAGCCCTCGCGGTTGCGCGCGATCTCGATGGCCAGGAACTGGATCCTGGGCGCTGCGGAGAGGAGGGAGCCGCGCGGGCCGTCATCGCCCCGCCTGCCCACCTACCCGCCCGGCCCGGCGCGGCGCGGCGCGGCGCTCACCCAGCACGGTGTTCTCCTCCGAGTAGCCGCGGCGGCAGTCCAGGCGCAGGAGGGTCCCGAAGTTGAAGTCCTCCACCGCCCCCTCGAACTGCAGGCAGAACGGGCGCCACTTCTGCGGAGGGAGGGAGGAGGTGACCCCCGCCCCGGCCGCCGCCCCCGCCGCCGCCGCCCCCGCCCCCCTCACCTCTTTGGCCGGCTCGGACTTGAGGTCCTCGACGTCCAGCAGGTCGACGCGCAGGTCGGCGAAGCTGCGCCGGAAGGCCGCGTAGATCCGGTCGTCGGCCGGGGTGAGCCTCAGCCCCGCGGGGTCCGCGGAAGAGAGCAGCTGCGGGCGGGCGAGGCGAGGCGGGCGTCAGCGGCGCCCCGGCCCCCCGCCCATCCGCCCGGCCCCCCGGCCCGGCCCCCCGGACTCACGTGGAAGTAGACCTGGGCGTGCTGGAGGGCCCGCCTGGCCCAGGCCGCCTCCACCCGCGGCTGCGGAGAGAGAGCGCAGTCAGTCCGGCCCGCCCGCGCTCGCCCCGGCCCCGGCCCCGCGCCCGCCACTCACGTCGTTCCCGAAGGCCTCGGCCGGCAGCGAGAGCGCGTGGGCCGCGGAGGCCGCTTCCCGGGCGCCCTGCGGGGAGAGGAGGGGAGGAGAGGCGGCGGGTGAGGCGGGGGGGCGGACGACGACGCCTCGCCCAAGGCCCCCGCGCCCGCTCGGCTCACCAGCGCGCCCAGCCCGCCGCGCCCCGGCCCCGCCGCCATCCCGGAGAGCCGCGTGCGCAGGAAGCAGGCAGGCGGGCAGGGAAGGACGGGGGGCGGCGCCGGAGGAGGGCCCGGCCCGGCCCGGCCCCTCCAGGGGTGTCTCCCGCCGGCCTCCCGCTCGCGCGCGGCCTCCCAGGGTCGGAGCCGTCCAGCCCCTGCTCTTCGCCTCCGGGCGGCTGGATGGCGCTTCCCGTCCGTCTCAACACGCCGAGCCAAGACGTGAGGTGCCCCCGCCACAGCAGCTGAGCCCCTCCCTGGGGCAGAAGGGAGAGGTGGCCTCGCCCCAAAGATGCCCTCGGACTGGGAAACCGACAGGCCAATCGACGCCGAAGTCTGCGCGCGGAGGGACCCTCGCGCCTCCCGGCACTTTTGCTTGGGAGACTGCCACCCCGTGAGGGACGGTGCTGCTCCCTGGGCACTGCATGCCAAACGGTCTTTGCCTCGCCTCGGGTACCAGAGGAGGAACGCACAGGGAAGGGGGCTGGATGGTTGCAATTAATGAAGATTTATGAATTACACCCAGAGATGGAAGGGTCTGCGCCCGGGGGTGACCTTGGGAGACCGGCGGGAGAGCCAGCCTGTGAAAGACGTCTCAGCGCGCTTGGGAAGCGTTTCCGAAGGGACCCTCCCTAGTTTTCCGGAGAGTAAAAGGAAAGGAGGGGAGAAATACCTTCGGCCTTGCAAGATTCTGCTAATGGAACCTTACAATAAAGATGGCGCTAGTAGTCCCGGTCGCAGGGCTGACAAAATACTATGTCAGAGAGATCCCTCGATGACAACTTTTTTTTTTATTTTTATCCCGCCTTTATTATTTTTATAAATAACTCAAGGTGGGGAACCTACCTAATGCTCCTTCCTCCTCCTATTTTCCGCACAACAACCCTGTGAGGTGAGTTGGGCTGAGAGACAGGGACTGGCCCAAGGTCACCCAGCCGGCTTTCATGCCTAAGGCGGGACTAGAACTCTCAGTCTCCTGGTTTGCCATTGGCTCCTTCCTAGGGCTGAGAGGGAGGGACTGGCCCAAGGTCACCCAGCCGGCTTTCGTGCCTAAGGCGGGACTAGAACTCTCAGTCTCCTGGTTTGCCATTGGCTCCTTCCTAGGGCTGAGAGACAGGGACTGGCCCAAGGTCACCCAGCCGGCTTTCATGCCTAAGGCGGGACTAGAACTCTCAGTCTCCTGGTTTGCCATTGGCTCCTTCCTAGGCCTGAGAGACAGGGACCGGCCCAAGGTCCCCCAGCCAGCCTTCATGCCTAAGGTGGGACTAGAACTCTCAGTCTCCTGGTTTGCCATTGGCTCCTTCCTAGGGCTGAGAGAGAAGGACTGGCCCAAGGTCACCCAGCCGTGCCTAAGGCGGGACTAGAACTCTCAGTCTCCTGGTTTGCCATTGGCTCCTTCCTAGGGCTGAGAGAGAAGGACTGGCCCAAGGTCACCCAGCCGGCTTTCGTGCCTAAGGCAGGACTAGAACTCTCAGTCTCCTGGTTTGCCATTGGCTCCTTCCTAGGGCTGAGAGACAGGGACTGGCCCAAGGTCACCCAGCCGGCCTTCATGCCTAAGGCGGGACTAGAACTCTCAGTCTCCTGGTTTGCCATTGGCTCCTTCCTAGGGCTGAGAGGGAGGGACTGGCCCAAGGTCACCCAGCCGGCTTTCGTGCCTAAGGCGGGACTAGAACTCTCAGTCTCCTGGTTTGCCATTGGCTCCTTCCTAGGGCTGAGAGACAGGGACTGGCCCAAGGTCACCCAGCCGGCTTTCATGCCTAAGGCGGGACTAGAACTCTCAGTCTCCTGGTTTGCCATTGGCTCCTTCCTAGGCCTGAGAGACAGGGACCGGCCCAAGGTCCCCCAGCCAGCCTTCATGCCTAAGGTGGGACTAGAACTCTCAGTCTCCTGGTTTGCCATTGGCTCCTTCCTAGGGCTGAGAGAGAAGGACTGGCCCAAGGTCACCCAGCCGTGCCTAAGGCAGGACTAGAACTCTCAGTCTCCTGGTTTGCCATTGGCTCCTTCCTAGGGCTGAGAGAGAAGGACTGGCCCAAGGTCACCCAGCCGGCTTTCGTGCCTAAGGCAGGACTAGAACTCTCAGTCTCCTGGTTTGCCATTGGCTCCTTCCTAGGGCTGAGAGACAGGGACTGGCCCAAGGTCACCCAGCCGGCCTTCATGCCTAAGGCGGGACTAGAACTCTCAGTCTCCTGGTTTGCCATTGGCTCCTTCCTAGGGCTGAGAGACAGGGACCGGCCCAAGGTTCCCCAGCCGGCCTTCATGCCTAAGGCGGGACTAGAACTCTCACTCTCCTGGTTTGCCATTGGCTCCTTCCTAGGGCTGAGAGAGAGTGGTTGGCCCAAGGTCACCCAGCCTAAGGTGGGAGTAGAACTCCTGGTTTCTGGCCCAGCACCTTAACCACTAGACTCAACTGGCTCTCAGTCCTTCAGGGCTGAGCTTTGTTCTTATTATCATGGCAGTAGCAGGTCTCAAGTTGCGTTTTGGATGTGTGCTTTATGAATGTTAATTGTCTCCAGTTTTGCAGATACTCATAAAAATGAAGCTTAGAAATTGTGCACTTGTTCAGAGGTAAACAGGTGCCCCAGACCCACCTGCAGCAGACTTCCTCTCCTATGAATTCTGTGCCTGTTGTGATGCCAGCAGAATTTTCAGCTTCAGGGAGGGGTGCTCTGAGTCACCTGCAGAATCAGGCTTCCCCCAGCCCCTCCGCCAACTGGAGGGAGCAAGGAAAGTTTCCATCCCTTGAGAAGCTGAGCCCTGGGGCTGCGAAAAGACCTTGTTCTCCTGATTCACAGTTGGAATTTAGAAGATCCCGGAACAGGCCAAGGATGAAAGCAGAAGACAGGATCCATGTGCCTCTAGGGGATGGATAAAACAGCACTGGAAGTTTGTTTTTCTGTGTGGCGCTTGTTAAGCCTTTCCTCTCTCCTGCCCGATTCTCGGTTCTCAGTTCAAGCAGGAATTCGGTGTAAAGGGGCCTTTTTGTTCCTAGCTCAGGCTGTGCCCGAGAAGATTTCGTTTTCTCTGTCGGCACCATCTTGGAGTCTGCCTGCAACATGGTATGTACTTTGTATGTGCATTTCTTTTTTACACTCAAGAGGGTTTCATATACCTTTTGTTTTAAATAAAAAAGATTTTATTTACAGAATCTCTTTGGGAATTGGTCTTGGGAGGAAGGGCTGAAACCTCTAGTCATGTGATTGCATTATAGGAATTCTCAACCATTTTTCCCTTTTAATTCTCAAAAGGGAGGCGGGTGGTAAGATTCCTGTCTCTCTCGCGCTGGGCTGGGGAGGATGCGAGAGGTGCCCCTGGGAAGGGAGGGCATGGCAGGGGCACTGCCAAGCCACACACACACACACCCCCGGCAGGGCAGGGAGCGAAGGCCCAGAGGAGACCTCCGGCCGTTCCCCCAGCTGGTTTAGCCACATGGCTGCAGTTAGTTAATTCCCCAGCCGGTTGCTCAGCTTGATGTCATCAGCACATTTAACTTTAGCCCTCTGTCGTTGGTTCCACAACACAGATGGAAAAAATCTTGGCCTGAATCTCTACCAGAAGTGTGCATTTTATCTGTGCATATAAAATACCGGTCATCTCCTTTCAGCAGCTTCCCCACATAATGCTGAAAGCACCACAACTTTGTAGCATGTTGTTCTCAACAGGGTACAGAAATTGCCAAATGCACCTGTTCTCAAAAGAATCGTGTGGAAAAAACTTTATGGGGAAGGAGCGAGGGCCAAGAAGGCAGGTTGTGCCTGTGCACGAGCCTGTTGCAGTGGCAGGACACGCTGTCTGGGCACCCCCTTCTGCCTCGGGTTCCTCAGGCCTGAAGAAGCAGGGAGGCCCCTCATCCCAAACTGGCAGAGGATTTGCCCTGCGGCGTTTTGTGTAGATTAAGAGGTGGGGGAGAGCCTCCTCCAAGGTCATGGCCGTGGGCCAAAGAGTGGTCCTTCTCCACGGCTGCGCTACTGTCTGCATCTCCTCCCCAAAGAGACCCGCTGGCTCCATTTCCGGCCTGCAGAGACGGTCAAGAAGGACACGGCAGCACATTCTGCGTCCACCCCGGGGTCCAGGAGAAGCCAACGGTCACAATCTCCCCCCCCCCCCTTGAGTACATCGGGGCCCAAGACAACCGGGGAGGTATCTGTGTTTGCGGAGGGAGGACAGGTATCAAAACGACCACTGCTGGCATTTTAAATTGGAATTGCCGAGATACAGCATTGCAACACCATGCTTTAACGTGCAATACTGTAAACGCACTTTTCAAAAGTTATTTGGCAGGCTCAAAAGTATATCACCTGCAATTACGCTTTGCAATTCAACTGTGAACTTGGAAGTATTCCCTGTGAAAATCAGGGTGATCCTTGGGAATCTGTGCTTCCTATGCACGTTTTTTAATCCTAGTGACACCTTTTGCCTCCTTTTTGCCACATTCCTGCAATTGAAAAACCAGTCTTTCTGATGGTGGAAAAAGTAATTTCATATACATGTAGGCCTAAGTGGGTTTTTTGGTTTTGGTTTTTTTGTTGAAATTCATCTTGCCGGTTTCTGCCCATTGTTCCAGCTTGTCAACATCCTTCTGAATCTTGATACTGCCCTCTAAGGTGTTTGCTATTTTCCCCATATTTTCCTTGTCTGAAGGTTTGTTAATTGTATTTTTTAACACGTTATCCAAACAATGTATAACATACGGAGTAGCACTGGTGATCCAGCTTGACGGAGCCATTGACACATGCCATTTGGGTAGGATGGTTCAATCAGTTCTGTAGCCATTTAATGGTAGCTTAGAATGACCTGTATTTTGCCATCTTCTATAGCAGGACTTCATGAAGACTTGGCTGCTTTGGCTGATGCCCACTGCATTCCCATACCCTAACACTCCTTTTTTTAAAAAAGATCACTTGACATGCTTGCTTGTTTTGATAGACCTAGGCTGACTTGAGAATGTCAAGTCAGTGCATTATTTCCTAAGTGCCAGTTCCATTTTCTAGCCCAGATAAGAGTGTTTTGGGAGTCTTCCCCGAATGTGTTTGCTCTATATGCTATTGTATTAAAATAGAAATTAACTATTAGTTAAGAATTCTGCAGAGGAAATATTAGGTGAAAGATGTATTTGTTTTAGGACTTTTTAATGGTTAGGGTTAGGTTGCTTAGTATTGCTTTGGCCATCTTAGTTATTATAGAATGTAATGGCCAGGAGTAACAATTAAGTAAAAAGGTAAAGGTTCCCCCCGCACATTTGTGCAGTCGTGTCTGACTCTAGGGGCCGGTGCTCATCTCTGTTTATTAGCCGAAGAGCCAGCGCTGTCCGAAGACGCTTCCACGGTCATCTGGTCGCATGACACGCGCGGAATGCTGTTACCTACCCACCGAAGTGGTACCTATTCATCTACTTGCATTTGCATGCTTTCAAATTGCTAGGTTGGCAAGAGCTGGAGCTAGTGCGGGAGCTCACTCCACACGCAGGGCTAGGGATTCGAACCTCCGAACTTGCGATCTTCTGATTGGCAAGCCTGGCGTCTTACCCGCTGAGTCACCACACCCCACAACAATTAAGTAGTAGGTCTTAATTAAAAAAACAAAGTATACTGAAAAAGAGCCTTGTCCTTCACCTTACTGTAACCCCAAATCAGAACCAAAACCAACCCCCAGTGTGCTTTCTTGGAGCTCTCACCCCACAAGAAAATGTGGGCTCCTTGCTGTTAGGGGTGATCAGGTGGATTTGGGGTCTCCATCCCCCTTTCTGAGGGCAACAGGGGTATTCCAGACATTGCAGCAGGCAGCAGAAGACAGCCAGTCAACCAGCAGCGTTCTGGGGACCTGGACTACCCCAGCCAGCAGCGGGAGGAAGAAGGTGCCAAATGTCCACTGGGCCGGGGGAGCACAGCGTGGTTTGCGTGCCCTCCCACCCCAGTAGCAGCTACCCAGGCCTGGTTCTGCTTGCGCCACAGCAGCTGCTTACCTGCCTGCCAGGCTGCTCGCACGCTGCCCAGGACTCGCAACTTCCTGCCAGCTTCTCCGTTGATTTTGCTTGTTGGAAGCCGGCGGGAAGTCGCAAGGAGGTCCTTGCTTAACAACCCACAGTAATCACTTAACGGCAGCAAAGAGGACTGCCATGATTGCTGTTGCTAAGTGATGCGATCACATGAAGTGCTTTACAACTGTATCACTTGACAACGGAAATTCCAGTCCCAATTACCATTGTTAATTGCCGACTACCTGGAAAAGTCAAGGAGCACAGTGAAAAAATTAAATGTAAAGAAGACCAAACTAATGACAACAGGTAGACAAGCCTTAGAATTGACAGTGAAGTTATCAAAGTGGTGGCTAGCTTCTGCCTTTTAAGATCAACCATCAACAGTAAAGGACCAAGCAGTCAAGAAATACGCCGCAGACTCGCACTTGGCAGAGCAGCCATGAAGGCCTTGGAAAAGATACTCAGATGCCATGATGTGTCTATACCTGCAAAGATCAGGATTATGCAAGCAATGGTATTTCCTGTGACTCTATGGAAGTGAAAGTTGGACTTTGAAGACGCAGGTAAGAAAAGTATTGATGCTTCTGAACTTTGGTGTTGGAGAAGACTTCTGAGAATATAATGGACAGCCAAGAAAACAAACAAATAGATCATCAAACAAATCAACCTAGAGTTCTCAAAGCACAAATGACCAGGCTCAAATTATCCTACTTCGAACATATGTGAAGACCTAGCTCTCTGGAGAAGGCTGTAATGCTGGGAAAGGTGGAAGGAAAGAAAAGAAGACAACCAGCAGCAAGGTGGGATAGACTCAGAGTAGCAATAGAGAGCCAGTTTGGTGTAGTGGTTAAGGCATAGCTTTCCAAACTGTGTGTCGCGACACTTTAGTGTGTCGCGACAAACCCCGGAAGTGGACGTGCGCGGGGGCACACGCAGCGGTGTGCATGGCAGTGGCGTGCCATCAGCGCTTCCGGGTTTTAGCAGAAAACGCGCCACCGACGCTGCCGCCGTTGGTGTGTCGTCAATGGCGGCAGTTTGAAAAGCACTGGGTTAAGGGATCAGGATAGAAACCAGGAGACCGTGAGTTCTAGTCCTACCTTAGGTACAAGGCCAATCACTCATTCTCTCTAGAGCAGGCAATGGCAAACCACTTCCAAAATCTTGCCAAGAAAACTGCAGGAATTTGTCCAGGCAGTCACCAGGAATCAAGACTGACTTGAGGGAACCAAAAAAAAAAAACCAGTAACAACGAGTGTACCATTGGAAGAGCTGAGGACCAGGTTAGGGACAGATCATCATGGAGAAAAATTGTTTAATAAATAAAATGGAGAAAATCGTATCTATGTGGTCAACAATGACTTGATGGCACGTAATCAACCTGGAGATCTGCTCTCTCCCATTCAGCGCCATAAAGACAATTGAGTTCAGTGTTCCTGTTCTCCTCAAGAAATTTGAAGGATGGAGACTTTTCTTGGCTAGTAACCACCCCACACCAAGTCTGTGGGGAGGTTCTGCCTCTTGCATCACACACTAATTCTTTCTTGGCCAAGGAGATACAGTCAGGACCAGAAATATTGGAACAAGGATAACTGTTTTGGCAGTTGGCCTCTGTACACCACCACACTGAAGTTGAAAGGAAACACACCCAGATGGGAGCGAAGTCAGGACTTTCAGCGGTAATTCAAGGGGCTTGACAAAAGTGGGGCACTAACCATTCAGGAAGTACAACCAGTGGCATACACACACACCCATTGTTGGTGGCTCATAAGTAATGGAACGAATGGCTGACAAGCAGCTGCATGGCCAGGTGTGGCCTGTTTCCTGGGTACCCCATGACCAATCAAGCAGATAAAAGGCCTGGAGGTGGTTCTGAGTGTTACATTTGCATTTGGTAGCTGTTCACTGGAACTCCCAACATGAGGTCCAAAGAGGTGTCCATGCGAGTGAAGGAGGCCATCATTAGGCTGAGGAAGCAAAACGAACCCATCAGAGAGATAGCAAAAACATTGGGAGTGGCCAATACAACAGTTTGGAACACCCTGAAAAAGAAGGAATTAACTGGCAAGCTCAGCAACAGCAAAAGGCCTGGAAGACCACGGAAGACAACTAAAGTGGATGACCGCAGAATTCTGCTCACAGTGAAGAGGAACCCAGTCTAGCCAGGTCAAGAACGCTCTTGAGGAGGTAGGCATGTCATTGTCAACATCTACAGTCAGGAGATGGCTTTATGAATGTAAATACAGAGGCTCCACAACAAGGTGCAAACCACTGGTAACGCACAAGAACAGAAAGGCCAGATTAGACTTTGCCAGCAAACACCTAAAAAAAACCTGCCCAGTTCTGGAATAAGATTCTTTGGACTGATGAAACCAAGATTAACTTGCACCAGAATGATGGGAAGAGAAAAGTATGGAGAAGGAAAGGAACAGCTCATGATCCAAAGCATACCACATCATCTGTCAAACATGGTGGAGGCAGAGTTATGGCATGGGCATGTATGGTTGCCAATGGAACCAGGTCACTGGTGTTTATTGATGACCTGACTGCTGATAAAAGCAGCAGGGTGAATTCTGAAGTGTATAGGGCTATAGTTTCTGCTCAGATTCAGCCAAATGCTGCCAAACTGATAGGACGCTGCTTCATATTACAGATGGATAATGACCCAAAACATACAGCAAAAGCTACCCAAGAGTTTCTCAAGGCAAAGAAGTGGGATGTTCTTCAACAGCCAAGTCAGTCACCTGATCTCAACCCAACAGAGCATGCTTTTCACTTACTGAAGACAAGACTGAAGGCAGAAAGACCCACAAACAAGCAGCAGCTGAAGGCAGCTGCAGTAAAGGCCTGGCAAAGCATCTCGAGGGAGGAAACTCAGCAGTTGGTCATGTCCATGGGTTCCAGACTTCAGGCAGTCATTGACTTCAAAGGATTTTAATCCAGGTATTAAAGGCGATCCTTATGTTTGTAATGATATTGGTTTGTTCCATTACTTATGAGCCACCAACGATGGGTGTGTGTGTATGCCACTGGCTGTACTTCCTAAATGGTTAGTGCCCCACTTTTGTCAAGCCCCTTGAATTACAGCTGAAAGTCCTGACTTCGCTCTCATCTGGGTGTGTTTCCTTTCAACCTCAATGTGGTGGTGTACAGAGGCCAACTGCCAAAACAGTTATCCTTGTTCCAATATTTCTGGTCCTGACTGTATTTGTCAGGAGCTCTGATGGTGTTCCAGAAGGGTCTTAAAGCCCTGGCTCTTCTGCCAGGCTTTAGGCTAGGGTGGTTAGAGCCCTCGTAGGATGGATGGATGTTGCTGTTGGCCAGATTCACCATCTTGTTAATTGTTTATTTTACCTGGATTGCATATTGCTGCTTGTTTATATGCTGTGAGCCATCCAAAGTGTTGAGAATTTTCTTCTGAGGGGTCCCTGTGACCTGCAGTCCATTTGGTAGAACTGTGGCCTGAGAGAGAAGCAAAGCATCGGTGTGCCGTGGACCAAAACGTGCATCAGAGGAGATACAGTTGTGACTTGGGTGCTGTAGCTTCAACCCCTCTTCATCTGTTGGAATTGCCAGGTGGTCTTCCTTCCAGTTGCTCTTCTGTTGAAAATCCTCAGTTAAGTCAAAATGTATCAGAGGTGTCTGTAGATTGTTAATAATGTTATTGCAACCCTTTTGGGGAGATACTGCCACTAAATCAGGTTCCGCTGCTATACATGTTGTTAACAGTGTCTGGTATAAATTCCTTAATTTTCTCAATATTTCATCTTGCTGACTATTTGGCAATGCTCCAAAAGAATTAATCACCTGTTCTTCTAGAGCTTCATCTGAAACCTTTCTGTCACCACTTGACTTTAGGTGATTATCTGAGTTGCTTTTTGTCAAGACCAAACCAAAGTTTCAAGACTCTCTGCGGTGGGCAGCTTATCATTCCCAGAGCCTAAAAGGAGATCTTCAACGTGCGTAGATGGATGAAAAGTGAGCACATTTTATTATCCTGAAACACACGTCATGGGAATATTTGAAATGTACCAAGAAAAGGTTTCATTTTAAGCAGCATACCAGGGATTGTTAGGGCATTTAAATGTCAGCAGAACTCTTTTCCTTTCTTGTTTAGTGGGTAGCCATTCCGCTGCCTGCAAGTCTATCAGATGGAGTTGACAGTGGAGGAGTTGGCTTAAGGATAGAACACTGGCTCTTTTTGTATCCCACGACCCCTGTTAGCTCTACTAAGATAAATATGTAGGGCGACCTGGTTTGTTTGAAGGATTCAGTATTCCCAATTCCCCTCTCCTCATCGCACAGTAATGGAGATTCCTCCCTCCTTTTGGGGTTACAGTTGGAGTTGGAATGTCTTTTGCTATTAAATGCAGGCTACTCTCTCCTAATGTTAGTTTGTTCCTCCATAAATGCAGTCAGTTTGTCTAAATGTGTCTGAGTAAAAGCCTCAAGAGACTTTTTAAAGGAATATTTGCTGTTTATTGTTGTTAAATGGTCAGAGGTAGAGAATACAGTCTGTGCTGTTAAAAAGCATTGTCTTGATGCAAAGTCAAAAAAATGCAGGTCAGTCACAGGACAGAGGTTTGGTATCCTCAGAATACTGACGACACGATGCCCAACTGTACATTTCAAATGCGGGCTGCACAGGCGAAGCTGCCAACAGACAGGGTCTGGAGGCATTTGGGTCTGAATAAGCAGGAACAGACTTTGGCTCCGTCCTGGCAAGGCTGAGTGGCTGTGGCTGTTTGGCCCCCTGGGGTTGGTCTCGAGTGGGGCAGCACTTCCCCATTCAAGACTGGTGCACAACTTGGGAGTCCTTCTGGACTCACAGCTCTTGCTTGAAGAGCAGGTGTCAGCTGTGGCCAGGAAGGCCTTTGCACAAGTTCATCTTGTGCACCAGTTGCACCCTTTCCTCAACCAGGAGGCCCTTCAGATGGTCACTCATACCCTGATCGCCTCATGACTGGACTACTGCAATGTGCTGTACATGGGGCTGCCCTTGAAGACCTTCTGGAAGCTACAGCTGGTTCAAAATGCAGCAGCGTAGGCAATAACGGGCACTCCTCCTCATGCCCATGTGTCATCACTGCTGCACGAGCCGCATTGGTTACCAATGGCTTCTGGGTGCAATTGCAAGGAGCTGGTCCTCACCTATAAAGCTCTTCATGGCACAAGGCCTGGTTATCTGAGGGACTGGATGTCTCCAGTCGCTTCTGCCTGCCTGCCTGGTAGCTTCCGGCATAGCATCCCACCCCCCACCCCCACCCCGAGATAGGGACCGAAAAGCTCTTAAGACCTGCTTTGGTCTCAGGCCTGGAGTGAATGGGGTGTAATTTACTGTTGCATTTTTGTACTTTTTGTTGTTTTGAGTTATTTTAGTCCAGGCTCCCTGTTCCTGTGGGTTTTCACTGTTCTCACTGTTTTCTGTGGCTTTTGTAAACAATGGGCAGCCATATTGAACTGAATGAATCAAATTAAAGGGACGGGTGCAGCAGTGCCTCAAAGGGCCCCTTTGCCCATGGACATCCAGGACTGCCACTGCAGCGGGTCTTCTCCACTCCTTTGCCCAAAGCCCCACCTGGCTTCACCCCTTGTTCCTGCCCAGCAGCCGCCGCCGCCATTCCGCGGAGTCCCAGCGGGCGGAGAAAGGCCGGCTCAGCCTGGCGGACCCGCGGGAAGGGAGGGTTGCTCTGCCCACTCCCTGAGCTACAGCCGTCCTCGTCCTCCCTCGGGTGGAGTCTTCTGCTCGGTGCTGCAGCGGAAGTGCGGCCCATAAAGCCCCCCCCCCCTCATGGCACTGGCGTGGCCTCTTTCTGGACAATGGTCTGTTCTTCCACAGACCATAAAAACTGAGCTTAGGAACTCGGGGCAAAGCAAGTGTTTGCGGAAAGCTTTCAATCGTTCACTAAATTTGCAGGACGCTGTAAGGGCACGATGGATATAATCATTTTCTGGGCTTGCCCAATACATTGAACCATACATTAGCGAAACGGACTGAGTCCATTCAACATGTCACACCACAAGGATGCACCAGGCGTAGTTCGTGCCTCTGTGAGGTTTGTAGCTGAGGTGGGCAAGAGTGGCCCGTGTCCGGCGCCGCTCGCCCTTTCAGTTGCGCCTCTGCTCTGCCTCCCCACCCATTCCGTTGACCGGCAGCAGAGGACACCGGAACCCCTCCATCGCTCCGGTACGGAAGGAAAAATGCACGGAGGCGCCCGCCACCCCTTGCAGCGCAGGCGGCTTGCAGGGAGACGGAGGCGAAGCGCGGAAAGGCTCCCGCCTCAGCCCCTTTTCCTGGGCTCCCGCCCTCGCATGAAACCCGGTCCCAGCCCAGACCCCGCCTATTGCACAATGAACCCTCGCCGCCCCCATCGAGGGCGCCAGGCCGTCCCGCGCGCCCACCTGGTCGGTCTCCCAGCGCTGGGAGGGGGGGCTTTGGTCGCCGCGCGTGCCGCCGCGCCCTCCCCCCTCCGCCCTGCAGGGAGAAGCCTCCCTTTGGGGAGCCGGCGGCTGCCGACAGCCCGCGAGCTGCCGAGCTCAGCGGCTTTCTGGGGCGGCGCCTTCTCGGGAGCGGCGCGGTGGGCAAAGGCGCGCGTCTACTGGGGGCCCTGAGCCCCACCCCACCCCAGCCCCGGCCAGCCAGCCAAGCAGGAAGGCGGAGCCGCGGCTGTTTCTGGGCCCGCGACCAATGACAGGCGGCGGCGGCGGCGGGTACTCCGGCAGAGGTTGCTGTGGACGACGGAGGGCGGCGGCGGCGGCTCAGTCGCGTAGGCGACGGGTGCGGCGGCGGGGAAGAGATGCTCGCCGCCGTGAGGATGGCGCCGCCAGGACGGAGCGGCCTGCCCGCCCGAGCCCCGGGGCTCCTGTGAAGGTAGGCCCCAGGAAGGGCGAGGGAGGCGAAGCGGGGGCTTGAGAGGCGCGGAGCCACAGAGCAAGGGGGCAGGTCCTCTCCAGACGGACCAGCTGCCCCTGCGCTTCGGCCCAGGGCTGGTTCTCCAGAGCTCTCGGGCTGCGCCGCAGGGAGGGACAACGGGGGCGCTTGGCCCGGCGAGGGGGGCGCGCCGGGCGCCGGGCAAGCCAGGCTCGGAAGGGCCGGCCGACGTCTGCCTTCAGGGCTTCCCAGCGGGAGGAAACGAGCCTCGGAGCCGGGCCCAGAGGCCTCCGTTCACCGTGTGCTGCGGGGGCGCTTTCCTCGCGCGAGGGTCCTAGCACGCCGCGGGGGGGGCGGATTTATGGGGCTGCCTCGCGTCGACCCAGTGGCCGGGAAACTGGGCTTGGCTCCAGCTGAACTTTCCTGGAAAGCCGGGGTGAGGTGCCGGGAGGAAAGGGCCGGAGGCGCCGGGACAGGTTTAGGAGGGCGGACGGCGAAAGCGGGGTTGCTGCTCTGCCGGACGCCGCCCTGCGGGCCCAACCGAAGGCGACGGTGGCCGCCCAATCCTGCTCCGCGGCGCCCCCAGCCCCCTGCGGCTGAACGGCGGTGCGCGCGGTGCCCGAAGTGCCTGCGTCGCGGGGAAACTCTCGGAGGCTCGGCAGGACTGCGGCGGGGGCTGAGGGGCGCCTGGGCTGTCGCCAAGCCCCGACCGGCCCAACGCAAAGCCGGCTTGCGGAGCACCGCCAGCTCCCTTCCCGGCGGGCCAGGGGGAGCCCGGCGCGGGCCCCGATCCCCGGAGCTCCGCTGCCAGGGCCAGGCAGCCGCCTCCCCCAGGCGCGCCGCAGCCTGCTTCGTCACCGCGCGGCCCGTCTCCCCTCGGCCCGCCCGCCCGCCGAGCCAGCCCAGCGGCGGAGCCGCAGGGGGCGGGCAGAGGGAGCGGCTCTGCCTCAGCGCGCGCCCTCGGAGGGGAAGCTTCGTCGTCCGGTGTCCGGCGCGTCCCGTCCCGTCCCCGCCTGTTCCTAGCGCACTCGGCCGCCGGCGGCTCCAGTCCCTGCCCGGTGAGTAGGGCGCCTGCCCGCGTTGGGATGGGGTGGGGGACGGCCGCTGCTCCGGGCGGGAGCGTGGCGACGCTGCACCTGCTGGCCCGCTCGGCGCGAGAGCCGCACAGCCTCGCCTCGGCAAGGCCTCCTTTTGGGACAACCTCGGCTCTGGAGGAGCGGCTTCTGCGGGCCGCCACGCTCGTTGGCCGGCTGCGGGGCGCGTTCTCCGGCGGGGTCCCTGCGGCGATCTCCGCGGGGAAGGATCCGCGCCGGCGGGAGGGCTCGCCGAAAGTTGGGCGGGGGCTCTGGCATGGCGGCGCGCCCTGTCCCGCTCGTCTGCGCAGGGCTCTTCGGCTTTCTCGGCCGAAGGAGGGCTCGGTGCCGGGGGAAGGCGGTCTTGCGGGGCCCGGCGATCTGCGGGCGGCTGCTCTGGTGAGCTGGGAGGCTCCCCTGGGCAGCCCCTTCCGAGTTCGGGTTGAACGCCCTGGATTGGAGCCGCAGCTCCCGCGGGGCCGCGGAGTAGCAGGAAGCCCTCGCCCGCGCCGGCCCGCGCGGTCCTGGGCGACCGAAGCCCGGCCGCGCCTGCACAGCGCTTCGGCGCGCCTGCTGCCGCGGATAAGGCTGTGGCAGAGGCGCGCATGCGCCTGTCTGTGTGGCCTCGGGGAGCCGCCTGCCCGAGCTGCGTCGAGCCCACATTCCAGTCGCTCGCAGAGGGGAAGTGGGCAGTGGGGACCCCGTTCCCCGATCTGATCCTGCCAGCAGCTCCGCCATCCTGCTCCGCTGACGCCCCGCCACTCCGCCACTGCCGGGCAGCCGTCTGCGCCACCCCCTTCCTTGGCGACCGCTCGAGCCTCGAAGAGTCGGGGGGAAACTGCCGAGGAGGCCGGCGGTGCCCCTTAATCCCCCCACACACACACACACACACGTTGCCAAAAGGGGCGAGGCCGGTTTGTTCCAGGCCGGCGAGGGGTCTCTCCTCCGGCTTGGCTGTCACACCTTTGGCCGCCTGGCCAGGTACCCGTCGGGGCGCTGCGCCAGGACTTGTTGCTGCATCTGGTCCCTCGGGAGTCTCCCCGGTGAAAGTTAAAGCGACGGGAAATCAGGGAAGATGCAGGGCGGGAAGGGACCTGGGCCGGGGAGGCGGACCCTGCTGGGCCGATCCAACTAGCTGGGCCTGTGGAGGAGGAGCTGAGCCTACTGGCTGCCGGGCAGGGGAGTGCTGAAAGCGACGGCGCAGGGAAAGGGGCCTCTGGGTGCCGTCCTCTGCCCGCCCCTCCCCTGCCTTGGAGGGAAGTTGGTGCCTTGCGAGGCAGGGAGGGGCAGTTTGAAAGCTCAAAGCACAAAGGGCCGGTGCTAGGAGGGAAATGGGGAGGCTGGACGGCACCTGTGGGGTCAGGCGGTCCTCCCAAGCCCCCTCCTGTCCCACCCACCACGGGTCAGCAGAATTGCCTTCCATGACCCTGGCAGGTGAGAGCTTGGTCACCCGGAGGTGGTCAATAGAAGGGAAAGGAGGACTTTTATGCCAGGCTGGCCAATGACTGCTTAAGAGAAGAACCATTTGGGCAGCTGGGCCAGCAGAAGAAATGGTGGTCTGGAGGGTGTGGTTGTGCAAATGAGAACAGGGCCTGAGTCTCTTCACACTGCAAATGTTTACATAAGCCAGTGCTTTCCAAACCGCCAACTCGCGAGACATCAATGGCGGCGGCGGCGCAGGGTCACGCACAGTGGGGGCGTGCACGGTGGGGGGGCGCATGGTGGCGGCGGTGTACACGGCGTCAGTGGCAGCGGCGGCAGCCTCATGTTTTGTGGTAAAACCTGGAAGCGCTGATGGCGCGCCACTGCCGCCGCTCACACCACCACCGCTGTGCGCACCGCCACAGGGACGGCAGAGACGCGCCATCGCCACTTCCGGATTGTGTCGCGACACACAGTTTGGAAAGCACTGACATAAGCATTATGATATTGGCAACTTATTTTTAATTCATTCCCAAATGAACCACGGTAGAGAATCTACTGTCTTCTTCAGTGATCACATACTGGGATGCTTTAATCACTACAGCCTAAGATTGTTTCCTTAGAACTGCCTTTCCTCTAAAATTTGGAGGAGGGTCATGGAAAACCAGGAATGGCAGGGAAACTAAAATGTCATTGGAAGCATATCTTGAATTTCAAAAAAGTGGAATTTTAAAGCAACGATAAATAAGATTCCATTATTCTATTATTCCATTATAGTTAGGCTGACCAAATGGGACATTGGGATGGCAAAATGGGACGGGGTCTTATGTAATATTCCGTATTCATGAAAAAGACGGGTCCCCGCCCCCCGGTCCACACAATTGGCTCCTGCCTGCAAACCCCGCCCCCCGGTCCGCACAATTGGCTCCCGCCTGCAAACCCCGCCCCGTCCCTCCTTTGCCGCGCGCTGATAGGCGGAAGGGCTTCCTCTTCCGGGCTGCCTCCAATCAGCAGCTCTGGCTCAGATCCTCCTTCCGCGCCATTCCCGCCGGGTTTAAAAAATGGGACAAAATTGAGATTTTTATCAAAACGACGGGACGGTCGAAAAATGCTAAAAAAATGGGACTGTCCCGTTCAAAATGGGAGGTATGGTCAGCCTAATTATAGTCTTTGCTTCGGGAGATCAGGGAGGACTGTACAAAGCAGCCCCTCCTCCCATTTCCCCGCACAACAACCACTTAGTGAGGTGCTATAGGTAGACTGAGAGAAGCACAAGTGCACAAGTCACCCAATAAGCTTCTGTGGCTCAGTAGCCTTGAAGCTGGTCCAACATTTTAACCATTATACTGTAATACTCTTCGATTGGTGGCAGGAGAACCCAACAGAGCTTGAAAATCTGTAAACAGGAAAAAAATGCACAATAGGTTATCCAGAGTACAGCCTGAAACTGTAAATAGATTGTGGGAATGTTGTAGACATAATGTATCTTGATTTCAAGCAAAGCGTTTAACAAAGTAGCCCACCACATGGGGTCAGCAAACGAATTGTGAGTTCTGCATAGCTGGCTTGAGAATCATACCCAAAAGTGCTGATCAATGGGTCCTCCTCAAACTGGAATGGGGTATCAAGTGGGGTACTACAAGGGTCAGTCCTGGCTCCTCTGCTCTTCAACATTTGTACTAATGATTGATGGCAAGGTGGAAGGGATGTTCATTAGATTTTCAGAGGAAACAAAATTAGGTCAGATAACTTGAACACAACTAGACAGAAATAAATTGAAAACCGTCTTGATAGCAGAGAGGTAATGAAAATGCCTTCATTTAAATGAAAATCAAATACACAAGGACAGGATGGAGGCTGCCTGCCTTGGTAATGGTTCTTTAAGCAATAGTGGATTGCACTCTTCAAACTATTTTTTTAAAATAACTTTATTAGAATTTCAAAGTAAGGTTAAAATACAGAATACAGAAAAGCTTGAATATAGAATTGAAAAAAGAAAAACTAAGAATGTGCAGAAATAGGAAAATATAAGAAGGTGACTTCCGACCTTCTCCAACACAGATGTAAATGCTTATTATGCAAACTTAATCTCTTACTGTTAAACTTTTGCTAACATTATTTCTATAAAAACAATTTAATCATCAAAGCCCAAAATCAGAACTTCATTTTCTTCCGTTACCAGCAAATAGTCCAAAAGTGATTTCCAAATAGAAACAAATCCAGTCACAGTGTTTTCTCTTATCGATGCTGTCAATTTTGCCATTTGTGCCAACTCCATTAATTTCACCATCCAACACTCTTCAGACTCTTGAAGGAATGTCAAAGCCTGCTTTCTCTTGTTCTAGAGTGGAAGATGCGGAATAATACCTTTATGTTTTAACCAGAATGGCAGGTTGTGATGGAATGTCAGGAAAAAAATATGTTCAGGAGAAAGCAAAGTATATTGAAGCCATTTTCAGCAAAATCTACAGGAATAAAGTGCTACAGAACCCTTGGAAATTGGTGTTTCTAAAGTGATTACCAAAATGACTTATCACCATTGCACACTAAAAGGCTTATCTGGAAACAGCCTTCAGCAGGCACAGGGTGTGCTGGCCCTGGAGCCACAGTACATAACCCCAAAAAAGGCAATCCTTCCCTGCAGCTACTTGGCCAGGATCTCATGTTCAAGAAGGAAAGATTCTCGCTGAAGGAGGATGGTCCTAATCACTGCTGCTGGCTTTTCTATCAGCTCCTGAAGTTCACTGGGGAAAAGTTCCACCAAAGAGGAGGAGGGAAGATTTGGGAGATAACAGAAGAGAAGCTGTCCTCATTGATCAGTGCTAAATGATGAGAATATGCAAGCTTGGGAATTGGCCAAGCTGCTTTTAAGAGCCTGGGCATCTGTACAACCAAGAAGCAAGGGGTTGCACGTCCAAAGAAATGATAACGGATGTTCCTGTTGCAAGAACTCAGTTGGAGCAGGCGGCCGCTTCCCACCTACCATCCCTGGGGCCCTGGCAAAACCCTTCCAATCCTCATGGCATTCTGGGGAACTGCAGCCATTAAAAGTCCTTCAGGTAGGGAGGCACAAGGTCTCTTCCCAAACCCCAACGGGGGGGGGGGGGGAATTTCTACGCTCCCTGAGCAAGCAATTGCCAAACTCTGCTATAACCTGTTAGCAAAACCCCAAGACATAAGTTTTGACTGTAAATCTCCTACAGGACCCTCAGGTTCACCCACACAGGAGCCATGATGGGCACATTGATTTGTGCAGACTTGGGGAGGGGCATTTTACTTTCCAATTTGTGTCCAAGCCTGAGTCAAGTTGCTGCTGCTTTCTCTTAAAGCCTTCAGTAGCTTGGGATCCGACCTGCCTTCCACTCCTCACTCCTCCCTTCTTAAAACTAGTTCATTCACTAGGAAGAACCCTGCTTGGGACACCTGGGTGAGAGAGCATTCTCCCAGGGTGAGGGGCATTCTGCAAAGGTGCTGGCTGGCTCTGGCACAGGGGCATCACTGTCATGAATGTGGCGGTTTTTTTGAACCAGTCAGAATCTTCTGATTGGGACATGTATTTCAGGTAGGGCCTGCCAGCTAGTCCTCTAATGTTTGAGCTCTTGCATCAGAACAGCTTTACCATGCCTCCATATTTGTTTGTTTGTTTATTTATTTATTTTTATCCCACCTTTAATATTTTTATAAATAACTCAAGGCAGCGAACATACCTAATGCTCCTTCCTCCTCCTATTTTCCGCACAACAACCCTGTGAGATGAGTTGGGCTGAGAGACAGGGACTGGCCCAAGGTCACCCAGCTGGCTTTCATGCCTAAGGCGGGACTAGAACTCTCAGTCTCCTGGTTTGCCATTGGCTCCTTCCTAGGGCTGAGAGACAGGGACCGGCCCAAGGTCACCCAGCCGGCTTTCCTGCCTGAGGCAGGACTAGAACTCTCAGTCTCCTGGTTTGCCATTGGCTCCTTCCTAGGGCTGAGAGACAGGGACCGGCCCAAGGTCACCCAGCCGGCTTTCATGCCTAAGGCGGGACTAGAACTCTCAGTCTCCTGGTTTGCCATTGGCTCCTTCCTAGGGCTGAGAGAGAAGGACTGGCCCAAGGTCACCCAGCCGTCTTTCGTGCCCAAGGCGGGACTAGAACTCTCAGTCTCCTGGTTTCTAGCCCAGCACCTTAACGACTAGACCAAACTGGCTCTCATGTACCCAACTGATGAAGCTCTCAAGGTGGCAAGACAGGAATACTGCACTTTTTATGGTGCATTTTATTTTTCTATGCTTTATTTCATATTTAGCATCCAAAAACAGTAGTTTAAAGTTACTGCTAATAAATTACTAGATAAATGCTTACCCATAGAAAATGTGTTTATAGTAGAGAAAATGTCTATCGCAGGTGAAGAGCTTAAACAGCCACTTTGTGTCAGCCAAGGGCAACGTGGCTGCGTTTCTCCATGCCAGGTGACCATGAGGTGTCTTGGAGTTTTCACTTAGTGTGGCTTCAGAAATATCAAGGGGAGATGTCAGCGCTAAGACCCACAAAGGTCACATGGGGGTCAAGCATAGAGAGGAATCCAGGTGGACTGCAGGATGTGTCCTCCTCAAAGCCCCCATATGCTTGTGGGGCCTCCCATCACATACGTCTGCCAGAAGAGGCTCCTCACCAGCCTCATCAAGACCATCTTCAGATGACATACAGGCCCAGTCCAGCGGGGAATTCTTTACAGAATGAGGAAAAGAAGGGGGCCTTTTCACCACTCCCATTTGTTTCACTGGACTTGGGGTAGGACTTCAGGGATGCAGGTACCCCGCGAAGCCCGTCTGCCCAGCTTCCCTCCAGCCTAATCCCAGAGCTCAGTAGCAGCTCCCCTCCAGGTCTTAACTGGGGCCACCCACGTCTCCACCTTTTCCCCTTGGCAGTCGCTGGATCATTGCTTGTGCAGCCCAGGCTTCCAGAGCAGCAGGAAGCAGCAGCCAGTCTGGAACACGGCTGTGCCATCTGCAGCTCTGGTGGACCATCATTGGAAACCTGGGTGTTTCTGGTTCCTGGTCCAAGGCGTGGAGGTGGCATCTTCTGGATTTAAAGTTGTCCACATTAATGCAGATCCAAGGAATGCAGCTCAAATCCTTGAGGCGTGACGAGAGAGAAGGGGCTGGCGAGACCACCCTGGAAGCAAAATGAAGCACAGGCCTGGCCAGGGGTTTGGGCTTCACAGTCTGTCTTCTCCGCAAGGATGAACCATCCGGCATGAAAATGTCTGTGACGTGTAGCACAGTGGGGAGATGGCTGACTGGAATATTTCTGCAGGCCTCGTTTGTTTGCGGTGTGCTTAGGCCCAGTGTGCACCTCGCCTTGAGAAGGCAGCGCAAGGGGTGATGGCACCCTTTCCCTCAGTGGCTGCTCCCTTGTCTGCTTGCAGGGCCCTCCTTGTCTGCGGGACTTGGCTGAAGGAGGGGAGCGGAGACAGCAGTTGCTGAGCCATGAAGAAATCCACCTTGTGCACTTAAGCTGGAATCAATGCACAAACACAAACACGGGCTTTTCAAACAGAATAATGTATTTAAGATACAGTCTTTTTACAAAGATGATGGCGCTGAACTGTTTAAATTTATTAAGCAAGGTCACTCTTATATTCATAGTACATGCTGAGGAGAACAACATCTTTTCAGTATAAGTCTTTTCCTGTCTGGAGGCAAGAAAATGCTCCGTGTGGAAGAGCTACCTGGTGCGGTCAGTTGCCAGAGGCAGGCTGGCTGGCAGGATCTCATCTGTGGGGCAAGTGGGCATGCACAGAGAAGCCTCCTGGATGATGCTCCAGACCTTTTTAGGCCCTCCTTTCTTTGATGCAAGGAGGGAATCCCCTCAGAAATTCAGGCCTCCCTCATTTTTGCATAGATCATTTCTGTATTTATAGCTGAAGTGAAATAAAGCCTGTCTGCATTACAGTTATTTTGGCACAACAATAGCTGGATAACTCTAGAAGATGGTATAAATCTTTAGAAAGGAAATTATGATGGACACATAAGCTGTTGCAAGTCTTTGGCCATCACAAATGGAGTGGCAGGCATTCCCCGCATGGGAAGGCGCATACAAGCCTGGAGGAAGCCGCAGCCAGGCAGGAAGCAGATGGCTAGCAACGCGGCCCAAGTAAGTCTTCCAGGGCTGGTCGGTCGGTTGGCAGGAGAATTCCGTGTGCTTTGCGCTGCCTCCTGTGAGCATTTCCACGGAAGGGTAGAGATTACTGGGGCAGGAAGGGAGGACGTTTCCACTGGGGCAAAGGAGGGGAGGAGCAGCGGAGCTCGGCTTGATGAACAGAGCGTGCGGTGACTCAGCGATGCGGCTCTGGGATGTTGGGCGCTACGCTTCGTGGCTTTCTTGGCAAGCTGTGGGAGTGGGCACCCTGCATACTCACCATGCTGGCACAGAAAAACCATTATGCTTGCAATGGACAGTCGCTCAGCATCTTTTAAACACAACGTGGGAAAGAGGACGGAAGGAAGAGGGAGGGAGGGGGACAACGGAGGTGTCAGCCGCCCTTCCACGGGAAGCCCCGGGGGCGATTTTTCTGGCCCTTTTTCTCTCTACGGCGCCGAGCAGCTTCGCCTCCTGGCTCGCCCGAGGGCGGCCCTGCTTCTGCCGCGGCGAGCGAGCGCGCGCTCCGGAGCTGCGTGACTCTCCCGCTGCGTCCGCCCACGAGCCCGTGGCCCCGCCGAGTCCATCGGGCGCCCTTCGCCAGTTTCGCCGGGGAGCGCGAGGAGGGGGCGCCGCAGCTCTGAAGCGGGGGGGGGGGTTCCAGCCTCGCGCCCGGCAAATGCGGCGCCGGTCCTCGGGGCGTCCTGGGGCCCCGCCCTTATCTGCGTTCTGCAGAGCAGGCCACGGCCGGCCGGGCCGGGCGATTGCGCGCGCCGAGGCAGAGGGGCCGCTGGGCTGCTGATTCGGGCGTGGCCCCTGCTGAGCTGTCCCGATAAGCGGAGCGCCGAAGAAGGACCCACGTCCGCCCGCCCGTCCCGCTGCTCCCGGCGGCGCCTTTGGTCCGCTTCGCCGAGCGGCTGCGCCCCACCCCCGGCTGCTGTGGGGGAAGGTCGCTTGGGCCGCCCTTGGCGCTTTTCCGCCGAGGCGGCGCTTCGGAGCGGGCCTGCCTTGTCCGCCGACGGCCCGACCGGTTCTCAGGGCGGCCCGCTCGTGGTCATGAAGGGCGGGGCCCCTGGCGGTTTCACTTGGCCTTGTGCTGCGTCTCGGGATTTTTTACACGCGCAGCGTCCACAGGAACGACCTCGGAGGGCAGTTCCCAATAAAGACCCAGGGTCAGGGCTGCGGAATTGTTCTGGGTGTCACCTTGCTGGTGTCAGCTGATTTCCAGCTATGATATGCGAGGGGAATAGAGAGAGGAGTAATGATTTAATTGCGCTTGGTGCTTATTTGTCTTTAACCTGCGTGTTTTAATGTTTTTCCAAGCCACCATGACTCTGCAGGAAGTTGGCAGCATAGAAATTCAATAAGTAACCTGGCACCACATTTACAAAGCCACGGAAATAAGAGATCGCCCCTGGTCTTAAAGCTCCTAGCTGATGTGCCCGAAAGGCTGCTTGGTCTGCCTCTGGCACCGCTGTGGCATTGGCTAAGCCTCCTCCCAACATGAGTGGTGCAACAGAAAGGCCCCCTCCTGATTCCAGAAGTTGGGTGGGTCCGCTCCCCACAAGGACATGTTCAGGCCAGAGGAGACCTCCTGGGAATTAGATAGCCAAGCCGAGAACGCACAGTACCCCGGGCACCGGAGCGTGCGGTTTGGGCTCAGGCAGCCCCTGATACGAAAGCCGGACCAAACTCCTTGGGTTGCCACTGAGGCCCGGGCCTGCCCAGAACTCCTCCCCGGCAGAATGCCAAGCCTGGACACGACACGTGGTGCCCAGCTCTCCTCCAGCCGTTGGCACCTCAGTGGGTGCTTCCGGGCGGGGGCTGTGAAGGGGCCCGGGTCACCTGGTCTGGCTATCCTGGGCCACTGGGGGAGCCTGCTCGGAAGGCTTTCGACCTCGGCACTGTCCTCCCTCTCTTCCCTCCTGGCTGCATCCCCCAGAAGCTGCTGGGTTCAAGATTAAGGCCCCCACTTTGGAATGGGAGCACCAAGGCAGCGGGGGGGGGGGGAGCTGAAACCACTGCCTGCAGTGGCCCAGTGGCCCGCCACTCGGAGGCAGAAACAATCCTATTTTGGTTTGATGCAGCCTTAAAAAAACCTCTCACAGAAATGGGGGGCTCCCCCCAATTAATCCCACAAGCTAGTTCATTCGGATCAGTGCCCTGCCCTGCCACCGAGGGCGGAATGCATCCCTGGCCTCAGATGTCGTATTTGTGGGGTTAAACATAAAGGAAGGTCAAGGCTGCCTGACTTCCAGATGACTCCGGGTGGCCAGCAAGAGTAAGAGAAGCCGGTCCAGCAAAGACCGGGGTTAACTCGGTGCACTCGAGGAGCCTGAGAAAAGTGGGGTCTTGGGGCTGGTGCAGAGGGGGATCCTTTGGGGCGCCCCGACCAGGCACGCGGCCACTCAGCCGCTGGCCACGGCAAACCGAGTTGTGTAGCTGCAACACCTGCTGGTCCGCGGGGCTGCAGCATGGAAAAGGGAGCGTCTGAAGGGCCACCTGCTGCCCCTGCGGAGAACCTGGTTGGTGTTGCCGCCGCCGCCGCCGGCCGGAGACCGCCCAAGAGCCAGCATATGGGGCGCGGCGGCCGCTGCCCGAGCCCTCTTGAGGACAAAGGGCAGTCCTCCCCGCGGGCGGGCGGGCGGGCACCCTGCCCACCCCGCCGTGTGCTGCGGAAGCCGTGAGCTCAGCGCTGCCGGGTGCCCAGCCAGACGCCGCCGCCTTATCCGGTGCCCTCCGTACGCCCTACTGCGCACGGACCAGGCTCCCCCATCTCTTCTGTGCGGGATTCCGGGGCGGACCAAGACTTCAGCTGCACCCCAGAGACCAGAGCCGCGGCGCCCACAGTGCAGCGGGGGGAAGGGAGGGCGAGAGGGGCCCGGGGCCCGCTCCTGCACGCAGACGCCCCCGCCGACTTCAGCCTTTGCTCCCACGAGTTCTCAGCCGCGCGGCGGTTCCGGGATCCGTCTTCGGGAGCCTCTTCGTCTACAGCAAATCAGCCTGTTTGCAACAAGGCTCGGGAGCAGCGGGGGGCGGGGTTGCGGCGGCAGAAGACGCGGGTCCCGCTCTCTCCGGGAGGTTCCTGATTTCGCCATTCAGCCTACAGAGGTGTACCCAATCCCCGACGCATGGAATGAAATCCAGAAAATGGGCAAGTCGATCAGCTCCCAAACGCTTTTCTAATGTCTACTTCGGACACTGAATTCTTGTAATACTTTAAGGACTACAGATGGTTGCTTGCTGTCACAGGTCAAAAAATCTGGACTTCAGTCTAGGGTGAAATCGGGAGAATTGGAACGAGGCTTGAGTGCTATTTTAAAGAGCCGAGCCATAAACTCTTGATGCTCCGTCTGGTGGCAGAGGAGGACTTTTCGGAGGGGGGGGGGCGCTGGGCCTTTGAAGCGCCGCCTGCTTGAAATGGGGGTTGCAATCTAGTTTTTCTCCTTCGGGAGCCGGCACCCTGCTCTTTGATTCAAAGAATTCCAGAATGATGAGCTTCGCACCTAACGCCACCGCCGGCTTTATTTATTTATTACTCCTCGCGCTTCCACAAGCCCCAGGGCTCCAATTAAGGCAACACCAAGCACCAGGCAGGCAGCTTACGGCGGTTGGTTGTCCCTCAGGTATTCAACTTTGGTGGAAGCGAGCAGGTCGGCGGGGGGGGGGGGGGCGGGCGGAGAGGAATCAACAGCTGATGAAAGAAGAGCCCCCCCTGGCGCAGCCAGAAACCCTGCTCCGTGCAGAGATGGGGGCGAGATTTCGCGGGGGGATCCAGACAAGCCCGCCCCTCTCCCCGCTCTCTGGGCGCGGCGCTTCCCCCTGGGGCGGAAGGAGGGAAAGTCGGGCGCCTGTTTGTGGCAGCAGCAGCCGCCTCTCCCGCTCCGGCTGCCGCGGAGCCGTCCCTTTGCAGAGGCAGCAGCTGCTGCGTTGCCAGGGCTGCCTCCGGAGCCGTCCCTGGCATGCGCCGCTCCCCGCAAAGGTCAGTTCTCCCTTTCTGGCAGAGGCGAGCCGGCGGCCTCGGCGGCCGGGGCTGGGTGGAGCCGCCCCTCCACCCCCGCGCTCGGGGCCCTGCCTCGCACCAGCCGGTCCGGGCGAAGGGCGGGCGGGCGAAGCCAGGGATCCACAGCCGCGCGGGCAGGGCTGAGGAGGGGGCTGTCGGGGCGTGGCCATACAGACCAGTTAGAGCGTGGCCTCGCTTAGCCAGTCCGGTGGCGATGCGGCTTCCTGCTCGCGCTGAGCTGCCAGCACAATCGTGGGAAACGTTGCAAGTGCGACTAAGCGGGCCAAGGAGCGAGGCGCCCGCTCCGCACTCCTCTCCGCGACCCGCTCGCTTCATTGTACAGGCTGAATCCCCCCTCCCTCCCTCTCCAAGAAGGGAATCTCTGCGGGCTACCCCTCAGTGCCCACAAGTTCTCCGCTGGGCAGAAGGGGCGGGAGGCGGACCGGGAGGCTGAAGTCCGAGCCGTCTGAGAGGGATGCGGAGACTCGCGGCCTCTCCCGGAGCACCAGAAGCAGTTCGGTTCCGCCGCCACAAACCGGGAGACCCCTGGCTCCACCTGCCCCCCTCCCCACCCAGGACCGCAACTAGGGTCTGTGTCACCCGGGGCAAACATGGATTCCGCGCCCCCCCCATGTGTTGGTGAGGGAGGTGTTGTCATTTTGGCGCCCCCCCAGCGCGGCGCCCGGGGAACATGCCCTGCTTGCCCCCCCCCCCCATTTGCGGCCCTATCCCCACCCGTCGGTCAGCCCAGCCCCCCGGGCCTTGGAGGGCGGGCCCCGCGCAGGGATGGCTCCTGGCTTGTGCCGGGAGGCGTCGTCGAGCTGGGTCGGTGGCTCCTGGTTCTAAATCAGGAACGGGTTTTTTTTCCCCAAATAAGGGCGGCTCGTGAAGTTGCTGCTCTTCCGTTGTGCAGGTGAGAAAACGCCGCCCACCCTCCGGGATTTCAGCAGCGGCTCTGCCCTTTCCCAGGCTGCGATCCGCCAGCCGGAGGCCGAAGGCGCCCGTGAACGGACGAAGAGCTCATCTCCCCCCCCCCCCCCAGCCCATTTTCTGTCCCCAGAGATTTCCTGCCTACTCCGGGCGTCCCTCCGCTAACAGCCCCGTCTCCTCTCTCCTGCTCAGGGCTTGGCGAGCGAGCCGGAGCTGCCGTCGCGGAGGCTGAATGGAAAAGTCGCGGGAGGTAACTTCTCCGGAGGGAGGGACGGCTTGTCTGTTCCGTGGATTCGGAACACGCGGCTGCGCTCCTGGCTGCGCGGAATTTATTTGCAGCGATGCCCACGGGGTCCACAGGAAGCAGACAAGTGCCTGCCCGCCCCCTCTCCCGGCCCCTGCAGACCTGCTGCACTAGCACTAGCACTAGCAGTAACCAGAAGAAGGAGTCCGGTTGGGACTTCTGTGGTGGCCACCGGGGCACACGGGTCAGAGGCTGCGCCCTTCCCTCCGTTGCGGGCGGACAGAGAAAGGGGAAGGGGGTCGCGTGGCTGCCCTCCCCAGCACCATCAGGATGTCCCTGGCCCCTTCGGCCATCCCGTCCCGGCTGAGCAGAGGGCAGCCCTCCCCTTTTGCCAACCAGGTCCAGGTTTTATCATTTCTCCCCCAAAGCTGTGCCCCTGCGGCTCGATCAGCTGCATTTGCGATGGCAGCCATTCGTTCTTCTTTCCCTTTCCTCCACGCCCGCCTCCCCTGAGACCCCCTCTGGGCAGTGTCAGAGAGTGGCTTGTCCCGTGTTCAGAACTGCGTGTCACCTTCCCTAGTTCTCTGTCTTTCAGCATAAACCACCAAATGGGTGATGCTGTCAGATGCAGAGCTCTACATTAACGCACAAACCACGTTCTTGAAACAGACGGACCTTCACCTAAGCAGATACTGACCAAAGAATCCCCAATTAGATTCGTTCTTGGATCGCCCCGACCCGTCCCTTCCTTTTTCTGAACTCGTTCCTACCGCCCATGCGTGGGACTGACAGCATAACTTTTTCCCACGGGCTGCATTCATTCAGGATGTTGCAGTTCCCCGCCCCCACCCCGTTCTTTCCCGACCCCTCTGGATGCTCCGCCCATCTCTGGATCCTGCCGTCCTAGGGCTGGCTCAGCAGTTCCCTGGAGAGGAGCACCCACCCCGGTTCAGCCGCCCACAGCTCACGAAAGCTCACGCCTTTGGACGGAATGCGCTGGACGACCTCAGCCTGCGAATTCCCCCCTTTCCGCGCCGTGTTTCCAAAGGCAGTGGTCAGCCGTCGCTTTCAACCTCTGCCCGTCCCCTTGACGAGCGAGCAAGCGTGGGCAGCGCGGCCCCTGGCTTCCACCTCCGGCCCCGAGGAGCAGCGCCGGCGAGGCCGTGCTCTCCCTGACCCGGGCCCCCCCTCCTTTTCTGCTTCCGCGGGGAGATGCCCGAGGGGGCGGGAGGAGGGAGAGGCTAGCCAGCCGAGCGACGCAGAGTCGGCGGGAGACCCGCCCCTTTCCTGCTGCAGGGCCCTGTGGAGGCTTCCCCAGGAGGCAGCAACACTCGGAGAGGCCACAACAACTCCATCCAGCGGGGCTCGACGGACGCGATAAGGCCGGAGGCGGATGCCCGGTTGGAGCAACGCAACTGGCGACGGCCTTGGCTGGTGCATGCCGTCCCGCCCTGCGGCATTCCCGGGTGCCCTTATCCGGTGCCAGGACGGGTAGCTTCCCGCTGGGGAACCGAGGCTTCCCACTGGTGGTTGGAGGAGGCCTGCCCCGCCCCCGGCGTTCCCAAACGGACGGTCGGACCTGGACGGACGAGGCACGGAGACCCCTCCTGCTTCCGCCCTTGGTCTCTGTGGCCTTTCGGCACCTGACCGGCTCCAGGGCGCCTGAATGGCCAGCCCTCTTGTTCCCATCAGCTTCCTGGGCCTCCCGAGCAAACGGGCCGGAGGTTCCCCTTTTCTTTCCTTGACCCACCTCAAAAGGTGCCCCTTCTCTGGAGGAACCTTTTAGTTCAGGAGCATTGAGCCCCAGATTGCACCGCTAACATTTGAGGGCAAAAGTAATGCAATTATTTGATTTTTGAGGCAAAATAAGGGGGGAGGTGCGTTAAGTTAACGTGCACCCTGTAACCAGCGCTCCAGCCCTCGCAAAACAGGAGGGGGCGCTCTGGCCTCACACCAGGTGCAGCGGGTCGCCCCAAGTCCCGAAAGCCCTTTGAAGACGACCCCAGACGCCCGCGGACAAGAGGCGGGAGCCCCCTCGAGCCGGAGAGCCTTCCCGTGCTTCGGACCGACTCTCCTCCTCTCTCCTTGCAGCAGCTGCCTTCCCCGAGGAGCGTCGGCTCGGTTCGGGGCTCCGGTGCCCCCGGATCTCCCTCCGGCATCATGGTGAGAGCAGCAGCTGCCTTGCTTCTTTTCTCCCTGGATTCGTGGTGGTGGCCCACTTTTAGCAAACCAGGACAAGCTTAAAAACGGAACAATGAGAGCGGAGGGAAGCTGCCCCATGGGGGGGGGGGCAGGAAAATGGCTCTGGCGAAGGCCTGCAGTGGGGTGCGCCGTAGCCGTTGGGGGCCCCTTTTCCACCAGGCTTGAGGGACCAAAGCTGACCTTCTGGGAGGAATGAGCGGAGCTTCCTTCGGCCCAGGAGCCAGAAAGAGACGGGCACGTGCTGCGCCACGCGTGGGCTTTTGAGCTCGGAAGGGGAGGTGGCCGGGGGAGCGGGGAGCCCATTCCAAGGGAACCAGAGCCCCGTGTTTGAGGTGGGGCTGCTCAGCACTGGGCCGGGTGGCTGGAGCACAGGAGTCCAGGGAAGCTCAGGGAGCTCCAGCATTTCACAGCCCAACTTCGGATTGCGCTGTCTGCCAGAAGGTTCGGCGTTTCCTCTGGCTGCCAGACCAGCTCCGCACTCGTATCCAGCCCTTCCGAACGCTCTTCGCTTCCCCAGAGGGAACGCGGTGTCTCCGTGGAGCTTTGGGCCCCTTTGAGCCCAAGCAGGCCCGGCCCTGGTCCCCCGCTCTCCACGGACGTGTGGGCTGCCTCTTGGGCCCTGCAGCGGCTCCTCTGCTGGGGCTCCTCTTCAACGGGGCTTGAGCCGTCTTGCACCCCTAGCCCCGCGCTGAGGGTTCCACACTGCTTTGTTGCGCCAGGCTGGGTCTGGCACACATTTCAGATCAGAGGAAGGCCCAAAAACCAGTGTTGCTCCATTCCCCAAAACCTAAACCAAAGTTTTGTGCCATGCTCTCCCCTCAGACTCGCCTTTGTGCCCCATTCTTAAGGGGGGACAGACATTTCAAATTGGGGGATTCTGCCTCTCCCCTCTTCCAAAAAGTGGGACAGTATGAAAGGTCCCCTTTTCATGGTGAGAGTGGATTTACATTCTCGAGCAGAGTTAAGTGCATGCAAACCTACCATGCTGGCTTTCTAAATTCATATTTGCTATTTTTCCCCATTGGATGGAAAAGGTGGAGAGAGTCCACTAGAAATCCCAGGAGCACCCAAGGAAATAGCGGGACCTAAGAAGAAGAACAGCTTGCCACCCACCCTGGACTTCCCTTCTTTTCTCCCCGACAGAATTCCAGACGAGTGGCTTTCCATCTTCAGTGCCTTTTTCCCAAGCCCAGGGGTTTACCCACCCACCTGCCTGCCCAGGAGGCGCCCTTCTGTCCCGCTAAGCGGTGGTAGGCTGAGGAATAGCTCCTGCTTCTGCCTTCCAGAATTAACCGTGGGTTAGTCCGCGGGTACCTACGGGTACCAGGACTGCTGCATTGCCCCAGTAACTCCGTGAACTTGACACTGATCTTCTCCATTCATTTAGAACCACCTAGACTGAAGAGGGGGGGATTTTCTTCTGGTGAGATTCAAAGGATCTCATCTTAATACCGGATGTCCTTTCTGCAGACTTCTGTAAGCAGGTGATTCAACTGGTTTACACTTTCTTACAAAGCCTGAAGTTACAGTTACCCCATCTGTCCTTCAGCACATACAGGTAAACATGCGTACTCACCACAACATTCCCTTTCGGGATAAGTAACATGCCAAGTGCAGAAAAAGAGTAACAAGTAGTGAGAGCAAAAGGAATTAAAGGTAGAAGAAAGCAAAGAAAATCCAGTTAAATTTGGTTTAGGACAATACCTTTCACTCTACTTCTCTATACTTTTCTGTCCTTAGAGTATTTTCTCTCCTTATGAATGCTTCCACCGCATTCATAAACCACTTGATACATTGTCCTTTGTTCTTTAAATTTCATCCAAGTACAATTTTCTCTGTCTTCTGCTTCCTGTTGATCCATTCACCATGTCTTCATATTTGTGCTTGGATGCTCAAAAATTATCTCCATGTGACCAGACCACCCCGATACCCTTCTTAGGTTTTACCCCATTTGCACTGCAAGCAACTTACTTTTATGTCTCTCCTGACACACCCAATTCTCCTTTCCAAATAAAAAAATGGGCAGAATCACACTCTTAGGCACAATCTTTTTTCTGTCTTCTGACAAACTTTCCTTACAATAGAGCACATACCAACCACTACATTTCTACCAGCATATGCATGTCTTAAAATTTCTCCATTCATTTTTCCAAATGTGGTAAATATTCTACCATGGAACAGAAATTTATTTTCTTGCTCTAGTTTTTCCACCAATTATGTAAAATTTGCAGTCAGTCACAAGAATTTTGTTTCCCAACCATGGTCTTGCAGTGACAGTGGTGGTGGTGATAACTAAATTTACTTGATGATAACCGGATTTACTCCTCTCTGAAGAAAAACCTTGCCCCCTCAGGTTCTAAGATCTAAAATTAGGAAGCACTGGACTGAGACAGACCTGGACCTAAATGCCTGTTACCATCCCCCATCATTGCTTGTTTGTACTTTTAAGTACAAACTTACATTGTAACATTGTAGACTCCCTGGCAATGTGTGTACCGTACGCTAAATGAATAAATGTACTTTTACGGTTCTCTCAGCACTGAGATTCCAGCGCTCCGCAAAGCCCCCGTGCCAGTGCTGTAGGGCTATTCTGCGCTTCAGGTGCTGGAGCAGGCATGGAAGTACGTGCCCTAAAGGATTTCGGTCTTTTCCTGAGCTTGCACAGCGGCCAGGAAAAGACACAGCTTCCCTAAGGAGCTTCCAAGAGGTACGGCTTGCGGGCCTAACCCTGCTCCGAAGCATCTTCTTGGGTTTGAATCCAAAGTTCATTGCATTCATAAGTACTGTTATTAATCTGATTAGCAAAGAGCACAACAAAAACAAAATAACAAATTTGAATACGTAAAACATTTTATGTAAAGTAAACCTATTACTGGCACCGAATAAACTGATTGCAATTGTATCCTAAATAAAAATGTATTTCTATACCGATGTCCCCCTAGAAAGAGCATCGTATAAGTTGTTTAGACAATTGCATTTTCTTTTCCTTTTAATTCATGCTCAAAATAGAGGTAAGGAAACTTTGCTGAGGTCACTACAGTTTCTGAGGCAGCATTTTCAGAGGGGGCTTGCCATGGCCGCCTCCTCCCTGGGGCGGAGAGGGAGGGACTGGCCCAAGGTCGCCCCGCCGGCTTCGTGCCCAAGGCCTGCTTCCCTTTACCCCTTGACCAAACTGACTCTCATTCCCTTTTTCCATTTATTCGCATCAAAGTCTTTTACAAAGATCTAACAACCCAATAGCCCCCAAAAATACAAACTTTCCAGCGAAAGAGAAAAAAAACTCCCCCATTCCATACTCTTCTTTCCCATAACATTGATTGAAATAGTCATAACATTTTCCCCGCTTGGCAGTTCTTTGTGCAGTCCTAAGGTTAAACAATCGTTTTAATCCCATAAACACAAATCCAGAGTTTTCAGCTGAGAATATTCCATTTTCCCCCACAACAGTAAAAACACCATCTTTTCCAACATCGTCGTCGTCTTCTATCATAGTATTTTCATATAGTTGTTTCATTTTAACTAGAATCTCATCTCGAATGTCCCAAACAGTCTGTATGATAATTTGACAACCCTTTGAAAAAATATCTTCTTGCTGACAACGTAATTCTCTGAGATCTTCTTTAAAATCTTCCATTGTTCAAACAGTAAATTATAGCACACCCTAAAAAGTTAACTCACAGAAATAGAGGTTAATTAATTAATCCAAAATTAACCAAAGAAAATATACTAGCAGACAGTTTGGAAAAAAGTAAACAGAAAGCCTAAAGTTTAAAATAAGAAAGTGTAGAAAGAACACTTCAACCTTGAAATTCAGCAACAAAGATAACAATGGAAAGGCAATGTTACAGCTCTCAATATAACCCAGATGGGGAAAGAAAGCCAAAATTTTTTTGTTATAGTTAAAAATCTCTAAAAATAACTATAATCACCAAGAGATTCCGCTTTTTCTTACTGTAAAAAGCTTCTCTTAAGATACAAAACTTAAAAAAACAAATTGGGTGTTTAAGATATGGAAAGGCACGACTTATTTCCCTTTTTAAGGGAGTGCAATACGTGGCTTAGAAAATATTAAATCCCAGCCTCCCAGTGTAGTCTTACCGCTCGGTCGCAGACGCTGTCTACGATCTCCTGGCTACAACTCACCGTCTGGAGGACAAATGGGTCGATTCTCAGTGTTTTCCTTAATCTGGAAAAACACTTGGGGCTACAGAAAAACCTGTCTGTGCCCCAAAAAAAGCTACCACGCTGCCAGCATTGCCCATGGAGCTCACAGGCAAAGTTGTTCAGTCAGCCATTTTCCACAGGAAGCTCCTATTCGCATCAACGTCTTGATGTGCATGCGATTGAACTAGATACAAAATTTGGGCTGGGTGGAACCAAGCACTACGGAGGTGGTACAAAACTTTGGCACTGGTTTGGGCTCCACAGTCCCGACAGAATGTGGGCAGTTCCCCTGGAAGGGTGTCCCTGGCCTAGGCTTGGAGGAACCAATGGTGTCACCTTGTCAAGCGGATACGAATCCGCTGTAAGCATCTTGCTTCTCACGCTCCATAACCTGCCGTGTTCATGGATGGCAAGCAGAGTCAATCTCTAGGGAGCCCCGAAACCCCCGCCTCCCCGCCCTGGTCATTTTCCTCCTCTTCCCAGGCCAGAATGGATGACGAAGTCCTTGGCTACAAGGACCTGGCAGCAATCCCCAGGGACAAGGCGATCCTGGACATCGAGCGCCCAGACCTGATGATCTACGAGCCCCACTTCACCTACTCCCTCCTTGACCGAGAGGTGAGGCCTGTGGGCTCCCCCCCCCGCCGCTGGGGCAGAGGAGAAGCAGGGCCGGTGGCGTCGTCGGAAAGGGAAGCCTCCTTCAAGCCAGGCCGGATGCCAGACACCTTCAGGACACACCTGTGCAGTTTTCTGGGCTGAAGCTGTCTCCCACTCCCTCAGCCCGCCCTGTCCGGCTCAGCCGTCCATCCTGTGGGGGAGTGGAGGACGGCCGGCCCCAGGAGCGGTGCAGGACCACGCCCGCTCTGCTTGGTTGAGGAAGGGGGTAAACCGGGCTGCCTCACTGCCGGTGCATTCCTTGGGGGATGCTTGCCATAGCACGTGCCAACGCTACAATAATCTTGTCGGGTAACATCGGGTCAAGTAACGTCTGTCTCTCCCTGCTGTCTCTCCTTGCAGCCCTCGCTCTCGCCCTCCTCCCTCTCTCCTCCCCCATCTCCAGAGGTAAGTGCTCCTCTGACGGGCGGGCGGGCGGCTGGACGAGCAGGGGGCCGGCTGTGCGGGAGGTGCGGGAGGGCCCTCCGGCTGGGGGAGGCTAGGGCCGTGGGCTCGCTCGCCTTGGCAAGGAAGGGAAGCGCTGGGTGGGTGGCTGAGGAGCCAGAAGGCGGCAGGCAGGGCGAGGGGGAATTGTGTCCATCCGTCAATTCGCCCTCTGCTTCCAGGTCAAGGGTGACTGGGCGGAAACAAAGTCTCCAGGAAGCACCGCACAGGCCACCGGCCGCCGGCCCGGCAGCAGAGGTCGCTCTGGGGTCCAGCACTTCCACCATCCTGGTACTGCCTCCTGGGGCCAGCGGTGCCCTCCCGCTCCCTCCGGCCAGGGCTCCGAGGGCTGCAGCGCCTCCGTGGCGCACCTGGCAGCGCCAGCGCCATTCTGGCTCTTCCCAGGGCTCAGCCACGTGCCCAGCAGCCTCTCCTCGCCTGGAGCTGCGCAGAGGCTCAGCGATCCGTTTCCCTGAAGTTTGGGGGCATTTTTGATGGGTGGGGATATTTAAGGGGCACGTGGGCCACCCATTTGCTTCCTGAAGCCCCCCAAGCCCAAGCCCAGACATTTTGGCTGTCCCACTCCGGATGCCAGCAGGCGGTCTGTCAGGCACCAGAGAGGCGCAGGGAGGGGAGAAGTAGGCAGCCTCTCCGCTGCTGGTTTTATGCCAGCCTCTGGGTCAGCAAGGTGGCAGCCGGGCCGGCAGGACACAGGTTCCCCACGGAGGAGGAGCAGTTACTCTGCAAATACTCCGTGGAGGGAGGGAAAAGGAGGTCCATGGAAGAGGACCAGGGCGGGCCTGGGTGGCGCCTTTGCCTGGGGGTGCTCAGCCGCCTCTCTCCCTTCCCCAGAGACCAGCACGGTGGAGATGAACATCTACAAGAAGCCTCCCATCTACCGGCAGAGGGGTAGGTGCTGCTGCGCTGAGGGCCGTGGCGGTGGGGGCGCTGCCAGGGACCACGGCTCGCCGCTGAGCAGGGCTGTTGGCCCTCTTCCAGAGGCCGCAATGGCACCGACTCCCGAGGGCAAACGGCCGATTGAGGGCCTGATCATTGAGTCCTCCAAATTCCCTGCTGCTCAGCCGCCAGATCCCAGCCAGCCAGCCAAGATTGAGACGGACTACTGGCCCTGCCCACCATCCCTGGCAGTTGTAGGTAGGTGGTCCTCACCAGTCAGCCACTGGCTTAGATCCGCTGCTCTGAACAGCAGCCGACAGCTCGGGATCGTGGGGGGGGGGGGGGGTTGTCCTCCACTCCAAACCAGGAGAGCCCCTGCAGGCGTCATGAGTACTTCCCCCCCATGCGTGGTACAAAGTGGCTTTCCTTTCTGTCCCAGTGTCAGGAGTCCAGGATGCTGCTTCTGTGTACTCTCTGGGCCCTTTCAATTCCTTTCTCCCTTTTATAGAAGAAAGAAAGAAAGAGTCTTGATCCACAGAAAAAACGGAAAACCCGTAATGGGGTTTTTTAGGCTGGATCAGAGCGATACAGAGAGAGAGCAGGTGGCCTGGAGGGCAGAGGATGACCTCTGGGCTGAGCCCTGGTGCTCGGGGACACAGGCACCTCCTTTCTCTGGGGGGCCGTTCTGCCCCCCCCCCCTCGGGTGGAGCCTGGGGGACTCCCCGCCCCCTGGGCTTCTGGGCCCCCCCGGCCCTTGCTCACTCGTGCACAAAGGTCTCAGTTCTACCCCTAGGTCCCTTGGAAAGGTGGAGAACCTAAGAGCTGCTTGTTTGGCAACTTCCAAGTGTGGCAAGGCAAGAGCCTTTGATTTCCAGGCCTTCTGTGGGCAAACACGCACACACACACACCCCTGCAGTTTGTAAGTCCTGGTTGCACACTCCCAGAGACCGAGTGGCGGAGGCAAAAGGCATCCAAGAGAGGCGAGGATGAGGATGAGGATGAGGACTCGGAGGAAACGAAGACTCTCCGTGAGCTGCAGGAGCAAGAGCTGAGCAAGGTGGGGGTGGCAGGAAGCCCTGCAGAGGGGGGGGGGGAGGGGGTCAGCCTGGGGCCCCTTTCAGCCCTCCTCCCTCTCCCGTCTCAGGTTGCCTCCAATCTGGGCAAACTCATTCTGAAGGAGGAGATGGAGAAGACTCTCCCCGTCCGGAGGAAAACCCGCTCGCTTCCAGATCGAACTCCCTTCCACACCTGTGAGTGATGCCTCTCTTCACTGCTGAGCAGCGGGGAGGGTCTGTGTGCATAGAATCCTAGAATGTAATGTCGGGGTTGGAAGGGACTTTGGAGAGTATCTAATCCACCCCGAGAGCAAGAATCTGCACCAACGGAATCTAACCCTAACCCGAAGACAGCTCTAGCAAAGAAGAATGCACCATCCATTGTGGAACAGCTCATACTGCTGGGACATTCATCCTGATGTCCAGACAAAACCTGTTTTCTTGTGATTAGCCCCCACTGTTTCTTGTCCTGGATTACCACAGAACAAGCCCACCCCATATGGTGGCCTCTCAGATACTAGAATGCCACCTTCTTGTCTTCTTGTACTCCTCTTCTCCAGGCTAAACATACCCAGTACCACCAAAGTTTTTCCTTTCAGGCTTATCCCTTATCATCTTGCTACTCTCTTCTAGAAATGCTCCAGCTTGTCAAAATTCTTCCTAAAATGCAGTGCCCCGAGCTAGGTGCCATAGTGTAGATGCAGCATGACCAAGGCGGCTAGAGAACCATGGTTTCTGATCCTGAAGCGATACTTCTGTTAATATGGCCTAGCATGGCCGTTCCTTCTTGTGCAGCTGCCTTACGCTGTCAGCCTGAGTCTAAGATTGCCTTTTCGTTGGACTAGAGATGGTCAAGGGGCAGTTTTCCCGGGGGGGGGGCTGCCTTTGGGCATTAACACTGATGGCCTACCATTGGCGCGCTCCAGTTTTTGGAGGGGGCTGCTCCCACCGCCATGAGTTGGCATTTAAACCCTGACCGCCCTTGGACTCTGCTGCGTCTCTGCACTTGCCACGACCGAAGGAACCAGTCTTGCCTTCAGGACAGCTTGATGGAAGGAATCTAAGCTAGATCCACGATTCATTCAGAGTCCCAGAAGAGGCTATAAATGCTGGAGTGGTTGGGCTTGTAGGAACCTTTGCTCACAATTCTCGCCACCCTGTTTGGAAATTAACCACAGTAGTGTGGTTAATGAAGTGGAAGAACCACTTCCTGTGCTGCGCCTTACGGGCAAGAATAAGTAAAGCGGCTGGTCTCTGACGTCTTGAGGCCCTCCGTGTGCCCAGATAATGGGCGTGGGGCTAAGTCCATCTGCTGCTTGGACCCCCCACACCCCTGGCCAGCCCACCCCCTGGAGAAGCCTGCCCCGCAGCGACCACGCTTCTTCTCTTCTAGCTTTGCATGGAGGAAGCTCGAAATCAGCATCCCTTCCTGCCTCTGGGAGAAGTACGCTTGCCAGGGTAAGGGAACACGTACTTTGCCCGGGGAACACTGGCCGGCTGTGCCAGGCGCCTGGAAGGCTGACACACAAGCCACCAAGCGGGGAGGACATTCTTGCATTTAGGTTTCCGGATTTCCACTTCCAAATAGGTTCTTGCTCTTGGTTGTCCACGGAAGGAGGGAGGGAGGGAGGAGATGGGGGATGGATGGAAGGCAGGCCCCCAGCATTCAAAGGGAGCAGGGCTTGTCCTGGGGAGCGGCTACCATTCCTTTCAAACCGCCCGTCCCTCCCTCTCCGCAGCTGCCTGTTTGGAAGGCTGGAGCAAATCCAGGGGAGCCTCAGACAATCCAGGCTGGCAGAATCCATCCTGGCCCCAATTCCTCCTGCCAGGTTTGCATTCAGCAAATCTGTGGGAAGCCTTCCTGCCGTAGCTGCCCCACCCCAGGCTCCCGGGTCGGGTGCTTCAGGCTCCGGCCCTCCAGGGAAAGCCGCGGCTTCCCAGCGGCCCACGGCTGGCCTTGTTCGCGGTCCGCCTCGGAGGAGGCAGGCAAAGGCGCGCCGCCTCTCCCCCGCACTCTTTTTCTCTTCCCGCAGCTGCAGTCGACCGAGTTCGGCCCGGCCAGCAGCGAAGGAGGTCGTCCAGGTGAGGAAAGCTCCTCCCGCTGCAGGCTCGGGCAGAGGCGGACCCCTCCCCGTGGGCCCTTCGGGTCCTCCTGCCCCCTCCCACTCGCGGCCCGCTCTCAAGGACCCCCCTCTGTCTTTCAGGTCTGCAGGTAAGCGGGCGCTCGATCGGGGGAGCGAGGAGCGGCACAGAGGCCGCCCGCCCCCACCGCCCGCCCCCACCGCGCGCCCCCAGCTCGGGAGGTGCCCCCGCCCCGGGCCTGAGGAAAGAAGGGGCAGGCGCGCCAGGCCCCTGAGGAGGTCCCGTGGGCTGGGCGGGAAGCCCCGCCTTCGGCTCGGGGCCAAGCGTGCCGTGCTTCCCCCGCAGAACGGCCAGCGAGGGCGCATGGACAGAGGGAGCTCCCTCCCCAGCATGTTGGAGCAAAAGGTGAGAGCGCGCGGGGGAGCGGGCGCAGCGAGGCGGCGGAGCCACGGGCCAGGCTGGGGCCTGATGACCAGCTGGCCGTCTGTCCCTTTCCCACCCAAGGTTTACCCGTACGAGGTGCTGATGGTGACCAACCGAGGGAGAGCCAAGCTGCCCCCAGGAGTGGACCGAACGCGGCTTGAGGTACGGAGCGTCCCCTCCTGCCGCTCTGGCGCCGGCGGGCAGGGACGGACGTGGCTCGGCAGGCCGCGCCGGCGGGGGGCAGGAGCCGGTGCGCCGTCAAAGCAGGGTCCTCCTCCTTCCCCCTCCCAGCGGCACCTGTCGCCCGAGGATTTCCAGCGGGTCTTTGAAATGCCTCCGGAGGAGTTTTCCAAACTGGCCCTGTGGAAGCGGAACGAGCTGAAGAAGAAAGCCTTTCTCTTCTGAGCCCCTGGCCACCCCCCTGCTCAGCGTGAGCTCCGCGTGTGTCGTGCATCGCAGAGGCTTTAGGGTGTCTCTTGAGTGGGCGCCAAGGAATACTGCTCCCCCGTCCCAGCTGAGAGGGCACCGGTGGGCCCCGTCGGGCAGGGGGAACAGGAGCAGCCTGGGAGTGTAGCAAGAGGAACCAACCCCCCAGCATGAGCCGGAACACGGGGAGCCGGTGGGCAGAGGTCCAGAGAAGGTGCCTCGAGAGAGCCGGCCCTGGGACCAGAGCACCCGACCCTGCCGCCCAGGCACCTGAGAGGCCCCTCCTCCGCTGCCGGTCAATCTCAGTGCCTTGGTGGTTCCTGTGTCCTTGACCAAGTGGCCTTGCTGTCCCTCAGCAAGCTTTGTGGAGCAGGCACCCCGAAACAGAACGCCTTTAAAGAGCCAGTCATGCTCCCCAGCTGCCTTCTTTCCATTTCTCCTCTCCTCTCCAGCTGCCTTCTTTCCATTTCTCCTCTCCTCTCCTCTCGCAGTTGGGACCCTCCGTTTCCCAGGCTTGTAGCGCTCGCCGCCTCCTGTCTGCTTGGCGAGCCGTGGGGCCTTCTAACCTTGCGGTGGGGCCACAGTGCAGCCTGCCTTTGTCCTGGCTGCAGACCGCTTCTGCCCAAGCCACCCCAGGAGGGTGGGTGATTGCTCCTCCACAAACGGGGGGGGAGGGTGTGGCTGGGCCCCCAAGGCACCCTTCCTTCTTACCCAGGACCTGCTGTTTCTGCATCCCCTTCCCCAGAAACGCAACTCTTAAGACTGCCCTGCAGTGTGATTGTTTCTGTGACAGTTTAAATCATTCCAGAGGAAGAACTGGTCTAACTGCGCCCCAAGATCCTCTAAGGCGAAAAGACCATGACGGGCGAAGCGTAGCTGCCTTGAGCACCAGCCAGAGAGGCTCTGTGGAGCTGGCAGACGGGCAGGAAGGGGGCTGGTGGAAAAGGCAAGGAGTTAAGACTCCCCCGCCCCACTACCGTCTTTCATCCTGCTTGCTGTAGAAGGGAGAGGGAGGAAAACGGAGAAGGGGAAAAGGCTTTCTGTAGAAGTCTCCACGCTGCCTGTCTCTTCCTGCAACTGGCTGCTGCCACAACTGGCTCAGAGAGCTTCCTCAGCGCTGAGGCTGAACCTGCCTGACGAGTAGCTGGTCTGCAGATGAACTTCCACACGCAGCCGAGTCAAGAGTGTGCGGAGTTAAAGCAGGGCCACAGCTCTTGAAGCCGAGGCTCCATTCCATCCATCGTCAACCAAGCAGGCGCTCGACCGGCTCAAGCAGCCACCGTAGACGTGGCCGTGGCCATGAAGGCTGCTGAGGAGCAAAATAACTTGTTGGCCAGGGTCTTGAGGACAGCAGCAGCTGATTGGCTGGGGGGCAATGGTGGGGGGATTTGAACGGTCAGGAGGCACCTCTTCATTTCAACTAAGTCGATGGGCACAAGGCTGAAATCAGGTTCCTCTCTGCAGACCTTGAGGTGGGCAAGGAGTCTTCAGCCCACCCCCAAAGAAGAAAGACCTGCCCAAAGTACCACTTGCAAACAGTAGCCCCAAACTAGTCAGATCTATGGGGTGCTACGTGCGGGGAAGGAGGGCTCCAGCCCTCACGCTCTTGGCAAACGACCCAAAAAGGACGTCAGAAGGGAGGATCGAGTCTGAAGTGATCGGCTCTTGGAGGAACCCAGCAGGGTTTGGCAGGAGCATGAAGGAAGCTGCAGCCTTGGAGCCACCGATGCCCGGGGGATGAGGCATCTCCCCTGAAGGGGCAAATCAAGGGGCGGGTAAGCGTCCCACCTGAAATCCAGCTGCCTGGACTGCCAGAGAACAAAGCTGTGGCATCAACACAGATTGGTGGAAACTGCCTTCGGAGGCTCTGCCACAAGAGCCCGGGACTCCGCCCAGCGCCCTTTCCTCCAGACAGTCTCGGGCTGCCACACTGTTCCCTTCTCAGCCACTCCACTTGTGCAAATGTAGAGTGTAATTAGAGGTCACTGGCTTCTACTCTCTTCCCACTGCTACTTGCGTCAACGTTAAATATGGACCTCTAACAGTAGTTCAGTCCCACGTTGGAATCTGTGACAATTTCCCCCTTTTTAAATAAATGTGAAGCAGCGTTACTCAAAAAGCCTTATTCTTGGCTGGTGTCTCCTTGGAATTTGGGTCGCTGTGTGGTTCGATCTCTGGGTGACAGAATTCTAAAGCATCCCGGCTACTCTGGCTGCGGCTGAGATTTGTCCACCGGAGCCCTGGCCCGCCGATAGGTCCTCTGCTCAGGCGCTCCACCTTGGGCAGAGGTGGCCGCCTGCCGTCCGAGCAGAGCTCAGGCGGTTGCTGTTTCCCGGGGAGGAACATGCTGTGTCTGCGGGAGCTTCTGACTAAAACGAAGCACCGGGGCCCTGGGGTGCCAAGACAAAATGCCATGACAAAAACTACATTGAGGGACTTTATTTGTTCAGCCAGGAATATAGTACGCCCCCGTTTTGATTAGATCCCATTTTATTCAGCAAGCCTGCCACAGTGGTTCCTTCCTTCGCTGCCTTCTTAAGGGGATTTGGCGGAGAATAATCTTGAGTGAAAGTGAAGGCACCTTCCTCCTCTTCGTTGGTTCATTCTCCCAGCTGAAGCCCGTTACCTTTGCTAAAGCTGTTGCCTATTTACAGCTGGCTGATTCATCCTCCTCCTGTGGCCAGCTTGATTCTTCCAAAGGAAATGGGCTATTTCAGCCAGATCCACTTGTCTCCCACATCAGCATTGTAACCAGATGCATACTTACGTCCAGGAAGCTACAATGAAAAGAGCAGGGAAGATCCATCAGCATTAGGTAAACATTTCCTTCTACTGCGATTCTCTGAGCAGGTCCATCCTAGAAACCTGATTTGGGAACTGGCACTCAGCAGGGTTTCCAGGACTTTGAAATTAAGTTTTATTTCCCCTCTCAAGCTACAACTCAATGGGGACCGCGGTGGCTCAAGTGGTTAAGACACTGGTTAAGACACTGAGTCAGAGGCCATTAAGGCTGACAGCTTGGCAGTTCGAATCCCAAGAGCACGAGCCGCGTGCCAGAGTGAGCTCCCGGCAATTTGTCCCAGCTCCTGCCAACCTAGCAGTTCAAAAGCATGCAAATGCAATTAGATCACAGCTTTCCAAACTCTGTGTCGCGACACTTTAGTGTGTTGCAACACACAGTTTAGGGCAGGGCTTTCCAAAGTGCTGCCGCTGGCGACACACCAGCGGCGGCGCGCGCGTACATGGTGACGGCGCGGGGGGGTGCGGCGGCGCGCGCGCACAGTGGAGGCGCGGGGGGGCGTGCAGCGGCGCGGGGGCGTGTGGCGGCACGCGCGTGCATGGCAGCCGCCGTGCACGCGCCGCCGCTTCCGGGTGGTGTGGCGACACACCACGCTGTGTGTGGCGACACACTTTTGTGTCGCGACACAGTTTGGAAAGCTCTGGTTTAGGGTGTCGCGACACAACCCGGAAGTGGACGTGCACGGCAGTGGCGGCGTGCACGATGACGGCAGCGGCGCTCCATCAGCGCTTCCGCGTTTTAGCGGAAAACACGCTGCCGCCACTGCGTACCCCCGCTGGTGTGTCGCCAACGGCGGCAATTTGGAAAGCACTGAATTAGATACCACTCTGGTGGGAAAAATCACAGGGACATGAAAGGAGCCTCCTCAGGCGTCCCCCGGGCAACGGTGATGTCACCGGCAAATCCTTTCACTACAGAAGCGCCCTGGGGCTTCTGACACGAGAAAAAAAAAGCTACAAATCTAAGGTCCAATAACAAAATGAATCGGTGACCTTCAAACAGGAGACCTGAAAGAGTTGGGCAACATACCTCATTCCAAGCCAAGGCTGACAGATACCGGCAGCATATTTATCACTGTGGAAAAGGTGCTGAATGCTCTCCTTCAGCTCCTCTGCCATGGGGCCCCACCACTGCCTGGCCTGTCCACAGACCGCCTCCTCCACAAACAGCCCTGAGCACCCCGTTCGCTGAATGTCCTCGACTGAGGACCACTCAGGACTCAGTGTTCGCTCTTAATAAGCACACAGGTTTTCTCCAGGAGAATGTCCTCTTACCTCCCTATAATCATAGAAGATTTTATCAGCGTCAAGGCCTCCTATTGTGACTTCAGGAATGTAGTCAGGAATAGCTATAGGACTCATTATTTTTAATTTGTCATTAACGCTGAAAGGAAAAGAAAGCTAGTTACAGTGACTGATCCAAAGAAACCAAGAAGCAACTCTGAGAAACAGACGTATCGTGGCTGGGTTCACACAACAGGCAAAGCCAAAAACGTGAACCCAACCAGTATGAACGGCAAGCTTCTTCACTCCACTATGGCAAAGGGACCAAGGGATGGGACCGAGCAGCCACAACTTCTCGCCATCTCGCCAGACAGGAGGGGGCCTGTCTGGACAGTCATGCTCAGCCTGGAGGATCTTGCAGGTGTATAGCCTGCCCAAGCAGCTCCTAAGGAACCACCCATTTCCCCACCTTCCCAAGGGCGCCTGCCCCGTTTCAGCTCCTCCTAGAGAATTCATGTTTACTGCAGGGGCGAAAAGAAGTAATACCACTAGTTAACACAACTAACTGGGCAATTATTTCTGATGATAAAATGAGGCCTGCAGGTATAAGGGGGTTGGAGTAGAAGACCTCCCAGGTCCCTTCCAACCCTATGATTCTATGATAAGCAGATTAATTTGTGAGGACTAGGTGCTGGGAACAAATTAGAGCTGGCTTTTGCCGGACAGAACTTGAAGCAGCACAAGATGAGCTTTGGAAATTCTCACGTTCTTAAAAGCAAGCACGGGAGCAGGCCTGCTCCTTTCCTCCCCACAGGCTTCACAGCATCTCTATCAAAAAGGGACCCCGTTTGCCCCCCGTCCCCGGGAAGGAGGCTTGGAACAGGCAGGCCGGGTCTGTCCCCAGCCGCCTTTCCACGCAGCCCCGCGTCAAGCAGCAGGTCCCTAAAGGGCATCCAGAGGGGATGTGCCGCTGCAGGGCCGCCCGATGAGCACACGCAGCGCTTTCCACATGGAGCCATGCAAGTCTTGGAGTGGCACACAAGCAGAAAACCCTCCTTCCTTTAGATTGCGCCTCTTGACGCTTTACAATAAACTCATACTCTCTGCATTTTTTTTAACTGAGGGGCCACAGAAAAGCTTTCACCGTTGTACTTTCTCTACATGGCATGATTGGGGGGGGGAGAGTAAATGATGGGGCTCAAATAAATGGAACACGAAAAGCAATCTTTACGTATCACAGAGCTTCTTGCATTTATAAACTGATCCACACATGTATTGTGAATCCTTTTGCGGATTTTCTGGTATTTTAAAGACATCTTTGTGCTGCAACAAGTAACAGCTATCCATCCAGAAATTGTTTTAATCTTGTTTGTGTGCCTGTTTTTCCCAAATACATTTCTGACAGCCATAATTTCCAAATTTTGTGCTGGGGCTGGAGAGGTGTAAATATATAAAATGAAATATGTAAATAGTTTTGAAAGCCCAAACTGGGGTGCTCTGGAAACCTCTGAGCCATTTCTAGGATTTGCCTCCTACCTATCAGCCTCACAAAAGAGAAACGCCTTGGCTCGCTCTCTGGATTAATTAGACGGCCCAGAAATCCCTCTCTGGAGTCACGGCTCTGGGCTCTGCCAGTCAGACTAAGCACCGTGAATGCTTCTTTGGAAGAAGGCAGCTTTCCTGTGAAGTGCCTCCCATCTTAAATTCAAAAGATCCGACTGTCCCTCAACTGTCATTGTCGGAGTAATGCTCCTGTACAGGGATTTAACTGCCAGGAAGACATTAAAGGGAATCTACAAATAAAGCTGAAATGGAGTTTTTGAGAACCGAACTTACCGACACCTCAAGTAATGCAAAGAAACATCGTCTTGTACAAGCCAAGGCCCTTTATCAAATTTCAGGATCTCAATGTCTTCAATAATCTGTAAGAATAAAAAGGTGAGAATCCATTCCTATAGCCCGTTGGGAATAACACTGCCCTGCAAAGTGAAATCTTTTAATGGGAGATGGCAGGATTGAACCCAGCGCCTTCAGTGTACAAAGCAGGTGCTTTATTGCTCCCGCCCTTCCAACTTTCTCAACAGAAAAAGAAAAAGAGGAAAATTCTTGCTTCTGTCTTTTGCAAATTTAATCTGATTTTGAAGAAACAAAACTCTGCTGCTGCTGCTGCTGCTGCTCACGTTAATATTAAATGGCTGCACATAAATAGCCACAACTTTTTACCCCATTAAGCTAAGTACATTTCAAAGCATCCCATCCCATCCCATCTTTTGTTTGGTTAAACATAGTTCCTTCAACTTGTTCAAAAATCCCTTGCCTTCTCTTAGCATAACTCTACTTCTCTGGGCCTGTTTTAGTTTGACTTCTTTATGACACAAACCCAGCAAGTGATGTCTAATATATTACTAGAGAGCCCCACATCCGGGGGGTGGGGGGGGCAACAAAAGGGACATATGGTCCCTGACCACTTACTCTGTCCACATTGTCAGCTTCACTGGCTGAATACTGCAAGATCTCAGAGGTCTCACTAGAAAGGCAAGAGTAGCAATAAGTCATTTGATTCAGAAAATACAAGAACATTAATTCTTCCCAAACCGGAGTAAGAGATGATGATTGCTCCTGAAAGCATGCATCCCAGGATGAGTGAAGACGGTAGGGGAGAGTCTGCTGAGTGGCCAGCACAGAACGTATGGCAGAGAACTACTACAGTATTAATAAGCCATGCTCCAGAGCCTCTAATACTTTTAAAGTTTTTACAATGTTTTATTAGAAAAACATGGAAAGGGAGGGAGGGAGGGAGATCTAAGACAGACTAGGAAGGTCACAATAGAGTGCGCACGCACACACATGCTGCAGAGAACAAGGAAGAGGACCGTCACGGATAGGCAGCAGCCGTTGCCTGGGCAAAAGGGGTTGAAACTTTTTTGTCCAGAACGGCGAAGCAACACTCGGAAGCTGCTCAGACAGACACCTCCCTGATTCACTGACATTGATGTAACACTGGAGTTTTCTGCTCTTGCCAGCAATTTAAAAAAAACACCTTGCTGCTGTGTTTTGAAGCAAGCACAGCTTCTTGGCCTCTTCTTCAGGAGGAGGCCCCATGAAGCAAGGAACAGTGGCCTCTTCCCATGCTTGGCCAACTGGCCAGGCCAGGCCGCCTAGGAACACCCGCCTGCTTTGTGAGGGAAACAGCACCCCCAGAACCCTGTACCCCTCCCAGAAATGTGCTCTCCTGGGTTTTGCGTGAGGCAAAATTTCTGTCTGTGAAGTTGGGCTCTAGGGATCAGTTGAGAATGCTGCTACTGTATCGGCAACCGGCCAGGCTCCAGGCTTCTGTGGAGTTCCCCGGACGTGGTTCTGGGGGATCTGCCATCCTTGGGCATGGAGTTGGAGGCCGTTTGAGAGTTCATGGCCACCAGGGACCTACCCAGGGTTACTGAGGCCCCGACGCCCAGTGGCAGTCACGCTAGACATGGCTTTTGTCTTGGGACAGTGGCAACGTGATTTGGAATTGCGGGATACTGCCACCAGTCCTTTGTCTTAAGCAGATCGCTCTCTGTATAGGAAGAGAGCCGTGTTAGTCCGATAGAAGACTAGAACGCTTTCTCAGCTCTTATCTCCCTCTTCTACATGAGATTCATTGATTACATTTTTATCATCTGGGCCCATCTCTGACCAAATTCCATCATAACTTCAACAATTTCCACCCTACCATCAACCTCAGCTTTGGCTTATCTACAGAACAAGTCCAATTCCTTAATGGAACTGTATAATTGCATAGAGGACACATTATCATGTTATACTGGAAACCTATAGATTGCCATGCATATCTACATGCTTTAAGTTTCCACCCAAGACCCATGACCAAATCTATCATCCATAGCATGGTTTCCCAAAGCGGTCAGTGTCGATCCCCAAGGGTCGATGGGACTATCCAGGCCGATATTATTATTAAATTCCTGTCAGGAATTAATTAATTAATTAATTAATTAATTAAGTACTGCTTAATTCCCTTTTTGCATCAGTCTTTATGCAAAAGGAAAAAATAGTCCAACCTGTCAAAATGAGATCAACAGACAGAACAATAAAGCCAGATCAATTCCCAGGGAAGATCTATTAAAAGACAGACCACAAAAATAGAACACCATGGGTCGTCACCTACAGCTCACAGCTCAAGCCGCTCAAATGCATTATTAATGAAGTACAGCCCATACTGGCTGCATGGACTACTAGACAACGACCCTGCACTTTCTCAGGCAATGGGTGGCAAGCCCATACTTGCATGCAACCACCCCAACCTGAAACAGATCTCACAAGAACAAGAAGCAACAGAACAATTGGAAAGCCAGTTTGGTCTAGTGGTTAAGGTGCTGGGCTAGAAACCAGGAGACTGAGAGAGTTCTAGTCCCGCCGTAGGCATGAAAGCCGGCTCGGTGGCCCTGGGCCAGTCCCTCTCTCTCAGCCCTAGGAAGGAGCCAATGGCAAACCAGGAGACTGAGAGTTCTAGTCCCACCTTAGGCATGAAAGCCGGCTCGGTGGCCTTGGGCCAGTCCCTGTCTCTCAGCCCAACTCACCTCACAGGGTTGTTGTTGTGGGGAAAACAGGAGGAAGGAGTCTTAGGTATGTTCGCCGCCTTGAGTTATTTATAAGAATAATAAAGGTGGGATAAAAATGAAATTAAAAGAAAGTTGTCATCGAGGGATCACTGTGACATAGTATTTTGGACTACCACACAGGAGGAAAATCAAAAAGGAAAAATGGGAGCATGTCCAAAATATATTTGAAGGTTATCTAGTTACATTTAGAGAATGCATTTAGAGAGAGTCCCCCGTTGGGGGAGATGGGCGGTCATATAAATTTGACTAATTGGGGGAGATGGGCGGTCATATAAGATAGATGATGATAGATAGATAGATAGATAGATAGATGATAGATAGATAGATAGATAGATAGATAGATAATAATATAAATAAATGCAATTTAGAATAGAAAAAATTTGCCTATAGCTGAACATGAAAAGGCTTGCAGGTAACAGAAAGTGAAGAATGATGAAAAGCAGCTCTATAGAGGAAAATGTTATGATTTTGATTTTCAATCCCCTGATACGAAGGAATGTTGCAGCAAACCACCACCACAGACTCTGAAGATCGAGAAAGGAAGTAGTATTGACAGAAGAGATCTAGAGTCTGAGTTAACTGGATGCTGGATGTGGGCATGAAAATATTGCACTTCCCAAAGACCAGTAAAAATGTGTAGGGATCAAAGTAAAAAATCTGAATTAAGGACGTTAGATCAAGGCTTGTGTGCTGTGACAGGAGATGAGCATGTTGCTGAAATGGGACCTATTGAACCATCAATAAACATTTAGGAAGAACATTGGCTCATGAAATTCATGACCTTCATTGTTTCTTCACCAACAAACAAAATATGGGCAATAAACAAGATGAGCTTAAACTCTTAGTAAAGGAAGGAAAATATGATTTACTAGATCTAACAGATCCTGGTGGGATAACTCACATGATTAGAATACAGTCAGTAAGGCATAAATTTGTATAAATTTAATCAAAATGAACAGAAAAAAATAAAACAATTGCTCTATACGTTCAAAGTATCCACTCCTGCTCAGATATCCAAATGAATGCACTTTACTCTGTTGTAGGTAGCATATGGATTAAAGGGGGACAACAAATACAAGCAATACTGTTGTTGGTGTCAAATCAAAACTTCATTATGGTCAGTGACCAGAAAGTGTTGCTGGTATCTACTACTATGACATGCACAAAAGGTAGAAACAGATTACCAAAATAAGAAAGGTAGAGCTACTCCTATTTTGTCTCTGTTTCCCCCAATACAGCGGTATGTGTACCCCACGGCAAATATGAAGGAGCAGGACTATAACGGGAGACTAATTAATTTTTTGGAAGGAAATACCTATTTAGATTCAATGAGCTTAAATCTTCCAAGACCAGATAAACTGCTGTTTCTGGTAATTTGTGTGTCAATGCTTAATTTAGAATTTGCAGAACATATTCCAAAGAACACCAAAGGAGACACCAGGACAGCAACACAATTTGGGGAAATGTATTGATTAAATGCCCCTGAATATACTCACAGCACCAGGGGGCCCTTCCTCAATCAGCCACTGTGCGTCTGAGAGGCGAGGACAGTCTCCAGAATTTGACTCACCAATTCTGCAGGACAGATCTTGTAGCCTTTTACTCGCTCCCCCGCCCCTAGGAATGTTTACCCCGGCGCTGAGATAATTAACCAGAAGGAAATTAATCTTTGTGTTTACATACAGTGAAAAGGAACAGAATGCAAAAGGGCACAGAAGCATACAATGGGGAATTCACATTGACAGGAATATGATAGTGCCGCTGTTTGCCTCGCACGCACGCTCATAGTGGCAAACTGTGAGCTACTCTGGAGGTGAAAGCCATCGGCTATTAGCCGCGCCACAGAGAAAGGCTGCTCAGGAAGAGATTGCTTGTTTAAGCAATCGCTCCATTTCTTGAGGGGGGAAAAAAACAGGTCAAGCACGGGACAACTGCTTCCTAGATATTTGCCTAAGGAACCTGCTGATGGTCTAAAGGAACTTTATGTATTACTTTTAAGAAATCCTAGAGAAGAGGAGGGTAAGTGTTGTCTCCACCTTCAAAATGAAGAGAGAGAAGGATCCAAGAAAGCGCAGATCACTACAGTTTGTCTGTCAGGATAGTGAATCCAGCCACTTCAGGACTGGATGTGTAGTAATTAGAGTAGCTAGCTTGCTTGCATTAGAAGTGAGGAATGTAGCTAGTTGTGATAACCCTCCGTGTCAGAATTCCCAATCAAGAAATCCCTCAGGCAATTACCCTAAAAGATTCATTTATTCAGGATCAGTACACTTCAGGCGAGGAGAAGCCTTGAATAAAGGTTTTTGTGCCCAAGCTGCATTATCAAAACGTCCCTCCGACATCAGCCACAGTTAAGAGATAACAATTCAGTTCCCACTCCAAGCCTCTCTCCCCCGACAGTCAGAATGTCAGTTGAAAGAGCCGGTGCTTATCAGAGTCTTTGGCAAGCGATGCCGGAATGCCACGAGGGAGGCTTCCTGAAGCAATTAAGTGCAGACCAGCAAACTACACGGGTACAACAGTCAGAAGCATGGCAGACGGACATGCGAGGCTGACACTAGTAGGTTAGGAGACAGGACTGCTTATGCTTCAAGGCCAACTTGACACAAGTTATCAGTAACCAACCGGTCGGAGACATGTATACCTAGCTGTGTTTTATGGGGAAGGTACCAGAAGGGAGGGAGGAGCAAAGTAGCTTTCGTACTAAAGGTTTGGCGGGCTTTTCTTCAGTCTGATCTTTGAACCGAACTGGTCACTGTATTAATAAAAGTTTTCTTTCATATCCTTAATGCAGTGCTTTCCAAAGTGCTGCCATTGGAGACACACCAACGGCGGCCGTGGCGCGCATGGGGGGCGCGCGTGCACGGCGCCGGCGCGGGGGGGCATGCGGTGGCCTCGTTAAAACACGGAAGCACTGATGGCGCGCCGCTGCCGCACACACTGCCGCCGCCGCCACCCGCACCCCCGTGCCGCCACTTCGCGACACACTAAACTGTGTGTTGCGACACACTAAAGTGTCGCGACACACAGTTTGGAAAGCTATGCCTTAATGGCTTGTGACTGAGAATTCTTGAATTAATATCCAGGATCATAATCATCACATCATCATTAATGTTTGGGAAGACTGGAGAACAAATAATGAAAAGATCAGTCTACAACCAGCTTGAAGAAAAAGATGTAATAATCAGACCTCAGCATGAATTTATCTAAAACAAATCTTACCAGACTAATCTTATCTCACTTGGTAGTCTTTAGTAGGTTGTGGGAATGCTACAGACATAACATCACCTCGATCACCTCGACTGACCAGACTGCTGCCAGACAGAATCCTGCTGGTCGCCACTCGCTTTCCAGACATAACATAACTTGGTTAAAAAGCATGACAAGTATTCCACAGAATTCTGATTAGCATGCTAGTTCATTGTGAGCTATACGGCCTGACAAGTGGGTAAACGGCTAGCTCAAAAATTGCACTGAAAGAATATCCATACGTAAAGAGCCAGTGTGGTGCAATGGTTTGAAAAGAAGCAGGGAGACCCAAGTGCTAGACCACCTCCAGCTACAGAAGCTCACCAGGTAACTCCCTCAGCCCAACCTATTTCACAGGGTGATTGTTGTGCAGAAAACAGGAGGACGGAGCACTAAGTACACTGCCTTGAGCTCCTGTACAATAGGCAGGATATAAATGGGCGGTGGGCGGTGAATCAAATTGAAATAATAAAATAAAATAATAAAATAAAATAAAATAAAATAATAAAATAATAAAATAATAAAATAATAAAATAAAATAAAATAATAAAATAATAAAGTAAAATAAAGTAAAATAAAATAAATAAATAAATAAAATAAAATAAAATAAAATAAAATAAAAAAATAAAGTAAAGTAAAGTAAAGTAAAGTAAAGTAAAGTAAAGTAAAGTAAAGTAAAGTAAAGTAAAATAAAATAAAATAAAATAAAATAAAAAAATGAATGTTTCCTTATCAAACTGGAGAGAGGTAACAAATGGGATGCCTCAAGGTTCATTCCTGGGCTTCATACTCTTCATCATTTTCATTACTGACTTGGATGAAGAGGCAGAGGGCACATTCATCAACTTTGCAGATGACATTCGAATGTGAGAAATGTGAAGAAATGCCAGTCATGAAGGAGTTACAACTCGACTTGCAAGAATGGTTTGTTTACTTTGGGGCCGATAATGGTTGACTTTTTGGAGGAGACAGCTGGGTTTCTTGATTTATTTACAAAAAATCTCCTATGTACAATATGGAGACAAATAAATGCTTTGGTTTATTTTGAGGTGGGATAAGAAATTAAAAAAATAAATATCTGGATTGATTTTAAGGCTTTATGATTCTACTTGTTTGTAATGATTAAAAGTTTTTTTGCAATGATTTGAAGTTTGCCTTTTAAGATTTAATAGCAGTAAGATTGAAATAACAATATTCATCTTGAGATAAGAAATTAAGTATAAACATGTGGATTGATTTTAAGATTGTATGATTTTATTTTTTTAGTAATGATTTAAGAAATTAAGAATAAGTATGTAGATTGATCTTAAGGCTGTATGATTCTATTTTTTGCAATGATTTAAAGCTTGCTTTTTAAAGTTGAATAGGGGTAAGAGTGAAACAGTATTAAGTATAAAAGTAGATAATTTAAATGTTTTTTAAATGCTTTTATAATCTGATTGTTAATTAAAGTTTGTTCTTTAAGGTTTAATAGGGCTAAGGTTGTAGTATTAAGCACAAAAGTAGATAATTTAAATGTTTTTTTAAAATGTTTATATAAGTTGATTGTTAACATGGTGGTCAGAAACGTACAGAATAATGATAGGAGGGAAATATTTTATAAATGAGTTCTTATGGGGGGGGGGGAAGTGGATTTGAAGGTATATATATGTATGTAAGTATGTGTGTGTGTGTGTGTGTGTGTGTGTGTGTGTGTGTGTGTGTGTATATATGGAAGAAGCAATTGTTTTTATTAATTTATAAAATGTCTATGGGATTGTTTATAGAAACAATGTGATTTTGGTTAAATTTAGAGTAAGGGATTAATTATGGAAATTGCTATATATTCTTGTTGAAAGTCGGAAGTCACTTCTTACGTAATCTTTCAAAATTCTTTTTCTTGTACTTTTCACTTTTTTTCTTTTTGTAGTTTTTTATTTTTCTGTAGTTTTTATCTATGCTCTAAACTTAATAAAATTTGTCATTAAAAAAGGTTTGCAGATGACACAGAACTGGGTTGGATTGATAATATCCTATAAATTGGAAATATAATTCAGAACAGTCTTTATAGATTATAGAAAGGGACTGAAATAGCAGAATGAAATTTAACAAAGACAAATGCCAGGCATTCACTTTGAAAACAAAAATCAAATGCACGGTTATAGGATGGGGGAAAACAACCTGGTTCGGTAATAGTATTTGTGAAAGATCTTGGAATAGTAATTGATTACAGATTTAAGATGGGTCAGTAGAATGTTGTGGCTGCAAAAAAGGAATTGCAGGAAGTTTCTTTTTCTTGGGAAATGATACCCTCTTTATTTATTCTGTGCTGCTGGACATAGGCACCCAGTTCTGGGCACTGCATTTCTAAGAACAAATCAAAACAGGAACAGAGAAGGGCAGCAAGGATGATTAGGAGATTAGAAGCTAAGTCATATGAAAAGAGCTTGAGAGAACTGGAAACATTTAGCCTTGGGAAGAGAAAAGTGTGTGAGGATATGATATTTATTTATTTATTTATTTATTTATCATATTTATGCCCCGCCTATCCCCTCCCTAATGGAGGACTCTAGGCGGCTTACATACATCGTCTTTCACTTTTATACATTCCATACAATACAACATTTAAACCGCGCGCTAAGGGAAGGGGTAAGGGAACCGACTCTTCTGTGGCTACTGGACTACATGTCCCACAATGCCTTGCGTCGGAGCCGGCTGCTGACGTCCTGGATGTTGCTGCTTCAGGATCCATCGTCTCCGTTCGGTGGGCGACCCCCGACAGGACGCCAGCAAATTTTCCCACTTAAGGTGGTACCCATTTATCTACTTGCAAAGCTTTCGAACTGTTGGGTTGACAGGAGCTGGGGCGAGCAACGAGAGCTCACCTCGTTGTGCGGGGGTTCAAACGGCCGACCTTCCGATCGGCAGTCTACAGCTCAGCGGTTTAACCCGCTGAGCCACCGCATCCCTATCTTGCAAGTTTACATCCCACCCTTAAAAAAAAAAAGCTTTCTTTTCATAAAATCTGCCGGAATCAGCCCCCTTCCCCTTCGTCTTCCAACTCAACTCACTATATGATATGATATGATATGATATGGTAATATGATAGCACTCCACAAACAGGAGGAGGTCAAGATTTGTTCTCTATCATTTGACACTGCAAAACATAAAATAATGGATTGAAGCTACCGAAAAGCAGATTCTTACTGGAAGTTAAAAGCACTTGCAACAATGGAACCAATAATTTATTGTAACCCGCCCAGAATTTATTGTAACCCGCCCAGAGTCCCTTGCATGGGAGATGGGCGGGGAATAAATTTGAATAATACATACATACATACATACATACATACCCAACCAACCAACCAACCAACCAACCCACCCAGAGAGGAAGGAGGCTCCTATTCGCTGGATGTTCCCTGGCAGAGGCTAGGCACAATCGGTGCTTGGATTTAGATTCCTGCGAGGAGCAGGGGATAGGACTCAGCGGCCTACAGGGCTGCTTCCGACTCTATGATCCTAGGCACTCTGATTTTGGGGCCTATATTTATGGTGAAGCGCAACACGTAAGTGTAATTAATATATCACAACTTTAGATATATTTTTTAAAATGATGCATATTCCACATTGACACTTACCTCATCTGTGGCAGGAAAGATTTCTTATAGCCATCTTCAATGCTTTGAAGATAAGCTGCTGACACATTTTTTTCATATGGCTTAAAAGGAAATAAAGTTCATGAGAATAATTCTGCTACCTGACATGATCAGATAACCTTTACTATTCATGTGACTTTACACTTCAGCCCTTGAATTTAAGTTCTTTACAGAAAAAGCAGGCATTTTTTAGCTATCTTTGCCCCCCTTATGACCACACAACTAACTTCCTTCCTTCCTTCCTTCCTTCCTTCCTTCCTTCCTTCCTTCCTTCCTTCCTTCCTTCCTTCCTTCCTTCCTTCCCCCGCCACCTCAACCCTAATGGACTTTAGGCAGTTAACCACAAGTTGACCACACACTTCAGGCAAGATCAGCTTGATCTGAAGGGGACCTATTTACTACGCGCAGGGAGTTTCTTCCACAGAGGAGGAACGGGCAACCGACTCGGCTTCCCCCCTCAGGGCTGCTGGATTAGAAACAAGGAGCAATAAATATTGGAAGACTTAGGATATGCTTAAAGCTAATTTATCCCTGCCAATACAGCTTCAGAAGAAGCAACCTATAAGCAGGCAAAACCCCAATGCAATGAATGTTACTGCCCTGGAGCAAAAGTACTCCTGTTCACAAACTAGGGCACAAGATTACTAAATGCAGCTTTACCTCGCCTCTCTTTTCGATCCTTTTCTTAACTTCTGAGACTGGCACATCAACATAAATGACCAAGTGAGGAGGCAGAACCTCGCAAATACTAAGGTTCTTCATCCTATAGTAGTGTTTCACACCTACAAAAGAAACCAGCATACATATGCAAATGATTTAATCACCTAAGGATGCTTCCTCTTTAAAGAAAAGCAAGTGGAAAGCTCCCCATTTGGGAGCAGATATCCAGGCCACACCGTTGCAGCATCATGCGCTGACACGACATCTGTTGGGCACCCTTTGGCCAACTCAAGCTGCCACCCAATAAGCCAGCAAACAGTGCTCCCTCCATCTTTCTGCCATATAACTGTCACAAGCTAGCAGCTCAGCAGGCTCCTGCTGCAGAGAAGCAGCTTGGTGCCGCGCAGAACAGGCTAGGAAGTCGTCTCTCTGGCAGGGAGAGGGCAACCCCACCACGGACGTGGGAGGTCTTGCAACATCACCTTCCCTCTAGCTGGAAGCTCCACGAAACTCTCCCCATACAGGAAGAGGCAAAGATTAACCTTCACATTCTTGACTTTTCTATCCAAAAAGAGGTAAAGAGGGACTGAAAAATAAATGACGGACTACTCATCAGTTCCCATTTGGGCTCCTAAATATTTTTTAATGATAAGATTCAGATCACGCAGGTACCCATTCCAGTCAATGTGTTCCTGCTTAGATATGTGACATATTAACTTTCACTTCTGATGCTTGCCATCTTTTATTTTCTTTCTACTCTTGTTTTGCTTCGTTTTGTTTTGATGTGAGCTGCTGAGTGTCATTCTGATTACAGCAGCATACAAATATGTTTCAAAAATAAATGCAACACTTATGAAATACAAATGATTGTTTTCTGGCTAGAGAAAACTGTTTTAAATGTTTTCTGTTACTTCCATGCATCCATCAGAGTTATGTCAGCTTTGCACTAAGTGTAAGTTGTATCAGACTACAAAAACTACCACACAGTTTTGCCACTGACCATAAACTAAACCCCACAATTCATTTCAGTAGGAATAGAAATGCAACTCTGAGAATGGAATGGGGCATTTGCATGGAGAGTTGTGAAAATTCGGGGAATAAAAGGTTATGAAGAGGGGATCATCAATGAAGTCTCTCAGCTACCGCTAGCAATTTGTTTGTTTGTTTGTTTGTTAAATTTATCACCGCCCATCTCTACAAAGTAGACTCTGGGCGGTTTACAATAAAATATTAAAACTAAAAACCTATAAATCTTAAAATACATCCAATAATAAATAGTAAAAATCCAAATGATGGTAAGATCTTAAAAGGAGGACACCACTAAGCCAACCACCCACAGGAGGAACTATTACTTCCTTTGTCCCAAGCAAGGCAGCAGAACCAGGTCTTTAAATACCTCCAGAAGGCCAGGAGCGAGGGCGCCCGCCTCACCCCTGCAGGCAAGATATTCCATAGGGCGGTGCTATCGCAGAGAAGGCACGCCTCCTGGACCCCGCTAGATGAAATTCTTTTATTGATGGGGTCTGAAGCATGCCCTCCCTGCATGACCGGGTGGGCTGGGTAGATGTGACCGGGATGAGACGGTCCCTCAGGTACCCTGGCCCCATGCCATGTAGGGCTTTAAAGGGGATAACCAATCATCACTTCTCAGTAAAAAGTAAAAAAAGGGATTACTTACACCTTGGGTGAATGTAGCCTTGCTTTGACATCGCCTCCAAGAAAACAAAGTCACTGTAGGGGGAGCGTTCCAGCACTACTCCTTGTCCTGAAATTAAGGTAGGATCACACCCATGTAACTTGTTATGGAAACACCACTGCAACTGAGTCTTACTAGAGGGTGTAAAATGTTTTGAGCTCAAAATGCTGTTCGTGTTCCAAAGCTCTTCTGTTGTCACCAGGAGTGTTGCAGCTTGGACAATGCCTGTCTAATTTTGAGCTCAAAATGCCTGTTTGAAGACTTGAATGCTTCTGATGAGGTCAGAAGAGCATCAGATCACTTTTGGCAAGACCACAGTTTTGGGTTTGAGACATTTTGCACACCCCAGTTACTAAACTGCTCAGTTCCCACTCTGTGCAGTTCTTTCATTTCCCAGTTTCTTTTTAGGAAAATCTGCTTTTAGAAAAGCAGGTTTTCTAGGGGTATGTATGTATGTATGTATGTATGTATATAGCCACCCATCTCAACAAGTGACTCTGGGTGGCGAACAATATTAAAAATAAAAATAAAACAATCACAGTAACAAAAATTAAAATACGTAGCAGCTGAGAGAAACACAACAATCCTTAATCATCAGCACAACCAGGAGACAGGACCCTTCACAGACTTGGAGCCCGGGCCAGGCTCAGAACCAGGTCTTTGGGGCTCTGAGAAAGGCCAGCAGAGTCGGGCCAGCCTGATCTCCAGAGGGAGGGTGCTACAGCAAAAAAGGCTCACCTTCTGGACTGACGGAACCCGAGGCCTGCCTATCCTTTGCACACCTGGACGGCGCCCTGAGCCCCGGCTGCCACCTGCTCTTTGAGCAGGAGCTGAGTCCTCCTAGGAGGACCTCCAGGTTGTGCACTGGGTCTGTCTGAGGCAATGCCACCTCACCCAGAACCAAAGATGGAAGATCCCAGGCACCAGAAGGTCCAAACACCCAAAGCCACTCAGTCTTGCTTGGGTTGAGCTGAAGCCTGTTGTGCCCCACCCAGGCCCCACGGCCTCCACTAACTTGGATAGGACGTCCACAGTATCACTCAGGTGGCCTGGGGTGGAGACGTGAAGTTGGGCATCTTCAGCATCCTGGCTATACCTCACCCGAAACCATCAAATGACCTCACCCAGCAGCTTCATGGAGATGTGACGCAGGAGGGGAGAGAGAACCAAGCCCTGCAGCGCCCCGCCACGCAGAGGCTGCAGGCCGGATCTCTCCCCCCAGCAACACCAACGTGAGCCAGTCCACAGGGCCACCCACCCCCAACTCCCGGAGCCGGCCCAGCATACCGTGATCGATAGTACTGAAAGCTGCTGAGAGGTCAAGAGCAAGGATGGACGCACCGCCCACATCCCGCTCCTGCCAGAGGTTATCCGAGAGCTCAGTCGGTGCTGTCTCAGTCCCATGCCCAGGTCTGATTCCTGACTGAAAGGAGTTCAGATAATCCATTTCACCCAGAGCCATCTTCTCCACGCTTTCCCTAGAAAGGGAAGGTTGGAAACTGGACGAAACTTGTCCAGGCTAATTAGGTTGAGCGATGGCCCTGAGAAGGGGGCACAAGAGCCGGCGGGACTGCCCCCTCCCTCAAAGAGGAATTTACCACCACCCAAACCAAGCACAGGTCCCCTCCCGGGCAGCCTTGACCAGCCAGGAGGAACATGGACCTCATACGGAGGTGGCCAAACTAACGTCTGCAAGCACCCCGTCTACTTCCTCAGGCCCAGCAGCATCAAACTCTTCCTAGATAACCATGCAAGACCGGCCCCAGCAGCCCCCACTGGGCCTGCTCCAAGACCGGAGTCCAACGCAGAGCGAATCCAAGTGATTTTATCTGTCAGATGCCTCGCATATTCCTCACGACGACCATGTCGGTGAACCCCAGAACTATTCCCTCTTAGGGAATTTGGGTTACCCGAAAGAAGGCCACAGGGTGGCTTATTTGTGGACGCAATAAGGGTGGAAAAATAGCTACGTTTTGCCACTCGAGTGCCAAGAGGCCGGTTCTAAAAGCGTCTCTAATGCGTGTCCAGTTGGGTTCGTTCCTTGTCGTCTTCCAGCGGCACCCTAGGTTCTCTTCACCCACTTCATCCCCCTAAGCTCCTCTGTAAGCGGGGGAGTTCTGGGATCCATGACTGCAGAGAGGTTGTTCAGGTGCAATCCAATCCAAACCCCCAGGCGGCCACAAGAGCTTCGGTCGGACCATGCAGGAGACTCTCCAGAACAACCCCAAGCGCCCTCTGAAACCCAGCTGAGTCCATTAGTCACCTGGGGTGGACCAATCTAACAGGTCCAGCCTCCCTGCAGTGGGGGTTGATGCCAGAGAACTGCAGGCTTACCAGGGAGTGATCTGACCGTGACAGGGGAGGAAGCCTCTCCCCCCCAAATCCAGAACGCTCTGCCACCACTCCGACAGAAAAACCAGGTCAGGCAAACGGCCAGTTATGTGCTGGGCCCTGGATGACCTGGGACAGGCCCGTGGCTGTCATGCTGGCCATGAACTCCGGAGCTGCCTCTGACCCCACACCCAGAGAAGGAAGGCTAAAGTCCCCCAGGACCATAAGCCTGGGGAACTCCACCACCAACCTGGCCACAGAATCGAGGAAGTCAGGCAGGGAGGTTGCTACGCAGCAGGAAGGCTGGTACAACAGCCACAATCCCAACTGTTCTGCTCCGCTTGTTTGCACTAATAAAATCTTAAGAGTTTTGCTAGATTACCTGTGCTCAACAGATGGTCTAGAGCATCTGCATACTGTAGAAAGCGGATACCGTACATCCAAGCTTGCAGCCGGTAAGAGTTTCCATTTGGATGCTTAGGCTCGTTGTAAAATGTCTCCAGACAGCAATTGCCATTATATTTTGAATCCAGTTCTTTTCCATCTCCTGTGATTCTGTCTAATAGATGAACATCGGCTTCTGGGAAATATCGCAAACCTGCAAAGAGCATTAAAAAGGCCAAGTATCTACTGATGCAGAAAATTAAATTCTTCCCAGATACCAGTGAAATCACCTTCTTTGAAGACAGTCCTCTTCTTGCACAGAGGAAGGAAAGTCTCTTCTGGAAGAGTACTTACTGTGACATATGCATGCACCAGCTAAACACATTTGTTTATGTCCTTGCATTCACGCATATGTAGATTTACTCAACTAAATGAGAATCCGCACAGTCAATAACTATTCCATTATGAAAGCAATAGCCGCATATATCATTACAATTTTCCATTTCATCTCAATTCTAAATATAACAGGCTTGCAAGAGCTACTTGAAAGCTTTTGGCAGGTACTCTAACTTGTTCCCCAAAGAATAGCAACTACAACTTGCCTCAAAGCGAGATTTGCAGCTCATCCAAAGCCCTAACACAGCAGAGAAGAAATTAAAACAGGTATCATTTTCTCACTCTTGAAATACTGAAAGTGTTTTATATTTGTTGGTAACATTCTCATCCTTATCTTTTATACTAGCGCCACATTCTTAATATTCAAGTGACTATGTTGCATAGTTCAGCATATACAACAGCCCATTACGTACCAAATCTTTCTGCCACTTGTCGGGCAAGTTTCGCTGTGCCAGCATGCAGATTACCATCCACTGTGAAGACTTTGCTGTATTCAGTGAACTTTGTACTAGCTTTATCTCCCAAAATAAATGCTGTCCAGCCATACTGAAGGTTCCTATGGGAACTAACATGAAGCCTAGCCTGGTGAGGAAAATATCTGTCAAACACACATCTATGTTCTGCAATATCATTTACAATATTCCACACATACATTCTGGAGGGGGGAAAATAATCTACCAAAGAGAAGTTTGGATATAATGTTTAATCAAAAACATAAACAGAAGAAACACAACAATCCATAAAAGGTGGGAGTTTGACAACCCTGAATAACAAAAGACAATCACCAATCCTCCATCTTCAAATACAAATTAGAATAGTTTCAAAAGAGGCCCATTATACAGCATTTAAAATCAGTGGCCTGACCAATTTAAACTGCCTTCTCACTGGGAGGCATAAGGATCAGTAGCTGTCAGCAGAATTCTCACCAATAACTCTGAAATGACTCAGCATTTCAAACTAAACACCAAGGTAGGGTTAAATATAAATTAAAAATGTGTTTCTAGACAGTTATATTGCAGTTACTTAGTTGCATCCTTAGTATCACCTGCCAATGATGGCACGGCTGGAAATTCTTATGCAACCAACTGATTGACCAAAGGGTTAATAAGGTCCGCACATTCCCCAGGAAATAGTTAACACACAATTCAGAAGGATTGTAACCTGGATCTAAGAAAGCCCACCTAGCCCCATGTTCCACTCAGATGCTAATCAAGTATCTTTATCAAAACCTTTTGGTTAGCTACCTCTGTTGATTTTCTTCTCTTTCACAGGGGCCTGCATCTGAGGACAACCTGGAAGCTTCAGCTAGCCCAGGATGTAGGGGCTGGCCCATTTTCTCACTGGAACTGGCAGATTTAGCAGTGCTCTACCTGTGTTATGGTTGCTGATCAGTTAGTGGATTGCTTCTGGGCTGAAATCAGGGTGTTGGTGATGACCTTTAAAGCCCTACATGGCTTGGTGTTGGGTGCCTACAGGGCTGTCTTTTCAGCCAAGAGGCAGCACGTTTCTTTGGCCCGAGAGAAGGCACGATGAGAGCTACCACCCTCACGAAGCAGCAGGAGCCCATTAATAAATCATCTCTGTGGCTATGCCCTGTTTGGATGCCCCTTATCGCTTGGCCCATACAGCACAGGTCAAGACTTTACTTTCCCACAGGGCATTTGACGCTGATTTTAGGACCGCTTTATATTATGAATGTTGCTTCCATCAGTTGGTTATTCTGCTCTGTTTTGATTCTAAACTGCCTTAGGCATTCTATAAAAAATTATACAAAAATGAATGTTGATTTCTCTTGCTATGCTTTGCATAGTTTGCTTATTTAATTTTGGTTTCTACTTTAGTCTATTAGTCATTGTTTTAATAGTTTTATTTACTACCTACATTGAGTTATTTAAACTAATGTAATACTTACATCTTTGTCAGCTTTTAGGGTTTAAGTAAGTGCCTGAATCTTCACGTCAGTTACAAAGAAGGTACCTATTCTGCTTGTCAAGGGCAAGCAATTAATATTACCGTCACAGGGCAAGAACCTTATTAGCCGGCGTGAGAGCTGACGGCTACAAGGGATGCGGAGGCTGCGGAGGTCACAGAGGACCACTGCGGCAGTCTTGGAGTCCTGAGAATTGGTGGCGGCGCTGGACTTTGAAGGACGGAAACACTGTACTGGGCCCGCTGGGACGGAGACGGGGACTGTTGGATCCGATGACAGTGGTGGGCCTGAGGAGGGCTGGAGTGAGTCTGCTGGGCCTGGACAGGGCTATGGCTAGGCTGCTGGGTCCGATAAGGCCTGTACAGACTGCAGCAAGGCCACCAGGCCCAGGGGGGCTGCAGCAAAGGCTGTGGTGGTGCTGACATGGTGAACTGGGCAGTCTGGTTCCTCACCAGTCCCCCTGGACATTAGCTTGGGGGGAATTGGGGGCTACCTGGACCCTGGCTGGGTGGGGCTCTATGGAGTGGGGTTCCCTTGGCCTTTCCACCCTTGAGGGCATGAGTGTCCCATCTTAGGGGTGGGGTGGGGTTGTGGGTGGAATCTGGGTGATCTCCCCCGCTGAGGCTTGAAACCCCCCAAGACCACCACATGCTTAGCAGGTGCAGCTGAGGTGGGGGCAAGGTTCTGGGCGGAGTCACCGGGGGGACTGAGTTGCTGTATGTAAGCAAGGGGGAAAGAGGTTGGGATATGTGGCCCGGGAGGAAACATGGGGGGGGGGGGCACCATCTCAGAAGTGGTGGGAGAGGGAGCTACGGCAGGAACCCAGGGGTGGGCTGCTCTTGGGGCATTGGGTCTCCTGTTTGAAAGTGGTCCTGCTGCCTGGCCCTTGGCTTCCACCCTCAGTACCTCACTATCAGATCCTCAGTGGCCCTGGGCTTCAGCTGCTGCTTTTGAATCCAGGTGGGTGTGTCACAAAGCTGCCCTCATCCATGATCTTATGAGAAGGGGATTGGTCTGCAGCTGATGAGAACCCTGGAGGAAATAGATTATCTAGACCCTTTTCAGACAAGTTTCAGGCCAGGATTTAGCACTGAGACAGCCCTGACCTGTGATGACCATAGATGACCTGTGGTGGAACCAGGATGGATGCACCACATCCATCCTTGTGCTCCTTGATCTCTCAGCGACTTTCAATACTACTGACCACAGTATCCCATCCTCCATGGGCTGGGGATTGGGGACACCATTCTATGGCGATTCTTTTCCTTTCTCCAGGGCCAGTGCAATGGGCTGTGGGAATAACCTTGGGAGACAAGAGGAAGAGCCACAGCACAGACAAGAGTCTGATAAGAGAAATCAGAGTCCAAAGCAGGAATGGGGGTGGAGAAAGCATCTCAGAATTGACCCTCCCTAGTTCTCTGGAATGGAAAGAGGGGGGAGCGCTTTCAGACCTGCAAGATTTCGTTACTGTATCCTTACAATAAAGGTAGTATTAGTATTCTTGGTTTTGGTTTTCTGGTCTGGACTACCTTGAAGGGCTGACAGCGTCAGTATTGGTTGGGGGAGAGATTGTTTCCTTGGCCCCTCCTTTGTGGAGGGCCTCAGGATTCCACTCCCTCCCCGCTCGATTTCAACATCTACATGAAACCTTATTTTTAATGGTTTGAAGCCGCCCAGAGCCGCTGGGAGTCGGGCGGCACATACAGTTAATGAATAATGACAACAACAACAATAGCAAGCATCGCGCGCCTCTCCATCAAACGGGCGAGTCGGAAAGGCGCTTCCGGCTCCCCTGTTCGACGCGGCTCTCGGGCCTCAAGGTGGGTCCCGGCCGCCGAGCTCAGACGCTGCGGGCCCCGGCAACCGGCCGGTCGGGCCGAACCGGGCCGAGCCAAGCGGCCCCTCGACACCTCCCCCGCCGCCTCCCCCTCCTCACCAGCCTCCCGGCGGGGAGCCGCCACCGGGCGCGGCCCGCGCACAGCAGAGCAACCAAGGACATGGCGACCGGGCAGCGGCGACCCAGGCTCCGCCCGTCGCGTCCCGTCGCGCGCAGATGACGTCGCAGGGCTCGGGTGGATGGCGTCCCCGCCATGGCGCTGCTCGGCCGCCTGGGCGCCCTCCTGCAGCGGGCCGTGGACACGGTGGGCGGCTCTGCGGGGAGGGGCGGGGGCGGAGGGGCGGGGGTCCGGCGGGGGTCGCCTGACGGGTTCTTCTCGCCCGCTGCAGGAGGAGCCGCGCCTCGACCTGCCGGCCGCCTTCACGGAGCACTGGAAGGGCGTCACCCACTATTACCTGGAGGCCTCAGGTAGGATGTTCTCGTGCCGGATGTTTCCGCCCGGCCTCCGGCCCTGGGATTTCCTCGTGGTTTACCGTCCAGTAGTAACCGGGCGGGGTCCGCTTGGCTTCCAGGCCAGTCCGAAAAACCGAGGTGGGGGAGGGGATCTGTGGCCCCAGCTGCCTAGTGTCCGGCGGTGGAGGGTAAATCTGCTTTTCTATCCCGTTCGGGCCCTGGCTGATGTTCTCCCCCCCGTAGTGAATGCTGAGCCTTTAGCAGCGACTCTGATTTTAAGAATGGCCAAATACGGTGCTGATGATGTTTTGTCTTTTCCCAAGATGAAAACAAGCCGGCAAAGCAGACGGATATTCCTTGGCGCTTAAAACAGATGCTGGACATCCTAGTCTATGAGGAGAAGCAGCAGCTGGAAGGAGAGACAGGACCCTGCCTGGAATACTTGCTGCAGCACAAAATCCTGGAGACGCTCAGCACTCTGGGGAAGGCGGAGGTGGCTCCTGTATCTCCTTCCTTTCAGAGTGATTTGGGGGTGGTTCAGAGAGTTTCCTGAGGCCTTTTCCTCATAACTCAGACATTCATTTTCCTATAGGGAAATTCCTTTCATATTCTGGCCTCTTTGGCATAATTTCCAAATTCTGCTCTTTTCTGGGATTCTGCATCTAAATATAGGTCATTCTTCTTCCAAAAGAGTGACTTATATTTTACTGTGGCTTCATTTGCATTTTTGTTTGCTTTACAAAGTCTTATTCGTACTAATTTCATTATTTATCAAAGTAAGATAATTAACTTATTTGTACAAGGTGGCCCCCAAATCATACATTGGGAGACAGACTACAAAAGAAATTACTTCAGAGCCACAGGACTGATCACGATTGTTCTGTGGTAAACAGTGTGAAGATTGTAAACAACCTGTACCTGTGTCCTGATAATTGTTTTTGGTCTAATGTTCAGCAAACTCTCATTGTGCTACTGTTAGCAAAGTAATATAGTCATTGAAATACTTGAACATTTTTGATGATGAAAAGCTTAGAGAAATGGCTGTTGTGGGTCTTCCGGGCTGTGTGGCTTAGAGAAACTTTGAGGAACTTTTCCTAATGTCAGCCTTGTTTCTCTGCTTCCCCCAGTATCCTCCAGGGATGAGGTCGCAGGTGCTTCTCTTTTTCAGCCGCCTGCTGGGGCAGATGCAGAGCCCTCTCTTGCATTACTCCAGTGTTTACCGGCCTGTCCAGGTGAGGGCCTTTTTTAGGGGCCTAGCAGTTTGGGTCCATTTTGAAAATAAAGCGAATTTGCACCATTCTGCCACTGATAATCATGGGAGTTAGCTCGTGGTGACTTGAAAGTACATCCATGTTCAAAGGCTGTTGGATATTTCTAAAGCATCTCCCTATTTACTGATTTTGCCCCACCTTTCAATCCTTTTGCAGAAACTTCTTCAGCTTCAGGGTGATGCATTGGACCCTGAGCCTGAGAAGGAAGTGCTGCAGTTCATTGCTGTTCTGTGTACCAAAATCAGGCAGGAACCTGCTCTCCTACCATACGTCCTGGAGGTAAAGGATTGTTGGAGGTGCTGATCCTTTTCACAGTGTGTGTGACAGCCCTGCGGACATCACAGACATCACAGGAAATAACTAGAACTCTACTTTATTGATACAGGCTGTAATAATGCCTGACTGCATTTCCCCTTCCCTCCCTCTTATACCAAAGAGAGTCAAGGCAAAGCATTTAGGTTTCTTTCTCACACTGTCTTGTTTTCCTGGGTAAGCTCATGTTTTGCTAATGGTCTCCACATATTTTCTCTACAGTCATCTCTGTGTTCCTCTACAGGGGCAGATTATGCAGGGCTTGGGTGCCTGTAGGTATGAATGTGGAGGAGGAGAAGATTGTACCAAGTGAAAATCAGCTGCTGCTGCTGCTGCTCTTCCTGCAGCAGTAGCCTTAGGCAGAAGCAAACTATGCAATTCAGAGGGCCTAACTTCAGTGCAACACAGTATGGGAGTTTCTTTATCATTGGTGCCTGCTTGCTTCAGTTCTGAAAGAGACTGCTGTCTATATAAAGTTCTCTGGAATGGATCCCCAGCTACATCAGAATGCAGAAGCAGCCACTTCAGCAGAAAATACTGTTGGCTGGTTCAGATCAAAGTCCTGGATCAGATCAAAGTCCTTCAGTCACCTGTTTTGACGGGATTTTTCTGTACCGACTCTTTCTGTGTAGGAAGGACCAGCAGTCTTCACAGCACATGTGTTCTGGGTGGCATTGCCTGAAAAGGTTTTTTTTTCCTTTTGGTTGTAGGGATTCAGTATTTCTAGATGACTTGTCTTAGGAAATAGTACTGGTCCATTTTGTTTGCATAATTATTGTTACCTCCAGCAGCCAATTATTCTTGGAAGATCAGGGTGTTGTATCTGGCTGAGCTTATTGTTGTACTTGATTTGTCAACATAAATTGACCTATTTCTTGGGGGGAACCTGGCCTGAACTCCTCCTCTCTCTCCCCTTTGCTTTCAAGGGCAAGCATGCAGGTCAGAACTTTGGCCCGCTGGAATTGGCAGCTAAGCCAAGCACGACTTCTGGCCAGCCCCTGCCCTCCTCTGAAGAACAGGGCAGAGGGCTGTGTCCAGAGAAACCTTTGGGTGTAGCTTCACTTGTGGAGCCAGCTGCTTCCGTGCTGAATGTGGTGACTTCTCTCATTGGCTTATGTAAGAGCAAGGTATGAAACTACCAGGGCTGATGAAGACTCTGCCTCCTGCTAGAGGAGATGGGGTGAGATTTTCTCTCCCTGCCTCTTCCCTTCCACACACACAGCATCTATAGGAGGAGATGCTGCAGGAACTGTATGTTTTTCACCCTTGCAGAATAAGAAAGTTATGCTAAAAGCCCAGGAGAATCTATTGCTTCTTACCAGTATGGACCATCCAACAGCTGCCCGGGCCTTGGCCCAAGACAGCATGCTGTGCCTTCTGGTATCTGACCATCTTTGCACCCTGTACAATGCCATCCCTGTTACCATCAACCCTGCTGATGTGGCTGCGCTTCCACCAGTTCAATGGAGGTACAAAGCTGTTGAAATGTTGAGCGCAAGATCTCTGCCACTGAAGGCTGGATCCTGGCCTCAGGGCAAAGAATTGGTCTAGCTTTATCTTTCTTAAGTCAGAATATCGCTATAAAGCTGTCTCCTTATTTCTCCACTCTTAGTTTTCAAAATCTTTGTACCAGATTCTCTTACCTCTATGCTGTCCCTCACATCTACCGTAATGCCTTGTGACTGCATTTGCCTTGTTGCTGAATCAACCCATTTTCTGGATTTGCACAGTATAGCAAACCATAAAGTTAGTTTAAATAAGCGTTTACATTTTGGAAATCTGCTTGGTTGTAAAGTGAGCCTGTTGTGTGTACAGGTAGTCCTCGACATACGACCATTCGTTCAGCGACCGTTCAAAGTTACGACAACACTGAACAAATGGTGGTTATGACTGGTCCTCGGATCGGCTGTCCCAGCACCCGTGCCGTCACGTGATTGCAATCTGGGCACTTGGCAACCAGTTTGCACTTAAATTGGTTGCAGCACCCCACAATCACATGATCGCCATTTGCAACCTTCCCTGCCAGCTTTTCCAGAAAGTCAATAGGGAAGCCAGCAGGGAAGGTTGCAAGTCACGGGGGTAAGTCTCCCCCACCTGTGCGCCCTCCCCCAGTCCCTCTGTGCTCATGCCACACCAGCCAATTGCGCACCCCCATACACCCCAACCCGCACCACCCCCTTGCACCCTCCCTGGGCCGCGCTGCACCTCTCACGTTCCCCCTCGCACTCTCGCGCACCCTCCCCGCGCCTCCCACACACCCCCACACACCCCCTCGCTCCTCCCCCACCCAGCAGCAGCCACTTGCCTGCCTGCCGGTCTGGGACTTGCAGCTTTCTGCTGGCTTCCCCACTGACTTTGGTTGTGGGAAGCTGGCAGGAAGTTGCCTCGCCTAACGACTGTGGGATTCGGTTAATGACAGCAACCGGGACTGCAGGGGTTGCTGCCGCTAAGCGATGCAGTTGAACTTTATGACTGCCATCGCTTAGCAATGGAAATTCCGGTCCCAATTGCCATTGTAAGTGGAGGACTACAGTACGTGTATTTAGCCGATATGTGCCCACTTTTTTTAAGGCTTCCTGTGCTATATTAGGTAATAACTGACTTGGTTTTTGTTTTTTACTGAGTGCATTACACAGGAAGTGCATTGAGCACAGGAGAATGTTTCCTGCTCCAAAGGCGGGATAACAGCTAGATTCACATTCTGCAAAGACCTGCAGAAATTCCACCGGGAGACAAATTGCCACCCGCGGTGCCACCCACTCAAGAAGGCGTTGGCTTCTCCACCTTCTGGTTGGCATCTTGCTCTTCAGCAGCTTCCCATGTTGCAAATCCAAGTCCCAGTGGAAGGGCCTGGGTCAGGTTTCCAAAGAAGGCTCCCTGGGCAAATTGTGTGCTGTAGTGGTTCAAGATCAGACAAGGACTGCAAAGGCCAGCCATAGGGTGTCTGCCTGACACACAAACACACTTTATAGGGAAGAAACCACGAGTATGACAGCCCCTAGTTCATCTGGCTGCCTTCCGTTTCCCTGCTTTCAGGCCCCAGCAAAAGGAGGCCAGCACGATCAGTTGTGGCTGGGTTGAGCCTCCCTCTTTTGACCTTGCAGGCTCCAGAGTGACACCTGTGTTGAGGAAAGCTCCTTTCCAGGGAAATGCAGCCTGGAGGCTTTCTTCGGCTGGCTGGACTTTTGTGACTGTCTCACAAAAGAGGCTCATCCCGTAAGAACCCCTTCCCCACGTTCTCTCTGTGCGCCTTTCCTCTGCCGCCTGGGCTCGGGCCTGGGCCCGGGCCGGCTTGCTGGCCTGAAGGTTATGAAGGCCTGGGTGGGGTGGGGCGGGGCGGGGCGGGGAGGGAGGGAGGGAGGGACCGGACTGATCAATCGTGCCTGTGCACCCCATCAGGTTATTGGAGATGAGATGGGCAGGACTGTGGGCCAGAGGCTCTTCCTGGAAACCTTGTGGCCTCCCCTCTCGCAGATGTAAGTTTGGGCACTAACCAGCTTGACTGTATGTGCCGCGTTGCCAGGGAGCGGAGCTCGGGTGGAAGCCACAGCCAAGGGGCGGGCAGCCCTTTTCGTTCAGCATGTCCTTTCTTGGCAGGTCAGAACCTGGGATTCTCTTTTCAACAGCCATCCTGACGGGCCTGGTGGGGCGGATTCGTGCTCCCGCCCTCCTCCGGCAGCTGGTTGGGTTTGTGCTGGGAGCAGAAACGGGCCCCGTCAGGCCCAGAGATTCGGCCTGGCAGCCGCAGGCACCCGACCTCTGCTCACACCTGATTGAGAACTGCAGCCACCCGTCTGATGAGGTGAGCCAGGGCTGTGTGGAGAAGGCTGGGCCAGGCTTGGGCCTCCGATGGACCCCCTGCCAAGTCCACGTCCAGCCCCCCTGCCCCCCAGGACTCGAAGCCCTCGGTGTTTTGGATGCCAGGAATTGGCTCTGCAACAAGGGCCTGAGAGCGTATGCAAAGCATTCTTCCCTCCTCACGGAGGTCGGCGCCGGCGCTTCGAGATGAGCATCGAGGGGAGGGGTCGCTGCCTGACGAGCATGGCTGGCCGGGCAGAATTGGGCGTGGGCTGTGTTCTCCATTGCAGTTTAGGAGCGCCAAGTGGTCAACAAGGGGACAGAAGCACCTCTGTAGGGGGGTCTTACGGCTTAAGTCAGCCGTGCCTCTGGCTGAGGATTGGGAGCTTCTGGGAGTCACGGTCGAGCTTTAGACCCGTTTACTCCAGCACCCCAGAGGGGAGGAAACAGGGTCTTGCCCCTGGCATAAGCCAGAAAGCTAGCCAGCAGCTGGCTTTCACCCACGGTGTCCATGACCTGAGTGACTTGGCTCGGCTGTTGGAGCCACGCAAGCCCTCTTCGCTGGGCGCAGCTGTTCACTTTCCTCCTTGCTGCAGATCAGCATGGCCACCCTGCAGTTGTTTGAAGAGCTGCTTCAGCTTCCTGACCAGCGCATTTTGCAGAGCCTGGTGCTGTGCCATCTGGAGGAGCGCAGCTACGTCCTGAGGAGTCCACCTGGGCAGGAAGAACCTGCCATCCATGAGCAAGAGCCCTGTGAAGATGGGCTGTAAGTGGCTTAGAGAAGGAGCGGGTGGCACCTCGTGGCCTCCGCATCTGCATATGGGAAGAAGAAGGCGGGACACTTGCGTGCTTGCTTGTTTGTTTATTATTTAAATTTATGTCACCGCCCATCTCCCCCAATCTGGGGACTCTGGGCGGTTTACAGTAAAATCGAAAGTTAAAAAATGTAAACATACAGTTACAGTAATCAATATAAATACAATAAATAAGTATAAAATTCAAGGGCTAGGTCCATGAAGTCACGAAGAGTCGGAAGCGACTGAACGAATAAACAACAAGATCTTAAATAATGGGGAGGGCACTACTGCACCAGCCACCCCAAGAGGAGCTATTAGCCTTGCATGACCGGGTGGGGCGGGTCGATGTTCTGGGGATGAGACGGTCCCTCAGGTAGCCTGGTCCCATGCCATGTAGGGCTTTAAAGGTGATAACCAACACCTTGAATTGTACCCAGAAGCAAACTGGTACGCAATGCAGCTCACGCAGCAGTGGTGTCACGTGTGCCAATCTTGGGGCACCAATAACTGCGCGCGCAGCTGCATTTTGGACCAGCTGAAGCTTTCGGATACTCTTCAAGGGTAGCCCCATGTAGAGTGTGTTACAATAGTCTATATGGGAGATGACAAGGGCATGAGTGACTGTTCGATGGGCCTCTCGGTCCAGGAAAGGGCGTAACTGGCGCACAACCCGAAGCTGTGCAAAGGCCCTTCTGGCCACGACTGCCACCTGCCCTTTGAGCAGGAGTCGCAAGTCCAGGAGGACCCCCAAGTTCCGCACCAGGAACTTTTTAGCACCAGGCTGGCCCTTTTTTTTTATGTGGGCCATTTTCAATGGACTGAAACCGCTTTTATGGTTCCCAGTGATACAGTGCTGGCATTTGTTTGCAGTTCACCACAAGGGCACAGAGCCTTCCCTCTAGCTCACAGACTAAGGCCATGGTGTGTGTGTGTGGGGGGGGGGAACCAGTTGCTCACAGTCAGAACCAGAGAGAGGATCTCCTTCAGTCCTGCTGGAGCGGGCTGACCTCTTGTTGCTGTGCTTGGCAGCAGCCGGTGAGCCTGGGCTGATTCACAGACCAGCACGTGCTGCACATCAGTTTTCCTGAGGCAGCAATGTTGAAGTTGGTCTACGTCAAGATTCTTGCTTCTTTAAATGAAAACGTAGCCTGTAACTTGGAAAAAATGGTCAAGGCTGGCCTGTTTCCTATCCCTGCAGAGACCTAGAAGAAGATCCCTACTTTGCAGATGGGCTCCCAGCAGCTGTTTTCCAGAGGCCCAGCAGGCCAGCCGCCTCAGCCGCAGAGGAACGGGCCAGCCGGCCAGAGGGGCCTGGGGATGCGAAGGAGGCGGTCAGCAGGTACGGCTCCTGCAGGGCAGTTGCTCGCATCACATCGCATCCCTATTTGGAGCATGAAGAAGCAGGTCTGGCACCGGATGGCTGGGGTGCACTGCCCAGGGAACCGGGTTCAGGGCTCTGCAGCGATGAGCATCAGGAGGGTGTTGCGTAAGAGCATATTGTGCAGAAGCTTGAAATGAAGCTGCATCCACATGCATGCTGGCTTTAAATTTCATCTACTTTAGGGTCCTATTCGGTTGGATTAGGATGAGCTATTATAGCATTCTCATCGTAACAGACTTTTCCCAAATCCTGGGGCGCTCACAGTCAAAGTATATAGAAAATCTATATATGGGGGAATAAGAGATGGCAAAGCAAAAAGGTTGCAGTAAGAATTCCGTCCAAGCTGCCAGCAAATGCCCCTTGTGGTTATACCCCCTGGCGGCCATCTGGATTTTGTGGGACATCTTTTTCTAGTGCATATTTAATATTACTAAACGGAGCAACTAAGTTAGGCATGTACTGTATATACACATACACATTAGGTTCTGTGAAAATCCAGGTTTGAAAACGGCAGAAATGCAGTTGGGAACAAGTGTGGGTCTGCACAAAGCCCCTGTCAGGAGCACCTTAAAGTAGTTGTGTTTTCCTGGATTCATGTCACTGTCCTCTGCAGCGATTTGCAGCCTCGGGAAGAGGCACCGCCGCTTCAAGCCAGCGTTTCTAACTCCGGGTTGTGTCTCCCTGAGGGTTTGCAAGCAAATCTGGGGAGGGGGTTGCAAATTTCCAGGTAGCCAAAAGGTTTGAAGAAGACAGGGTGGGCAGGCAGGCAGGGGACCCTGCATCCGTAGAGCTGGGTTTTGGGGACGCTCGGAGGGAAGGCACCTGTGCCCCGTGTGGCGCACAGGTTGGCTGCCGTTCGCTCTGGAGGTGCAGGGAGCCCGCAGCAAGCCACCTGGTTTGGGATGCGGTGAGAACGTAGCCAGGGTCGGAGCGGGCGCCTCTGCTTGGCAGAGCGGGTGAGGTGCGGCCAGGCAGGGAGCACCGTGTCTGCACAGCTCCGCCTTCCAGCTGTCCCAGACCCGTCCTTCCTGGGTTTCCCCCCAGCTTTCTTTGCCTGGTGCCAAGTGAGGTGAAGACCTCGCCTTACCTGGAGGAGGCAGGATACGACACTTACGTCCACGATGCTAAAGCACTGGTGAGTCCTTCGATACCCTCCCCGCGCTGCATCCTGAATAAGGACTCAGGTGGCCCAGTGCTCACTGGAATGGCCGGGTCCTGTCCGACGACGACAGAAGAGCCTGTGTTTCCTGCCCCCCCCCCTTTTACCTGCCTCGTCTTTTTCAAAATGGCACTCGGTGCAGCACACCATTAAAAGGGAGGGTGCGTGTGCTCCAGTAGCTGAGGGTTCTAAAGGGAGTGAACTTTCCAGGCCCTTTCCAATCGAGCTCCAGGCCTGGGCATGAGACAGAGACCTAGTTGGCCGTCCTCTTGGCTGACCTTCGCCAGGACCTGGAGGGAGGGTGCCCTCTGGCGGCATTCAGTCCCACTGGCTACGGCGGCCCAGAGGCACGGTGTGATGACTCACGCCTTTGATACTAACTTCGAAACTTTTAGCACAAGCCATAATAGGATATGAAAAAGTTCGTTTATTAATACAAGTGGATAGAATCAACGCAAAGAGCAGACTAATCATTTTCGTGCGCAAATGTATTTTTTAAACCTGCCAGACTCTCAAGCACCCCTCACCCACCCCTCCCCTCCCGACTTACTTCCCATAACTTTACACTGCCAGCCTTTAATGTTTCCAGATGGATGGCCTTGGAGTCTGGTTCCTCTCACCTGCATGCCACTCTTACTTCTAACGGTTGCTCTACTGTCTGGCAAGCACTCTAGCTAATTACTACAGGCCTCGCACTAACTAATTACTACAAATCCCATCTATCCAAGGCAGGATGGCATCCTGGCACACGGTCTTGCAGTGCTTTTGCTCTTTCTTAGCAGGCAGCTCTTGACGGAATTCGTAGTCCAGCTGGTGTGGGGCGCTGCGGGGCTCAGTCCTCCCCCTGGGCCATTTAACATCCATGCGAAGCCGCTGGGAGAGGTTGCCTGGCACCTGTCGGGGTGAGGTGCCCATGGTGTGGTCACTCCGGGATGAGCCAGGGACACTGGAAGCCCCGCCCCGGTGCCTGGAGGCCACAGACAAGATCAGGGCAAACCCCTGCGTGACGGTTCCGGCCCTGCCCCCGGCTGCGAGGTTGCGCTGCGAGGAGCAGCTCTGCAGCTTCGGGGTCTGCCTGGACCTCCAGCTGGTGTGCCAGTCGCAAGCTTACCTGGATCAGGGAGACTTGACTGCTGCAACACCCAATAGACGGGGCTGCCTTTCAAGACTCAGAAGCTTCCGGTGGTCCACAGCACAGCAGCAAGTGGGGGCTGCAGATTTAGCCGCCTGGCACTTAACGTTGCGGTCATTGAGCTGGTGGCCCGTTGGCTTCCAGGTCCGGTTCGGAGCGTCGGCCCTTGGGTTTCTGCAGGACTCCTTCCCAACAAGATCTGGCCTGGGATTCCCAAAGCGCCCCCCCCCCCGTGAGGTAAAGGGAGTTGGGGTCTGGCAGCAGGGAGTGTTCTGTAGCTGCCTGTGCGGCGCGGCGCCCTTCCTCCTCTGCGGGTCGCTTAAAACCTGCCATTTCATTGAGCGTTTGGTGCCTAATGGTGTGCTGGCTGTCAGAAGGGTTTGGTACTTGCACTCCTTGTTTTTGTAAATCTCTTCAAGTCCTATGGAAATGGGCAACATATAGAACCTCCAAACCAGCCGTGATCCAACCCGTTCTCTCTCCTGGCAGTTTCAAGAATGTTGTGCGAATGTTGTGAACTGGGAGTGGTCCCAGGTTCAGCTGCCCCAGAAGAGCAGTCTGGCAGGACCCCCGTTTTATGAGGGCCGTTTCCTGCAGGTACTCTTTGACCGGCTGGCCCAGATCTTACACCAGGTAGGATCCTGCAGGAAGCAGACCGGGAGAGCATCCTCGGGCTCCAATATGGAGCAAGGCGGGAAGAATCCCCGATTCGTTGCGGGGAGGCAGCTTCCAGGAAAAGGAAAAGGGGTCCTGGAACACTCCCCTATAGCTGAGCGTGGGTGTGTGTCACAGGCGGCGACTTCCTTCTGCCCCCTTCCCTTCTGGGTGGGCGATGGAGCCCTGCTGCTGCTCAGCCTGCAGCGGGCTGTGAAGGAAGCCCCTCTGCTCTCCCTCTCTCCCTGGCAGCCCTACGCAGTGAACCTGCAGGTGACGTCGGTGCTGTCTCGCTTGGCCCTCTTCCCTCACCCTCGCCTCCATGAGTATCTTCTGGACCCCTACCTCCCATTGGCCCCCGGCTGCAGGACCCTCTTCTCGGTGCTGATCAGGGTAACTTTTGGCCCGTGACTTGGGGACAGGCACAGGGTGGGAAACTCTGGGTGCTGCCCAGCAACGGGTGGCAGAGCAGCGAGTTCCTGCAGACGAGTCGAGGGGGGCCCAGCCGCCTCCTCTCCAGCTGCGGCGGCGAAGCTGCACTCCCTGCGCCTGCCTGTTCACCCTCTCTCTCCTGCCAGGTGATCAGCAGCCTGATGCAGATAGCCCATCGGATCACAGACTTCCCCACCAACTTGCTACTGGTCCGGAGAAAGCTAATGGGGCTGGTGCCGGCTGAGCAGCCGTAAGTGGGCCAGAGACGGGAGGGCTGTTCTTTCTTTGGCTTGTGTAGGGCTCGGCTTTTGCTCAGCGACTTGCTGGGGCACCTTCAGCCCCCCCGGGGCACTTGCCTGCGGAGCCGATGGCATCAAGCAGCACGATTGCTCTTGGCTCCCCGAGACAAAGCTGCACCGGGATCCATCTGGCAGGCAGACTATCGCCCCCTTGTGGCCCGGAGAACAGCTGGTGTTGGTCTGGCCTGTCATCCTCTTGTTGGAAGCAGGTGCTCTCAAACAACAGTGACCTGCGCTGGAGAAAGTGCAGAGCCCGAGGCCTCGGGTTGCCAGTGGGAGAGCAGCAAGGATAGCCAGATGGGCCTTAAGCCTGCTCTCAGCAGCTTTTCCTGTGTAGAAGCCTCTATGAGCTCTCTCTAGAATCGGGGGGGGGGGGGGGGGGGAGAGGAGAGGAGGGGAGAGCGGACAAGAAGAGGAAAACTACCTTTTTTGCGTTGCATCAATCTCCTTACAGGATTGGCCACCAGATGCTCTTGGAGGGGGTGATTGTGCTGGAGGAATTCTGCAAGGAGCTGGCCGCCATCATCTTTGTCAAGTCTGTGCTCAGGGGCCCCGCTGGGCAGAGTCAGCAGTGCGCCCCTTCGCCCAGCTGAATGGTCCGGGCCCAACACACTGGCTCCCACACCTCCCTGGGGCTTTCTGCAGCTGTGGACTTCCACCTATAAATGAAAGAGCAGCACCATAGGCGAGTTCCCGTGTGTAGAGAAAAGCAGTGGTCGCCTCCCCGTTCTTGGTATAAAAGTGGCTCCAAGCAAGGAGTCGCCACGGCAGGGACAGTTGGGATGAGAAGCAGCCCCCGTGCAGCTCCCGTTCCCCGAGCAAGGCAAGAAATGGTCTCCCTTGTGCCCCTTGATCGCGCTGGGATTTTGGGGAGCCTGCCTGCTGGTGCCTGGCCCAGTTCGCCAGCCCCGGAAGCCCTTGCCAGCGTTCTGGAAGGGGAGCCTAATGTCCCTGGGGTCGTCTTGGCATCTTCCTCAAGAGCAAAAAAATCCAGATAAAGCACCAGGACTTCTATCTTCTACAATTAATGGCAAGGTGGGCCGTTGTCAGCTTGTTTTAGCCATTGGGACTAAATCATGGAGATCCCTGTATAAGGAGGGTTTTCCATGGTGCTTGGATTTTGGGATCTGCTGCTACGAACACGCTGCCTTCCTCCTCCTCCTCCTCCGCTGCTCCTATCGCGTCTCCAACAGGGAGAGGCTCCCAAGACTCCTGGCCATAGCCTGCAGTTCTCCCTTGGACCGTCCTCTTCTCTTTTCTATGCCCACTTAACCCTTCTTGGCATATGGGCATATGTACCCAAGGCGAAGGTTCTGTGCCACTATCTATGCTTTTGCAGTAAGATTAATCCTGCCCATTTCACTTGGCCCCTAGTTGCCCAGGAGTTCGCTGTGGCGAGAGAGTGGAAGCCCACACCATCTCGTTCCTAGGACTGCCCCAAGGTCCTCAAGGAGCATGTCTGGGAAAGGGGGTCTGGGGGTGGTGTTCTCTCTGCGTATTGCCTGGTCTCTGCAGTGACTTGACCTCGGGCCTGAAATGGTGAACAAAGGGACACTGCCTTCACCAGCCTCGCTGAGCAGAGCCACTGGCAACGCTGCTCTGGCCAGGGAGGGCGGGGGTGCATTTGGCAAATAAATGCTCTGGAACCTTTTGCCACCTTCTGTTCTCCCTGCAGAGTAACACAGCAGAGCCACAATGAAACAGGCATTTTTATTAACTAAGCTGCGCGCAAGCTTGGCCGGCTGCTACTGCAGGCAGCTGCAAATGCCCCAAAGGCTGTCAGCACTGCCGGGTCTTTCCTGCCCTCCGCGGATGTGGGAAGAATGGCATCATCCGGAGAAGGGGCGCCCCAGACTCTGCGTTGTGTGACGTCAGGACGCTCCCAGCAGGGCTCGGGGGGGGGGGGGGGGATAAAAGGCTCCTGCCTGAGATTGTTGGTCTGTCGTCACCGCTTCCTCCTCGGCCAGACGGGGGGCAGCCGAGAGGAGGCGGCTTTGCCTCCTGCTTGCCGGCACGGCCCTCAGCCGGGAAAACCTTAACTCTGGATGGGGAGGAAGGAAGAGGCACGCAGCCTTTGGAGGATCTCGCTCTTCAGAGCTGCGTCCTCCACTTCCCACCAGGTGAAGGCCGGATCCTGCAATGCTGGCGGTCCCGGCTCCTGTGGGCCGCTGCCTCCGATCGTGGCCACCACGTTGAAGCAGATGCCGTCGCTTTGCCCCGGCTCCCTCCCGAGGTGCTGCAGGCCGAGCAGGCCCTGGAGGTGGACGGCCACCTTGGGCCGGGCCACGCATTTCTGGAGAAGCTGCTGCACGGCCACCGAGAGCCTGTCGCCCAGCTCTGGGGGGGACAGGCGGCTCATCGCCACGGGGAGGTGCGGGGCCCCTGCTGTTCCCAGCAGCACCCACAAGGAATTGCCGCCGCCAGCAAAGACGAGCAGGAATCGCTGGCAAACCGAAGCACACGGCAGCTCCGCAGGCAGCACTGGGGGGTGGCGGGGGCGAGCGTGGTACTGCAGCGCCAGGTCCATTAAGGGCAGGATGTCCCGTGAGCGGAGCGAAAGTGCGGGCGTCTCCCGGTCCCACCACAGGGCCTGCAGGGACTCTGCGTCCGCCTGCTGCAGGCTTTTGAGGGCTCCACCTAGAGAAAGCAACGTCAGAGCTGGGTAGCTACACCGGGCATCGGCCTGTGCGCTTGGTGGCGCTGGCGTGGTTTGTTTCAAGGGCTGGAGTGGGGCCTTGGCGCTGCTCTGAAACACAAACTCAAGATTGTGTTCTTTGCTTGTAGCAGAGGCAAGAGAGAAATCAGCGCCAGGATTCTGCAGCTGCAGGACGAGTTTCTTAGGTGTGGATTAACGTGGGCAAAGCACAGATAAGGCAAATTATAGCAAAGCTAAAGCAGTATCGGGAGAAAGCATGCCAAGCTTTATTGAGCTAAGGAGAAAAAAATCCTAAAATAGACTAGAATTTCCAAGAGTCAGTCTCTCTTGAAAAATGAATAGTGAGCATCTTAGGAGGCCGCCTATTCACAAGGGCTTGGGGGGGGGGGACGCTTCTTGCTTAAGGGGTGCCAGCTTGGAGAAGAACGTTAACGATTGCTAAAAGGGTGCGAGAGAGTCCCGCAGGCGCCCTTCAACCCCCAGCGCCACTATTGCCCCTTTCCCAGGAATTAAGGCGAGCGGCGGCCTCGCGCGCTCGTTCCAGCCAGCGGACCGCCCCGTCCCCCGTACCAGCAGGGGGCAGCCCCTCCGCCCCCCCCCCGCGAACCCGGAGTGAGCCCCGCGCAGGCTCCAAGCTGCCTCCGGTTTCAGCCGACCCGGCGAGCCCGCCCCCCGCGGCCCTTCGCGCGCCCCCGCAGCCCGGGCCGGGCGCGCCCACCGGTGGGCCGGGCGAGGAAGACGAAGCGGATCCAGCTGGGCCCCCGCTCCTCCACCGCCAACAGCGTGAGCGGCTGGCACTGCAGCCCCGTCTCCTCCTGCACCTCCCGCCGCAGGGCCTCCACGACGGTCTCGCGGGGCTCCATCCGGCCTGCCGGCAGGTACCACCTCCCGTAGCACTCGGGCTTGGCCTCCTGCATCACCAGCACCTCGTTCTGCGCGCGGGAGAGAGAGAGGGAGGGGGCGGTCAGCGGGCGCCGCGCGGGGCGGGGGCGGAAGCGGGGCGGGGCTGGGCTCCGGCGGACCTTCTCGTTGAGCAGCACCGCCAGCACCACGTAGCAGACATTCCCCCGCAGGCGCGCCAGCTCGGGGACGCCCAGGTCGCAGCCGCCCGCGGCGGGCACCGGCCACCCCTCGCCGCCCAGCAGCGCCACCAGCTCCTCCGCAGCCATCACGCCGCCCCGGGACCGTTAGGGCGGGCGAAGCGCGGCGCCTGCGCAGGCCCCACCCGTCACGGCCACGCCCCTGCCGAAGCCCCGGGCGCCTTTCCAACCCGCTGGCGGGATGCCGGAGCGGGCCCTTTGAACTGAGCGGCAGGAGACTGTCCAGGACAAACGTGTTTATTTAAAAGCTAAAATTACAAAGGCGCTTGGCGTACCAGCAGGCCCGAGTCAGCATCTTCACCGGCAGAAGAGGAGGGAGCGCGAAATGGGAGTATGCCCCGCATGGAACACGGAAGCCCTTGGGGAAGAGGCGCAGTAGCGCTCCCGCTTTGGCTTGATCGCAGGGGCCAGAAACCAGCAGCACCAAACCGATACTCCAGGCTGAGGGAGCAAGCTGGGCTAAGCGGAGGCCCGGCTTCTGGCTCTTTATGTCCCACGCGAACCGTTGTTGCGTCAGGTCAGGCACCGTGCCCTCACGTTGAGACTCGGGACCACCACATCAAAAGGCAGCACCAAAAGCAGGGAAGAGGGCCGTCACTTGACGGAAGAGGGGCCGGTCCCCGAGTTCACCCGCACGAGGCACAGATGCTCAGTCAGTCGCAGTCCCCAAGGCACCCAGAGAAGCTGGCCACTTTCCTCCACAGCCAAAACTCAACAATAAGGCGGGTGGTCTGGGTGTGGAAAGACAGAAAGAGGCGACGGGCCCCTGAAGCCTCACCCCCGGGGCCAGTGCTGCCACACAGCTCAGGGGCTTGCCCACCGTGCCTCTCCCCGGGAAGCCTGGCTGTCTTGATCCGGCACCTTCTTCCGGGAACGACTTCGCACCACCCGGGTAGCACCCTGCCAAAAGAACGAAGCAGCGATGTTGGGGGAGTGCAAGGAAGAGGGAGGCCTGGTCCCTCCTCCCCGGTCACAGCGAGCCAATGGGCTCCCCGCAGACTCTGTAGACCTCTTCACCTCTTTGGCCGGTGGCTTCTTTTTCCCCCGGCGAAGGCTCTGGCTCCTCCTCGGCGGCTCAGGCAGAGCGAGGTCCTCACAGCAGCCTCTCGGAGTGGCGGACAGTTCCGAGTCTGACCAGCAGTCCTCGTGGCCACCGGAGCCCGGCTGCTGCATCGCTGGCCTGTGCCCTACGCAGCAAACAGGCCAAAGCAAGACTCAAGAGAGCAACCGGCTGAACCTGTATCACCGCATGTCCAGCGTGAAGCCGGGTGCATGGCATCCCTAACTCAGTGAAGGAATGTGTGATCCCCGCCGAGCAAGACTGAGGTTAGGATTGGGGTAACAGATTACTTACTTCCAGCAAGACCCCTGCACTGAGGCAGTGCAGAACCCAAAGAAACCAGGCTATGGCTGAACCCAGTGTCTGAACTAGTATCTCCAACTAGAGAGGGAGCAATTTTTAAGAAATCTGGCTTGCCTAACATTTGAGATCTCTCATCCTTTTGCCTGGAAAAAGAAACTATAAAATTTATGCTGGATTCTTGACTAAAAGCAAAGCATTTGGTGCAGAATTTGCCCCCATTTTAAAGAACTCAAGAGGAACACTTCAGTCTTAAAGACACCCCGGAAATCAAGCTCTGCTGAAGGAACATGATTTGATTTGGGCGCTGCCCAACTCCAGAGCAACTCTAGGTGGCTCACAGTGTAAAGCACAGTACAGACACAGCAACAGACGAGTAACACAATGGCAGTTTGGACATCATCAAAACAAAACAAAACAAAACAAGTCACCTCTAACAGGTGTTTCATCCGCCCTGCCCCAAGGCCCGGAAGAACAGCCAGGTCTTTCAGGTGTTCTGGAAGACCATCAGGGTGGGAGCTGTCTGACCTCGGGGGGAATTCATTCCAGAGGGCAGGTACTGCGACAGAGGTGTGCTTCCTGGGTCCCAGAAGATGGCAGAGTTTGATCAAGGGGACCTGGAGTGCACCCAGTCGGTTGGCTCTTACTGGCCAGGCAGAAAGTGCAGGAGATAGGCAGTCCCTGAAACAACCAGGCCCCGTGCCAGGGAGGGTTTTGTAGGCGATAACCAGCACCTTGAGTTGCACCCAGAAGCAAACGGGCAACCAGTGCAACTTGTGAAGCAGGGGTGTTATGTGGGCATGCCAAAGCTTGAGAGGCTTTCAAGGGCAGCCCCACGTAGAGCACATCGCAATTGTTGAGCTGCCAGGTAACAAGAGTGAGTTACTGGAGGGCCACCCAATCCAGGAAGGGGTGCAACTTGCACTCCAGATGGAACTGTGCAAAGGCTTTGCTCTTCCAGGAGCTGAGGGTCCACGCAGACCCCCCGATTGTGCACCACGCCCGAATGGGGAAGGGCAACCCCACCTCGGAGTAAAGACGCAGGACCTGCAGCCTTAGGCGGTCTCAACAGCCACAGCCGCTCAGTCTTGGCAGGACCGTGTCAGAGTCCGTTCCTCCCCATCCACCTTTCACAGCTTCCAGCCTTTTGGCCTGCCAGTGCTCCCTGGTAAATTACACACACGCAGATTTGTACATACATCTCAAGACTGAAAGCTGCAGCAAAAGTGACAAATATCTACAGAAGTCTGTAGGTTTAGTCATGGCAACTGGATTTCTTTCTTTTGGTTGAAATGTTTCGCTGCTTGTCCAAGTAGCTTCTTCAGTCTGGGCAAAAGTTGGCGAGGGGACCCCATATACGTCTTCCAGGGTGGCTGTATTGACCTTATACCTGATTGGCTTGTTAATTGGGCAATTGAGGTGTAGATAGTCTTTACTCCTAAAACCTTTATTCATCCCCAAGTGGATGTTAAATGTGGCCTTGCCGGTGCACTTGTGAAGTGGTCTTCATCTTCCTGGGGACTAATGAAAGAGCAGCATGATAAATGGGGGACAAGTTGTGCCTGAGGCCTCCGCCTCTGTTGAGGGAAGGATTTTCCACTTTGGCATGGATGGATTCCTTAACCCCTCTCTCAAGCCACCTATCTTCCCTGTCCAAAATGTGAACATTAATGTCCTCAAATGAGTGTCCTTTTTCTTTTAGATGAAGGTAAACTGCTGATTCTGGTCCTGTGGTGTTGCTCCTCCTGTGTTGGGCCATCCTCTTGTGCAAAGGCTGTTTGGTTTCTCCAATGTAGAGCTCAGAGCACTCCTCACTGCACTGGATTGCATATACTGCGTTGCTCCTCTTATGTCTTGGTGTTGGATCTTTAGGGGTCCAATTCAAGGTGTTGGTTATCACCTTTAAAGCCCCACATGGCATGGGTCCAGGCTACCTGAGGAACCACCTCACCCCCGTTACATCGACCCGCCCTACCCGGTCAGGCAGAGAGGGCAGGCTACAGTCCATGAGGGATTGCTGATTGGCAGGGTCCAGGAGGAGGGCCTTCTCTGCCGTGGCATCCGCCATTTGGAACAGCTTACCCCCAGAGGTAAGACAGGCCCCCACTCTCCCGGCCTTCCAGAAGTGGTAGGAGACATGGTTATGCCGCCTCGCTTGGCATGGGAGGGGGGATAGCCATTCATGGGGGTGGCTGGCAGCGTGATGGTGCCAAGGATAAGATCTTATTGCCATCTTGAATTTTATATTTTTGTATTTCTATACTTGTGCTTGTATTTATGTGCATTTATACTTGTTTTGATATTATATTATAGTGTTTTTATTGATTGTCATTTTATTATCTGTAAGCCGCCCAGAGTCGTATACGAGATGGGCGGCAGAGAAATTTGACAAACAAACAAAGAAACAAAATGTTATTTGAACCTAGCCTTGGGGGATTTTAAAAACACCATCTATGGTTTTATGTCTTAAGGCACCCTTGTCACCACAGAGAACTTGCTATTTCCCAGACACCTATCCAAACATCCTACAGCTCCACAATGAAGGTTTTCTTACCGATTGGTCGCCGGCACAGCTCCCGTTCCTCCAAATAGAGGGGATCTGAATAATGCACTGTGGCTGTTTCTGGGATGGAACGCAAGTCCTGCATGCTGAAGCTGCGTAAACGTCCTGCCAGGGCACCCTGGCTCTAACCAGGAGACAAGAGGGGAACGGGTGGGCAAGACCATTTATTTGCTCTCCCAGAATCAAGGGAGGGGAAATTACAGCATTTCAGAGAAGAGGTTCCTCAGTCAGCACACAGTTCCCGATACTTAAGCCAAACTACGTGTAGGGGGAGGAAATATGGTAGAGAAGGCTGACGAGGTGAATTAGGTTTCTTTTAGGGGATTCCCCAGAAGCATGAAGAGGCGAGACGGCCTGTCTTAGAAATGCAAAAACCTCTGTGGTGGGATCTTCTCAAGGAAGCTCCGTTCCAGACAAGGTGCCAGCCCGCCCCAGAGTGGGAACCAGCCTGTGCTCGGAGGTATAAGCCACCCCTAAATCCTAAGCCATGCTGTCAGCAAGATCTGGGAGACAAAACCCAACATTTTCCACCCACGCGGGTACAAGCTGCCAACAGGGCATGGAATCCTGGAGGAAAGCAACCCAATACCGCCTGGTTACCAAAGGTGATTTTGGGGCGAGAAACCTGCTACTGCAGGAAGGAATATACCAGCACAGCCTGCGTGGCCCACCGTGCTGCGAATGAATTTGTCTTCTGCCTAGGAGCACACTGGCAGCCCCCCTCTTCCTCAATCTCCTCCGCTGCTCCAGGCCCAAGCTATCCTCCAGACCAGTCCCACCAAGAAATCAGAGCAAAGGAAGCATGAGGTTACCTTTGCGGCCACCTGGACAGCTGCTGTGGCTGCCACATCGATGCTCTTCTTCCCAAAGCTCAAGAGAGTCTCGTAGCCACGCTCTTTAGCCTGGAGGATGAAGTGGTCAATCTCCTGCAGGAATTCACAATTCACAGGATCAGAGGAGGGGCCCCAAAGGAACCATTCCCTCCACATTTCCCCCACACATCTCCTGCCACAGGCTAGGAAAGTGCTCTCCAGCTGCCACTCACTTGCCGGAAAGGGGGGAAAGTGGTAGGCCTGGCACCCAAACAGCCACTTCTCCCTCTCCCCCTCCTGCTTCTTGGCATGGGTGGCAGGGAGATAGCTACTTTTGTGCCAGTGGCGTGATCACTATAGAAATTGAAAGACTGCCAGAAGACCCCCCAATCTGTACCTGTTCCCACAGGAGGCCTCCTCCCAGCTCTGACCCCTATTCGGCCTTGTTGGCAAAATGCAGGCGGCGTGTTCTAAGCTGGCATAATTTCGTGCAGGCTCAGAGCCTGCAGAAAAGCCCTCTAAGGACGCAGTTGGGGAATGCTCCGTTACTTTCATTGAAAAAAAGGTGGATAACAGGACAAAGGTCGCAACGGGCACCTGCTCCCTGCTCTGCAAAGACGGCAGCCTGGACCAGGAGGATCGTTACCTTTTCTCTGCTGGACAACGTGGGGTGCACAAACTTGCGGTACAACAGGCTGGCCCCCCTTGTGTAAGGAGACAGGAGCCACACCACAAAGGCCATTTTGATCTCGTAGTAGAAGGGGAACCTGCAACCAAAAAGACGGGTTGGCCCGGCTGGCTTCTTCAGGGGTGCCTGGCAAGCTGCTGGACCAAGAGGGCTGTATTCAGATCCAGGGAGGGTTAGAGGAAGGCTTTCTGTGAACTCGGAGACGATCCGGGAAGGAAAGCAAACCTTTTCGGACCCGGCTTCTCCGGCCAACGTTTCGTCCACGTGGCTCTTCGGAGAAGAGTGCAGCCCTCCAAAGGCTCCGAGAAGGGAGCGTCAGCTTCCGAAGACAGCGTTCAGAAGGGAGCCACGTGGAGGAAACGTTCGCCGGAGAAGCCGGGTCTGAAAAGGACTCGGCAAAGGCAGCCAGGCGCTTCTGCTTCTCCCGCGGCGGCTGGGTGAAAAAGGTGAAAGGTCGGTGCAGGGAACTGGGAGAGGCGGCAGCTGGGTGAACGAATGCGGGCTGGGGAGGCCGGAGCTTGCTATGGGGGCTGGGCTGGATCTTCACGTGGCCGGGCCAGGGAGGCTGGAGCCGGCTGCAGCCCCAGAGCCGCGCGGTTCCGGGTCTGCTTGTCGCCCCGCAAGGCAGGGTATGGGGCTTCCAAAAGGGCAGAGATGCGGGGGAGATAGGTGGGGGGGGGAGTTGAAGGCAGTGTTCGGGGCTGGGAGGGACCAAGCCCGGAATGGCTTGGATTGGGATGGGTGGTCAGGCTGACAACCAGTAAAATTCACTTAATGATGGCAAGGCAAGTTGCCAGGATTCCTGTCACTAAGCGATGTCATCTTGCTTTACAACCACATTGCTTAGTGACGGAAATTCCTGGTTCAATTACCATTGTTAAATGGGGACTACCTGTACTGTTTTGACCCTGGCCCAATCAAGTCAATCAATCAGTCTCTCCCAAGCAAGAAAAGCCAGAGCAAGACCAATACACCACAGCATCCCGCCGACGGGTTCACCGCGAAGGCCATCCTGCGATTGAAGCTGCCAAGCCGACAAGGAGGGCTAGATCCAATTTGCCTCTAAACATGCTCAGAACCAGTTAAAATTGTCTCACCCCCCACCCAGAAGACTCATTGGCTACATCACCTTAAGCAGTAACAGGCTGACTTAGGACTTAATGGGGTGGTAACTCAGCCAACTCTGGCCTTTTCAACCAAGCTGACTTTTTTCCCCCTCAGCCTCATTTACTGAAAAGGCTACTGCAAGTATAAATTGGGAAACCCTTGAAAGGAGAGCACAGATGTAATGAAATAAAAAGAGGTGAATAGCAAACTTGGATCTGTCATGATTTCTGTCAAAAACAACATGGAGTTTTATTTTTTCAGCAGCAGCATCCAGTGGCCTTGCCCAGTATCCATCCTGGTGGCCAAATAGTTCTGGTAGTAGCTCAAGCCAAAGAGAGCAGCAAAAGACTAACAATCCGCTCGAGTCACAAATGGAGTAGAGATGGCAAGCCATTGGCTGGAAAAACACGGGGCCAAAGCACCTCCCCTCCCCTCAAATGCAGTGGAAGATGAATGACTTCCCGGCAGGACGGTGCAAGGACCAGGGTTGTAATTGGGGGGAAAGCGGCTGGAAGGTGTTGCCGCGCAGTGCTCCTTTCTGCTTTAGAATCCAGACTGGCAGTCGGTCCAGCTGAAGCCCTCCTGACATCTTGGAGCCGAGAAATAAATCACTCACCAGGAAACGAAGGTATCCGTGATGGTCTCGGTGGCCATGAAGAGCGCAAAGACAATCCAGTACATCATCCACCGCACCTGAGAAGAAGTCCGAGCAGGCGTCAAGAGGCCCAGGGGCCCTCGCGGGTTGGAGCGGGGCCGGAGCCTGGTTTGGCCCCTTCCTTCCTTCCGGGGGCTTAGGGGACGGGGAGACCACTCCGCCAAGCGGGAGGGCCCCGGAGAGGACGGGCGTCCTCCCCCTCGCAACTACATCGCGTGCCAGTGAGGAACCAGCAAGCAGGGAGGGAAGCGCCCGCCCCGTTTCTTCCCCACGCCCTGGGCCAACGGAGGAGGAGGAGGAGGAGGGCGGCGCGACGGGACTTCGAGGGCCGGAGGGAGGCCCCGGGCTGGGGGTGAAGCCCGCGAGCCAGCCCGGCCCCCCACTTACGTACTCCCGGACGTCCTTGTTCCTCACGGCCTTGTAGGAGGCGTAGGCCGGGTAGAGCGTCCCCAGCAACAGCCTGCAACGGAAGGGCGGCGTCAGGCCGGCCGGCCAGCCTCGGTACGCGGCGGCCAGCAGCGCCAGGCAGGACCGCCGCCCGGAGCGCAGCGCCGCGGCCTTCAGGGCGCCCAGGACCATGGCCGGCGGAGGGACGGAGGGAGGCCGGCTTCTCCCGCGGGGCCGCCCGGGAGCCGCTCCCGCCTCGCCTCGCCTCCCCCCGAGACCGGCCCGACCGGTCCCGCCAGCGGCCCGGGCGCGGCAGCATCCGCACGCCGGGTGAGCCCCCGCGCCCAGCCGCCCGCGCCCCGCTCCGCCCCGCTCCGGACTCACTGCACGGCGCGGCTCAGCGCCCAGGCCACCATCTCTGGCCGCCGCGCTCTAACTGCCCGCGCGCGCCGCCATTGGCCGCCTTTATCCCCGTCCGCGCGCCCGGCCAATCGGATCGCGGCGGGGCGGGGCGGGGGCGGGGGCGGGGGTGGCCCGGACCAGACCAGACCAGACCGGACGGTCCGTCCGTTGCGGCGGCGGACTCTGGCCTTGCCTCTCTCCGCTGGATTTCGCGAAAGGCTCGGTTAAACCGGCAGATCTTCTCCCGGATGATCTGCCCTCACCCGGAGGGCCTTCCCAGTGTGCCGTCGGCGCCGCGGTAACGGAGCCCACCCCGGCGGCCGGTCGCCCTCCCCTCCGCCTCCCTCATCGCTTCCCCGCCTGAGAGCGCCGGGCCAGCGAAGGGCGCCGCCAGAGCGGGCGAGCCGCGGGGTGATGGCTCGAGCGTGCAGCGGTTTGCCGCCTTGGCTGGCCGCGGGTGCACCGGGGCGCAGAGGCGTCGGCCCCTCAGAGCCCCGCTTCCGCTTCCACGGAGGGCCGTGGGAATGCCGCGGCTTGCCCGTTCCGAGCTCCGCGGGTGGAGAGACCTCCCGGCCTTCGGACCTCCTCTCCGAGGCCCTCGCGGCGGCGCTACCTAGTCCTCGTCCAGGCCGCTTGTTCCTTTAAAGGGGGCCGTTTTGTCTTCTGGGTACCTTGAATGCTCCACCTCGAAGCCGAGCTGCTCCCACGAGCGGAGGCCAGTACTGAGGAAGTCCATATTTAGCACGTTAATTTAATTTACTGCACACCTTTGTGTCTCACCTAGGAGGAGATTGTGTTAAAAGAGTTTCAACATTTTTGCTGTGAAAGGCAGGCGGCGTTCTCCTGAAAGCAAGCAATGTTTTTGAGTTCTCTGAGGAATAGAAATGTCCAGTTGGAACCAAAGGCCCGGCCAAACCAGCTTCCTGGATCTTGCAATAGCCAATAGTTACCCCAAAGAATCCATTCAAATAGGGCATGAGTACAAGAATATCTCCTTTGTGTGTTCTGTCCAGTAATGTGAGTTTTCCAGAAATTGGTTTAATTAATCAATTTATTTATTTATTCATCACATTTATATCGCCGCCCATCTCCCCCACAAGGAGGGACCCTGGGCGGTTCACAATAAAGCCATTTAAAATTCAATAAAAGTCATAAATAAATACCAATAATCAATAAAAATATATAAAAATATAAAATTTGTTCTGGAAAATTTGCTTTATTAGTTATGTGGGATTGCCAGTCAAGATGGCTCTGCAATCAGATGGCTATCAGCAGTTTCTGGCCGCCTCCTATAATTTGTTTGGTAATTGTTTGTTTGCTATGGTAATTACTACTCTGGAACCAGAAACTGGTGATTATGAAGCATTTGATCATTGGAGAGGACTTGCTTGTTACCTGTCTGGTCAGCAGCTAAGAAAATTCTACCACCATCTTCCCCCACTAAAGCGACAATGCCAGCAGTTCCTGTAAAAGGCCTTCAAATGAGAGGATGTAATGGTTGCAGAACCTCAGTTGCAATTAAATTCGATCCACAAGCTTTTACTTGGAAAATCTATTTAATGCTAGGTTACTACAGTACAGAGAAAGCTGTGAATGGAAAAGCCCGCGGTGTTCTCCCAGGTTATACGTTTGAACAGCTTGAAATTCGCTCCCTCTCAAAGTTCCGAAATCCCCCTTGAATGCAAGCGACCCCCCTTCTTGTGCCAGGCAGCTCTTTCTCAGCCTTCCACAGCATAGCAGATGTTTCTAGCCGCTCCAGTGTCCTTGGCTACTGATAACCCAAACAAGGTGGTTTCACAGCTCTGGAATGCAACTGGCATCTCTCAACCCGGCTTAATACATTCATGCATGCGAGTTGATCTGATGTTTTGAAAACAACGTAGGATCAAAGGAGCATGACAGTGGATATAAAAGCTACTAAGAGCACCAGTTTGGCGTAGTGGGCATCGGGCTAGAAACCGGGAGACCTTGAGTTCTAGTCCTGCCTTAGGCACGAAGCCAGCCGGGTGACCTTGGGCCAGTTGCCCTCTCTCAGCCCAAGGAAGAAGGCGGCGGCCAGGGCAAACCGCTTCCAGAAACCTTGCCAAGAAGACTAAAGGGACTAGTCCAGGCAGTCAACACTGACTCAAGGCAAAAGAAGAAGGGTGGAGGGAGCTATTAAAGGCACTGATAATACTGTAAGTTCCAGACCGAATGTAGCAGACAACTGAATATTAATTGGAATATCATGCAAGTCAGTAGGCACATCTAGAATTGGTTTACCGCTAAGATTCTTCAGGATGCAATCGCATCTCTGGGATCTCCCTCTGCTCAGTCTAGATCACTGGAATCCCAGAGGAAGCTGGGAAGAGCAGCCAGTCTGTGGCAATAGGACCTTTGCCTGGAGATCAATGCTGAGAGGGCTCCTCATGCTGCAGCATTTCATTTTTGTACAGCTGAGAAGCCCTGCTGGGCATTTATTAGTTTTGCTCTGAGAAATGAAATCTTGCGGAAGACTCAATCTGATCTGCTCCCCCAATTGAATCGTGAATGGAAAGATTCCTATTACGTTTTCCCTAGATTCTGCTAAAAAGGCTCAACAACACAAAAAGTTGCTCAATAACATAAAAAATAATATCAGAAAATAAACTTCATCGGGTTTCTGGCTATGTTTGTTTTGAAATTAGCAGAAATGCTCAGAAATTATTTCATAATCACATGGAAGCAGAAAACTCTATTTTTAAGCTGCTGTTTTTAATTTGATTTTAATCTGTTCATTGCTTGGCAGGAGCCAGCATGTGTTCGTCAGCAATAACTTAGATCAACCTGATCTTTTTGATAGAAGGACCAATGTAGTTGATCAAAGAAAGCAGTAGTCATAGTGTACCTTGACTCCAGCAAAGCATTAGACTAGCTCCCACGAAATTTAATTGTGAAGATGGCCAAAAGTGGATTGCACTATGCTGCCATTAGATGGATCCAGAGCTGGTTGTACCCAGCCCCACCAGGTCTTGCAAAATGGGCATTTCTCTGCAAACGGTGTCATCTAATGGGATCCAGGAGGCCTGGCGTCTCAGCTCTGGTGCCGGAGTCTCCCATGGCCCCGGCCCTCTGGAAGGTGGTGAATACCCCTCAGGTGCAGGGGCATATGTGGTCAAGCAGTTGTGAGATGCCTTGATCATTTTAAATTGGTGTTATTTCATGGGTTGCGTTTTTTATTTTTATTGTTGTTTTGCTACCCACCTAGAGTTAAGATGATTAGCCATATAAAGTAAAGGTGTCCGACTCTAGGGGGCGGTGCTCATCTCCGTTTCTTAGCCAAAGAGCCAGCGCTGATGCAGAACACTGTTACCTTCCCACTGAAGTGGTACCTATTCATCTACTTGCATTTGCATGCTTTCGAATTGCTAGGTCGGCAAGAGCTGGAGCGAGTGCAGCACTCGGGTCTCGAACCGGCGACCTTCTGATCGACAAGCCTGGCGCCTTAACCACTGAGTCATTGTGCCCCCGATTAGCCATATAAATTTAGTAAATAAATACATAAAATCCATGATTTAATGAAAAAAGCTTCATTCTTGGCCCGTTATTCAAAAATTTATAAACATTCTCATTAAAGATGGTTGAAGATTTGGAGGAAATGCTTATCAACTTTGTAATGAAACAAAACTGGGTGGAATAGCTAATACTCTAGAGCAAGGTTTCTCAACCAGGGTTCTGTGGCACCCTCGGATTCCGTGAGAGGTCAGTAGGGGTTCCCTGGGAGAACACGATTTATTAAAAATATTATTTCAAATTCGGGCAACTTCGCATTAAAGAAGTAAGTATCGTTCTTTATTTTCAGTTTAAGAACACTGTTAATGCAGATATACAGGCCTACCCATGAAATGAATATAATCATTTTGTAACTTCTGGCCTATATTTGAGCCTGAATGTGCAGGGGTTCCCCGAAGCCTGAAAAATATTTTAAGCGTTCCTCCAGGGCCAAAAAGTTGAGAAAGGCTGCTCTAGAGGACAGAAACAACACTCAAAATTGAGAAGTTAGAAAAATAGACTAAAAGTACAATTTCCTACAAAACCCTTCACTTAAGAGATGAAGAATAGGTTGAACAGGTTGAAAAAGATTTTTAAATTCTAGTTGATTGCAAGCTGCATATAACTCAGCAATGTGATCTGGCTACTAAAAGGATGAATTATTTGACAGGAAGTATGGTTGCTAAACCACGGGGAGCAATAGCAATTGAGAGCCAGTTTGGCGTAGGTGAAGGTGCTGGCCTAGAAATCAGGCGCCTGAGTCCTGCACCTCCCTCGGCTATGAAAGCTGGCTGGGCGACCTTGGGCCAGTCCCTCCCCCTCAGCCCTAGGAAGGAGCCAATGGCAAACCAGGAGACTGAGAGTTCTAGTCCCGCCTTAGGCATGAAAGCTGGCTGGGTGACCTTGGGCCAGTCCCTCCCTCTCAGCCCAACCCACCTCACAGGGTGGTGGTTGTGGGGAAAATAGGTGGCAGGAGATATATTAGGTATGTTTGTCACCCAGGCAGGGATAATAACAACAGTAGTAGTAGTAGTAGTTCTGTATTAAAGTTAAAGGTTCCCCCCGCACATTTTGTGCAGTCGTGTCCAACTCTAGGGGCCGGAGCTCATCTCCGTTTGTTAGCTGAAGAGCCAGCGCTGTCCGAAGACGCTTCCGCAGTCATGTGGCTGGCATGACGCACGCGGAACGCTGTTACCATCCCACCGAAGTGGTACCTATTTACTGTATCTACTTGCATTTGCATGCTTTCAAATTGCTAGGTTGGCAAGAGCTGGGGCGAGTGTGGGGGCTCACTCCGTCACGTGGGGCTAGGGATTCGAACCTCCGAACTTGCAATCTTCCGATCAACAAGCCTGGCGTCTTACCCGCTGAGCCACCACGCCCCTATAGTTCTGTATTAGTCAGACCCAATTTTAAGTGCTATATCCCAATCTGGGCATTGTACTAAAAATGATTCAGATGACCTGGAAGAGTTTCTGAGGAGGGCAGTGGGGATCCTTCAGGCTTGCCTGGAAACCATAACGAATTTGAAAGAACCGAGTGTGCTTTACAAGAGAAGTGCTTTACAGGAGGAGGCTGAGGAGGCTATGGCAGTGCTGCTCAGATATCTAAGCTGATACCTCACAGGAGGAGGTTAAGACCTGTCCTTTCTCATCTTGTAGTGTGCAACGTGGAATAATGGATTGGGGTTGCAGAGCCCAATTGAATATTAGAAAAAAAACCGAGCCACAAGAGCAGTTGGGCCACGGAGCCAGTGACCCAGACCGGATGTCTTCAAGCCAAGGGTGGGCAGCCATCTTACTGGGAAGCTTTAGTCTGCATTCCTTCACTTAGTAGGGTGCTGGACAATAGCCGCAAGGCCCTCCCTAGACCCCTTCCAACTAGGAGTCTGAAACCCCACGATTGTTTAGCATGTTGCAGGAATGAGGTCTAAGGCCAAACCCACCCTGATGCCCCTGACACGGGACCAGAAGTTCGGTTCCAGCCTTCGTTCTTGCTGACCGAGCAGCTCAGAAGCAGGTCTGCATAAGAGGGCCACTGTGTGGGTGAAGCACCAGCATTTAATCAGTTTACTGATTGGATTCATGCATATTTGCTGAAGTCCTACTGATTGTTTTAAAATAATTTTAACAGTTCTCAGAACGTTTTGTTCATGCACAAGAAACAATTCTTAGGATGCCACTTATGATGGGTATATGTGTGAACATAAGGCCACGTAAAGGGGTGTGGTGGCTCAGCGGGTAAGACACCAGGCTTGCCGATCGGAAGATCGCACGTTCGGAGGTTTGAATCCCTAGCCCCGCATGAAGGAGTGAGCTCCCGCACTCGCCCCAGCTCTTGCCAACCTAGCAATTCGAAAGCATGCCAATGCAAGTAGATCAATAGGTACCACTTCGGTGGGTAGATAACAGCGTTCCGCGTGCGTCATGCGGCCACATGACCGTGGAAGCGTCTTCGGACAACGCTGGCTCTTTGGCTATCAAACGGAGATGAGCACCGGCCCCGAGAGTCGGACACGACTGCACAAATGTGCAGGGGGAACCAGCCAAGTAAGCTGCACAATACAGGTAGTCCTCGCTTACCAGCCACTCGTTCAGCGACAGAAGTTGTGAAAGTGCTGAACAAGGGGGACTTACGACCGGTCCTCGAAGTTTCAGCCATCACAGCGCCCCCACAGTCACATGATCGCGATTTGGGCGCTTGGCAAGCGGCTCACACGATGGTTGCAGTGTCACGCAGACACGTGATTGCCATTTGCGACCTTCCCTGCCGGCTTCCCACAAGCAAAATCAATGGGGAAGCTGGCAGGGAAGGTTGCAAGTCGCTCAGGTAGGTCCCCTGCTGGCCTTCCTGCGCTCGAGCCACACCACACCATCCATCCAGCCTTCCTGGTTTCCTGCAGCCTGCACTGGGCCTCCCAAGCCTTCCTCTGGCCTCCCCCACCCCCTGTGACACCCCCCCACCCTCCTACAGCACCCACAGGCAACTTACCTGGGACTCCCACCGCTTCCTGCTTAATGACCCGCGGTCTTAGGGTTATGACAGCAACTGGGACTGGCAGGAATGTCATCGCTAAGCAATGCAGTCATATAAGGCACTCTACAACTGCATCGCTTAGCAACGGCAATGCTGGTCCTAATTTCTGTCGTAACCCGAGGACTACCTGTAGTACTGTTTAGTTAAATGCAAGTACATAGGTGTAAGTAAATGTTTAAAAACTGATCCCTCGTGTCACAATTTCTCCCCACCCTTCGCCTTTTCTCCCTTATTGTGCGTGTCTGGAGTATTTGTTGTTCAGTCGTTTAGTCGTGTCCAACTCTTCGTGACCTCATGGACCATAGCATGCCAGGCCTTCCTGTCCCCACTGTCTCCCGGCGTTTACTCAAATTCATGTTCGTTACATCGGTGATGCTATCTAACCATCTCATCCTCTGCCCTCCCCTTCTCTTTTTGCCTTCAGTCTTTCTTTTTTCAGGGTCTTTTCCAGTGAGTCCTTTCTTTGCATTAGGTGGCCAAAGTATTTGAGCTTCAGCTTCAGCATCTGTCCTTCCAATGAGCAGTCAGGGATGATTTCCTTTAGGATTGCCTGATTTGACCTCCTTGCAGTCCAAGGGACTCTCAAGAGTCTTCTCCAGAACCACAGTTCGAAAGCATCAATTCTTCGGCACTCAGCCTTCCTTATGGTCCAACTCTCACAGCCATAGGTTACTACTGGAAAAACCCTCACTCGCTGGATCGTCACCTTGTGGTGGTGAGTGGGCTTGTGTGTTCCCAATGAACCCTGTGAGCGAAGCCGTCGGGAGTCATGTACTCCTGGTAGGGTCACCCATGGCGGTAAGGTCCAGGGGGAGGAACCAGACAAAGAACGATCCAAGAAAGTCCTCAACGGCAGAACAGGCGGAAGATAACAAGGTGTATTGTTACAACAGGTGCGAAGGCGGATGAAGGCTGCAGCAGACAAAAGGTCACCAATCGTCATGGTATCCATGCCATTGGATTAGAGCCTTTTTCTGTGAAGGTTGTGTGCTGATCGTTGTGCACCGATCTCCACACATAAAACAAATTCACGCACAGGCGTCTTCCAACCACACCAAACCCAAAACAACCAAAAGTCCCATGGCGATTGACGAATGGCAACAGGGGCAGGACTGTGAAATCCGGAAGCTCCTAGTCATGGACCAGCACATGGGCGGTGGATACGGATTCAGTCGCCCTGACTCAAGGATCGAGGCAGTTGAGTAGTTTGGCAGCTGTATCCACGACTGAGCAGCCCTATTTAGGATCCACTCTGCTCACCCCATATGGGGAGGGGGCTAGAAAAGGTGCCCTAAACATAGTCTGCCTCATTTTCTCCCTGACTGGACTACCGCGACCAGTGGGGTCACCATCTAGCGGTCGTAAAAAACACATGAATTTTGGAACATGGAATATACGGACACTGCAAGACAATATGGATAGTGAACGACCTGAACGTAGGACTGCCATTATTGCAAGGGAGCTGAGACGTTTTAATATTGATATAGCAGCACTCCAAGAAACTCAAAGAGCAGGAGAAGGACAGTTGAAGGAAGAAAAAGGAGGTTATACCTTCTTTTGGAAAGGACTGCCTGAACAAGAACGACAAATACATGGGGTAGGCTTTGCTATCAAAAACGACCTTGTGAAGCTCTTGTCAGAAGTTCCCACTGGGATTAACGAACGACTCTCAACTCTCCGAATAAAACTCGCCAAAAACCAACAGGCAACTATCCTAAGTGCTTACGCACCAACACTAGATGGAGATGAGGATATCAAGGAAAAATTTTATACCCAGCTGGACACCATCTTATCAGAGATACCAAAGGAGGATAAAATTATCCTCCTGGGCGATTTCAATGCAAGAGTTGGGCGTGACTTTGATTTGTGGCCAGGGATCATTGGGAAAGAAGGAGTTGACAACAGCAACACGAATGGAATCTTACTTCTGACTAAATGTGCAGAGCATAACCTTGTCAACGAGCTTGCTTTCAATCAACTCTCAAGGAACATCTGCCTATGGAACTTCCTGAAAATGTTGAGGAACACTGGGTTAAATTGAAGACTTCTATTATTTCAGCCTGTGAACGAACTATCGGATAGCAGACTAAGAGACATCAGGACTGGTTTGATGAGAACGATAGTGAGATTGAACATATTATTGACAAGAAAAGGAAAGCCTTCCAGATATGGCAAAAAGATATTAACTGTGCCGTTAAGAAAAAAATCTACGCCAGTGCAAAGGCAGAAGTCCAAAGAAGAACTAGAGAACTTAAGAACATATGGTGGATAAAAAAAGCCCAAGAAACCCAACATTTTGCAGATGCTCATGATGCACGGGGCTTTTTTAATGCCATAAAGGCCATCTATGGACCAACAAACCATGGTACAAATCCCTTACGCTCAGTAGATGGTGCTAAACTTCTAAAGGACAAAGAGTCTATTGCACTGCGCTGGAAAGAGCATTACTACAATCTCCTTAATCGTCACTCTACTGTGGCTGATGAAGTCTTCTTGCAAATCCCGCAAGAACAAATAAGAAATGAGCTTGCAGTACCCCCTAGTTTGGAGGAAGTCAGTAAAGCCACTAAACAAATGAAAAATAACAAAGCTAGTGGACCTGATGGGATTCCTGCTGAAGTCTTTAAAGAAGGCGGGCCTGAACTTTCACAACAACTTCATAAGCTCATCGAAAAAATCTGGATGAGGGAGGAGATTCCAGCAGACTTTAGGGATGCCATAATTATCACTCTCTTTAAAAAGGGTGATAGAACAGACTGTGGAAACTATCGAGGCTTCTCCCTTCTAGCCACAGCAGGCAAAATCCTGGCAAAGATCTTTGCAAACCGTCTCCTATCTGTATCAGAAGACATCCTCCCTGAAACGCAAAATGGCTTCCGCCCTTCCAGGGGAACAGTGGATATGATCTTCACTGCACGACAGCTTCAAGAAAAATGCAAGGAGCAAAACCACCCTCTGTACATGGTGTTTATTGATCTAACTAAAGCTTTTGATACTGTAAATCGTACTGCTCTCTGGACCATCCTTCTGAAAATCGGATGCCCTGATAAATTTGTGAACATCTTGCAGTTACTCCATGACGACATGATGGCAACAATCCTGAACAACAATGGCTCTCAAAGCGATCCATTTAAAGTGGAATCCGGAGTTAAACAGGGATATGTTATTGCTCCAACCTTATTCGCTATCCTCATTGCTATGATTATACACCTTGTTGAAGAGAAACTTCCTACTGGTGTAGAAATTATATATCGAACAGATGGAAAGCTTTTTAATCTTAGTAGGCTGAAAGCAAAAAATAAGGTAATTGCAACTTCTGTTATAGAACTTCAATATGCTGATGATAACGTAGTCTGTGCACACTCCGAGGAAGATCTTCAAACTATCCTAAACATCTTTGCAGAAGCATATGAAAAGCTCGCCCTCTCGATTAACATTAAAAAAACCAAAGTGCTTTACCAGCAAGTTCGAACCAATCCCTCTGCAGCGCCATCAATCCAGCTTAAAGGTGTGTCACTAGAAAATGTCGACCACTTTTCTTATCTCGGCAGCCATCTATCTACAAAAGCCGACATCGACGCTGAAATTCAGCATCGCCTGAGCTCTGTGAGTGTAGCTTTCTCCCAAATGAAGCGTAGAGCGTTTGAGGATCGGGACATTCGCAGGGAGACCAAAATGCTTGTTTACAAAGCCATTGTACTACCAACCCTTCTGTACGCCTGTGAAACATGGACCCTCTACAAACGCCACCTCCAACTTCTTGAAAGATTCCATCAACGCTGCCTCCGAAAAATTCTGCAAATTACTTGGGAAGATAGGCGGACTAATGTTAGCATATTAGAAGAAGCGAAAACCACCAGCATTGAAACAGTGATCATCCAACATCAACTTCGCTGGACCGGTCATGTTGTTCGAATGCCTGACCATCGTCTTCCAAAGCAGCTACTTTACTCCCAACTTAAGAATGGAAAATGGAATATTGGTGGACAACAAAAGAGATTCAAAGATACTCTCAAAGCTAATTTAAAAAAATGTAATATCAGCATTGAGAACTGGGAAGCCCTAACTCATGAGCGTTTCAATTGGAGGTCAGCCTTTATTAATGGCGCTATGGACTTGGAAGAAGCACGAGTACAGGGCGAAAGGGAGAAAAGAGCTAAAAGGAAGGCACGTCAGGCAAACCCTCATCATGACCGTCTCCCACCCGGAAACCTATGCCCTCATTGTGGGAGGTTGTGCGGATCCAGAATTGGCCTTTATAGCCACTTACGGATCCACCGTTAAATTTTACCTTTGGAAGACAATCTTACTCGGCTACGAGTGATCGCCAATGAATGACTGGAAAAACCATAGCTTTAACTATACGGACCTTTGTCAGCAAGGCGATGTCTCTGCTTTTTAATATGCTGTCTAGGTTTGCCATAGCTTTCCTCCCAAGGAGCAAGCGTCTTTTAATTTCATGGCTGCAGTCACCGTCTGCGGTGATCTTGGAGCCCAAGAAAATAAAATCTGTCACTGCTTCCATTTCTGGATCATCTAGTGACACACCTTTAAGCTGGATTGATGGCGCTGCGGAGGGATTGGTTCGAACTTGCTGGTAAAGCACTTTGGTTTTTTTAATGTTAATCGAGAGGCCGAGCTTTTCATATGCTTCTGCAAAGATGTTTAGGATAGTTTGAAGATCTTCCTCGGAGTGTGCACAGACTACGTTATCATCAGCATATTGAAGTTCTATAACAGAAGTTGTAATTACCTTATTTTTTCCTTTCAGCCTACTAAGATTAAAAATCTTTCATACTGCAAGCTCATCTCTTATTTGTTTTTGCGGGATTTGCAAGAAGACTTCATCAGCCACAGTAGAGTGACGATTAAGGAGATTGTAGTAATGCTCTTTCCAGCGCAGTGCAATAGACTCTTTGTCCTTTAGAAGTTTAGCACCATCTACTGAGCGTAAGGGATTTGTACCATGGTTTGTTGGTCCATAGATGGCCTTTATGGCATTAAAAAAGCCCCGTGCATCATGAGCATCTGCAAAATGTTGGGTTTCTTGGGCTTTTTTTATCCACCATATGTTCTTAAGTTCTCTAGTTCTTCTTTGGACTTCTGCCTTTGCACTGGCGTAGATTTTTTTCTTAACGGCACAGTTAATATCTTTTTGCCATATCCGGAAGGCTTTCCTTTTCTTGTCAATAATATGTTCAATCTCACTATCGTTCTCATCAAACCAGTCCTGATGTCTCTTAGTCTGCTATCCGATAGTTTGTTCACAGGCTGAAATAATAGAAGTCTTCAATTAAACCCAGTGTTCCTCAACATTTTCAGGAAGTTCCATAGGCAGATGTTCCTTGAGAGTTGATTGAAAGCAAGCTCGTTTAATAGAATCTTGAAGGGCCAGTGTATTCATTTTACGCCTTGGTTTTCTTCCTTGGAGCCTACGATGAGGGACAATCTTTATGGCCATCGTGGATCGAATTAATCGATGGTCTGTCCAGCAGTCATCGGCGCTCGTCATGGCTCTGGTGAGAAGTACATCACGGCGATCTCTAGCACGGACAATTACATAATCTAAAAGATGCCAGTGCTTCGACCGTGGGTGCTTCCATGATGTTTTAAATTTATTTTTCTGGCGAAAGAGTGTGTTAGTAATGACAAGGTTATGCTCTGCACATTTAGTCAGAAGTAAGATTCCATTCGTGTTGCTGTTGTCAACTCCTTCTTTCCCAATGATCCCTGGCCACAAATCAAAGTCACGCCCAACTCTTGCATTGAAATCGCCCAGGAGGATAATTTTATCCTCCTTTGGTATCTCTGATAAGATGGTGTCCAGCTGGGTATAAAATTTTCCTTGATATCCTCATCTCCATCTAGTGTTGGTGCGTAAGCACTTAGGATAGTTGCCTGTTGGTTTTTGGCGAGTTTTATTCGGAGAGTTGAGAGTCGTTCGTTAATCCCAGTGGGAACTTCTGACAAGAGCTTCACAAGGTCGTTTTTGATAGCAAAGCCTACCCCATGTATTCGTCGTTCTTGTTCAGGCAGTCCTTTCCAAAAGAAGGTATAACCTCCTTTTTCTTCCTTCAACTGTCCTTCTCCTGCTCTTTGAGTTTCTTGGAGTGCTGCTATATCAATATTAAAACGTCTCAGATCCCTTGCAATAATGGCAGTCCTACGTTCAGGTCATTCACTATCCATATTGTCTTGCAGTGTCCGTATATTCCATGTTCCAAAATTCATGTGTTTTTTACGACCGCTAGATGGTGACCCCACTGGTCGCGGTAGTCCAGTCAGGGAGAAAATGAGGCAGACTATGTTTAGGGCACCTTTTCTAGCCCCCTCCCCATATGGGGTGAGCAGAGTGGATCCTAAATAGGGCTGCTCAGTCGTGGATACAGCTGCCAAACTACTCAACTGCCTCGATCCTTGAGTCAGGGCGACTGAATCCGTATCCACCGCCCATGTGCTGGTCCATGACTAGGAGCTTCCGGATTTCACAGTCCTGCCCCTGTTGCCATTCGTCAGTCGCCATGGGACTTTTGGTTGTTTTGGGTTTGGTGTGGTTGGAAGACGCCTGTGCGTGAATTTGTTTTATGTGTGGAGATCGGTGCACAATGATCAGCACACAACCTTCACAGAAAAAGGCTCTAATCCAATGGCATGGATACCATGACGATTGGTGACCTTTTGTCTGCTGCAGCCTTCATCCGCCTTCGCAGCCGTTGTAACAATACACCTTGTTATCTTCCGCCTGTTCTGCCGTTGAGGACTTTCTTGGATCGTTCTTTGTCTGGTTCCTCCCCCTGGACCTTACCGCCATGGGTGACCCTACCAGGAGCACATGACTCCCGATGGCTTTGCTCACAGGGTTCATTGGGAACACACAAGCCCACTCACCACAACAGGGTGACGATCCAGCGAGTGAGATGGAGATCCCTATGGGTCTCCATATCCCTATGGGTAAAGTCTGTGGTTTTCTTTTTGGTTCATATGAACTGCTTAATTATCTTTATTTTTAAAAAGTAAAAGGTGGGAAGATCAGGAAGAGAGATGTTTGACTTTCTGCAGTTCTGCATGAGGAGAGGAGAAGAGGGCCTCCTTCCACTTCTCTCAACACAGAAGGACCTCTCCTCATCCTCCACCCAAGAACGAATGAATGGGTCTATTCAGAAGTTGTTTGCTCAGTTGCATAAGCCCATTTCGAGTGTCCTACTTAATTAAGAGAGAGGCCAGACCAAATGCAGGGCTGCACCCACCTGACCGAAACACAATCAGTTCTGCAGCAGAAGCCCATCCCAGGGTGTGAGCATCCCAGATCCCCCTCAGCCCCACCCCCTCCAGGTTGGGCGCTGCAGCAGCTGCCACTAGCGGCAGCCACCACACCTCCAGTGTAAAAGCCTGACCCGAGCCCAGCCCATGCCCCCGAGGGGACTCCAGAGGACCGGGCCTCGGTGTGCCTGTGAGCAAAACGGGGGTCCAGCTGTTCCTCCGTCTTGGTCGGAAGGTGCCTTGGGAGCCCTCCCCCTCCCATAGCAAAACTGCAGGAGGGTTTCAGAGAATTACTTTTTTCTACATTTTACTGAATACAGTATTAAAATTACATTTACTATATTAATAAATAGCATTTATTACAGGTAAATAGAAGAATGATGGCAGTTTTCAATAAATGTTCTCAGTTCTGAAGAAAGCAAAATCATTTGTACAGTATATGATTTTGGTGTTTCAGATAACATAGCATAATTATATATTTTGACCTCTGCTCTTTAGAAATCAGTGACTATTGAGGATTATTGAGATGTTCATGGCTGAACGAATGAATGAATGAGCAGGCAGGCAGGCAGAGGATGGAGCTGGAGCAGGAGGGTGAGGGGCATGCTCTGAAGACATTGGAGTGAGCATGGTCCATTTTAGGCAAAGCAATTGCTACAGAAGCAAAGAAACCATGGAAGAGAGCTGGAGTTTTCCAGGAACGGAATAGCTGCACAGGACAATTAGGAACTGAAATGGAGGGCCGGCATAGTGCCCATCCCACGTGCAAAAGCCACGTCCCCCAAAGATGCCTGATCTTGAGAACCTGGCAGCCACCTTCCTAGGGGGTGTGACTGGATTGGAACATGCCGAGAACATGATGCTTCTCCGTGAGCTTCTCCATTGGCTGCCTCTGCTTGCTCAGCGCAAGAATAAAAAGGGCACACCCGTAGCTCTGTGCATGCCTAGATAGCTCCACCATGTGGCATCTGCTCCTGCTCAGCCTGCTGTCCGGAGGCCTGGGTAAGCAGCGTGGGGTGGGGCGGGGTGGGGAGGGGGCTGCGCGCAGGTCCAGGAGCCAAGCCAGAGGCACGCACAGCCACCCATTGGCCTGCCACCATCTGGGCTAGGCTTGTCATTCACAGAACCAAAGACTGAGGAAAAGGCTCCTCAGCCTGAGGAAATTCTTGTCCTTCCTTGGAAGGACAAGGTCCTACTAGGCCCCATGAAGGATCTAGAGGCGGGTGTGTGTGTGACATTTCAATTGCTTTATGAAGTACAGTAGCTGTGAAACCTGCCCCCAGCAGTTTATAATCCAGGACTCCGCAGTGGAAAAACCCAACTGAGGCGGAAAAGAAAGAGGCTAGAGAACAAGCTGGTGACCATCCGACTTCCTGTTGGAGACCACCCACGCCATCTCTGGGTGGTCAGCCAGACACTTTCAGAGGTCCTCCGGCAGCGGTGCCGGAGCCCCCTGTCAGCCCATTCTCCTTTTGGCCAAAGAGGAACTTGGGATGTTTCCTTCCCATCTCTACGTCCATCACCATGTTTTGCCTTCAGCTTTAAACAGCCATTTGGTTTTCTCAGTCAACAGAATTCATCCTAGATTCCATGTCTCACCATAAAATCTCAACGTCTTCATTACTTGGGCTTTTAGAGAAAAAAGCTTCCAGAATGTCATGAGGGTGGGAGCCGCATGAATCATCAAATGGTGGAGAATCATTTTGGCATTGGGCGGTGCCTAAATTGAATAAATTAAATTAAATTTTCCAGAGGGCAGGTGAGTAGCCATGCTTCCTGGGTCCCGCAAGATGACATTGTTTGATGTACAGGACCCGGAGAGACCCACCCTGCTTGATCGCACCAGGTGGGCAGAAACAATCCCATCTTCAGAATGAGGGCAATACCTTTTGTAAGGATTGCATGGCTAAAAATGCTTTTATAAATGCTAAAATTCCAGTCTGTTGTTGTAGTCAGACACTAGATTAGCACCAAGGCCATTTTGACACTAGTGACTTATACCATCTTCTTATTAATTAATTTATTTATTTTCTATCCCACCTTTATTATTTTTCTAAATAACTCAAGGTGGCGAACATACCAAATGTTCCTTCCTCCTCCTCTTTTCCCCACGACAACTACCCTGTGAGGTGAGTTGGGCTGAGAGTCAGGGACTGGCCCAAGGTCATATCATCATCTAGCCATCATTAAAGTGATATAAAGCTTCTCTGCATTACTGTTATTTTGGCACAGCAACAGCAGAATGACATGAGTGAATGCTATAAGTCATTAGTTGGAATCTGTGGCTTGAATCATGTCAACTGGATTTCTATTTTCTCAGTAGAAACGTTTCACTCCTTATCCAAGGAGCTTCTTCAGTCTGAGTAAAGTTAGTAAGGGAATCCTTAAATATGTTTCTAGGGTGGCTGTGTGACCTTGCACCTGGGGCTAGGTCATGGTTATTTTAAGATGTTTATAACATCTCAAAATAACCATGACCTAGCCCCAGGTGCAAGGTCACACAGCCACCCTAGAAACATATTTAAGGATTCCCTTACTAACTTTACTCAGACTGAAGAAGCTCCTTGGATAAGGAGTGAAACGTTTCTACTGAGAAAATAGAAATCCAGTTGACATGATTCAAGCCACAGACTGTTCCACCTGGATGACTGAGAACCTTCATCGACTCATTAGTTGGAAATGACCCAAAGTTCAACAGCTTAGTCTCCTACGAAATGAGTTGCGCAACCTTGAGCCAGTCAACATCTTTCACCTAATCTATTTTACAGAATTGCTATCAAAACGATATCAATCAATCAATTTTATTTACAGTCAAAAGGCCCAAAAGATGAAAACGATATACATTTGCCCTGAACAGAAGGGCAACTAAAATTAAGAGTCTATTCTGCTTCTTCTGTCCTCACTGCACGCCATCAATAAAGACCTGGCCTTCTTTCCTTCCCAGTGCTAACGAGCAAGGTCCAGAATGAATGTGCCAAGGGGGCAGAATACTGGTGCAACAACCTAATGACAGCTCTCCAGTGTGGTGCTTTGGATCACTGTGTCCAGACTGGGTGGAACCAAGCCACCAATGGGAGTGTCTGGAACAGAATCACCAATGTAGGTATTGAGGGTATGTGGGAGACAGGAGGAAGACCCACAGCCCGGGCAACGGTCTGATAAGAGGCAGCTCAGTCCGCAGGAGGGGGGAAAGCACGGGAAGCATTTCAGAAGGGACCCCCCTTGGTTTTCCGGAGACTAAAAGAGAGAGGAGGGGAGAAATCCTTTCAGACTCGCAAGAGACTGATGCCCTTACCATAAAGATAGTGCCGGTGCTCCTGGTTGTGCTTCTTATCTGTCCACTGCTCTCCTTGACTGCCAAGGCTCAGAAGTCACCATGGTGAAGTTCAGGGAAGAGGAAATACTGAGGGACGGGGCGAGCGGAGGCCTGGAGAAGAGGTCCTCGGGGGGTGTACATTGATGGATGGGAGCCCATGTCTGGTGGAACCACCTCCAGTTCTTGAATTACCCTTTCTTCCAGGAGGACATGTGTGCAGACTGCAAGCAACTCATCACCATCCTCACGCGCATGGCCAAGGAATCCACCTTCAAGGTGACAAGGGAATTGCATTCATCTACCAGCTCTGTGGGTGGAACCTAACAACACTGCTTGGGTGTCTGCTATTCTTTCCAAGTTTCTCCAGACTCAGATGTGGAGTTTCTTTGTTCTTCTGTCGCATAAACGTGTCCGTGTTTTTCTAGCTGCTGAAGCCGGAGGGCAGAGCCCAGTGGGCTGAGCAGCTCCCAGCTGAAGAGGGAGGCCCTGGGGGTCTCAGCCTTGTCCCAACCCCTCGAGCTCAACCCTCTTCACATTAGTTCTCTCTCAACAGAAAACTCTCCAGAAGTATTTGGAGCACGAGTGTACCAATTTGCCACTTCAGACACTTATCCCACAGTGCCAGGCCTTGGTACAGGACTACTATGCCCGCTTAATTGCCAGTCTGGAAAAACAGCTGGTAAGTAGCTACGACGTCTGAATGGGCAGATGTCTTGGCCAGACTCTTCTTCCAATCTTGCGGAGAAGGCGGTCTCAGGGCTGGGGAGGAGGGATGGCTGCCTTCCCTCAAGACAGGCACGCACTGTATGAGGTTGGCAGTTCCAGGAAGGGTTGGGCAGCGGGCAGCGGCCACTTCTACTGTCCTGGGAAGGCTTTCTCTGTAGGACTCTTGCACCACTCCTGATTGCAGTGGCGCTTATTTAGGCAAGAGCACTTTCCTACGGGCCCAGCCCAAAGGCCAGCAGCACAGCTGCCTCTGCTGGCCATTCCGTAGCCTCACTCTTCCTTCCCACCAGGACCCCGGCAGTGTCTGTGCCCAGCTGGGCGCCTGTCCCGCTGACCTACCGGGGAGCAGGGACGCCTCGGTGCTCTTGCTCACGGGGCTAGGACGGCTCCTTCCGTGGCTGCAAGGCGAGACTCGCATCCTGCCCAGTGGCCACACACAGGTAAGGGCGGCTTCCAAGTTCCCACAGCTCTCCGCTGCTTCTGCCGGGTGGAAAGGAAACCCGGGCCAGGTGTGAAGCCCAGGCCGTGTTCTGGAAGGGCAGAGGGCGCGTGGGGCCCGTCCTTTCTCAGCAATGTAGGTGAAACAGGGAGGGGAGGCCAGGAAAAATGCCCTTCTACTGAAACGTCTTCATTCTTTAAAACTCCGAGCGTTATCTTTTAAACCCTTGACGAAGGCTGAGAGGCACGGTGGATCACAGGCAGGTAGAGTGAAAAAAGAGCAGCCAAGACGAGAGGATCGGGGTTCATGTGGTGAGGAAATGGGGAGGGAGGGGCTTTGCTGCTGCTGGGAATGCCATCGCAGCGGTCAAGGGCCCGTGCCGAACCAGAGGCGTCCTGGCCTCTTGGGCAGAGACTGCCGCGCAGACCCGCTCCAGCGTGGCGCGAGAGTTCTCCAGCCACAGCAGAGGCCTCCCGGTTACAGGCTCTTCTTTTGCTAGGAGCTCCCCCGGGAAGCACTGCCCATCCCTCTGCCCCTCTGCTGGTTGTGCAGGACCTTTATTGGCAAGGCTGAGTCTGTCATCCCCAAGGTATGGTATCACTTCTTCTGGGTTAACGCACACGTGAGGCTGTGCCCTCGGCCTGCTGCAAATCCAGCAGCGAGGGAGGGAGGCCAACCCTGCAAAGGTGGGCCGGGATTCACGCGGGCCGAGGCAGCCGCCGGCAAGGAAGACGCTGCCTAGGAAGGGGAGGGTCCTCCCAGGGATCAGAGTGGGGTGTAGCCCTTTCGCCACAGGGAAGGGACTAACTGAAGCCAGGGGTTCATATCAAAGGGGTTCAGGTTGCTTTGGGGTAAAGGCAAAGCATCGAGCTGGAGCTGCCTGGTCCCTTGTGGGGGGAAGATGGTGCGTTTATAGAATCTGCCATTTGGCCGAGAGAGCCACCAAGCTGCTTCTGACCCGAAACACCCCGGAAGCTGTGTAACGGAGGCAGCCGTCCTTGCCTTGTGGCCTCTTGGCAGCTTGGCTTGGCTTGGCTCGACTTGGAGGGGATCTAATGCAATGGAGGCTCAAAGGGTGTCACAGGGAGTGTACTTTGCACAACTCACCATGAATTGCTTGCAGTGGTCAGGAGCATCGTTAGTTAGTTAGTTAGGACAAAACATTGGAGGAGGGCTGAATGCCAGTTGCAAGAGAGCCGGACTCACCTGTCAGCCACAGTAGAAACCACAGTAGAAGTTTCCTGGACAAGAACAGTTTCAGGACTCTGTTTATGCACTTGAGGAAGTCATCCATACATTTTAGGAATAAAGCATTGTCCATTCTATGAACAAAACTGTGAAAGAAGTAGGTAATATCTCAAGAATCATTTTGTCACGAACTACAAAGTTCAGAAGCTTTCAAGTAAGCCCAGCGAGATTTCTTGAATGAGAGGTGGGACCTCCCTCCTCACATACCCCGTCTTTCCCCAGGCTGCCATTGGCAAAGCCCTGTCCCAACTCTGCCATGTCCTGCCAGCAGCTATTGCTGGCATGTGCCAGTGTCTGATGGAGAAATATACTGTGATCATTGTGGACATGATTGTGAGCAAGCTGGGGCCACGCCTGATATGTGGAATGATGCTCATGTGTGCTGCAGAGGAAAACTGTGGTCCAGGTACGGCTGAGCTCATGAGCCTCTTTCCAACCACCTTCCGCAGCAGGCGGGCCAGGGCACCTGCAGCTCTCCCCTGGCCAGGTGGTAACCAAGAAGCCGTTCCGGGCCCTGCCCCCCTTTCTGCCGCCCTTGCAAGAGCTACCGGTTCCCCCTGTGGGTACAGAGAAGGAACCCCAAGGACAGGACTGACTGCTGACAACCCAACAAGCAATAGGGATATGGGGAACAGGATATGATAGGTCCAGTGCAGAAGAGGCTGTACCCAAACATGGGGAGGGAGAAGGGTGGGACACCTGGGACTCCAGCAAGGAAAGGCTATGCAGTGGCTTGACTGTCCAAAATGGAGATGCCCCAATGTCTTCTCTGAATTAGCGTAGTTCCTTCTTCCCGTCGGGCCTCCAAGCAAGTTACCTTCCCCTGAGTTCTGGTGAATGTGCCAGCTTGGAGAAGGTGGAAGAGTCAGTGAAGCTATGAGAACGTATCTGGTTGCATGTAAATATTTTAATGGCATGAGTAAGAGATTCCTTGGTCTCCAGAAAAGCCAGTCCTCCATATAAAGATGTAGACATGCTACGGTGCCATTGCTAGGTCATCCTGACATTCCTTTGGCTCCATTTCCCTGAAATCAGTATTATCTGGGTTTGGAGACAGCAGCTTCTCCAGTTCAGAGGAGAAGCACTGCAAGGCCTGCAGCAAAATTCTCACGTGGTTTTGGAAAAGGTTGCCTGCTGCTGCGGCTAGCACCTCTCCGGGGGAAGCTGAGGCTGAAAGGGGGTTTTCCTGGGGCAGGGTAAGCTTCGCAGTGCCCTGCAGCTAAGCGACCTGTGCCCGGTGCATTGCCACCGCCCTAATGCCAGCCGCCCCTTGTGCTTCTCCTGGGCAGAGCGCCCACAGGGCCTGCTGCCTGCTTCCGCTGACGGATGCCAGGCGTGTCTCGTGATCAGTGGCCACGCGAAGGCTTCCCTAAGGGCAAACAGCACCAGCATGGAAGTCGAGGCCGCCGTGCTCGCCGCCTGCAGCCGTGCCTTTCCACACTGGCATCAGGTGGGTGTCCCGCGCGACTGCTGCTCTGCTCTAGCTCGGCGTTCAGCCTTTCCCGGGAGTGCAGAGCTAGCCTCTTCCTGCAAGTGTGAGACGGGGAGGCGTGATGGGACTCGGCTCACTGCTTGGTTTATACCGAGGGAAGGTGTCCAAAACCCAGAATTGGTCAGTAGGTCTGCATAATGGCATATTTCAAGGTTTGGGAAACCACAACCTCCATCTTTAATGACAGTTGCATCTTTTCTAAAGATATCTTCAGAACTGCAACAGTGTACTGAGTTTTTGAAAATATTTTCCAAATATAATTAAAAGAATTCCAGCAAAATATCAGGTATGCTGGGAATTACATTGTTTTGAGAGTGTTTACTCTATCCCAAGGGTAGGATTTAAACCCATCAATATCCAGGGAAACCTCTTTGTGTATCTTATTCATATTTGATGTAATTATTTGAGAAATTTGACATGGGATAAAAATTCCTAAATAGCCATTAATTTCAATACATGTACAAAAATAATAATCACTCGCTACAGTAAATGAATAAATAAACCTTTGCCTTTTGGCATCAATTCTGACAGAACATTTAACAGAGATTCCCACAGTTCTCCGATACAAATACCTCAAAGCCAGGATCAAAGTATGAGCTTCAGATATAGGCAATTAATATCAGCATATCATACCAATTTATTTTCTAAGGAATTATGCAAAAATCTATGGATATTATAGTCTTGTCTAATAGCACAACTAAGAATTCTAAACAAATATCAAAAATCAAAGGAGAAGTGGACAGCCATGTCTAGTACCTTTTTGGAGTGAAAAAGCAGATGTAAAAAGACCATTGATTTTTATCTTAAATTGGAGTTCCATAGAGAGTCTGGAACTATTTTATAACTCCTTTGGGAAACCCACATTTGGCTAAGGTAATACATACATATACTCTGTTGTTGTTGCATTGTTTTTTTAATTTTTTGTTTGCTCTATTAAATAAAGGGAAACAATATTTTAAAATGCTGTGAGAATGTAGAAAAGTAGTAAAGAGGCTGACATAGTAGTTGGCATTAGCTGGAGAAACAATAAAATGTACCTAGGGTGAAGAAAAGAAAACGTGGTCCAAAACTGGAGGAGGAAATGGCAACCCACTCCAGTATCCTTGCCAAGAAAACCCCATGGACAGTATCAAAAGGCTAAAAGATATGACGCCGGAAGATGAGCCCCTCAGGTCGGAAGGTGTCCAAAATGCTACTGGGGAAGAGCGGAGGGCAATTCCGAGTAGCTCCAGAAAGAGTGAAGCGGCTGGGCCAAAGCCGAAAGGACGCTCAGCTGTGGATGTGTCTGGAAGTGGAAGGAAAGTCCAATGCTGTAAAGAACAATATTGCATAGGAACCTGGAATGTAAGATCTATGAATCAAGGTAAGCTGGATGTGGTCAAACATGAGATGACAAGATTGAACATCGACATCTTGGGAATCAGCGAACTAAAATGGACAGGAATGGGCGAATTTAATTCAGGTGACCATTATATATACTACTGTGGGCAAGAATCCATTCGAAGAAATGGAGTAGCCCTCATAGTCAATAAAAGAGTGGGAAAGGCAGTACTGGGGTACAACCTGAAAAACGACAGAATGATCTCACTTCAAATCCAAGGCAAACCATTCAACATCACAGTGATCCAAGTCTATGCCCCAACCACTGATGCTGAAGAAGCTGAAGTCGACCGGTTCTATGAAGACCTACAACACCTTCTAGAACTAACACCAAAAAAAGATGTCCTTTTCATCATAGGGGACTGGAATGCTAAAGTAGGAAGTCAAAAAATAACCGGAATAACAGGCAAGTTCGGCCTCGGAGTACAAAATGAAGCAGGGCAAAGGCTAATAGAGTTTTGTCAAGAGAACACGCTGGTCATAGCAAACACTCTTTTCCAACAACACAAGAGACGACTCTACACATGGACATCACCAGATGGTCAATACCGAAATCAGATTGATTATATACTTTGCAGCCAAAGATGGAGAAGTTCTATACAATCAGCAAAAACAAGACCTGGAGCTGACTGTGGCTAAGATCATGAGCTTCTTATGGAAAAATTTAGGCTTAAATTGAAGAACGTAGGGAAAACCACTAGACCATTCAGGTATGACCTAAATCATATCCTTTATGAATATACAGTGGAGGTGAGGAATAGATTTAAAGGATTAGATCTGGTGGACAGAGTGCCTGAAGAACTGTGGATGGAGGTTCATAACATTGTACAGGAGGCAGCAACTAAAACCATCCCAAAGAAAAAGAAATGCAAGAAAGCAAAGTGGCTGTCTGATGAGGCTTTACAAATAGCTGAGGAAAGAAGGGAAGCAAAAGGCAAGGGAAAAAGGGAAAGATATAACCAACTGAATGCAGATTTCCAGAGAATAGCAAGGAGAGATAAGAAGGCCTTCTTAAATGAACAATGCAAAGAAATTGAGGAAAATAATAGAAGGGGAAGACTAGAGATCTCTTCAAGAAAATCGGAGATATCAAGGGAACGTTTTGTGCAAAGTGTAGGAATTCTGGGATGGTAATACCAGAACTTCACGCAGCTTCTTATTAGTATGTAGCAGAGTAGAAGCATTCCCATAAACTTGCACAAGGCTTAATCAGTTCAAAACACAGAATAAACACACTTCACACGTTAATGTAAAGTAACATAAAAAGAGCTTACAATTTTATTGTAACTCACAGTTCCTTAGTAGAAACGGTCCATGTGTGCGAGCAATAGGTTCTGATGTGACCCACATGCTTCTTTAATGTGGCCCACCTGAATGGAAGTATGAGCAACACGGGCAGCCATAGCTGCCATCCTCCATGGTAGGAGATTCGAGCAGAAAGGGGTAGAAGAGAAGGGAACAGGAACAGGAAAACAGGATTCAGCCCCTCCCACACAAAGCAAGTAAGATTAGGTTACAGCAGAGGCTGCCTCCTCCTCCAAGCTTGTGTGAGACGTGCTTGGTTGAAACCCGATATCTCTAACACAAAGATGGGCATGATAAAGGACAAAAAAGGCAGGGACCTAACAGAAGCAGAAGAGATTAAGAAGAGGTGGCAAGAATACACAGAAGAACTATACAAGAAAGATCTTAATATCCCTGATAAATACGATGGTGTAGTCACTGACCTTGAGCCGGACATCCTAGAGAGTGAAGTCAAGTGGGCCTTAGGAAGCATTACCAACAACAAAGCTAGTGGAGAAGACAGTATCCCAGCTGAGCTATTTAAAATCCTAAGAGATGATGCTGTTAAAGTGCTGCACTCAATATGCCAACAAATTTGGAAAACTCAACAGTGGCCACAGGATTGGAAAAGGTCAGTTTACATTCCAATTCCAAAGAAGGGCAATGCCAAAGAATGTTCAAACTACCGTACAATTGCGCTCATTTCACATGCTTAGCAAGGTTATGCTCAAAATCCTACAAGCTAGGCTTCAGCAGTATGTGAACCGAGAACTACCAGAAGTGCAAGCTGGGTTTCGAAGAGGCAGAGGAACTAGAGATCAGATTGCCAACATTCGCTGGATCATGGAAAAAGCAAGAGAGTTCCAGAAAAACATCTACTTCTGCTTCATTGACTACACTAAAGCCTTTGATTGTGTGGATCACAACAAACTGTGGCAAATTCTTAAAGAGATGGGAGTACCAGACCACCTTACCTGTCTCCTGAGAAACCTGTATGCAGGTCAAGAAGCAACAGTTAGAACTGGACATGGAACAACCGATTGGTTCAAAATTGGGAAAGGAGTACGACAAGGCTGTATATTATCACCCTGCTTATTTAACTTATATGCAGAGTACATCATGAGAAATTCCGGGCTGGATGAATCACAAGCCGGAGTTAAGATTGCTGGGAGAATCTGTAGCTTGAATCATGTCACCTGGATTTCTATTTTCTCAGTGGAAACGTTTCGCTCCTTATCCAAGGAGCTTCTTCAGTCTGAGCAAAGTTGGTAAGGGAATCCTAAATATGTTTCTAGGTAGCTGTGTGACCTTACACCTGGGGTCATGGTTATATTGAGATGTTATTTTAAGTCCTTTTATTATCTAAAGGAGGATCGTTAAGATCACCATGCTGCTGTTGAGCTTGTGAAATGGTCTTAATCTTCCTAGGCACAGAAGACAGAGCCGGGAGAAAGATGGGAGAAAGATTGTGCCTGAGGCCCCCACCTCTATTCAAGGAAGGATTTTCCAAGTTGGCATAAATGGATTCCTTGACCCCTCTCTCAAACCACCTATCTTCTCTGTCTAAAATGTGAACATTAATGTCCTCAAATGAGTGTCCTTTTTCCTTTAGATGAAGATAAACTGCTGACTCTGGTCCTGTGGTGTTACTTCTCCTGTGTTGGGCCATCCTCCTGTACAAAAGTTGTTTGGTTTCTCCAATGTAGAGTTCAGAGCACTCCTCACTGCACTGGATTGCATAAACTACATTGCTTTTCTTGTGTTTTGGAGTTTGATCTTTGGGGTGTACAAGCCTCTGTCTCAGTGTGTTGGTGGGTTTGAAATATACAGGTATGTGGTGTTTGCCAAATATCCGTTTTATCTTTTCAGACACGCCAGCCATGTAAGGAATGACCAGGTTCTTCCGTTTACTCTGAGTCTCAGCCCTATCTGTCGCTGTTTTAGGTCTGGTAGATTTAGATTTAGTGAAGGCCCAATTTGGATATCCACAGGCCTTCAGAGCTGTTCTCAGGTGCTGATTTTCATTCTTTTTGGAATCCATGGAGGTGGGGATGGTTTCTGCTCTGTGTGACAAGAGGGGTCAAGGAATCCATTTATGTCAACTTGGAAAATCCTTCCTTGAATAGAGGTGGGGGCCTCAGGCACAACCTCTCCCCCATCTTCCTCCCCGCATTGTCTTCTGTGCCTAGGAAGATTAAGACCATTTCACAAGCTCAACAGCAGCATGGTGATCTTAACGATCCTCCTTTAGATAATAAAAAGACTTAAAATAACATCTCAATATAACCATGACCCCAAGTGTAAGGTCACACAGCTACCTAGAAACATATTTAGGATTCCCTTACCAACTTTGCTCAGACTGAAGAAGCTCCTTGGATAAGGAGCGAAACGTTTCCACTGAGAAAATAGAAATCCAGTTGACATGATTCAAGCTACAGACAATTCCACCTGGATGACTGAGAACCTTCATAGACATATTGCTGGGAGAAATATCAACAACCTCAGATATGCAGACGATACCACCCTAATGGCAGAAAGCGAAGAGGAACTAAAGAGCCTCTTGATGAGGGTGAAAGAGGAGAGTGCAAAAGCTGGCTTGAAACTCAACATTAAAAAAACTCAGATCATGGCATCTGGTCCCATCACTTCCTGGCAAATAGAAGGGGAAGAAATGGAAGCAGTGACAGATTTTATTTTCTTGGGCTCCAAGATCACCGCAGACGGTGACTGCAGCCATGAAATTAAAAGACGCTTGCTCCTTGGGAGGAAAGCTATGGCAAACCTAGACAGCATATTAAAAAGCAGAGACATCACCTTGCCGACAAAGGTCCGTATAGTTAAAGCTATGGTTTTTCCAGTAGTAATGTATGGCTGTGAGAGTTGGACCATAAGGAAGGCTGAGCGCCGAAGAATTGATGCTTTCGAGCTGTGGTGCTGGAGAAGACTCTTGAGAGTCCCTTGGACTGCAAGGAGGTCAAATCAGTCAATCCTAAAGGAAATCAACCCTGACTGCTCATTGGAAGGACAGCTGAAGCTCAAATACTTTGGCCACCTAATGCGAAGAGAGGACTCACTGGAAAAGACCCTGATGCTGGGAAAGACTGAAGGCAAAAGGAGAAGGGGACGGCAGAGGATGAGATGGTTAGATAGCATCACCGATGTGATGAACATGAATTTGAGTAAACTCCGGGAGGCAGTGGAGGACAGGAAGGCCTGGCGTCCTATGGTCCATGAGGTCACGAAGAGTCGGACACGACTAAACGACTGAACAACAACAACAAGGGTGAAGAATCTGTGGAACTTGTTTAATGTGTATTAGAAGGCTGGAATGTATGCAAATGATGCTAAGAACCTGAATGACATGTAGCAACTGTTGTGTATGGTACAACAATACAGTTCCTGTGTACTTATGAATTTAAATCAGAACTTTTAATATTGCCATCCTGGATGATATTTTATATTTATATTTATATTTAAGATATCTTGTTCTTACTGTATTTTAATATCTTTTTACCTTTACTGTAAACCGCCCAGAGTCCCTCTTTTGAGGGAGATGGGCGATGACAAAATTTGATAAATAAATAAATAAATATGGACCTGAAAATTAATGTATCGAAAACCATGGTACTTAGGTTTGACATGAAAAATGGAGTGAACAGTTGCAAGTCCTCTATGCATGGTGAACATCTAGAGCAAGTACATAAATCTGCATATCTTCATAGAATGTTTACTAAAAATGGGATGAAGATGTGCAAATGCCGGTCAAACGATAGTGAGTAGAATGCGGTGAGGAATGAGCGTTTGTCAAAAGAAGTGGAAAGGGGCCTCTGCTCACTTAGATATCTGGAAGGAGAGCTGGGTGTGAAGAGAACCCAGGTGGAGGGTCTGCAGCGGGACAGGGAGCGATGGGTCAGGAAGAAAGGCGGACTGAATACAAGAGGGGATGACGACCCGACCCGTCTGAAAGAAGGCGGAGGTGGCTGGTCGTACAGAGAGAATCCGGCTGCAAAACCAATATAAGGAGGATGAGGAAACTGGTGAAGAGGAAGACCGAGGAAATGGTTCCCGGATGGAATCCTGATTCCATGATGAGATGAGATCCTCAGAGAGAGATGCGATTTTTAAAAAAATCAAAGGCAATGTGTGAAGCACCATCTAGACGTGGTAGTATCAAGGATGGAGAGTTTTATGTCTGTTAGTTTTTCCTGCTTCCCGCTTTTAATTTCTTTGCCTTACTGTTTCTTGTGCTGCTTACCCTGAAAGGGAATATTCCCAGCATGATGGCCATGGAAAAGGCGTGGAAATTCCATTGGCAGGGGAATGGGATGGCTTGAGAAGGGACCAGAGGTGAAGCGTATAGGACAAGCAAGTCTCCCGCATCTATTTTCGGCAGGAGCCGTCGTTTTTACGCCTTCGCCATGCTGACAGGCCCAGCGGCAGGCTGCCTTTGTGGACCAGTGGGGACCACTCCTTGGCCCTGGCCCTGCCACAGCGGACAGTGCAAGGGGTGCCCGGCGCAGGTTGTGGGACTTGGGATGCGAACTCCAGCGGCCTGAAGATGCCTTTCTGTCTTCTCTCCCCGCTCCCCAACTCTTCTTTTGCAGTGCAACCACTTCCTCTGCCGGCACCAGCCAAACCTGTCTGCGCTGCTTGCGAAGCCCGGGGACCCCCACACCGCCTGCCAGGTGCGAAGAGCCGGACGCGGCAGCTCTTCAGGGACAGCCAACCGGCGCTGGCCGCTCCGGCTGCTCCTGAGGCGCAGAGCGACCGGAACTGAACCACAGGCCCTGCGCTCTGCGGAACCTGCCCTGGGGAGACGCCGGGGTCAGGGGTCAGGGGTCAGGGGCTTTCGGCCCAAGCCAGTTGAGGAAAAGGGCGTGAACATTCAGAGGGTTTTAAGAAGTGGGAAAGACCTCTTTGTGATTCAGCCGCCAAGGACACGGTCATCAGAAAGGGGGGTCGAGGCCCGTCTGCTCCGGTTCACAGAGGCCTTGCGCTGCGGCCAGGTGGACTTGTCCCTCCAGGAGGTTTTTAAAGAAAGGCATCTAACCTGAGCGCTGCTTTTCTCTCCTCCTGCTTCTCCAGACTAGAGAGACCGAAGGAGAGAGTCGCTCAGTCCGAGGAGAAAGATAGATAGCTTGGATAGAAGGCTGTCAAGCGGTTGCTAGACAATAGACACTTACAAAACAAAAGGGGGGGGGTTGCCAGTGAAGTCGGACTGTTCCCCCCTCCTCCTAGTCGAGGAGGGAAGACAGGTGGCCTCCCTCCCTCGTGGCCCACTTCCTCTTGTTCCCTCCACAGGAACTGGGTGCCTGCAGGGCTGAGAAGCCTTTCCCAAGAGCCACCGCCTGTGCCCAGGGACCCACCTACTGGTGCTCCAGCCTGAGTGCTGCCAGGCAGTGCAAGGTGAGGATGTGGGCATGCACATCTGCACACGCGGCCCCTTCCCCCTGGACTTCCCTGCCACGGCTGAAAGCTGCGTCTCAACGCTGGCTGGCCATCGCTCAGGCCTCCACAGCCAACAACTGCCAGCTCACCAGCGCCATTCCAGCCCCAGCAATTCACGGAGTACAGGGTTGGGAACGGCCCCCGCAACCCCTCTGAACCAGCGTGAACAACCCTTTCCTCCACGCGGATGCGTTTCCAAGTAGCTCAGCTGCTATGCATGCTCCTTCTGTACGGCTGATCCCAGAAAGCTGCAGGGCTCACAGGGACGGGGATCCCTCATTTGGGGCCAGGATCTAATTTCTCCCCCTCTCCCCTCCTCCAGGCTGTACAGCACTGCCAGGATCACGTGTGGCTGTAGCCCAGCGATGAGGGTCCTGCTCAAGGCAAGACGGCCCTGTTTCGCTTACCTTGACTGCTGATGAAGAAAAGAATCTTACTGTCTCGGCTATTAAAATTAACCTCCAGATCACACTGACAAAGTGCTTTCTTTGTGCAAGCTAACCTTGCATTTGTACACAGAGTGCAGCATGACAGGGTACAAATACCAGGAATTGAAGACCAAGTCTATACCTTACTTTTATCATATGAGAACACTTGAGGCTTCTTTTAGGTTAAAAGCCTGATCTTCCCTAATGAGACAACGCCACTGAGAATTTCACCAAGCTACTGTGTATCAGAAATCTTTGGGAGGGCAGAAAACAGCAAGGCTGTGCAATGGCTTGGAATCAATTTGGAACATGCACCCATTTTTCCTGGGCATCATTCCAGACCTTCTCTTCCATAGCATTTAGCAATGTTTTTTTCCCCCCTAAAGAAATTCTGGGCAGATGCATCATCAGTGCAGTAGGTCCTGCCTTAGAGCATAAAGTTAAATCAGTCTCCCCAAACTGCCCTCTTTTAGAGGTATTTGGGATTGCAGTAATTCTGAAGGAAGACAATTTGGAGATGGCTAAGCCAGTTTGGTGTCGTGGTTGAGGCACCGGGCTAGAAACCGCGAGTTCTAGTCCCGCCTTAGGCACGAAGCCAGCTGGGTGACCTTGGGCCAGTCACTCTTTCAGCCCCAGGAAGCAGGCAATGGCAAACCACTTCTGAAAAACCTTGCCAAGAAAACTGCAGGGACTAGTCCAGGCAGTCTCCGAGAATTGGGCATGATTGAACAGATACCAAAAAAAAAATAACATTAAGGTGGGGGCACTCCGAGTTGTTGGAATCTCTCTCTGAGAGATTCTGCCTGATGGACTGACACTTTGCTGAAGAAATAAGGCTGAAATGTCCATCTGCTCATCTTGGAAAAACGCCCTTTTCTTTCCCAGCCCCGAAGACTTCCCTTGCAGGGACATTCCAAAGCACTTCTTCCAAATCGATGCTGAAGCACTGCCTAGCCCTAGAAAACACTGTTGAGGAAATAGGGCCCAGAGGCTTTGCGTGGCTCAGGCAGGGGCATAATTTAGTGCTCCAGGCCACAGATGCAGCTCTCAAAGGCTCCTCAGAAGTTGTCACCAAAGAATTTTAAATGTGGCAGGAGGAGAAAATATTTTAACAATGAATATAATGTACTGATTTTATTATTTTATATCCCACCCCTTCCCTGAGAAGGCAGGGACACAATTATTATATGTCATTTATTTGATTTATTACCATTTCTACCCAGAGAACATTCACAGCAGCTAACTATCTGGACCCTCTTCCAAGTGCTTATTGAATTGACCTCAGAAAATGGTGGCATCTTTAAAAGGGTCCCCCATTCAGGCGTGGTCAACCTCGAGATACACTGTCCTTCAGATAATTTAGTATGGGAAATATTAGCGGGACCGCCTCTCCGATTTCATCTGCCCGTCCTATCAGATCCAGCAGGGAGGGCATGTTACGGGTTCCGTCGCCTAGGGAGCTACATTTGGTGGGCCCTTTCTGCTGTGGCCCCTGCGTTGTGGGACCTTCTCCCCCGAGGCGAGGTTGGCCTCTTCACTGTTGAGCTTCCGGAGGTCCCTAAGACTTGGTTATGCCAGCAGGCCTGGGGATCCCAGGGGACGGGTGAACTAGTGAGGCAGCTCCCTTATTTTTAACATCCCTTTTATTCTTTGCTTTAGTTGGGTTTTAATATTTTTAATGTATTCATTGTTTCTGGCTCTTTGTACGCTGCCCAGAGTCGCTTGTTTGTGAGACGGGCAGCTATATAAATTTGAAAAATAAATAAATAAAACTAGAACCGTCCCCTTCAATTAAGCCCAGAGAGTAACAAGCAGCCAGCGTGGGTCTTCCAATGTGTATTCTCCTCCTGGTAGGAAACCATGGGCTCAGGGTCGCATTTTACAACTGGAGCACAAGGCGGCCTTCTCCCCTGGCTGCCTCTGAAAGAAAAGTGCACGCAGAGGAGACTGGCCCAACAGCATCCAGTGAGCACCAGGGTCCCGTGGAGACTTGAACCTTGGTCTCCTTCGTTGGCAGCAATTCCGAATTTCTTTTTTCTTCCTGTTCTGATCCTGTTCACATTTGGGAGCATAGCCTCCAGTGCACTGCTCAAAATCCAGGTCTGGCCCTGGAAAAGGTTGTGCAGCCCTGGCTTAGGAAAGTAACCAATAGGAAAAAGCAGAAACCTCGGGGGCTGAACGGCTGGCCTGAGCAGGGCCCAAGGGGGTGATCAAATACATACACGCGTAAGTTGAAAAACAGCGCGCTACGGCACAGGCACGACGGTAGGGAAGGGCTGCCGCCGGATGACACGCTCAGAGGGCTTACGTAGCACCCCGGAATTTCTGCGCAGAAGGCCAAGGCCGCCAACACAACTTTACCTCCTCCTGGCTGGGGGTCCAGAGCAGGCGCCTGCCGGCTGAAGAACAGCCGGGCCGCTGAAGGTCCAGAGACGCTGCACCCCCCGTCCACCTCGTGTGGTCTACGCCTGGTGGTCCCCGTTCCCCCTCGGCAGGGCCTGCTCAGCCTGGCACAGAGGGCTTGTTTGTGGGGTGTGAGGCGAGTATCGCGTGAGCCTGCGGAGCTCCTTTTAGATTGTCAACTTATACATGTTGTTGCTCTTTAGATTTTGTTTTTTTTTTCTGCGTGTCCTCAAAGAACCTGTTCCCACTGAGTGTGTGCTTGTTTCCTTATTACCAAGAGCAGCATCTAAACAATGTGACTGTCTCTAACACACACACATACACACCGTGGGTGGGATGCTGGGGGGGGGGGGAAGAAGAGAACAGGAAAACAGCAGGGTTAAGAAAAAAAACAAGCATGCACGTTTAATGCCCAGAGAGGAGCAGAAGCGTCCGCCCCCCTGCAAGATCTTCTCCAAACGGAGGATGGAACAGGGTTGCGTTGGGGGGCCCAGAGGAGTGAAGACCAGCCCGCTTGCTGCTAATGCTGCAGCTGCTGCTGCGCGGGGCTCCTGCCTCAGGGCCGAAGTGCCAGGGAGGAAGCTCCACTGACGCAGAAGCAAGACTGGGCACAAGGGAGGGGCTTCGAAAGGGACCCCAGCCTCCCCGAACGTTCCAGGCAACCCGTGTTGGGAACCCTCCGTCTGCAGCAGCCTTCCAGCCTCCGGCCGGGCCTGTTCCATGCCACAGTGCCTTGTTCACGTTCCTTGCTGGGGGCTCTCTTCGTGGGCATCTCTCCTTTTCCAGATCTACCAAAATAAAGCCAACTTGTATGAAGAAGGAAGTACACCCTACAAGTCTTTGGCAAGCCCCCACAGCCCCCGCAGTCTTTTCGTGTCCCCGCTAGCCCTGTGGTGTGCAGGTAGCGGAAGAAACACCGAGTGCTCACCTGGATGTACGCCTCAGACAGTGTGATCATCTGGGGGAGAATATCTGTCACCTGCAAGTCCTGCAGCTCGTACCACTTGCCTGTGCCCTGCAGGAGTCACATCGGTCAGAAGGCCTCACCGGAGGCAGGAGGGCGACCCCAGGGGCGAATCCACGCCAGCTGCACTGGGCACCCAGGGCACCCAAGCCGGGAGCTGACAGAATGTGGAGGGCAACCCTTATGGGAAGCCAAAGACTCACGTGATGCAAGACGTGAATCCGGTAGGCCCCTTCAGCAGGTTTACCATCATGCACGATGTTTGCAATGAGGTCGTAGATTGTGTTCTTATGCACAGCCTGCACTTCTTCTGAGAGGTATTCTCGGAGATCGACGTTCCTACAGTGGAAAAGGCGCCATCAAGGCTCTGGGGCCCAGGCCTCTCACCGACCGCGAAGGCCTTGGCCGGGGGCTCGCGGGGGGCTTCCCTTCTCTCGTGGCTTTTCAGGGAAGTGGAAGCAGCTCCTGACAAGTTTGTGCTAAGCCAAAATGGAACTCTCTACCACTAGCCTTCCACTGTGACTCACAAAGGCCTTGGTGTTCCTGATTTCTCACAGCTGCAACAAAATGCAGGCCTAAAACCCGGAAAAAGATTCCATCTCCTCCCTGAAGTTCCTGGAGGCAGCATCCGCTCCGACCCACAACCCAGACTGAGTCAAGGCGGCAAGAATGGGACACGTCACAAGGCTCCTGCTCACTGACGCCCTTTCCAAGGCCCCACGAAGCTCCCGCTGGCAGAGACCAGGGCCCGCCACGCCTCTTACGGCAACGTTCTCCTGCTCCTGGAAGCCGGCGTTCCAGAGGGACAGACTGGAATACGCGGCGGTTGCTTTAAGGACCAACAAGTCTCATGGGATCTGGCTTTCACACCCCAGAATGAGCCTCCAGTCTTTCGTGAGACGGAGGACAAAGTCGGGCAGAGGCCGGCCCAGTCATTTGCCAAGGCAGAGCTGCTTCTTGCGAAGAACGTTCATACATACGTGATGGGGAAGTTGACAATGGTGGGGTTCTTTTCCACAAAGAAGTTGTTCTTGGTGAACCTCTTAATGCAGAAAATGAGGTAAGGCGGCAGCTTGGTGAGCTGGAAGCGCTTCAGGAAGTTCTCTTTGTATGTTTTGTACTCCTGAAGGGCAAAAAGAAACACTTTCCAGGGAGGCTGAGCAGGACAGGGCAGCGCCGGGCTCTCCCCTCCCCAGGCGGGGCGGCTGGCACTCCTCCGCGGCCAGAGGGGAGCAGCTGGCTTCAGGTGCACTGAAGGCGGGGACAGGTTTGCCAAGGCAACTTGGCTGAGGCGCAGCTTCAGACACCCTTTCCCTGGAACTCGTTTTCCTTAGTGTATTCATGCACGGCTGCCAACGATAAATGACAGCTACTGACCCTCCAGCGTATGGCTCTTTTAAACATAGCCATTCCTGTGTGTGGCATCGCAGGGACATCACGAGCTCAGCCAAGTGGTGCTTACGGGGGGAGAGGGGCGCAGCCCGGGGTCTCCTACGTGGCCACCCGAGCTGCACTCACCAGTGTCGAAGAGGCTCCCTTCAGCCAATCCACCCCGTTTGAGAGGGTCTAGCTGGGACCCGATGGACCACAGGCAGCAGTGGGTGGGGACACAGGAGCCAGCGTGACCTAGGCCCCACGCTGCTCTGCTCTCTCTCTCGGAGGACGGGAGGTCTCCGCTATCCAGCAGAGAGAACGAAGCCCTGTGACTCAGGAGTCCTCGACCTCCCTGCTTGGGTGGAGAAGGCACACTCCCAGGGGACGAGGCTTTCCGGTGACATGTCCTCCAGGGGAGGAGTTTGAGAATCAAGCCAACTGAGACTGGCCAACACTGCTGCTGCTGCTGGAGGCACCACGCCCACGGCTCGTGATCCCTGAACAGACGGCAAAGGGGAGGAATTACCTTTTCCATTATGCCATTAAATTTGGCCAATATGCTGAAAAGCGGCACTTGTGGAATTATGAGCTGCTCCTTCTCGTCCTTGTAGAGGGGAGCAGTGGGGAGGTCCAGGGTCAGGTACATGAAGGTAGACTCCACCATTTTTTCTTGATACTCATCGTTCTGAAGCAGCTGCTCCTTTTCCTCCACGGGCTGAAACAGCAAAACTATGAGCTGAATGAGCCACGGGTGAGGCAACCAAGGCCTGGTGCAGAGACCTGGTTTGGCCGTGTGGCTGGAGCGGTGGGGTGGGGCGGGGCGGCTGGGCTGACACGGGGGAGCACGCCTCCAGCCCTTAACAGCTGCAGAAGGGCGGGCCTTCCGGCAGTCAAGCACACAGGCGTGGGGTTCCGCTCCCAGCAGGCCCCCCGTTAAACGCCCCAGCAGCAGGAAGCATTCATCTTTCTCACTTCAGACATTCCTCCCATGTGCTCTCTTCTCTTTCAGGCAAAAAAGCAATTAGGCCCCCAGCTCACCAGATCAGGGTGTGGTAATTTCTTGGTAAATATCCTCATGGAGCCCTGGAAGACATCTGTCACAATGGCTGCAGACAAGAGGGGAGAAGACAAAAGAGGACACAATTTATTCACAGTCCCACCTTCCATGTTTTTATTTTAATCATCTGCATTCCAACATTTTCTACATCAACTCACAGATTTTTTTTAAAAAAAGTACAAGCACATCAATTTATATGTGAACAATGTTAAAAGAATGAAAACAAACAGAGAGATTGTGTTCCGCAGTTGCCAGTACCTCCAAAAAGGCAGCTTTGCCCAGGGTCGACTAACTGGATCCTAGATGAAGGCTCAAGCAGGGTGAAATAGACAAAGGCAGCCCTTACAATAACCCTCTCCAGAGCGGGGAAAGATTCAAAGGGCCTAAGCCCAACTTTTTAAATTGACCTCAAGAAGCAAATTGAGAATCAATATAATTAACACATGATCAATGTAATAGGGGTAGATGAGCTCATGTGCGCTTTTCAATTAAACGGACAGAGAAAGTTTGCCAGGGGAGCTCAACAGAGAAGGATGACTGAAAAAGCCATGTGTGCTGAGGAATTGTGTGCTGAGTTGTGAAGCATGAAAGGATAATCTCTTGAACAGCTTCTTATTGCAGAGTGCCTAACTGCCTATTGTGGGAGACTGCTTCCTGCTAAGTAAGCAGAGGCTGTACGAAGGAATATAAGGCACCCTGTTCCAGGGAGCAAGTTAACAGGGAAAACTAATAGGAATCCTAAACACTTTTCCTCCTAAATCATTTGTAGTTCACTAATGTGAAAGTCTGAGAAAGAAACAAGAAGGGAAAAATAAAAGCCTTTATTTTTAGAGATAGAGCTCCAAAAATTAAAAATGAAGGCCAACAGACAGGAGCCTGCAACTGTGACTTGCAATGCGTCTGGCATGTTTGTCCTCCTGCCTGAAAACAGCCTGGGATGAACTTGCCGCAATTATAAGTTTGTAGCAGTCGTTAAAGAAAAAGTCAAAAAATGTAGAGTGGCCACAAGTTGATAAGACAGAACGATTGATAAGATCTGTTTCTCTATAACAGAAACTGACAATGAAACCAACCCTTCACAAGCAAACAAACAGAGGGACAAGTGCATGGATAAAAATAATAACCAGGTGAAAAAGAGGTAGAAGGTAAGATTTGCACTGCTGGTACGTAGAAACAACTCTCAAGCCCTTGCAGCTGAAGCAGGTTCCAAGCATTTAGGAGAAAAAACAGAATTACAGGATGATGGGTTCCTAAAGGTATTCCTTCCTGCTGCTACACGTGGGGACAAATGCTACGGCAAAGATCAGTCACAGCCGTATCATCACAGAATGAATATCTCATAAAGAAGCTCAAATCCCGTCTCTCCCCAGTTGTTTCTACCCGTCCTATCTGACCTGGCAGGAAGGGCATGCTCCGGGTACCGTCGGCTGGCGGGGCCCAGGAGAGCCTTTTCTGCCATGGCACCCGCCGCTTGGAACATCATTCCCCCTGAGATTAGATTGGCCCCGTCCCTGTTGGCCTTTTGTAAGGCCTTGAAAACCGGGCTTCGTGCTCGAGCCTGGGGCCCTGGGCGTGGGTTAGGACCCGTCTCCTGCTTGTATGGATGACGGATTAGATCTTGTGTCATGATGGCACCCATGCCACCCTAACATAGTAAAGTAGGTCGCCTAAGCATATTGCCCAGCCAAGGCGCCAAAGCTTTCAATGGGAAGGAACTCAGCAGCCAACTGCCAGACAGGCAAATCACCGCGGCAGGCATTCAGCACCTTCAATGGAAAGCGCCCGGAGGGACAGAGGGGAATGTAATTGATTAACACATTCTAAGGGGAGGGGTTTTAGGGAACCTAGCAATTCGAAAGCATGCAAATGCAAGTAGATGAATAGGTCCCACTCCGGTGGGAAGGTAACAGCGTTCCCCGCGCGGCCGCATGACCGCAGATGTCAGATTTCTCATATGAAATTGGCAAATTGGGTTTCTCTACAAAGCAAAAGAGTTTTGGCAAATTGTATCCTTTACAAAGAAAGGCCTCTCATGGTGACGTGAAGTGCAGGTGCAAGATAACAACGGTCGCATGTGTATTGTTATGACTAGTGCCCACACAAGCAATGGGACCTTCCCATGAGAACAAGGTCTCCTGATTCCTTCCGTGGGAAGCCTGCTCCAGGGAGGGAGCAGAGGGGGGGAGGAAATCACGTGCTCGCTTAGATGCAGCACTGCCACCCAATGCTATGTGCTTTGGGCCTGGTGTGTGTCACAGCTAACTTCCAGCCAATCAGAAAGCTGAAAGAACTGAATAATTAACCATGCAAAATGGTGTTCTATGCTTCTTGATTTCCAGTGTCTTTTAGCCATGTAGTTCTTCACGTGTATTCTACTTCTGAGGACTGGGCAGTGTGAGCTATGCCTGGCTTTGGGTATAGGCCGTGGCAGGAACTCTGGCCCTGGGATCAATACACGGAACTCTGCTTATAGGTTTGTTTTCTTTTTACAATGCTGTACTATGTATATTCAACTTTCATTTTTGCGATAATGTACTGTATATACATTATTGCCTTATGCTACAAGTAAAATACTTTTAGCCCTAAAAGCTGCACTCTTGTCTGTTTATTCTCAAGCCTCGAGTTTTTCCCCTTTAAGCCAGCGTATATCTCATCAGCGGAAGCATCTTCGGACAACGCTGGCTCTTCGGCTAACAAACGGAGATGAGCACCGGCCCCAAGAGTCGGACACGACTGCACAACTGTGTGGGGGGCCTTTACCTTTAAGGGGAGGGGGGAAATTGGGAACCTACTAAACTGCAAGATCTTGTAACTATAATTCACTTGAATCTTTGAAGTGAAATGGATCGCTCACTGTAAATAATGATGGGATATACGTTGGCTTAAAGGGGAAAAACTCGAGGCTTGAGAATAAACAGACAAGGAGTGCAGCTTTAAGGCTAAAAGTACTTTACTTGTAGCATAAGGCAATAATGCAGATACAGTACATTATCTCAAAAAGGAAAGTTGAATATACATAGTACAGCATTGTAAAAAGAAAACAAAAACAAACTTATAAGCAGAGTTCCGTGTATTGATCCCAGGGCCAGAGCTCACGCCATGCATAGCCTCCCATAGCTATGCACTGCTCGGTCCTCAAAAGTAGAATACACATGAAGAACTACATGGCTAAAAGACACAAAAAGTCAAGAAGCATAGAACACCATTTTGCATGGTTTGATATTCAGTTCTTTCGGCTTTCTGATTGGCTGGATGTTAGCTGTGACACACACCAGGCCCAAAGCACATAGCATTGGGTGGTAGTGCTGCATCTAAGCGAGCATGTGATTTCCTCCCTCCCTTGCTCTAAACAGAGCAAGGCTGTCCACAGACGGAATCAGGCTGAGGATTTGTTCTCATGGGAAGGTCCCATTGCTTGTGTGGGCACTAGCCATAACAATACACATGTGACCGTTGTTATCTTGCACCTGCACTTCACGTCACCATGAGAAGCCTTTGCTGTGTAAAGGATGCAATTTGCCAAAACACTTTTGCTTTGTAGAGAAACCCAATTTACCAATTCCATATGAGAAATCTGACAAACAAAGCTTTTACATATCCTACGTGGCATGTGTTGGAGCTTTCGTTTATTAGTAGAAGGATCGGAGCCTTACATCTTGCCTGGCTGGTATGCGTTTTTACTTTTGTTTTATGTATTTTGTGTTTTTATTTGTTTTATTGTAAGCCGCCTAGAGACACCTAAAAGTGAGATGGGTGGCTATAAAAATCAAGTAAATAAATAAATGAAATAAATAAAATCCTGGGGGATCAAGTGGACATTTCATCTATTCTTCTAGTCTGTGGAAGAGGACTGGAAAGAGAAAGAAAAATACCACGGGCCAATGACGGACTGCGCAAATGGTTTCTGGGACCATGGCCTGAGTCACCTAGATCAGAGCTTTCCAAACTGTGTGTCGCGACACAAAAGTGTGTCGCCACACACAGTCTGGTGTGTCGCCACACAACCCGGAAATGCTGATCATCATCAGCGCTTCCGGGTTTTCCCGCGGCGACACACCAACTGCAGCGTGCAAAACCCGAAAGTGGCAGCAGCGCTTCCAGGTTTTTGCGCGCTGCTGCAAGGACGGCACTTCCGGGTTTTCCCGCGGCGACACACCAACGCTGGTTGTTGTGTCGCCGCGGGAAAAACTTTGGAAAGCCCTGACCTAGATGATCGGCTGCTGGTTGAAATGGTTTGGTAAAAATGTGTTTGGGAAAAGGTGGAAAGTTGGACTAGGAAGATTTCCATGGAATCCCGATATATTAGGCCAGTTTGGTCTAGTGGTTAAGGTGCTGGGCTAGAAACCAGGAGACTGAGAGTTCTAGTCCCGCCTTAGGCACGAAAGCCAGTTGGGTGACCTTGGGCCAGTCGCTCTCTCTCAGCCCTAGGAAGGAGCCAATGGAAACCAGGAGACTGAGAGTTCTAGTCCCGCCTTAGGCATGAAAGCCAGCTGGGTGACCTTGGGCCAGTCCGTCTCAGCCCTAGGAAGGAGCCAATGGCAAAGCAGGAGCCTGAGAGTTCTAGTCCCACCTTAGGCACGAAAGCCAGTTGGGTGACCTTGGGCCAGTCCCGCTCTCTCAGCCCTAGGAAGGAGCCAATGGCAAACCAGGAGACAGAGAGTTCTAGTCCCGCCTTAGGCATGAAAGCCGGCTGGGTGACCTTGGGGCAGTCACTCTCTCTCAGTCCAACTCACCTCACAGGGTTGCTGTTGTGGGGAAAATAGGAGGAGAAAGGAGTATTAGATATGTTCGCCGCCTTGAGTTATTTATAAACAAAATAATAAAGGCGGGATAATAAATAAATAGCTAGCTAGCTACCCTTAAATTAAACTCTGTATTAAGTCTATGGTTAAGAATTTGACCCAAACAGAATTTCATCCCCACCCCTAAAACTGCAAATAGATATAACTGCACCCCATTATTCAACTAGAATGGTTTGTATGTCTATTTAGGGTTACATTAAACTTACTTGAATGTTATTCAACAGTTATAAGTAGGCTTCCATAGCAGAAGCTCAGGATGGGTGTAAGTTCCTAAAGGAGGAGATATTAAAGGCACCGTTGCAAGCATTCCAGTGAGGAGGGAAACAGAGGCCAGGAGAAGCAACGCGGCTACATCAATAGATGGGAGGAGGGCTAAGTCACAAAGGAACAGTACAGTCCGGTAATTCAGAACTGCAGAGCTGATGTCAGGAAAGCAAAAATTAGGAATGAGCCAAGATTAGCAAAGGATGGTAAGAAAAGGGTTTCTTCAAGCATGTTCAAAAGAGAAGGAAAAGAAAAAGGTCTTTATACCAGCTACTCAATGAAGATGCCAAAAAAATGAGAAATAATACAGAAAAAAACAGAGCTTTCCAACTCTTATTTTGGATGTCTTCAACAAAAAACTGTGTTCTACCAGGAGGAAGAGGCAGGACTGTAGCTTGAGGCTGTGTTTCTAAACACAGTCAGGGAATGCCCCTTCAAGTAAATTAGTTTAAATCTCCAGGACCAGATGAGCGGCATCCTAGAGTACTGAAAGACCTGATGATCTGGCCCAAACCATGTGTATATCTCTGTATGTATAGAAAGAAATGCTGGAGAACCGATGAAGTGTTTGAGTAAACATTATTCCTAGCTTCAAAAAGGAGGAAAGGAGGTTCAGCAAACTACAGATGAGGTTTTTTAAATATCTTTGCAATGTTTAAAACAGAGCTTTCCAAACTGTGTGTCGGGACACATTAGTGTGTCAGCTGCGGTGTCTGGGTGTGTCACGACTGCTGCTGTCTCCAAACCTGCTATGATTCTGCGCAGGTCCTAGTGCCTGCCTTGTGCCCTGCTGTGAGAGTGTGTCGCAAAATGATGCATGTCTAAAAAGTATGTCACCAACATGAAAAGTTTGGAAAGCTCTGGTTTAAAAGCTCCTAGGCATCAATGTCAGTCCAAGACTCTTGAAAAGGTGGCCATTACCAGAAGTTAATGTGAATTGGTCAAGGACACCTGATAACTGTACTTGTGAGGATGATACTGGAATGATAGTTGATTGTAAATTGAATATATACCATCACATACCATTTAGAGCCTGAGAGAGATTCACATCCTAACTATCTGGATATTTCTCCTTTTTCAGTTAAGGAACAGCCTTCAGTTCATAGAGGGACTGAGTAGGAGACTGAGAAAGCTTTTAGGAACCTGGGAGATAAACTGGACTATAAAAACAAAAGAAACATCCAGTTCCTGAGATTTCTGTCACCTTCCCCTATCCTTGTTCAGTAAATCATAATCTGTGGAAGAACCTTGTTTTTTGTGGAAGTAGGGTAGTCAAGAACTTGATAGAGCAGTACAATGGGCCGCAAAAGAGGCAAATGCAATTTAAGGCTGCATCAACAGAAATATAATTTCCAAGTCATGGGAATTATTTGATTCTGCACTGGTCAGACCCAACCTTGAGTACTATGTCCAATTCTGGGCACCACACTTCAGGCTGGGCAGCTTTAGAATTGTGGAGGTCTTGGTTGTTTGCTGGCAGACATTTCATTACCCTACTAGGTAATGTGTGCAGGTTAAGTACGGGGTTTGCTCCCCGTTTCTACACAGTAGCTTGCTCTGCCAGTGTTGGTGGGGGTGTGGTTTCCTCCTTGGAGGTTCCTTGATTAGGGTATTGTTTTCTGCCTGTTTGTCTGGTGTTGACCCGTTTATCTGAGTGTTGGCTGCTGGAGGGGACGTATCGCAGTCTTTTTGTTTCCTTCCTAGTTTTTTAATTGTCTCTTTTGAATGGTGTGTTTATTGATGGCTGATTTGTCTGAATGCCAAGCTTCCAGGAATTCCCTAGCATTTTTTGGATTTGCTTGGCCTAAGATGCTAACAGCTTCCCAGTTGAAACTGTGGTTGAGTCTGCCCATGTGTTGTGAGATTACGGCGTTTTCATTGTGTCTTCTGATTGCTAATGGGTGTTCATGGGTGTTTTTTGGTACGGGTGTGCTGTGCTTACCTTCTGCCTGTCTGTCCTACATAGTGGCTGCTACGGTCCTTACACTGTACGTTGTAGATGGCTCTTATTTTTTCTTCTTGGGCTGCTGGGTCTCTTGGTTTGCTTAAGACGTTTTGGAGGGCTTTAGTTGGTTTGTGTGCTACGGTGATGCCATGTGGTTGTAGTAGTCTGTTGGCTGTTTCTGATGTATGGGAGTGTTTTCATGGGTTGTATTCGTTGTGCTGTAGCAGGTTCTATGGTCAGGCACTTTTTGATAAGTTGCATGGATATCCACTTTGTTGGAAGGTGTTTTAGAATTGCCTATCGTGCCTCATGGCTATCTACCTTGAAGACCTTCTATGCACAAGAAGGATCTCCAGCCTAGACCAGTGCTCACCCTCTATAGGCAATCCTTCACCAAAGCCACTGAACCTGGACATCTTCAGCATGTGGCTGCAGAAATGGGTGACCCGCTAGTGACAGCAGGGAGCCTCACCCATTCCCACCGCCTCTGTCGCCTGCTAGCCGTAGTTCCTGGTTCCCACAGCACTGGAGAGAAGCAAGTGGGCAGGGGCACCGGCTCATCTCCCCTAGGATGAGCCGGACGGGAGTTCTGGCCAGCAAGTGCTGGCAATGGACGATGCTGTGGTCCTTCTACCCCAAGGAGCACCAGCCGGGAGTCTTTCCCCACTGGCATTGGAGGGCTGGACAAGGCAGCCCCCCTGTAAGGCTCTAGATGCACCAAGGCAGTTTTGTGGCAGCCACCTCTAGCTCAGGCTGCAGAACTCTGCAGCTCACAGCCCGGGGGGCGCCTGGGCCGTCCCTGCAGCAGAAAGCGCCTTCCAGCCTAGCTGAAGGCGGCCCTTCCCTGGGAGAACACCCAGAGGGGCTCCAAAGCGACCACTGCATTTGGCTCTGGTCTTAGAAGTGAGAGGACCACTGCTCTGAGGGGGCTTCGTTCAAACCCGACACTTCACACAGTCTTACAAAACACTACATAAATTATCGCAGGCACCCACACCTCTCACTTACTCTTTTTCTTCTTCTTTGTCCCCCCAAGAGCAGAGTGCAAGGCATTCAGGAACCAAGAAAGAAAGTCAACTCCATCACCTGCAAAGTGGGAGAAGACGGAGGCCGTGAAAGGAAGGGTTCTTCTGAACACCGCTGTAACCTGGCCCAGCCTGGGCTCCAGCGTTGAAGCAGAATCTCCTTCCCGTGAAGTGGACCATAACAGGTTTAACACTTTTCAAAAGGGGACAACGCATGGAGAAATCTGGGCTCTCCCCTCAGGGACGGTCTCAGTGGCCCTTTGCTCCCCCTCCTATCTCTAGATACCCAAACGTGAAAACTCCAGATTCAGATGCATAACGGTCATGTGCCAGATGGCCATGGCCAGATGGCCACGTTCAAGATTCCACTGAACGATCATCAAATTTCCAGCATACTGTTTTCAGCATCGCCTCTTTCTCCCAGAATTCCTCCTGCACCCTACCTTGCTTGGTGATTTGGAAGTTCTTCTTACTGCACAGAACCACAGCCTGCAGCATCTCATGGGGAGAGACATGAGCTTTGAAATTCCGGGGATTCCACAGCTTCCTCATGAGCTCTCCAAACCTCTGAACCAGCAGAAACATGATATCCCCTGGAGGGCGCTTAATATTTTTGTAATTCTCCTCCTCCAGGAAGTAATTCCGCAAGGGTGGGACATTTGACAATGCCTAGGTACGCAAACACTACAATCAGTGACAAAACATACACTTACCCAGAATTAAAGCAATGCAATTCTTGAACATGAAAGCAGTTTTTCTATAACAGATTCCTATTTCTGTCCAAGACCATTGTTAAGAATAAATATCTGTGGAACAAATATTGCCCTTCTACAGGCAGTCCTCGTTTAGCGACCACAATTGTGGTTGCTAAGTGAAACCACGACTGTGCTTATGATCTTACTTCAGCTTTCCTTTGGTTTACAGACCTGCAAAAGTCATAAATGTGAGGATTCGCCGTAAAGTTACTTTTTCATCACCGTTGTAACTGCGAACGGTCGCTAAACGAGGCCTACCTGTAGTGCTTTCTTACTCTTCTCCACTTCAAAGACAGCACAGTACCTGGAGAACTGCATTTGCATAGTCATTTGCTTTTATGTTATTCAATCCCACAATGCCCGGCAGGTATGTAGTGCCATCGTATGCGCGCGAGAGTTTGGCCTGTTTGTCCAAGTTGGTGATGTGCTGCTTGGTGAAGGTGGGCTTCAGCACGTACTGGAAAACAGGAGACAGAAAGGAGGGAGTAAGCGAGAGGGAGGACCACGCTCTGAGAGGCCGCTCAGCCACTTTCTCCCTCCTCAGAGGGCAAAGACTGACAGGGCCTCCAAACTTTTGGAGGGTCAATCAAGGCTGAAATAATGAAACTTAATAGTTCATGATACACGCAGCATTATTTTTACTTTCTCTAAGGGGTGAATTTGGACAAGAAAACCTGGAGAAGAAATTTCCAGGTTCAACTGAACACAGAAACTCTCATCTTTCCTGCAACATCGTATGTGGAGGCAGGGATGGTGTCGGGCTCTCAGCAGCCAACGTAGTCAAAAGCAAGCGTCCTCTTAAACAAGATTTTTTGGAAGGGAGAGGGACTGGCTCACAGAAGTTTCAACAACTGGATTGCTTTCATTTTAGAAACAGAGCTCAAATTATCTTTTAACTCACTTCAATTTTTAACCACTGGGCTGGCTCCCCATTTCCTAGACAGCTGAGACAGGGACACGTTATCATTTGGTTTTCCCCAATCGCCTCCTGAGTTCCTATCAAGCTGTGAACAGACCATTACAGATGGGGGAGATCATAGAGCCAGCAACTATATATCTCAATTAAAATTCTGGATTTTGCCATTATTTTCTATGGATCTTTTTGTTTTACTCCAGAAGAGGTTTTTTTAAAAAAAAATTAAAAGAACCAATGGTTTGACAGATTGATTAAGTCTAACAAATAAATCTATGGGCTTAGGGCAGCTGAGCGATTAAACACAGAAAGCTGGAAGGAGGGGTGTAATTGACTTGTTTACAGCTTACAATATACAAACTTAGCATTGCAATCCTGGACATGAGCAGCAGGTCTGGAGGGTGGTTAAAAACCACCCGTCTGCTGCACTTCTTGTATAGCTCTGGTTCAGAGCCTTTCAGCACAATACGGCAGGATGGGGAGGGGCAACAGGAGAGGATCTCGAGGCCTTCGGTGGCGGGGTGAAAGTCCGAGAAGGAACACTTCTGCTACTAGGAGTTGAGCTGCGGTGGGTATCCAACCTCTCCCCTCCCCCTTCACCAGGGAGCCACATACCGTGATATCCTCAAGAGAAGAGTCAATGATCTCATAGTTGTCCGGCAGGCAGTAGAACTTCAAGGTGTGAAGGTTGAGGAACACATGGTGACTGAACTGGACACTGTGAATGTAAGCATGTGACTTCAGGCCCCGGCCTGCGGAGAAGACAGGAGGCAGAGAAACCACATGAGTAAGAAGCCCCTGCAGAGCGGGCTTCCAGCCATCCAGCTAGTTACTGCGGGTGCCCTGCTGGGTTAAGGAAGGGCGGCCGCTGCCAGGGCACTGGCGGGTTGCAAGCCCACTTTCTGAAAGGAGAAGGAAAGTGGCCAGTTTGGCCTGGGTTAGGGGCAGGCTGTGCATGCCAGAGGGGAGCTACGACTGCAAGAGGATCAAAGGGAAGGACAGGCAGGACAGAGATTGGGGGCTTATTCTTTTCAACAAGCAGCAGGCGAGCCGCAAGACCGGCCGAGAAGTGCTGAAGGAAATGCGATAGGTCAACGGTGATCTGAAAAACGTCAATGGATCGTGAAGGCAAAGCTGAGGAAGGAGGAAAAGGACCAGGTTTGTGCACTACAAACAGGGAGGGAGGGAGGGAGGGAGGGAGGGAGGGAGGGAGGGAGGGAGGCAAGAAGGGGGGGGGTGTCAGTTGTTACGTGTCACGGTTAGGGTTAGGTCTCTCATTCTAGGACAACTCCCAATTGGGCATTCGTGCATTTTACGTCTGAGATCAGCTAATACCTGCTCAAGATTGAGCTCGTCAAGGTCAGGCAAGACCCCCCCCCCCCGTTATTATGCACGAAAATTTCTACTAGGCTGCCCAAGAATCACGTGCACACTCCTCTGTCAACTGTCAAAAAAGAGATATGAGAGACAGAAAAAGGCTTACCTTGGAAATATTTCCCACACACCAAACAAGCGTAGACATTGATATGCGAAAGTGAGATTGAACACAGCTTCTCAAAGTCAAAATCCAGGACGCTCCTGCAGTGACAGAAGATGGCTCCCTTAATGCTGCAGAACTGTCAATTCTGTGCAGTGAATTTAGGAGACGCAAATAATGCATTACAGGCATATTCTAAGAGCCGACAGCAGATGCAGAGCAACAAAATACCACCCCACCAGCCCGTGGCGGCAGTTCAACCACTTTTAAATTGGAGATGACCCTTCCTGCCTCATCTTAGTACTTCAAGCAGACACACCTATTGTTCTTTCTCTACAGTGTCTCTAAAGTTTGGGCTACTGCAACATGCTCTACATGGGGCTGCCCTTGAAGAGCAGCTTCAGCTGGTACAGAATGCAGCTGCACATGTTGTAAATAGTGTCAGCTATTTGGCACATGTAACACCACTGCTTCGGGGGCTGCATTGCTTGCTTGTGTGTTTAAGGGTGCAATTCAAGGTGCCGGTTGTCACCTTTAAAGCCCTTCATGGCTTGGGACCGGGTTACCTGAGGGACCGTCTTTTCCCAGGTGTCTCTACCCATCTTTTCCCAGGTGTCTCTACCTGCTGGCTTTTTGGAAGGCCGTGAAGACCTGGCTATGTGCCCAGGCCTGGGGTCCCTGAGTGTGTGAAGGGCCCTGTTTCCTGGTTGTGCCGACACCGATGGATTTTAATATCTCTTGGCTGCTATTTGTATTTAATTTCTTTTGTACTGTTTTAACTGTTTGACTGTTTTTATGACTGTTAGCTGCCCAGAGTCACTGGTCTGAGATGGGCGGCCATATAAATTGAACGAATGAACGAACGAACGAAGACTTATGAGGAAAGATTTAAAGCTGTGGGAAGACGACTATAGATTTTTCTCCCAAGGACCTTTCCCCTCAAAACAAAAACTGGAAATAATATTAAGTATTAGATTCCTGTATATAATTCTGATATGCTGTAAACATGTGCCAACCCCGGAGGCCGGGACTGGAATTCTTTGGCTCCACGCTCGCTTTGGAGGGATAGGCCAGGTAGGAATAAGGGAGAGAGACGTGAGAACTATGGGCAACTGGCTACAGATCCTGAGGGGGACCACAGATGCTTCCCCCTTTTCTGAGGAGTCCTTGCCACAGGAAAGGGAATGCAGCAGGAATGGCCAGGGCACTCAACAGTGGGACCTACCAGAGCTTTTCTTGAGGGCAGGATGTTGGATCAGGACGGCTCCCAGTCCTTCACAGGCACTATTTTCTAGAGGATCCTCCTGCCAAAGGAGGCTTCAGATGGGGTGTAAGAGTTATGCTTGTAGTGTTTAATAAAGGGGGACACCAAGGACCAAATGGCAGCCCTACAGACAACTTTCTAATGTAGCAATGTGTTTTCAGTCTCTGCATGAACCCATTTTTTTCCCTACAATTATTCATTCACTGATGCCTTCCCCACATACAATTTCATTTTGACACTGACTTGTTTATGGTGTCCAGGTATGGACAGTGCCTGCTCCGTCGATCTTCTGGGTCAAATCGACCATACTTTACTGAAAAAGGTAAGTAAATCAGAAACATTTAGTATTAAGATTTAGGTAAGCATGTAAGATAGCAAGTTGCCGGAATCTGATGTCCTTAGTGGAATGAATTGTTCATATTGATTGATTTTTAACGTTAGCTTTTTCCTCTTTGCAAAATAATACAAGCTACAGTTTAAAGTTCAAGTAAGTTTTAAAAAGCCCAATAAAACAAATAAAAGAACCTATAGATACACCGACAGACAGATGGATATAGTATGGTTGCAGCTGTTAGAGTGCAAGAAATGAACAGGGGAGATGTAGGTTCAAATCTTTAACACACTACAGTGATTTTTTTTATTTACCAGGCCTAGATAAAGCAGATGTCATATGCAGGACACCAAAATTCCAAGGCAACCGATATCATTTGTACAATGACATCATTACACAAATCACATCATTTGCATCAATTTATTCCATTTGCATAATGCCACTGCATAACATAATGTAAATGACATCATTTGCTTAATAATATTATCATACAAACAATATGAATTGCTACGATGATGCACTCTCCTCCCTTGGATCCATTAAATGGAGGTTTCACTGACTTAGGCTCCTGGGGTGACTTTGAGCCAGTCACCCGCTGGGTTCACATATACTGTAAAACATACAGATAATTTGGTTTTTGCTTAGCACATTTTCTGAATTCAGCATTGTGGTTTAGAAACCAGAATTTGCAATTTAGCCTGCACACATGACAATCATTTCGTAAAAGGCCCCATAGCATGCTCTCAAAATTCCAAATAATCCCCCCAAGAGCTGCCTCTACTCAAGCCCCACCCACTGAAGAGGGACCACGGATGCTGGGTTGTACCGACTGGTATATATGGGCATTGGAGTGTTCTAACAGTAAGCTGTCCTGAAGACTGAAAGGCAAACACAAATGTATTTAATTATGTTTTAAGCTACCTTTTCAGGTAAGATCTTTGGGGGAAGAAGGAAATATTATGGTGAAACCAGTGCAGGCCAGTTTAGGGGACAAGGCATCAAGTGGATAGTGCCAGTTCTTCTGTCAGGCCCCGTTAGCAGCCCAGAGGAGGGATGAAAGCTTCTCAGCAACCCCACTTCTGCCTCTGTGGGACATTAAATGGTGTGTTTGTGGCGAATGAGATTCACTCCCTGAGAGATTCAGTCTAGACGGGAAAGGCCAACCTCCTACTTGCGACAGAGGCCTGGTTGAGTGAGCCCTTGGCCAGAAATGGTCAATTTGAAACCAGCTGTTAAAAAGGGGTCTATTCAACACTCCCTTCAACAGGTGTGTACGTTCTCCTCCTTCCTAGCACCGTACACTAGTCAAACATAGTTTCTCCCTCAACAGATCAGCAAAAAAGGAACTGGATCATTGTAGCCCCGATTCATCCAGGCACCCCAATCTGATCCTCAAGGTGCACAGGAGTAAACTAACCCCCAAACCCTGGTGTGTTGGGCTGCATGGTTGGATCCTGCCACACTGCAGACTGGGTGAGCCTAAAACTGAATCCAAAGATGGCAGAGGGGATGGTGTGTGGGTGAGACTTTCTCAAGACGAGGCCCTACCTGCCAAAGACAAGATATTTCCCCTGAAGTAGCATACGTGTAGCCTGGGGGTGCTCTCTGATCCCACGTTGCCCGAGTCTTCAGGTCAGCGTGATGGGCAAGAACCTCCTGTTTCCACTTGCGTAGGATCCGTCAGTTGCACCCCTTCCCGGAGAAGTCTGACCAATCTACCTGCTACTTATCTCCCAACTCAATGACCTTTACACGCAGCGGCCCCTGAAGGGGACCTGAAAAGCGCAGTGGGCCAAGAGCTCAGCAGACAGAGGTTTGCCTAGCGTTTCCCCGTGGGAGCTTGGGGGAAACTGTTATGGCCCACCTGTGCCCAGGACGGGTCCTGCTTGCCTGCATGCGGTCAAATGACAACTCCAGCCATCCACCAAGAGTTCATTGCAGGCGCCATCTCAGAGTGAGGGCAGTTTGGAAATCACCTGGGGTTAAGGGCTGCTTCGTTGGTAGCTTCAGCTTTGGGGAACTCTCTCCCTTTAGAAAGTGGGCTTTCTCCCAGCTACACTGGCTTTACGCATTTATTTTTAGACTGGCCCTCTCCTTCTAAAAATCTGTGTTTTTAAGACTGTTGCCTCATCCTTTCATGATGGAAGTTACCACAGGCGAAACCTACGAGCCTGAAGAACTTCTACGCGTTCCGGTGCTCCAGCGTGCGTTTTCATTACTGTGTTGTACCGACGGGATCTGCGTGCATGAAATCCCCGCAGGCGGATGCACCTGGGAGCGAGCAGAGACGTCTCGCCGCCCGCCCGAAGCATCTTGATTTTCCGCCGCAACACCTTCCTCGATACCCCGACGAGGTGCCGTCCATCCGCCCAGCGGGGTCTCGCACGACCACAGCGGCTCTCCAGGAGAGGAGAATCGCGCCCTAAAGCCGGAGCGGTTCTTCCGGCAACCCGTGCTCGCCCCGCGGCCTGCTCCGAGGCGACCTCTCTCTGCTCTCGTGGCAGCGAGTTCCGCGGGTCCTCACCTGTGGGCTCCGCGGCGCCGTCCTCCTCCTCCTCCTCCGGCTCGTCGGGCTCCTGCTTGATGGCGACCTCGTCGTCGGGCTCCCGCTTCACCCGCCCCCAGCCCGCTGCTCCGCGAGGCGCACCTACCAACGACCCCCGCCACGGCTGCGGGCTACCAGGCTCCCGCTTGACGCGCACTGCCATCTCCCCGGACGCCGAGGCGGGCGCGCATGCGCAGCGGCTGCCCGGCGCGCCGTTCTGTCGTCACGAGGGGCGCGCGCTGCGCGGGGCGCCCCTGCAGGCGGGCGGCGGGACCGCAGCCCCGGCCGAGCCCGGCTTTCCCCACGTGGGCCCGGCCGGCCCCGCCGCCATGCAGGCGCGCGAGACGGAGGGAGAGAGGGAGGGCCGGCGGGCGGGCGTGGAAACGGCCGCTAGGCCAGGCCGTCGGGCTCCTCCCCCGGGGCCGGGCCGGGCGCGCTTCCGGCGGCCGAGGCGGAGGGCGCGGGCCCCGATGGACGCGGGGCGCTGCCAGCCGGGCGGGCGCCTGGACATGAGCCACGGCTTCGTGCGGCACATCCGGCGCAACCAGATCGCCAGGTCCGGGCTCCGGCGGGGAGGCCTCGCCACTCCTGCTGGGCAGGAGGGACCCGCCCGCTCCCCGCCGACGGCCCCCCGGGAAGGGGGCCCTGCCTCTCCGCCACGGGGGGTCCTCGCCCCCTCCCTGAGCGCGCGGGCGGGCGGGGGATCTCCCGGAGGGGCCGCTCCCACCTCCTCTTCCTTTTGCCCAGGGACGACTACGACCGCGAGGTGAAGCAAGCCAAGGAGAAGCTGCGGAGGAGGCACACCCCGGCCCCCCCCCGGCCCAGGAGGCCCGACCAGCAGGTCTACCATCCCTGCCGGAGAAGTGAGTGCGGCCCCCCGCTGCCTCGGCGGGAGCCCGAGGGGGCCGCTGCTGACCCCTCCTTTGCGCCCCTCTCTGCTTTCCAGGTCAGGCAGAAGCCCCCCTCGGCCGCGAGTTCGAGGGGTCCAGCGAGAGCAGCTCCAGCACTGAGCGGGACCCCCGCGGACCTGCCCTTTTCTGCCTGGAATACGAGGCTGACGGTGGCCAGGTGACCTCGGTGGTTGTGTACCAGGTAGGTGGCCCGGGGAGAGAGACCCAGCAGCTTCGGGGGCTACCGGCAAAGAAGGATGGACGGATCTGCTCCCCTCGCGCGCTGTCTACAGCCTGCGTTGGCTTTAGCACTACTGGAACGGACCTGGACTAAGCCGTGCAGTTATGGGGCTGCCCAGCTGTCTCCCTCCTGGGTTTTCCATGTTGTTCTCTTGCTCTTCTGGAGGTGCTGCAAAAATTGCAGTTTTTCTGACCTTCCGTGCAATTACAGAGCCCGTCTTCTTTTGCCTGCCTTGCCAACTTTTAGCACAAGCATTCTGTCATCCTTGTCAGGTCTGGTTCAAGTCCACTTAGTTTTTGATCATTTTATTGCATTGTTATTGCTCCAATTTTTTATTTGCACACAAAAAAGCACAAAATAGCTTGAATGAGCAAATGATGGAAAGTCTACTCTGTTGGTTTCCACCAACCAGGATTTCAGGTCCACTGCTTGGGATTTGGGAGCGACTCAACAGACATCAATCTTGGTAACCCTTGAGAATCTGATGCTCCACAAACCTGTTTATTCCTTTTTTAAAACAATCCTCTCAGTTGCCATTCCCACAACAGTTCAGTTATGCACTGGGCAAAAAAGTGTTTCCTTCTGGTGGCCCTGAATTCCTCTGCATGTCTTAGGATCTGGTCCAAGAGGACAGTCGTCATAGATGCTTTGTGGGGAATGTAGCAGTATTTTAGTTTGGAACATAGAGCAGCCACCATATTAGTTCCTTTTTTCATATATAAAACAAAGTTGGTAACAATAAGTACAAAAATACATTTCAATTATTCTTTGATGAAAAAGGTTGTACCGGAGGCTTAAGATTGGCTAGGGACAAAATTTACACTTTGAGCAAGTTACACTATAATCTTGTACCAGGTATGAATTGGTTTCCTTTACTTCAAGACAACTTTATTGCAATAAATGCATGTAGGATTACAGGCAAAACTCGGGGAACTCAACAGCAGAGCACATGATTAAATTTATATTTTCATGGCAACTTCATGTTTTCAAGACTTTTCTGCCTTGGCTGGGACAGTCCCATCCTTCATGGCATTATGGGCACACCATTCAAACAGTTTTTGCAAAGATGTGGAATGAATAGAAAATGGTTAAACAGTTGAATATAGAGAACGGTTCTTCTTGGCCTCGGCCTAGTCCAGTGGATGAAGGGTCAATGGGTAGGTTGCGCGCAGCATTGACATTGCACGTAGTCAGACTTGCTCTGGAGTTGAGTTTAGAGAAGCCCACGCTGATCATGGCCGCCTAGAAGAATACCCTTGCAGCAGCTGTGCTTGATCTACGAAGGCCAGTGATGGCAGACGCTGCTGGCTCCAGGTTGCTTGCTGGAACGAGAAATCCGAAGGAGTCGCTACTGCAGCATTGTTCAGCCAGTGCTGGTTGCCCGGGCAGCAGCCTGGTTCGGGGGTGAAGAGGCAAGCCGCTCCCGGAGCTAGTTCCTGGGTGTCCCGTCCTCCTGGATAGACCAGTTGTGGGCAGCGAAAGAGGGCGGCACGTGGCGGGAGCCGCAATGGCCAAGGGCAAATGTGCAAAAAAAGTGGCGGCTTTGCTCTGCCGTTGCATCTGTGGAGAAGAGCTGAGCTGAGCTGAGCTGCTCCCAGAGGTTCTGGCTGCTGCTGGGCTTCCCTGTGAGCCGTTTGCCTGGGGTTTTGTGGGCGAAATCGTTCATGCTGAGCAGTGCCAGGGTCTCGGGCTCCTCCTAAACTGCATGAATTTGTGTGACCCCCCCCCCCTTTATGAATGTAACAGTTCACTGGGATTAAGGTTGAGCAGTGCCACTTAGTAAAACGTATACCTGCTTTAGGCTGACTTGGCCAGCCTTACCAATAGATTGGTAAATGTCAGCTTTTTTCTTACCACCCACCAAAATCTTTCTCGTTTTGAAAGGCTAGAAACTTAAATACTGAACTTGTTGATTAATACCTTTCTAAGCCTGGCTCGGTGCTTGTCTCCTGAGGAAGCGGCGGATGCTCTTGTTCTCAGTAGGCGCTGTTGCTTGCCTGCTGGGTTGCTCTCCGGCTTGGCCTTCGGAGGGATTGTTTTTGCCAGCGATCCCTCAGACCCTAAGTACTTGTCTTTGGGAGTATTCCCTGCAACCGTCAAGGAGACGCTTGTGAAACAGCCGCTTAAGGAGCCGTTGCTAGCCCCGGCTGGTTTGGAGAAATACCGGCCAGTATCCTATACTCCATATTTAACCTGGAGGAGGCGGTAGACCTCGTTAATGAAGCAGGTTGCCTTGATCCTTGGGCACCCTGAAAAGAGGCTCCTGCTTCTCTCCGCAGCTTTGGGTGCCACTGACCATGATAATTTACTGAAGTATCTGGGGAGCGAGGGTTGGTGGGTACAACCCAAGAGTGGCGTTGGAAACGTCTGCTGTACTTGATCCCTTGGGAATTGTCCTGGGAAGGTCCTGTGCGGCTCCGGCCTGTCTCCCCTATAATTTAATGCCTGTTAAAACTGCTAGGAAGCATCACTCTCAGGCCTGGGCTGGTTGTCAGCATGCAGTGATACTCGGGTTTGCCTCTTTCTTGTGAGCTCAGGACAGGGTGGAGCCCCCATACCCTAACACTGAAGCTAGACCAAATAGAGCTGTTCCTGATTTCAGGGATGGGTTTCAGGACTGGAGGGAGAGTGTCTGTTCTGGGTGGGGTTGCGCTTTCTATTTAAAAACGAGCCCACCGCTTGGGTCTGCCACGGTCTAGCGCTGGCGAGGAGAGCCCTTCCTCGGCCTCCGTTGAGGCACGTGCTTTCTCCTTGGGGGCGGAAGACCTGGCTTTGGAGACTGGCAATCCCAAGGCTGGACTGTGGTGATGCAGCTGTGGGACAGCCCTCGAACATGGCTTGGGCGCTGCAGCTGCCATTGTGATCCGTGGGCCTCCTTGGAGTTCCGCTTGTTGAAGCAACTTCACAGGTTGCGAACTGTCTTCCAAACCAAATTCAGGGTTCCATTCATGATGGAGAAAAGAAGGCACGCTCTCGAGCCACTTACGTAGCATCGCACCCTTTTCTGGGTCCTGCCATTCAACATGGGCCACGTTATGGAAGGATTGGCCACTGGGGTTTGGCAAGCCCCTTTCTTACTGCATTTTAAGAGGAGCATTAAAGCATTTCTTTCCCTTTTAAATGCCACCGTCATGGCATTTAAAAACCACTGACAAATAACGTCTTAATTTTTAAAGGGAGTTGATGATGTTTTTACAGTACCTTTTAAGCCATTAAGAGAAGGGCACATATTTCCTAAATTATTAGTTTGGGACCAGCTTCCTTTAGGTGTTCCTCGTGCATCTGGTTCGACATCACTGCTGAGCATGTGGACGCCTCTTGGGAGTGGAGTCGCTTCAGAAATGGCACGAACTCGTGGAGTCTCCTCCTCAGACAATACTGGGGCCCAGTTGGGCTCTTCCAGGCCCTTGGCTAAAGACTGGTGGTTTTGGGAAGCATCTGGCCAAAACTGATTTATTTGGCCCAACTGCTGCTGTCTCTCTCATTTCTTGATCGTAAACGGGTTGTTTTTTTTTTACTGTTCAAGTTGTTACTGTTCTACTGCTATATTTTGTTTTTTGCTTTTAATTCTTGCTTTAAAAAGCAGCAAGCAGGCAGTAAAGCAAGTGAGTTGCAGCCCCCATTTTGTGGCCACCAACAACAACAGTGAAGTTTGGTGGCAAAACCAATCGATTTTCAGAGTTTCCTTCTAAAAAGAGTGAAATGTATGTATGAAGCTCCTGGAAGCTTTATGAAAGCGCGCTTTATATTTCAAAAAGGGTTGCCCAGCCGTATAAAGTCATGAGCAGTTCTGTTTATGCATCAACATCATCTGAGCAGTGCAAGAGAGATGTTATGTTTCCTAATGGACCCTTTTGCGTCTTGGTGTAGGACAATGACCCCGAAGAAGTGGTTGAGAAGATCAGTGCCCAGAATCAGCTGGAACCAGCTTTGCACGAGGCCCTTCGGCAACGAGTGCAAGAGGAGTTGGAGAAGCGGCGAGTGAAGCGCTGAGATCCTTGCAGAGATATCCTTGCTGTTTATTGAATTGAGAAATGAAATGAAGAAATGGGGAAATGGTGCTGGACCCACTTACCAGCACACAGGACTGTCCTTTGGGAATTTCCATATGCCGCTCCTATACAAGGGTATCGCTCCTATACAAGGGTATCGTGAGGAGCAGTGGCGGAAGGAAGAAAATCCTGGTTGGGAACCGCAGTTAATTCTTTGACGGATCTACCCCGAAAGAAGCCAGCCAGCCAGCCAAATGGTTGCAGCCTTGGATGTCCTTGCTGGCACTGTGTCTTTGTAGCCTAGCTCTCCCTTCTCAGATTGTTGTATGCTTGGACATCGGACCCAGGAAGATATAGTAGGATGTTATCAGCTGTCCTGCAGATGAAAGATGCCTTTCCCAATTGCGCAGGGGGTGGCTGGCAGGGGTCTTGGACTATGCTGAGGGTAGAGGCAGCTGCTGGCAAGTTGGCTGTTGGGAGCTGCTGCCTGGTCTGGATGTACAGCTTTTCAGTGGTATCTTGTTTCTGGATCAGCCGGAAGGACCTTTCCTCCGGAAAGTGCAGAAAATAGACAGCTGATCCAGCGTTCACAGTGGTGCTTAGGATGGGAAGAAACGGGGTTCTGCCTGGCTCTCTTGGAGGCTATTGCGTTGTGCTCCTCCTGCCAGGAAAGGTTCTCAGAAGTGCGGCACAGGGTTGTAAATAAACAAAGAGAACTTGCTGTTTCATAGTAGTTCTTTGGTGCAGGAATTTGTCCTGAATGGTTGCACAGTTCTGTGAAAAACTATCTGGTCCCTTTCTGGTTTACTGAACATCGTCAGGACTTAAAGAGTCCGCCCAGAGTCCCTTCCATGGGAGATGGGCGGGGAATAAATTGAAATAATAAATAAATAAATAAATTAAAGCACTGATGTCCCTGTTCTTCCTGCCCAGAGCGTGAGGCTCTCAGCCCACACAGGCAGGAGGGAGAAGAGCCAGAATCGAACCCTGCTTCTCCTATGAAAAGGACTTGCATTTTACATTCTTTTTAAACAGCTTCTCTAGTTCTGGTAAATAATCCTAGTCAGGAACACACAATGCATCAAGCTACAAACAAGCACCTATTCTACAGATTGGCCTGTGGAGGGAGCCCAGCCATAGTTAATGGCATCCAAACCCCCTGAAGTGTTTGGCAGGAGCAGGATTGCCGCACAGATGACCCAGCAGGACTACAGTAGCCTTTTTCATTCCGAAACCTGAATTGGAACAGGTCTAAATAAGCAGTTTCCTCCCAGACCGTCTAGAGCTGAAAAACCAAGAATCATTCTCCAAAGAGGTAGAGACAAAAACCCTGGGCTCCCCCAGGGCAAACAGAACACTCCTCGCCAGGGAGACAGACGTACCCCAGGCGTCCCTGCTCCATCCATGCCCGTCGGGCTATGCCTGCCTGAGGAAGTCAAGTTATGTGGGCACTGTAGCTGTACTGGTGCACACATGTAAGTGGGGTGTCATGGACCAGGTCCTCTAGTCCCCTCCAGGGGGTCTCCGCAGCTCCCCCCACAGCTGCAGCAATCCTACCACCAGCCGCTTTACTGCAGGGAAATCCTCTGCCTTGCTTTACTGGGGAGGCGCCAGGTGGCGGTTTTCCTTCCTCCCTGAGAGAGGACCTAATTGCGGGCTTGACTCCTTTCCAGACTGAGTCACTGACTCGTTAGGAATTTGTCTATATATTGAGGCTAAAAAAATAGTTGAAAGAAAACTAAGGGGCACGGGAGAACTACTCCAGAAAGGGTAGGGTAGAATTTGGCCAGCTGTTCTCAAGGCAAAGCCATCGCCACTTTGCATTGCAGTCCAAGAAATCGGGAAACCTGGCGAGGTGTAAATGCCCTGATTTGCCCAGGTTTCCGGGTCAGGACTGGGCCTTGCTTGGCTTCAGCCAGGCCCGGGACGGTGCTCCGAGGGACCGCAGAGCAAAACGGGGCTATGCGCCTCTTTTTAATCTTCCCAGTCCCTGACTGGTTTATTTCATTTTTATTTATTTACAGAAAGGCACGAGCTTTTGCCTTTTAATAAAATGTGCCTCCAGACCCCGCCTGAGAGCTACCGGCTCTCTTCCTACAAGGCCTTTATTTCTGGGCATCTGAAGCTCTTGGGGCAGATTTCTTCCCAGTCGCTGTGTAAGTCCCACAATAAATGCAAGGCCCCCATTGAGAGTCAATGTGGAGCTGGGCGGTGCCTAAGTCACCACTCGTCTTCATTCCTGAAATTCTGTTTCTATGCTCTTCCCTTTAGTTCCTACCCGTTAATTCGCGTCACCTCACAGAATTTGTCCCTCTGATTGCAGCCACTTAGAAGGTTGCAGTTTTTCCCAAACCTTTTATTTGGTTCTTTCATTATCACCATCCACAACAGCCTAGACGATAATCAGTTCATACGTTCCTTACTTTATTTATTTATTTATTTATTTGAATTTATATTACCTCCCATCTCCCCCGTCAGGGGACTCTAGGCGGTTCACAATAAAACAGTAAAAACAAAATTTTTTACATTATTAATAATATAAAATCCAAGCATAAAAGATGTTAAAAAGATGGTAATACTGGGAGGCTTCATGGGACCAGCCATCCCCAAGAGGAACTGTTGGCATTTCCCTCCCAGGCAAGCCGGCAGAACCAGGTTTTTAAGTCATTTCGAAAGGTCGGGAGCGAGGAAACCCGCCTCAGCTCGGGGGGGTAAGATGTTCCAAAGGGCGGGCGCCACTGCAGAAAAGGCCCGCCTCCTGGACCCCGCTAGATGGAACTCTTTAATTGATGGGGTCTCTGCATGACCGGGTGGGGCGGGTCGATGTTCTGGGGATGAGACGGTCCCTCGGGTAACCTGGCCCCATGCCATGTAGGGCTTTAAAGGTGGTGACTCTAAAGCCCTACATGTGTTAGCCCTCTCGTAATTTATTTATTTATAATTCAAATTTTGCCACTGCCCATCTCCCCCAGAAAAGGGGAACTCTGGGCAGTTTACAATAAGAACCATATTAAAACGATAGGTATAAAATCTAAGGGGGCGTGGTGGCTCAGTGGGTAAGACGCCAGGCTTGTTGATCAGAAGATTGCAGGTTTGGAGGTTCGAATCCCTAGCCCTGCGTGCGGAGTGAGCTCCCGCACTAGCTCCAGCTCTTGCCAACCTAGCAATTCGAAAGCATGCAAATGCAAGTAGATTAATAGGTACCACTTCGGTGGGTAGGTAACAGCGTTCCGCGCGTGTCATGCGGCCACATGACTGTGGAAGCGTCTTCGGACAACGCTGGCTCTTTGGCTAACAAACGGAGATGAGCACCGGCCCCTAGAGTCGGACACGACTGCACAAATGTGCGGGGGGTACCTTTACCTTTTTATAAAATCTAAAATATACAATTTCCCAATATAAAATAAGTATAAAATCAAGTGGTCATAAAAGATCTAGTTCGGTGAGGAGAGCTCTAAGGCGCCAGCCACCCCCAAGAACTATTCCCCTTCCCACCCCAAGTGAGATGGCAGAGCCAAGTCTTCAGGTTCTTCCGGAAGGCCAGGAGCGATGGGGCTTGTCTCGCCTCCGGAGCCAGAATGTTCCACAGGGCGGGAGCCACTGCAGAGAAGGCCCGCCTCCTGGACCCCGCCAAATGGAATTCTCTTGCAGACGGGGTCCGTAACATGCCCTCTCTGCATGAGCGGGTGGGACGGGTCGATGTCATGGGGATGAGACGGTTCCTCAGGTAACCTGGCCCTATGCCACGTAGGGCTTTAAAGGTGATCACCAACACCTTGAATTGGACCCGGAAGCAAACTGGCACCCAATGCAGCTTGCGCAGCAGTGGTGTCACATGTGCCGATCTTGAGGTACCAAGAACTGCCCACGCAGCTGCATTTTGGACCAGCTGAAGCTTCCGGATACTCCTCAAGGGTAGCCCCATGTAGAGCGCATTGCAATAGTCTATATGGGAGATGACAAGGGCATGAGTGACTGTTCGATGGGCCTCTTGGTCCAGGAAAGGGCGTAACTGGCGCACAACCCGAAGTGGCGCAAAGGCCCTTCTGGCCACGACTGCCACCTGCTCCTGAAGCAAGAGTCTTGAGTCCAGAAGAACCCCCAAGTTCCGCACCGGGTCTGTCTGGGGCAGCGCGACCCCATCCAGAACTAAAGATGACAATTTCCCAGACACCAAGGAGCCATTAACCCGCAGCCACTCCGTCTTACCAGGGTTCAGCCGAAGCCTGTTGTTCCCCATCCAGACCCCCACAGCCTCCAGGCACCGAGAGAGGGCAGTCACCGCATCACTTACTTCACCCGGGACGGGATGTATAATTGAGTATCATCAGCATACTGATGATACCTCACCCTATGGTGACGGATGATCTCACCCAGTGGTTTCATGTAGATGTTAAAGCGACACCTTCGCTTCCATGCCTGTTTTCATCCGTTTCACTCCACAAGACCTTCCTTCCGATCTAGCACATCCTTTACGTTTCTCTTAGTTTCCGGAGATTCGGTGTATCCATTGCCTTCCCTCCCTTTCATGCGGTCCTTCACGCTCTTTGCCACACATTCTTCTTACATACAAAGATGCAACCCCCCATATGGTAACAGATGGGCCCACAAATATTGATCTCCACTGCCCAATGGGCTTTGGTCAGCCAAGGCTTTTACGTCATGCTTTTTAGTAAAATAAAAGTTACCCACCTGTCATTTCCCTCCAACAGTAAGGAAACAATGTTTTAGTACATTTTGGCCAGGCTGCCACAAATGCGACCACAGCCCATTTCCACCTCCAGCACGCGCCTGCGATTCTGGGCAAGCCCGGGTCAGTAAGCAGGCCCGGTGGGGACCAGGAGCTGGAGCCCAACATACCTCAAAAGGTGGCTTTTGTGGGGAAAAGCGTTATGTACTCCGTCTCGAGCTCCTCTACAGAGAGGGAATAGAAGTCCAATCGATAAATACGGATGCCGCCTAGCACCGACCCTCAGAAGGCCCAGCTTAAATCTAATTGCCTCTACCACAGAGCTTTCCAAACTTTCCATGTTGGCGACACACACCAACCGTGGCGGCGCGGCCTGCGGTGTCCTGGTGTGTCGCGTGCAAACCTGGAAGCGCTGATGGGGGGGACCGGAAGAAGCGGCACCCCCACCAATCCGGGTTTGCGCGCAACACACCAGGACACCGCAGGCGACACAGTAATGTGTCGCGACACACACTTTGGAAAGCTATGCTCTACCGAAAGCCGGCGGGGGAGGATTCACCCTCCAGAACGCCCTGAGGTCTCCCGGATTCTAAAATTCAATTATTCGAAGCCGAAATTGCACCAAAAAGTTGATTCAAGGCGTTGAGTGCTCCAGATCCTTCTTCAAGTAAAACGTTGGAAAAATCAGAGGGAAGGACAGAGAAAAAAGGCTGACAGTGTTTCAAGTCAATTTGCCTAATCGTGGTTTACTGAACAAGCGATGCGTGGCTGGCCCATACTACACACTGGGCTGTAAAGCGCTGGCGCAATTCACAACCAAGTTTTACTAATCCCCGGTCAAGCAAGCCACATGTTGGCTTAGCGTTCGTGCTGAATCCGGCTTATTGTCTGCAAAGAAGAGCCGGGGGTCTAGCCTGCTCCCTTCGGGGCGCACGCCCGCGGTTATTCAGCCAAGGCCGCTCCGCAAATGGCCGAGCGCGGAGCTTCCCGCGGGCTTCCGCCTCCCATTCCAACGGAGCGCGGGGTCTCCGGGAGGCGACGGCACCAGGATGCTTGGCTCCTCTCTGTTCACCCCGGAGGTCGCGGCGGGTGGGTTGCGCGGCGCTCTGCACGCTTTCCTGCGAAGCTCCCGGCTGCTTTCCAAGAAAGAACAAGAGCCCTTTTTTCGCCCGCTGCCCCGCCCCCGTTCCGAAGGGGGCGCCCCCTCCCGCCTCGCGCAGCCAGGGACCAGTCGCGAGCCTCCTGCCCGGGACCAAGACAGCCCTGGGAGAGCTGCGCGCGCGAGGCGGCGGCGGCGGCGGCAAGTACTCTTCCCATCTTTCCCCGCGCGCGCCCCCTCCCCACTGGCTGAAGACAGAGGGCCAGGCCTGGTCAGCTGGGTGGGCGGCCGGCCGGGGAAGGGGGGCGCGGGGCGGGCGGGACCGGCCTGGCCCTCGAACGGTCCGTCAGGGGCGAAGGAAGAGGCGGCGGCGAGCGGTAAGGGAAGTGCCCTTTGCCTTCCGCGGAGACCCGGCCATCGGGTCCCCCCACCCACCCCCGGCGTCCATGCCTCCTTCCCCTAACAGCTGGATTGGCGGACGTCCAGCGTCCCCTGGTGAATGGCTGCCGGCCGCCGGGCCAAAGGGAAGCCATTGCCGCTACCCTGCCGCCCACGCGGGAGCCTCTGCTGGCGGTGGCGGGCGTGCCGGTCACGGCCGAAGCGGCGACCGCGGCGGTGGCGCTGCAAGCCTGACCCCTGCCGGGCGAGAGCTAGCAGGGCAGCGGCGCGGGTGGCAGCGGGAGGCTTGCGCTGCCCGCCGAAGGGGCGTTCGGCCCGCGGAGGCCGCCGGCTGCTCGTGGCGCGGGGGAAGCATCTGCCGACCGACGGCAGTCCAGTCGGGCGGGCTGGCGCCAGTGGCCTTCCTCCTCTTCTCGGGGGCAGCAGGCCTGGAGCGTCCGCGGAGCGAGGGGGCCCGGCGCCGCTGGGCGGGCCGGGGCCGTGCGTGGGAAGAGGGAGCTGCCCCGATCCAGCGCCTCGGTCTGCCCGGCTTTAAGGTTCGCGGCTGGGCCTCCGACGGTGGTGCGTCAGACGCGAGCGGGAGAGAGGCGGGCCGGGAAAGGGCGGCCTGAAGCGGGACCAGGGGCGTTTGCTGTGTTGCGGTTGCGGCCGCCGCGAGGAACGGAGGGCTTCGCGGAGCTTCAGTTTCCCGGGTGTCGGAGCGAAGAAGCAAGTTCTGGAGGAGCTTGTCTGTATTGTCAGCACGGGGGATGTCAGTGCCGCCCGTCGCAGCCAGCTAGAAAAAAGGTTACCTCTCCGTTAGAAACTAACCTGCAGGTGTGGATGTGATTCGCTGCGCGAAGCTCTTGGAGGAAACCGCAGCGTCCGGAGCTCTTTGAATGGCGCCTGGCTAAAGGCGGTGACGGGTGGCCTGACGGTAAATTGAGAGGCCTGGAAAGGGGCTTCGAAGAGGTTGAACGCCCGGAGACCTGGAGGGAGGGAGGTTTTCTTTCTCCTGAACATAGACATTTTTTAACATTCAGAACAATCTAATAAGAAAAATAAGAAAATAAACATTTTAGGTGCACAACATGTTTCACCTCTATTGTTCTCCAGTGATGACAATACACATAAAGTGTTAAATGGGACATGAACCCAGAAGAAACATGAACAGACAGTATTAACAAGCAATTCTGCTGGAACTCTAGATTAATCTTCTTCAAGTCATGTGCCGAAGGGCTGTTCTTTAAATTTAACACAAGACCTAAGGCAGAAAAGCTGCAGATCAATGACATTCCGATAACTAAATGATGCGGTTAAAGGCTTAGAAATAAATATGTTGGCATCATGTTCGTCTCTATGGCTTTCTGATAGTTAAAGGGCAAAAGGAACAGGATTCTGTGGGAAGAATTGAAACAGTGTCCTCCTGATTCTCAGCTGATTCAGTTTCTGATCTTCCAGCATGAAATTTATTTATTTATTGTTCAATTTATATCACCGCCCATCTCCCCCCACAAGGGGACTCTGGGCGGAAATAAACTTGAGTCATTCTTAGCTTAACCTACTGACAGTGTTATTACAAAAAGATGGAGGTGGTCTTCTGTATACTTTACAGAGTTTCTTAAAGGATGGGAAGGATATAAATGGTTACCGATAGAATGGACAGATTGGACAATCCAGGTGTTGGCAAAGGCTGGTTTTAAAAAGAGATTTGATAAATTCATCAAGGACAGGTCTAGCAAAGAGTCAGGCAGCGTTCGAGCTTAATACGGCACATTATTTTTATTATTATTGGGGGTGGGAGCAGCAAGTCTCCAAAACACTTGTCCCAGGTGAAGGAGGGCAGAGGAGGGGGTGTCTCGAAAGCAGCAGCTCGAAACACAACATGCTGGACCTTGGCCTGATCCTGCTCAAGGGCGGTGTGTGTGTGTGTGGGGGGGGGGGTCGAAGCGGATCAGCAGGAGGAGAGTGCTAGCAAGTTGGCAGCAGGGTGGAGAAATGCGGGTAGGTGCCCGTGAGCGGCCTGTGCTTTGCATTAAAGCGAGCTTGGCTTTTTGGGGGTGGAAAAGAAATTGTGAGAGGAGGCCCTGCAGGCACCATGCGAAAAATACGGTAATTTCTGTGTTAGTTATTGGGAGCAGAGCAGCATAGAAACATCAGTAATAATAATTAAATAACTTTATTTATTAGCCTCAAGCTATAATATAAAGGCATGAATTCCTTGGATGTTGGATAGTTCAGTTCTTACAAAGGCAAGAAGTCATTTCATTAAAGGCTACACATTCAGGTGTGAGGAATTGTTTTATTTATTCTAAAACATTTGTTACCAGATGGAAAAGATATAAAAGATATAAAAAGGCAGGGCAAAGGTACATTTCAGGATAGCAAGAATGTAGTACAGAAATTGTAGAATTCCAGTGTAAGGATTATAAAATGAGCACTTGGGTGCATTTATGCTTTTTGGATGAAAGAGATAGGAAGAAGGTCACTGCACAATTTAACTCTCTCCCTAAACCTATAGGAGCCAGGTGCTATGAAACTCTGGGAAGTTTCCATTTCTGTTCCAGACTTTTCTGCCTAACCATTGTTCAAAGAAAACAGTGACTAAAGAGAAATACAACATGGGCTGGTGGCAAAGTGGGGCAGTGACATCTGGGTGCTCTGTGAAATTACAGTAATGAGCCTTTGCCAGGATGTGCTCGAAGGCTCATTTGGAAGTATCACAAGAGAAATGTATAGCTGAACCTTAAAAATTGACTTTTGAAGGTTTGTTTAAAACCATCTCTAAGATTGGCAAGAGTAGATGGCCTATACCAGCTTGAGTTTCCTTTTAGAAAAGCAAAGTGTGTGTGTGTGTGTGTGTGTGTGTAAAATCATAAAATCACTGAATGTAGGGATTGGAAGGGATCTTGGAGATCATCTAGTCCACCCCCCTGCCCAGTGCAGAAATGAACAATCCTGGTGTTCAGGAAGAAGGGATGAGAACATCTGGAGAATGCCAGGAAGTTTGAGACATGCCTGGCAGAGAAAACCGAACATTGCATAAAGGAGATAACTGCTGGCAAGTAACCAGAGAAATGGTCAGGTCTCAGGCATGCAGGGACTAGGAACCTTGAGAACTACCGTGGAGCCAGGAGGAGAAGGCTTTCAGCTCAGGAATATTTTAAAGTACCAGAATGTGTACCTTCCACACAGCAAACCCACTCCACAGTATCCAGTGCCAGGTTTTCTTAATAATCTAACAGAGTGGTATGTGGTTTTGTTGTTGTCCAAAATATTATACAAGAGGTGGAATGCCTCCTCCCAAGAACAAGGCAGGTCTCTAAACCAGTGCATCTGTGTCAGAGTTTGAAATGTGCAGAAACAAGTAATTGTGCCGATAGAAGGGATGCTGCGAACCATCTGTAGAACTACAGAAAATAGGAAAGGAAACCTGGGCAGGGGTGTGTGCATGTGAACAAAATGGCAAAAAGCTATTTAAGCAACTGCTTGCGCAATGCCGTCTAAATCCCAAAGGTGGTTCCTGTGGTGGCTACAAAGGTGCCTTCATGTTGAGCTGGACTCTTGACGACTGCGTGGGCACAGAGGTGTGTAGGAATATGGAAATGGTTTGACACTGCCTTTTCCCGGGGTTTTCTTTTAATTTGTAGAATCTTTAATTTCTGGAATTCTCTGGCGGACTTTCAGGCCCAGCTCTGCTAAACTATAGAATAAAAACAAGGTTAGCCAGGTGCAAAACACCTCTGCATATATTGACCAGCTCAATTTCATCCTGGTTGAAGCTGGTATTAACTCATAAAGATTCTATTGGTTGAGCCTTTATTTATTTATTTATATTTCTAACTTATATCACCGCCCATCTCCCCCCATTTCCGGAGGGGACTCTGGGCGGTTGAGCCTTAGGACTGAAAGGGAAGGAATCTCAACGGGAAAGGGTGGACGTCTTTTGAACATTCTCATGCCACAGGACTGAGCAGCAAGAGTCATCTGGAAATTGCACAGTGGACTTAGGAAGCTGATCGTTGTCTAGGCAGGATTTAATGCAATCGTGTAAGCCTGACGTGAAACCTTCAGAGGAAACAAAAGCTTTTGCTGCGTGATCCTTCGGAAAGGTCGTCTTGGCAGCGGCTGGGAATGAGCTGTGTTAGAACCGGAAGAGGGCGCAGACCCAGCACATTTGGGTGAGGAGACGCTGACTACTGTGTACCTGGGGCTGGGCCATTCATGGGTCACCAGCTCTCTTCCAGAAGCTTAGAAATCTCAGTTATTTTCTGCAGGAGACTCAGAAATGTAATGAAAGGGAGGCCCCTTTTAGTGGGGAAATATCTGATAGGTTGTCACCTGGAGGAACAGAATTCCGAAGAGCCAAGACTAGAACAAACGCCTGAGTGGCTGCCATTTTGAGTTCAGTTGTGTAAGAACTACATACAGTAGATACTTCACTGCCTGCTTGGCAACTTTTGTGATGTTTGCTGCTAGTAATTTTATAAAGGTATATTCCAGCCGAATTTATTTGTACTGTTAAAAACAAGTTTGCAGGTATATTTTATGCAGTTCTTGGTGGCATATCTTGCTTTCCTAAACCTTAAGTCAATTTCCTCAGGTCCTATTCAAATTAGGTGTGGCTGAACTTGGAGAAGGGCAGGATTATCTGAGCCTGGAGGTTTAGCTCTTTTTTTTTTTTTTTTGAACCACTGTTCCATTCTCGAGAGCTTATAGAGTGATACCTGCTTGGTGGATGTGGCAAAAGAGGTGTTCAGCCAAAAGGAAGCAAGGGCATGAAGACTGAGGAAAGCTTTGGGGTGAGGTTGAGCTTGTTACCTGTGCGGTCTTTTCCAAGCCAAAAGCCACCTCTGCAAGTAGAGATGGGGCGGGGGGGGGGGAGGATGAGACTGGGTGGGAGTTGCAGCAGGCCAGGGAGTGGCCTCCTCTTAGCGAAGAAGGTCTTGTGCCTCCCTTCCAGTTATGTTTCCTAACGTGGCAGTTGGGGGGGGCTGCATTGCTCAAGCGGGGTGGGGTGGGGCTGGAGATAAAGGGGTGAGGAAATAAGTGCAGCGCCTGCTCGTCCCAGTCTCGGTGGGGAGCCTTTGCTTGCATTCCTTGCACAGGAGACTGAGAGAATCTCTCTTCTGCTGAGACGTTTCTGTCCTGCTCTCTGACAGCACGGCCTGTCCTGTTACTAGAATCTCTGCTCATTTTCTAAAATCAAGGAAGAATTCAAAGACAATCAAGGAAGGAATTGGGCAGTATTGGCCCTAGGGAATTCTGCTGTGACTTGAAGCAAGAACTGACATGCATTCTGTGGCATTCTTGAAGGGCCGGTGATTTGTGATGTTGTCTTGAACCTTGATCTGGAGGAGAGGCAACTTCAGAAAACACTTGCATGGTCAGACAACCAACCAAGACGCTGACTGACCCACCTTTTTTTTCCTGCTTCTCTTCTAGGAGGTGCCTTTGGATGGTTCCAGCTGGAGGCCTTGGGCTATAGCTAGGTCCCACCCCCATCCCATCCCATCCCATCCCATCCCATCCCATCCCATCCTCTCCCTTCCCCTCCCCTCCCCTCCCCTCCCCCTCTTAAGGGTCCCCCTCCCGCACTCACTAATGACTGCTTGGATCATCCTCCCCATCAGCCTCTCTGCCTTCTCAATCACTGGAATATGGATTGTGTAAGAGCTGCTGTGATTTGTGGCTGGGTCTCGCATGAAAGGTGGAGCTTGCACGCTTTGTTTCCTCCTGCAGAAAAGCACAAGGTTCTTCTGCTACTCCCTGGGCTCCAAATGTTGCTCTAGAGTTGTGTCAGCAATTCTCTTGGGCAACCTGCTGGCAGAGTTACTTGCCCAAGGGTTACTTAGCAAATGTGTTGCCTAGTCATGGCCTGAATATGCTGTAATTCAAGAAGGAACATGGTCGCTCTGTAGCTTTCTGCATTTTGAATGGAAGCTGGTGCTGAATGTGATGGAGACCACAAGGGGCCTAAAGCCAGACCACTGAAGCTTGTGTCCATGTCCCCCCTGGAAAGGGCAGTTCCTGGCTACCTCCTCCTCCTGCCCCAGCACACCCCAAGGCCCGGGTTAGCGAGAGCCGCTGCTTCCGTGGTTTCGTGGGCCAGCAGCAAGGAGCCCTTAATCTTTCAGTGCCAGGTTGGGCCTAGTGTGGCTCACCTGGCCACATCACAGCTACATTTATCGGGATGCTCTTGGGAGGATACGAACACAATACGTAGCCCTTACTGGCTGTCCAGCTCAAGGTCCCGCCTCTACAGGGCAGGCTGATCGCAAAGCTGGTGCTGCTTAGGACAGCCTGTTACCGAACCGCAGAATGAATTTGGCGCTCGCTGCTCCTCAGGATGATTCGGTTGGTATGTCTACTCTAAGCCACAAGGCTTCTTCCTTGCAGCACAAGCAGAGCGAGGGGCAGAGGAATAGCAGCACGTTGGCAGTGACCAGCGGGCGGCCACACAATGGCTCCCTGTCTTTTTTCCACAAAGCGCCCGAGATCGGTCGTGTCCTTGCCTTACCCAGCTGCTGCTGCTGCTGAGAGGAACTTTCCATCCAGCCTCAGGAAGGGGATGAGGGGAAGACCCTTTGCGGACAGCACCGAGGTGCTTCCTCTGCCAGAGCCCTGCGAAGGAGGCCTTGCTGTGGAGATGCCCCTCCACTCAGGAGAATAGGGGGGTTCTGTTTATTACAACTATTTCTCAATTGCCTTCTTGTTCCTCCAAAGCTAGGTACTGTTTAGCATCACACAGAGCAAAATTACATTTGAATGAGGAGAGGTTCTGGCCCAAAGCAGTGTTTCTGCAGCACATTGTTGGCCCGGCCCGGCCTGGCCCAGCCCTGCATTAGAGAGCGATGTGGTGCCAGAGCTGGCCGCTGGGCACACCAGTCTTTTTCCGGCCTGGCCTGTGGGGCAGGAAGGCGTTGTGGAGGTTTCAGCTCAGGAGAAAGGCCTGTTGTGGCCATCAGCCAGCCCATGCCAGTCAGGCTCTCTGTCCAAAAGGTCCTCCAGGGGGAAATGACCCCTCCCTTTGTGGAGGCAGGTGAGGCTTCCTGGAAAACCACAGTTTTAAACGGCCCAGGTGGGATTATTACTTTTTAATGGACTTTTGCATTTTGTTTATTGGTTGTGTTGTTTGGTTTTTAATTATGTGAGCTGCCCGGGGTCACAAATGTGAAATGGGTGGCTATACAAATTGAACAAACGGGGGTTCAGGGGAAATACCTAAAAATCCAGTACTTACCCCAATACCTGGGTTTCCAAAGGGAGATGCGGGGCACCACAAAAACAACATCCTCTGACCACTCCAAAGTTTACTACCGGCTTTGTATTTCCACCGCATCTGGGCATCGTATCCCTGTAGCTTTGGCAGATGCTTTTATCATCGGTGCTTGGTGTTACTTTGTAAGCCAACTAGATTTCTAGATAGTCACCATAACTTTGAGCACACAAATTTATATCTCGTGTTCAAATGAAGGAATATGGGTCTTAATCATTTGCCAATTTTCAGGCATCCGTGGAGGAATGTGGAAAGTAGTCTATACACAGGTCAGTTGATTTTTGATGATTTGTGAACAAAGCAAAACATGGAGATTTGGGCTGTTTTGTTCTGTGCAAAGTGAAATATGGTCATGCCAGACAGGTGTTTTGGGTGCTCCTTTCTGCGTTAGCTGTTGTGACTGGAAGGTGTCTATGGGCTTCTGTCCAGTGGCCCTTGAGACTTTTGCAGCCCAAGGGGCTTGGCCAAAATACCTGAAATTTTGCTTTTTATTTCTGTTGAAACACGGAACAATCCAAATGTTATGGGTTTTGATTGTGCTGAATTGCATCCAGCCCAAAATGAGTTGGCAGAACTTCCAGGATGCAGAGATTTGTTCTGAGTTTGAAGGAAAGCACATTTTCTATTTCATTCACACCCCTAATTGAAAAGAGAAGGGCTTTCTCCTGGTGAGAAATGAGCAATCACACTTCAGTGTGCTGTTTCCCCCATGTTCTCTGGTCAGTTGGTTAAACTGAATTGGGAGTATCCCGCCTGTGCCCTTCGGGTGTACACAGGTAAACAGAATCCCATTTCCCAGATACTGTAGTGTAATTATTGTAATGATATCATCATCACCATCATTTTTCAGGACATTTCTTATCACATTAAAAAGAGAGCTTTGCATAGTTAGATTTCATTTTTTACATCTTTTTAGGCTATATTTACTTCCTCCAAAAAAATTCCTGCATCTGGCCATGCTCTAAGACCTAACATAGATAGCACTGGATTGGGAAAGGTCTGTTTAGAAAAAGCCTAAGTAATTCTGTTACTCTTTTTAAATATTATTTGAAGGGACATATACATTGCCGATAATTATTACTCTGCCAATAGTACTTACACAGTGATATTTCATTCTCTCTCTCCTCTCTCTTTCCCCACGGAATGAACTGAGTTTTAAAGTTTCAGCTATCCTAAATTCATCAGTAAAAGCCCATTTTAAGCATTGTTACTGATACTATTAGTGAAGAAGTATTTGAAATTTGAACACAAAACATTTTCTGGAGCATAAAGCTCTTGTTAGTGGCTCTTTGTAAATTAATTGCAATCATACCTGAAATAAACTTATACTTTTACACTGATGCCTCCTTGGGAAAAACATTGTAAAAGCACCCTTACCTCTTTTTCTTTTAAGCCACAACTAAAACATTTACCCAGGATGTCAGGAACCCGAACCCTGAGGTTCTTACTACACCAGTTGCCAAAATACAAATGGCAAGAAATAGCTTCTATTTAAAAAATGAAGGTCAGCTTCTGGGGACTAAAGCCACATATCCATGCAATAAGTGGTTTGCCGTTGCTGCCTTGGGGATTCTTTTAGCTTCCCAGTCTAGCCCTGATGGCCCTGATGGCCCAAAATCCTAACTAGGGCTCACTGCCTGCTTTTCTATGATCTTGGCCAGCCAAGATCAGCCAGGTGAGGCAGAAGATAACTTCCATTTCCATTGCCTTGGCATCAAATTATTTCCAAAGAGTTTGCGTGGATGTGGTTGAATCATATGGAAAACATGACCTAGGTAGAGCAAAATAGTTCCAAAGTTTTAATGTTGGTCTGCCCTTAAAAGGGCCGTCGTGGGTTTGGGTGCCCCATAGCTCTACACAGGGGACAAAATCCAGAATTGGTGAAACAAAATGATGCGAGACCAGGAGAAAACTTGAGGACCGTTTTGCGGTGATTACAGCAACAGGTTTTTAAGCATTTCCTCTGAATCCCAGTTTCAAATGTCAGTACCCTTTTTATTACAAACCCTGGACAAAACCCCAAAACTTTAGTGTGCATCTTTGGCAGAAACCTGAATTTGGAGCTTTTTATTGTTAACATATGTTCTCAAAGGACTGATCTGGCAAGCTAAACTAACAGCTGCCGAGGTTGCCAGGCTGACAGGCAAAGGTCGCATTCTTATCTGGTCTCCTGAGGGCTGCTTTGAAGAATTGTCCTAACTTCAGTGTTATTTCCCAGCTGGGCCAGTTTTCTGAGCAAACAGCACAAACCAGTTGAGACTGAAGTTTCTAAAGTTATTTGGTTTGCTGGAAATTTTCTACAGATTGCTTCTCAGGGATGGAAGTTTCCAGTCTCAGGGTCGTGTGTTGTACTGGATCTTGACTATATATCCTTAGTGGGCCAGGAATTCCTGCTCTTGTCTGGAGGATACCATACTCTCTTCGAGTAAATGGGAGGTTGAAAGGCCTGCAGGGAAAGATCAGTGAGCAATGCCTAGATGGGGAGGTGCAGGTGAGTGAGATCCTGCCGAAGACTCTTATAAAATTCACAGTAGAATAAAGATGAGACCCTCTTGGGATTTCCGGCTCCGACTGCTCAAGGAGGCCTCTGCCTGGAAGTCTGCATTCTCGGCCATTTCAGTGGAATTTAAAGACAGGGGCATTAAAGCAATTTGTTCAATTGATTTGCTATTGTTGCTTTGATTGGTTGAGAATTTTAAGCAATCAGTTGGAAAGCCAAGAGAGGGAGGCTAATACCGATTTCCTTAAGCATTAGGGATTGCTTAAGGTAAGTAAAGATCTATTTACTTTCAGACTTACCCAGTTATTGCTGTCTTAACACCCATTTTGTTCCATTTGCTTCTTCTAGATATGCCATGGCCGTAGTGAACCACCACGTGTGCCCCGTTGAGAACTGGTGAGTTGTGCTGGGAAGCAGGAGGACATCCTGCTAGTGAGACAGTGGAGGTCATTGTGTTTCTTTTTCCCGGAGCGTTTTATAATACCACTCAATCTACCCAAATGGCTGCAGGTCGTACAACGAGTCTTGTTCTGCTGATTCTACCCAACCCGGCTACCCCAAAAGCTGCTGCACTTTGGAAGATGTCCCTTTGATCAGGTGAGGCGGAAAAAAGCTCCCGGAGGAGGAGCAGCTTTGCATCGCAGAGGATGAGCCAAAACAGCGCTAGGCAGTCCCCAAACCGGGCAGCTTCAAAGCAAGTGGGTCGGATGACTTGCTGGTTTCCCATCCTGTGCTAATCCTCTTCCCCTCCCCTCTAGTAAATGCGGCACCTACCCTCCTGAGAGCTGTCTCTTCAGCCTTATTGGGAACGTCGGGGCTTTCCTGGGTAAGTGTTCGTTTCCCCCCCCTTTTCCCCAACTTCATAACCATGTTGAGAAGCTGGTGGCAGGGTGCCAGTCCCAGGCTTGGCCAGCTGCCCGAGACATGATCCCAGGCAGCAGCGGGGCTTCCCGAGCAGGTGCCTGGGCTTCAAGGTCGGTCCTCCTTTTAGAGGAGGAGGTAACCAAAAGCAGCAGCAGCAGCAGCGAGAGAGGCTGGTTAGACGTGCAGAATTAACTCTTGCACAGTGTAGCAGTTTTTCATTTAATATACAGGAAGCTTCTCATCTGCTCTGAGTATCTAAACAGGTCTTGGTATCCTTCAAGCTAAAATTTTAAAATTCAACACCCCAAAATCCAAACTCCCTTTGAATGTGTCGTGTGGAAGAAAGCCAGGATAGAAATATTTTTAATAAATCAGTGAAGTAGTCTACAGAAAGAGACAGAGCATTCTTTGCTCCAGAAATTATGCTAACTGAGCTCCTTTGCAAAGTTTGGATCTTCACATCATGGAAAAAGGACACGTGAGAGCAAGGCTTGCCTCCCTCCGTGCCACCCTGGAACCCTGCCTGGCATTCGGGGCTCCAACAGGTATTGCCAGTGTACTTCAGCGAATAATAGATCCACACGAAGGAAGGGTCGGAAGGGCAGCCTGTTCCGTTGCTGAACCACATTTATGGTTAGGAAACTTCTCTGATGCCCGACTGAAATCTAGTTCCATGTAATCGAAACCCACTGTTTCTGCCCTGTCTTCTACCGGCCACTGTCCAGTTACTTACTTACTTACTTACTTACTTACTTACTTACTTACTTACTTACATTACTGGATTTGTAAGGCCACTTAATTGTCAAACAACTCAAGGTGGCATACGGGACAAATGAAAAACACTGTATAATTATAAAAGATGAACCAAATAGCAAACAGCTATCCAGGGAAGAAAGAAAATTAAACTGACTTAGCATACTAGTGGGGTCCAAGGACAAGTTCACCTTCCTGAAAGAGAGCGGGGTCAGGGCTGTGCAGACAGTGGGGGTGGGGGGTAGGAGCAGCAGGTCTCTTCTCTTCTCCAGGTGAAGCATTCCAAGCACCTCCTCCTTGGCCTGTTACCATCTTTGTTGCTGTCCTCTGGGAACACTGGTTTGTCAAAGTCCTTACCAAAATGCAGTGCCCAGAAGTGGGCACAATATTCTAGATGTGTCTGACAGTGACTACTCTTAATCCTGACACTGTACTTCTGATGATGCAGTCTACAGTTGTACTTGCTCTTTTCGCAGCTGCATCACACTGTTGGCTCATGTTCAGCTGGTGATCCATCAAGATACCCAGATCCTTTTGACACGTACAGCAGTCCAGTATGGTCTGCCCCATACTGTACTCATATTTTTCATGTTCCTACCCAAATGTAGGACTTTGCATTTGTTCCTTTTGAAATTCTAATATATATCAGAATTTGATATATGTATATCAAATATACGGTATACTAATTAGATTTATATTCCCCCCTTTTGTATAGGAAGTCACGGTGGCCTACAGAATGCCCCCTCCCTCCACCCTGTGAGGCAGCTTGGGCTGGGAGAGAGCAGCTGCTCCGGAGCCGCCCAGTGGCTGCGCTGGGCCTTGGTCTCCCCAGTGCCAGTCCAGTGCTGCACCAGCTGGAGGGGCTCCTGCTGGGGGCCCTCCCGAGCTTCACGTGGCCCTTGAGCGTGCTTGCTCTTCCTTCCTGTTAATTTGTTCACCAGTCCGCCCCTCCAGTCTGATGCGGTCATTAACATCCAGTTCCAGTAGGATCGCTTGAGCAGCCCTTTATCTCCCCAGTGGTGACATAGGTCAGGCCACGTTTTGTTTTGCCATCTTTCCTCCCTAGAATTGGAGGGGAGGCTTTGCTGAAGACAAGGTACTCTGTGGCCACCACACTCGTGTGGTCATCTAAACCGCTGTCTCAGAAGGGAAGATGGAGTTGACTTGGCATGGCTCCTCCTGGAGAAATCCATGCTGGCTCTTGCCAAGCAATATATTCTTGAAGGCTCACAAACCAGTTGTTATCAGTTCCAGAAATCTGCCAGATATCGGCATCAAGCAGAGTGGCCCACGGTTGCAGATAGGAACGCTGGCTCCGGGTCTCTGAAACAATATCCACGAGCTTCGTCAAGACTCCCAAATAGTCCACCCTGTCCCTCCTTCCTGACCATCTCTTTGCTTAACTTGAGTTGCCACTCCCTCCCTTTGTCAGTTGTTCTGCTTAGGTCTGTTTGAAAAAGATCAAAGCAAAGCAGGAATTGAGCAGCTCTGCCCAGTTTCTGTTACCGTTAATTGTCCCCAACCCCCTTCTCATTGCGTCTAAAGTCCCTCTAAAAGCCTGAGTCCCCTTTGTACCTTAAAAAAGGTAAAGGTCCCCCCCGCACATTTGTGCAGTCGTGTCCGACTCTGGGGGCCGGTGCTCATCTCCGTTTGTTAGCCAAAGAGCCAGCGTTGTCCGAAGACGCTTCCACAGTCATGTGGCCGGCATGACGCACGCAGAACGCTGTTACCTTCCCACCGAAGTGGTACCTATTCATCTACTTGCATTTGCATGCTTTCGAATTGCTAGGTTGGCAAGAGCTGGAGCTAGTGCGGGAGCTCACTCCGTCACGCGGGACTAGGGATTCGAACCTCTGAACTTGCGATCTTCCGATCGACAAGCCTGGCGTCTTACCCGCTGAGCCACCACGCCCCTTTTTTTTGTACCTTAGCCTGGCTGAATATCTCCAGATAGGAGTTATTGCTTCCATTTCCTTTAAATATTGCTCAAACACCCCCTTTGTGCATCCACATGCTTTTCTAAGCCACCCCCATTTTTCTTTTCACTGGAATGTCGTGCTTACTGGAATTCAGGGTCATAAAACCTAGATTGTCATTTTCTGCATGGCCTGGTTTTGACAACATGCCAAGTCTTAGTTTGCCTTGATAAACCAGCCAGCTGGGTTCACACAACACACTAAGGCTGAACATGGTTTGCTTAGTTTTGACTGTGCCCTATCGGGCACGTGCCTGTGTCCCGTGAAGGCCCCTCCCTGAGGCTTGGGAGCACAATTGTGGTCGTCTGCTTTGCGTGCTGGGCTTGACATGCCACCCCCCGTCTCCCTCCTAGTGGCCGCCATCTGCCTCCTGCGCTACGGGCAGCTCCTGGAGCAGCGCCAGGCCTCCAGGGTGAACGCGGCAGCCCTGGTCGCAGGCTGCACCAACGCGGCGGGCCTCGTCGTGGTCGGAAACTTCCAGGTTGGTTGAGAGAAGGGGGTGGCCGAGTGGCAAGGCGGGCTGCCTCCTGGGGAGTGGGTGGCGGCCACTTTTGCTTCCTAGCCCCGGGGACCCCTCTGGTGGCTATTTGGCCTGCGCCGAGCAGAGAATCGCACGGCAGGTTTTTCCCCATTCTTCAACAAAAACGCTTGAGCGGCTAAATCGTTCAGCAGCAATAAGGCAGCGAATGCCACGGTGACGCCGCACTCGCTTTAAAAGCCAGAGCCGGTCCGGCGCACCTCACGAGGAAGGCCTTTGTAAGCGTGGGCCGCAAGAGAGACGCACTCCGGGAGGGGCGGAGAGTCGCCAAGCCCGGACTCGTCTCTGGCCGGGCACTCAGTGTTGCGAGGGCGGGAGCCTCCGTCACCGTCCAACCCGCTGCAGCTCTCTGCCTTGCAAGGCGTTTGTGCTCCCCGAGAGGCAGCTGTTGCTCTCCGGGGGCGGGAGTGGGGGGGAGCTGAAGCGGTGGGGAGGACAGCCTCCCACCAAGCGCACTGTGGAGTATGTGTCGTGCGCCACGGGGGCGGGAGAGGGCATCGGGGTTCTGCCTCGGCAGCTTCACGGGAGCCAGCCCCGCCCCGGGTGGGAAGCCCCCGCTGCAGCCACGGCGGGGAGGGAGCCCTTCGCTTAGCCGCCCAGTTTGGTGCCGAGGCCGGCCCTGCTCACAAGACCCAGAGGAACCACCGTCTGGGCTTCCTGCTGCCTGCAGGTGGATTACGCCAAGTCGTTTCACTACCTTGGAGCTGGAGTCGCCTTCCTGGCCGGCCTGCTTTTCGTCTGCCTCCAGTGCTTCCTGTCCTGTCACACCGCCCTCTCTGCCCTGGACCTCTGGGTGGCGCACCTGCGAGTCTTCCTGGCCACCCTGGCCTTCAGCTCCCTGGTCCTCAGTATCCTTTTCTGGCAACCTGCTGGTTGGGGAGAGGCCATGATGGGCACGGGGCCTCGGAGGGGGCTCCCCTTTCTCCCGGCACTTGTGCGTTGGCCGAGGGTCCCCTTGTCCTGCTTCTCCTCCAACTGACGCCCTGCATCTGCCCGCCTCTTCAACTCCTGTGCTTTCTCAGAAGCTCGTGGGCACAGATCTCCCCCACGTAGAAGAACCGTGCCCTGCAAGATGCCTGGCCAAGCCCAGATTTCAGTCCGTGAGCGGGAGAGGAGCCTTTTCTGGGAATAGCACCGCCAGCTTCCCTGCCTGGGCACCGGGCATCCCCTGGGTGAGGGCGTCTTCTTCCCTGACCTTCCCTTGACTCTGCCACAGGTGGCATCTTCTTTACCCACGAGAGCTTCCTTCTGCAGCACCTGGCCGCCATCTGTGAATGGGTCTTCGTCATCGACATCCTCGTTTTCTACGGCACCTTCACCTACGAGTTTGGTGCCGTCTCCAATGAGACCCTGGTGGCTGCCCTGCAGCACTCCAACGGCAGAGGCTGCAAGTCGCCGGGCAGCAGCAGCAGCACCTCCACTCACCTGAACTGCCACCCGGAGAGCATTGCCATGATATGAGGGGGGCGCGGGAGAGGGCACGCTCATCCCACCCGCTGCGGCGGTGGCGGCGGCAGGCTCTCTTTTCCCCAAAGGGGAACGGCACCGGCTCCTTCCTGGTGATTTTTATACCAAGATTGCTTTTTAAAGAATATATTGCTGCCCACTCTTCCCCAGCCCATCTGAGAAACGGTCCATTTTCCAAATGTACGGTGGGAGATCTTCCAAGGATCTCTTTGCCCGGCCTTTCTGCAAGGCCAGCTTGTGGCACTTTCTCTGCCGGAGCGTGATCGCTTGCCATCCTCTGGCCAGCTCCTCACGCATTTGGGGTGCCCAAGAACCGAAGCTCCTCTGGCAAAAATTGCACCTCACTGCCACCCCATCTTCTTTCCTTTTGGGGGCAAGAGTTCCTTAAGCTGCAGAGGCAAGTTTATTGTGGAGAATGGCCCCTGCGCTGGTGGAAACACATTCCTCCTTTTTCAAGCCTTTTAATAAATCTGGAGTGGTGGTGGGACATGGAACTGGGCAAAGGGGAGAGAGAGAGTACCCCCACCCACTAAACATTTCCATACACTACTAATATACAGAGTTCCTTCATCCCTTGGTAAAGTGGTTTGGTATTTTTTAGAACTTTTTTTATAACTTTTATCTATATAAAATATGTATAAAAAGAGTTATCAGAGGAGTGGTGTACAAGGGCGTTGTGTATTAAGGATCTGTTTTGCCAAGCTGGAGAGACGTTCCTTTCCAGGCACCCCCCCCCCCCAGGGCAGCAGGTGAGGTTTACCCCAAGAACCCCCTTTTGCCTTCCAGGATCTCCTCTTGGACGCAGCCGTTGCCCACCTCAAAGCTTGGCGCAGCATCTGGGCAGCGCACAGACAGGACGTCCCACCTGTTTCCACTCATCTTTTGCCCAGGAAAATGTCCCACCTTGGTGTCAGAGTTGTGACGCAGAATTCCTTGTTCTGCAAAGTTAAGGTGTTCTAAGAGAAGCAAAAGCATTGATGCTGTGATATATGCTGTAAGCTTGATAAAAAATGCTACAACTTGCTGCTGTCTGGACCCAGCCATAACAGTGGCATCAGGCATCTCCGGGCCACCTGGTCACAGAACTGTCAATTGCTTACTTTCAGGTCAAGATAGCTCGTCCTCCATCCTCTGAAGGAGAGAACTCGAAGGACCCTGTCGGTTGGTCTCCCAACAAACGTCTGGCTAATTAAGCGGCAGCTGAATCGGCCTCTCTGCAATCCAGCGCAACAGAGGGAGATCTCGGTTGGGGTTGCCCCGTTTGGCTGGGGGGGGGAGGCTGCTGGAAGCCGGCACCCTTCCTGATCGGCAGGCGTGGCCTCGTCTCGCCCCACCGGGCTCCCTGTCCCAAGTATTCTACACACACACACAGGTGCACAACCTTCCTCCCCTGGAACAGCATGCGGGGCAAACGGGCAGCAAGCAGAGGTGGCCCTTCACAGCTCCTCTTCCTCCATGGCAACCTCCGCTGCGTCTCCCCCATGCTCGGCTAAGCTGGTGAGAAGCAGCTGCAGCATAATTTCCAACATGCAGCAAGTGCTGTGCTGGATGTTTGCAAGTTGGTTTGGCAGGACATGATACAAGAACAAGGAAGGGGAAAAGGTGGAAAGAAACATACCGAATGCTAATTTCCTTGTGCATAACCAATTTTTGGGAGGCAGTTTCCCCTCATGTCTGCCCCAGCAATGCCAGACAACCTCAGCATCAGGAAACAGAGACATGTGCAATCTTTATTTTTCAAAAATACCTCCGAGCTGTGTGGGGAGTGGCTCAGAGAGAGAGAAAGCAGAGAGAATGTCTCTGCTTACTCCGGAGGAAGGGGGCAGAGGGTGTCACGGGCAAGGGCCGCTTCTCTTGCCCCCCAAAACGGTTTCTGTCCCCTGCAACCGCGAAAGTCCCTGTTGCTTGCACCAGATGACGATGGCAACACCGTGGGGTCATGTGTACATCACGCCATGCAGATATTCCAGCCGGTGTGCTTGCTGCTGCCTCCGAGCCTTGAAGATTAAAATAGAGGTGCTCCCCTGTGAAACCCAAATCTCAGCACATCACCCCTCCCTGGACTTCGCGGTTTCGGAGATAAGATGCCAGAATTACAAAGGCAGGAGCCATGTGGCGCCACTTGGCCTCCTGGTTCCTGCCAGACCAGAATGGAACGTGAGGGAGAGCGGAGCAGAAGCCCCCACTACCGACTCCCCACCCCCCATTTTTCAAAGCTGAGTGCGACTCCTCCATGAAAGTTGCATCCTGGCAACGCAGCCGTACACAAGTCCAAGGAGCTGCCCACCATGCCGCTCTTGCTGCCACCCCCACGGGGCCACTTGGGCCAACCTGCTGAGTAAGGAAAAATCTGGCTTCCCCACAGACATCCGTAGTCACCAGTGTAATCTATTAACTCCCTCATTTCCTTGTTCTGATGTAAGCGGCTTTGTCAGCTCTGCCTGAAGAGAGGTTTTATAAATGCCTCAACCAAATGCGAAGCGGGGGCCTGCAACACGGGATCCTTCTATATCCAGCGTTCCCAGCAGCAAACTCTGCCTTCCGTCCTGCCTTTGCTCCAGTAACCCCCGTCCGCCGGCTGGCTGTGGTCCCCGCTCGCTGGTGTGTTTCAGGATGTATGTGGGCTTCCCAGTCTCGGGGAGGGGGGTCGAAGGAAGCCTGCTCTGGGCCCCAGGTGAACTTGGGGTCCTTGCGACTCAGGCAGACCTTCTCGGCAGCTCCCTGCAACCCAGCGCCTTCCACACTCACCTTGTCCTCCTTGTACTCTTCATACTGCTCATCATCAGTGGGCAGCTCATGGCGGCACAGTGGACACGAGTTGGTCTGGGGCAGGAGAAAGGCGTGAGCACCCGGGTCCGGGGAGGCAGCCCCCCCTCCCCCTCCCTGCTCCTCACCTTTCCGAGCCAGGGAAGAATGCAGCCTGCGTGGAAAAGGTGCTGGCAGGGCATCCTCCTCACCCCCTCCTCTTCCTCCAATTCCAGCAGGCACACAGGACACTTCAGCCCCTTATCTGGGTGCCAGGCAGGTGCAGCGGGCAGAGAAACAACACGGGCATCTACGTCACCCCAAGCCTGTGCTTTCAAATTCTGAGCTCAAAAATCTCCCCCAAACTGGTCTCCAAGAAAACTCGGACCGCATCTTCAAAAACCACATTAAAAAAATCTTTGCCCAATCTTACTCTGATGAGCTAATCCGCTCATCAGAGTAAGATTGGGCAAATATTTTTTTATTCGCCTTATTCACCACCTTTTGACATTTTGTCAAAATTTGACATTTGAGGGGGGACTTTAAGGGGAGGGAGGCCAGGAAAATGCGGAAAGCAGACCCCCTGGATAGCGAGCCTTCTACGAGGGGGTTTGGCCCGGTTCCCTGCTCTCGGCATCAGCCATTCATTCGGCTCCCCTCTGCTCTCCTGAACCACAAGGGCCCCGCGATGATCGAAAGGCAACGAACCGGAGCAGAAGGCGCGGCTGCCCCCTGCCTTGAAGGAGGTCGCCCCAGCATCGGAGGGCAAGCGCAGGAGCTGCTCCTGCATCCCACCCGGCTCTCCTCCTACCCCTACCCGCCCCCCCGCAGAAGAACCCGATTCCGCCTGGCCCAGCAGCTTCGGCTCGCCGGACTGCAGCCCCCCAGATCCCTAAGATGCCCCCCTAAGATGTCGGCAGTCCTTCATCCCCCCAACCCGCAGGCAAAGCCTCTCCCACCTGCTTGCAGGGCGGTAACCCGAACCTCGGGAAGGCTCTCGACAGCCCGTCTTGCGGCCGGCGGGGGAAGCCGGTGGTCCCAGTCGTCCCCCCGCAGGGAGCCCACGTCGATCTCCAGGCCGTTGAAGAGAGACCTAGAGGCGCGGGAAACCGACCCCGTGAGACCGGCGCCCCCCTTCCCCGCCGCGGAAGCCGCGCGAGAGGCGCCCGGGGCGAGCGGCCTGCAGCTCGGCGTACTGGGCGCCGCGTCACGGCTTGGGCTCGGCCGGGGCCACTCGCGCCCGGCCGGGACGGGCGTGCCCCCTCCCCGCCGCCCCCCAGCCCCACCTGGCCAGCTCCAGCAGGGCGCCCCGGGGCAAGTCCCCCCGGGGCGCGGGGCCCGGCTCGCAGTCGTGCTCCTCGAAGTACGAGGCCATCGCCGGCGGAAGGGCGGGCGGGCGCGCGGCCCCGCCCCGCCCCTTCATTGGCCGCGGCCCCGGCAGGCAGGCAGCCAATCCGGGCGGAGGGGCGGGGCGCGCGCGGGAGGCGGCCAGCTGAGGGGCGGCGGGGAGGTTGAGGCGCGGCCGCGGCGCCCTAGGCCCGGGGGGGGGGGGGCTCCCGAGGCGGCGGCTGGAGAGCAGCCCGGGCCCGGAGCCGCCTCGGTTGGGGTGGCCGGGGGCGCCGCCAGCCCCCCGCTCCCGCCTTTTCTGACCCACGCGGCTCAGCGCGGAGGGCCTCCGATGTGGCAGGGCGCGAGCAGCCGACGAGCCGCGGCTCTCCCCGCCGCCTCACAGGGGCGGATGTCAGCGGCCCCGTTAGTCGCTGGCCGAGCACTCTCTCTCCAGAGACAAGCACACCAACACCGGAAGTCTGTTGGTATAAGGCTGCCGTTGTGATTTATTGTGTCGCTACATCTCAGTTGCGTTCGCACAACGTGCTCCACTTGGTGGCCCAAGTGGGTTTGACAATTCCGGGAGCGAATGGCCTGCAGAGCCAGACCCCTTTTATACACGCTGTTGAAGATTGACAAGGAGGGAGATTGACAGACAAGCTTGTGCAATTACTAAATAAGATGTCATGGGCACAAATGTAAAGAAAAGTGGAAGTCTGGAAATGGACTGGCTGAGGACCTGCACGCGCTCATATTAAAGAAGAAAGTGGGTGAATCCATAGGTAACAGAAGAACGGCTCTTTGTTTGTTTAACTCCCATTCTCTTGGATGGATCTTGCTCCAGGCCAATGAAATTAAAACTGCAGCCTCCATCACAGCAGGCAGGGTGGGGCTTCCGTGTTGAAAAGAGCAGATGTGGAGAATGCCAGCTGCCAGCAGCATCCCCAAGAGAGCTAGGGTGACTTTGGGCCGGGTAGACAGTGCCTGCTTGGCTTCGTGCAGCTCCCAGCCCCTCAAGTTACCCAGCCAAGGAGCAACCACTGTATCCCACTAGATGCTGGAATCGTCTTAACGATGTTCTGGAGTGCAAGAAAGCAGAGTTGGCTGCGGACTCTTTGGGGCCTCAGAGAAGAAGTCCTACAACATTGCTCAGACCTCCTTTTTCTTCCCGCTCTGCTACCCTGCTGAAGCAAGAGATCCCAAACATCCAGGGATGTCGCGCTGTCCCAGGGGTGGGCACGTTTGGGCCCCAAGCTCCCCAGGACTCTGCTGGACCAGCTGGGCTGAAAATCAGTGGCAGTTTCCCACCATTTTACGGTGGAAAGGGCAAAACGAACCCTAAAAGGCGTAATCGTTTTTTTAAAAAAACCTCAGCATATAAAAAAAGGTGTGTGCAACAGGTCCACCCGCTGTCCCCTCCACAAGGTTGGTGCAGCCAAAAGCCCCGCCTCCAGGTTGCAGGTTGCCAATGTTGGTCATGGTAGGATACACCTTCTGCAGAAGCGCAGAGGATGGCAGGTTTCCCCTTCACCAAGTACAGCTGGGGTGGGCAGCAGGGCGATCAGAGCAATACAAAGCTCCCACTGTGTGAACAGAGCCTGCCCTAAACAACTGGCTGAAGGCAGGAGATGCAAGGCCTGGGTCTTAGACCCTGGTTCAGATTGCTGTAGCCCAAGGTTGGGTGAAAGCATCAGTGCACAATGTCTTGCTCCTGGGAATGACACCTCTCTCTTACACATCGCTCTTCAGAGACAATGGAACGGGAAGGACACATGCAAGGCACCGGGCCCCTGAGGTGGGAAGACAATCCCTCCCTCCCTCCCTTCCATCCATCCATTTCATAGCACCTAAAGAGAGCCCTTGTTGGCGTTGAGGTCCGGGACATCAAGGGGGCTGCCCCCTTTGCTTCCTTTCTCCATGGGCTTGCCTGCCACTATGAGAGATGGAGTGGTCAAGGCCAAAATAGCCTCCTGAATGCCCCGAACCCCTGGAAGGTTGGTGTTGGGGAGATGATTTCAGAGTGATCAGCTGCTCAGTCACCGCCAGTGCTGGTCTTTGCTGGAGCCACCTGGCTCCCAGATCCAGAGAGCGTGAAGGAGAGGACAATGGCTAGGACGACGAGCAGGACAGCCACCACAACCACGGCCAGCAGGATGATCTTGAATCTCCTGTTTTCCCAGCGTTTCTTCTGGGCCAGTGTCTTTGTCGTCTTGGTGAAGGCAGAACTCTAAAAGAAAACCAGTCGGAGGCAGTTGCAGTCTCGCTCGGGTGAAGATGGCCATTTGACTCAGAAGGCCTCGCGGTGGCTTCTTTGGAAATTACTCACCAAGGCCCCATACATGAGCGTTAGCCTCCAGACCTTCCCCACAGTGGGGCCAACGCTCGAAAAGAGTTGAGGCCCAGGCAAGGTTGCGTTCCAGTTTCTGCCCTGGAATGGCTGGCTTTGGATGAGCTCAGAGGCCAGTGGAGAAGGGAAGGGGGCTTCCACCACGAGATCGGGGCCCTGCGAGCAGCCCAGGGATGGGGCTCTGGCTTTCCGAGGCCAACCTGGAGGACACGGCACCCGATCCACATTTGCAGGAGAGCTGGCAGGGCGAAGAGGGAGGTTCAGCCCCATCGCTGTTCCCCGCAAATGCCTGTCTGAAAGCTATTTTTAGCCTTCTGGCATCCCTTCTGATTTCAAGACCTGGCTGAGAGAACCGAGACCGAAGCACTCCGCAAGGCTTCTAGCAACACCCTAGTTCCCTAGTGGTGAGAGGAAGGTGGACAGAACCCTAACCCTACCCATTAAGGTGCCACACATGAGTGCGCACAGGACGGTCCAGTAACTCCCAAGAGCTGCTCATGGTTCAGGGCAGAGGGGGGCTCTCCTCCCTGCAGAATTCATGGCTTTTCCCCATGAGGAACAAATGAGTTAGGAAAGCAAAGAAGGGGACATTAATTATAGAAACGGGGGCTCTTAGTTAATCAGAGTGGTTTGGCTAGGGTGACCATACGTCCCGTTTCGAACGGGACAGTCCCGTTATTTTAGCATTTTTCAACCGTCCTGTCTTTTTGATCAAAATCTCAATTTTGTCCCTTTTTTAAACCCGGCGGGAAGGAGGACAGGAAGACAGGAAGGAGGACTGGAGCCAGACTTGCCATTGGAGGCAGCCCGGAAGAGGCCCTATCAGCGCAGCAACTGGAAGCCCAGTTGCCACGTGCGATCCCAGCAGCAGAAGCAGCACCACAGTCCAGGTTCCTGCCTCCTTACCTGATCCTGAGATTGTCTGCCCAGCAGTGGTGAGGCCAGGGAAAGCAGGCACGGGAAGGTTGTGGAAAGAGGGTGCGTGTGTGCGCGCGCGTGCGTGCGCAGATTACTTGCTCAGCGTAATCGCGCACACACACACACACACGCACCCCACACCCTCTTTCTCCAGCCTCCCTGCAACAGGTGCGGGTGCATTTGGTCATGGGGAGGCTGGAGAAAGAGGGTATGGGGTGCGTGTGTGTGTATGTGTGCGCATCTGATCGGGCTTGGCCGAGGGAGGAGAGTTGCCGGGCCGCTGAGCAGGAGAAGCCGGCTGCGCTCGGCTGCTTCAGCCACACCACTCCGACCTTGCTGCCCGCTGAAGCCCCCCAGCACGGCCGCTCCTGCTTCTGCTCGGCGGCCCGACAACTCCCTGGCCAAGCCCAATTAGATGCACACACACACACACTCACAGGACAGACTGCCCTGGCAGGAGCTGGCCTTGCTGGGGGGCTTCAGCGGGTGGCGAGGGGCGGAGTGGTGTGGCTGAAGCCCCTCAGCGTGGCCGGCTCCTGCCGAGGGCAGTCTGTCCTGTGAGTGTGTGAGTGTGTGTGTGTGCATCTGATCGGGCTTGGCCGAGGGAGGAGAGTTGTTGCTGCTGCCGCCGCCGAGCAGGACAAGCAGGAGCCGGCTACGCTGGGGGGCTTCAGCCACACCACTCCGCCCCTTGCCACCCGCTGAAGCCCCCCAGCGCGGCCGGCTCCTGCTCGGCAGCCCGACAACTCTCCTCCCTCGGCCAAGCCCGATCAGATGCACACACACACACTCACACACTCACAGGACAGACTGCCCTGGCAGGAGCTGGCCATGCTGGGGGGCTTCAGCGGGTGGCGAGGGGCGGAGTGGTGTGGCTGAAGCCTCCCAGCATGGCCGGCTCCTGCCGAGGGCAGTCTGTCCTGTGAGTGTGTGAGTGTGTTTGTGTGCATCTTTTTTTTTAATATAAAATTTTAATTTTATTTACATTCAACATAAACAAAACATATAACACATAACAATAACTACATTTATGTATACATATTTACATTTGATTTGTAATATTCATTATCTAATATATTTCATATAACATATCTTTATTCTAAATTATTTTCCCTGTTTCCCTCTTTCCTTCTTCTTCCTCTAACCCTTTCTAACTACTTTATTTCTATATACCTATTTCTAACCTTATCACTATTTTCTTTTTCTTCTCTTATGTTATATTACTGATTTATTAAGTATTTATTTCAAATTCAATTTTTGACTTATACATCTTTACCATACAATACATACGTACATTTCATTAAAATACCTCGTTTTCTTAACAAAATTTTTTGTAAATACTTGATTTACATTTTTCTTCTTTCTTCTATATATATTCAAAAAGAATATAATATTAAGTAGAGATTAATAAACTATAAAAATAAAAATACAAACATAGGGGGGGCGGGGGAGAAAAAGAGATATAAGAAGAAAAATGTGTGTATGTGCATCTGATCGGGCTTGGCCGAGGGAGGAAAGTTGTCGGGCCGCCGAGCAGGAGAAGCAGGAGCCGGCCACCCTGGGGAGCTTCAGTGGGCAGCAAGGGGCGGAGTGGTGTGGCTGAAGCCCCTCAGCGCGGCCGGCTCCTGCCGAGGGCAGTCTGTCCTGTGTGTGTGTGTGTGTGCATCTGATCGGGCTTGGCCGAGGGAGGAGAGTTGTCGGGCCGCCGAGCAGGAGAAGCAGGAGCCGGCCACCTTGGGGAGCTTCAGCGGGCAGCAAGGGGCGGAGTGGTGTGGCTGAAGCCCCTCAGCGCGGCCGGCTCCTGCCGAGGGCAGTCTGTCCTGTGTGTGTGTGTGTGTGCATCTGATCGGGCTTGGCCGAGGGAGGAGAGTTGTCGGGCCGCCGAGCAGGAGAAGCAGGAGCCGGCCACCCTGGGGAGCTTCAGCGGGCAGCAAGGGGCGGAGTGGTGTGGCTGAAACAGCTGAGCGCAGCCGGCTCCTCCTACTTCTCCTGCTCTGTGGCGGTGGCAGCAGCAACGACTCTCCTCCCTCCCTCGGCCAAGCCCGAGGGGGATGGGGCAGTGGTGGGCCTCCATCCCCGCCCCTTGTTCCCCGGCCGATGACGGTGCTGTGTGCACAGTGTGTGTACTCCGGCCTCCCCCAAACACACCAGCTCTGCCGCACCATTTACTGCTAGAAGGAAAAAAGAACCTTTAAAAATAGAAAAAAAAAATAAAATCTGAGCCAATCACGCTGATGGGGGCGGGGTTTGCAGGCGGGAGCCAATTGCGTGGACTGGGGGGCGGGGTTTGGAGGCCGGCATGGTGGCATAAGACCCTGTCCCGTTTTGCCATCCCAAATGTCCCGTTTTTGTCTGAAGGAAATATGGTCAGCCTAGGTTTGGCACCTTTTTGGAGGGGATGTTTACTAAAGACCGAAGGCTGCTGAGTGGGAGCAAGACCCTACTGCTATATATTATAACACTAGTTAATTCTGATTAATGTTGTTATGAGATTGTCGGAAGCTGCTTTATGGCTTCGAGCGAGAGGTTCTAACCATTGAAAGGGCAGGCAGGAAGAACAAGGCAAATGCCATCAGTTTGTTGGCACTGTTTATACTAAATCATAAATAGTTCATTTTTTCGAAGTGAAGAGTTTGAATGGCCTCTGAGATTAAAAATTACCAGTGTTTCTTTCACACCACTATAGATTTCTGATGAAATTGTGTAAACCAGAGCAGTAAAAGCAAGCTTTCCAGCTCTCTGGCAGGCAGGAGAGAACTTTGAGAGAACCCTAACTTTGCCCTGGATACAACCAGGCAGCCCTCTTCCTCAGCAGGCCCAGGGAACGCCTCTTCCTTCCTTGGGCCTGGCCCCACTGAAATCCCAACCGGCTGGTTGCCGGGCTCCCCCTGCAAGGCTCTGGACGTCCCCACCGCTTCCCCACATCACCTTGCATACCTGTTTACGAAGCTCGTCAGCCCGCTCATCCAGGTCGCTGAGCTTGCCCTCGCGGTCCAACACCTTGCTGTAGTTGTCTAGCATGATCTCGGTCACCCCCTCCGCCTCCTGCTGGCATCGCGTCAGGTGGTTCTCACCCTGCAGAAGGGGACAGGTTGGTCTCGGTGGGCGGGAGCAGTGCGGCTGGGGGAGGCGCTCCCGCAGCTTGGTCCAAGGAGACATCCCTCCCCTTGGACCCAGGCTGTGTGTCACTTGCCTGCATTCAGAAAGGCCACAGAACCTCCCTTCCCTGTCCCCAGAGTAGTTTTCACTGATTGGCATCTTGCTTTACCTATTTTTAAACCAAAACGTAGCACTGCTGATGAGTTTATTTGTCCTGCAAAGTCAGGAGGAAGCTGGGATGGGGTGGGGGGAGAGAGAGGCCATTTTTCAGGGTATCAAAGCATCTGGGAAAGCATGAAAAAATATACTAACTGCATAGTTTCACCATTTATTTGTTTGTTTAATCATATAATTCACCCCAGTCCTGTCAGACTCTGGGCAGCCAACAACTGAGAAAATGGATTATGCCAACAAGATAGGTAAGAGCAGAACAAGTGACGGCACTCAGAATCTGCTTGGACTAAAGCCATGACGTTCTTCGGTCACTTGGCAAAAGGCAAGGGGCGTTGGAGCCATTCTGGAGGGAAAGGGATCACAAGCCGGGGGGGGGGGCACCCTACAGCGGGCCTGCACTCTTCTCCACGCCCCACATGCCTTGTGGGGAGGGCACACTCATCAGTCCTCCTCTGGGTGTCCAGACCAGACAGGCGGATTCAGTTGCATCTCCACTCTGTAGGGCTTCCAAGGTAACAATCGGGACTTTATTTATTTATTTATTAGTTAAATTTATATGACCGCCCAACTCCCCCAACTCTCAATAATAGGGAGGACATTATGATATTAACCACCCCCAGGAGGAGCTGTTACTTTTCCCCTCCCATGCTAGGCGGCAGAGCCAGGTTTTCAGATCTTTCCTAAAGGTCGGGAGGGAGGAAACCTGCCTCAATTCTGGGGGCAAGATATTCCAAAGGGCGGGCGCTACTACAGAGAAGGCCCGCCTCCTGGACCCCACTAGATGAAATTCCCTTATTGAAGGGGTCCGTAGTAAGCCCTCTCTGAATGATCGGGTGGGGCGAGTTGATGATATGGGGATAAGACGGTCCCTCAGATATCCTGGTCCCATGCCATGTAGGGCTTTAAAGGTGATAACCAACACCTTGAATTGGACCCGGAAGCAAACCGGCACCCAATGCAGCTCACGGAGCAGAGGTGTTATATGTGCAGATCTTGGTGCACCTAAAATTGCCCGCGTGGCCGCATTCTGCACCAGCTGTAGCTTCCGGATATTCTTCAATTTTGAAGACTTTGAATTGGGTCTGGCGGTGAGTGCAGTGTCTTTAAAATGGGTGTTCTTTTACACTGGCAGGGCTACCCCATCAGCAATCAGGTCGCCATGTTTGGTACCAGGTGCAGCTTCCAGGTCATCTTTAAAGGCAACCCCTGAGACAGTGTATTATGGCAATCCAGACAAGTCATGGTCGGCCATGAGTTCCTGTTGTCTGGGCATGTTATAAATGCATACAATAAAAGGGTGGGCCAAAAATGCAAGAAATAAATACATGCAACATTAGATATTCGACTGGAAGACTTAAATAAAAAGTTTTCTAGATGTTATATTAGCTACGAAAATAGTAGCTTTTACAGTATAGTGAGATGGGCAGTGAATAAATTTAATAATAAATAAAATAAAATACTGAGCAGCAGGAGGCCCAGCAATCTTGGCCTGGCTGTGAACCTAAGCTAAAAAATGATGATAAATCACAAAACTCTCTGGCTTGAGAGCATATAGGAAAAAGAGGAGGAAGGCGCACCTCCATGGCTTGAGTGAGACCTCTCTTCCTGCAAGCTACCGACAGCCAGGCCAAGAGAGCTGAAGGCCCTGCAGAGTCATCAGTGCAAGGGCTGTGGGTTCAAATCCCGCTAAGGGGTTGGACACAGAACATCTAGTAGGGGGGATACCTGTGCCGGAAGAGTCCCACTAAGGACGAGACTGGTCACGGAGGGCCTCCTGCTGGTCAGTGGCTAACATAACTTCTAAAATTATATGGTCCAGAGCAAGGGTCGGCAAACTTTTTGAGCCGAGAGCCATTTTGGTATGCTCGTGCACATTTTTAAGTGCTCGAGAGCCAGGGGGCGGGGTTTGCGGGCGGGGGCCAATCGCGTGGAAGGGGCGGGTTTTGCAGGCGGGAGCCAATCGCGTGGAAGGGGGCGGGGGAGGTTTGGAAAAAGAAGGGAAAGAGAGGCTCGACTGCTCCAGTCGCTTCTCTTCCGGAGCCGCTCACGCTCCCAGTCCAGGCAAAGTAAAGCTGGTGGGGAATCCAGCGCAAGAGCGGGGTTTGCGGGCGGGAGCCAATTGCGCACACTTAGGGCTGTGGGGTGGAAATGTGCTGCTTTTGCACGGAGAAAAAGAGTAAGCAGAGCAGCAACGAAGAGGTTAAGGCAGGGCTTTCCAAACTTTTGCCGTTGGCGACACACCAACGGCCAGCCCACAAAAACTAGAAGCACCGGCGGCGGTGCTTCCAGGTTGTCGCTGCGGCGGCAGCGGCTGCCCCTTCGAAAGGGCAGGCTCCGGGGACCCCGAAAATGCCCTTGGTTCTGGCAGGGAGGCAAAAACCTCCCTTCCCCTCCCCGCACGCACATGCTGCCCTGGAGTGGGGTGGAAGTTTTCCCCGCAGAACAGCTGAGCGCTGCATGCGCGCAGCCTCCCTGCCTAAACTGAGGTGCTGCCCCTTCAAAAGGGCAGGCTCCGCGGACCCCGAAAATGCCCTCGGTTCCAGCAGGGAGGCTGCGTGCAAGCTGCCTCAGCTGTTCTGCGGGGAGAATTGCCACCCCAGGGCAGCGTGTGCATGTGGAGAGGGGAGGTTTCTGCCTCCCTGCCGGAACCGAGGGCATTTTCGGGGTCCGCAGAGCCTGCCCTTTTGAAGGGGCAGCACCTCAGTTTAGGCAGGGAGGCTGCGCAAGCAGCGCTCAGCTGTTCTGCGGGGAAAACTTCCACCCCACTCCAGGGCAGCGTGTGCGTGCGGGGAGGGGAAGGGAGGTTTCTGCCTCCCTGCCGGAACCGAGGGCATTTTCGGGGTCCCCGGAGCCTGCCCTTTTGAAGGGGCAGCACCTCAGTTTAGGCAGGGAGGCTGCGCGCAAGCAGCGCTCAGCTGTTCTGCGAGGAAAACTTCCACCCCACTCCAGGGCAGCGTGTGCGTGCAGGGAGGGGAAGGGAGGTTTCTGCCTCCCTGCCGGAACCGAGGGCATTTTCGGGGTCCGCGGAGCCTGCCCTTTTGAAGGGGCAGCACCTCAGTTTAGGCAGGGAGGCTGCGCGCAAGCAGCGCTCAGCTGTTCTGCGGGGAAAACTTCCACCCCACTCCAGGGCAGCGTGTGCGTGCGGGGAGGGGAAGGGAGGTTTCTGCCTCCCTGCTGGAACCGAGGGCATTTTCGGGGTCCCCGGAGCCTGCCCTTTCGAAGGGGCAGCACTGCAGGGGACCCCGAATATGCCCTCGGTTCCGGCAGGAAGGCAGAAACCTCCCCTCACCACATGCACACGCTGCCCTGGGGTGGCAATTCTCCCCGCAGAACAGCTGAGGCAGCTTGCTCGCAGCCTCCCTGCCGGAACCGAGGGCATTTTCGGGGTCCCCGGAGCCTGTCCTTTCGAAGGGGCAGCACTGCAGCTGCTGCTGCTGCTGCCCCTTCGAAAGGGCAGGCTCCGGGGACCCCGAAAATGCCCTTGGTTCCGGCAGGAAGGCAGAAACCTCCCCTCACCACATGCACACGCTGCCCTGGGGTGGCAATTCTCCCCGCAGAACAGCTGAGGCAGCTTGCGCGCAGCCTCCCTGCCGGAACCGAGGGCATTTTCGGGGTCCCCGGAGCCTGCCCTTTCGAAGCGGCGCTGCCCCTTCGAAAGGGCAGGCTCCGGGGACCCCGAAAATGCCCTCGGTTCCGGCAGGGAGGCAAAAATCGTGCGTGCAGGCTGCCGGGCTTCCCGACGCACAGCTGATTGGCGCGGAGAATTTCCACTCCCTTCAGCGCTTCCGGCTTGTCACGCGACACACAGTTTGGAAAGCCCTGCCCGTAGTCAAGATGGCTGCCGGAGACGGCTGCCAGGTTGCCAGGGGTATGCCCACAGTAACGCACACCATGCCCGCTGCCGCGCCTGTCCCGCCACACTCGCTGCCGCGCCACGCCCGCCACGCCTGCCTGCGGAAGAGCCGCACTCAAGGGGCCAAAGAGCCGCATTTGGCTCGCGAGCCGCCATTTCCGACCCTTGGTCCAGAGTCACTTGGTAAAATTCATGGCTTAATGGGAATTGGAACCCAGATCTTCCCAGTCTTAGCTCAGTTACCCCAGCTTTTCCTGGCTTGAACTACACCTGGAAGGAGAAGCCTGCTTAACCACGGTGGCGGAGTGAGATGCCCTGATTGGGACAAGGTTGTCGAACGGTTTCACGGGTCAACCTTCTTTTCCTATTTACTAAAACCATGCAGAGTGACCTGCAGACATCATGAAACTTCTTGCGCAAGATGCCTGGGAGCAGCCAGTCTGTCCCTTAGTGGGAGCATATAAAAGGGGCAGATCTGTCCGGCAGCGGAGGACGTTACTGTCGAACACTGCTGGGGTTGTACTGGTGCTGTGTGAATCGGGGCAGTCAGAGGAGGAAACTGCAGTGATGGCCCAGCAGCAGCAAGCAGGGTCAGAAGGGGAGATCTGCAGAGCAGACCAGCTGGTGGGAAGGACAGAGTGGGTGTCAGGGAGTGAAGCTCAGCCAAGGGGCGGGAGTTCCAAAAAGCTCAGGGAGAGAGTTATTTTTCTTGCCTTCCCTCCTCTCCAGGCTAAAAGGGAGCCCAAGAAGTGGAAGTATTGATGATCTAACAGAATGAATGTATCAAAGTTGTGATAGGCAATACCTGGGTGAATCAGGGATGTAGAGAATGAGACAGTCAAGAAACTGAAAAGCTCTGCAGAGAAATGTACACTGCTCAAAAAAATAAAGGGAACACTGAAACAACACAATGTAAGTCCAAGTCAATCACACTTCTGTGAAATCAAACTGTCCACTTAGGTAGCAACACTGATTGACAATCAATTTCACATGCTGTTGTGCACATGGAATAGACAACAGGCAGAAAGCATAGGCAGTTAGCAAGACAGCCCCAATAAAGGAGTGGATCTGCAGGTGGTGACCACAGACCACTTCTCAGTTCCTATGCTTTCTGGCTGATGGTTTGGTCACTTTTGAATGCTGGCGGTGCTTCCACTCTAGTGGTAGCATGAGACGGAGTCTACAACCCACACAAGTGGCTCAGGTAGTGCAGCTCATCCAGGATGGCACATCAATGCGAGCTGTGGCAAGAAGGTTTGCTGTGTCTGTCAGCGTAGTGTCCAGAGCATGGAGGTGCTACCAGGAGACAGGTCAGTACATCAGGAGATGTGGAGGAGGCCGTAGGAGGGCAACAACCCAGCAGCAGGACCGCTACCTCCGCCTTTGTGCAAGGAGGGACAGGAGGAGCACTGCCAGAGCCCTGCAAAATGACCTCCAGTGGGCCACAAATGTGCGTGTGGCTGCTCAAACGGTCAGAAACAGACTCCATGAGGGTGGTATGAGGGCCCAACGTCCACAGGTGGGGGTTGTGCTTACAGCCCAACACCGTGCAGGACGTTTGGCATTTGCCAGAGAACACCAAGACTGGCAACTTCGCCACTGGCACCCTGTGCTCTTCACAGATGAAAGCAGGTTCACACTGAGCACATGTGACAGACGTGACAGGGTCTGGAGATGCCGTGGAGAACGTTCTGCTGCCTGCAACATCCTCCAGCATGACCGGTTTGGCAGTGGGTCAGTAATGGTGTGGGGTGGCATTTCTTTAGGGGGCCGCACAGCCCTCCATGTGCTCTCCAGAGGTAGCCTGACTGCCATTAGGTACCGAGATGAGATCCTCAGACCCCTTGTGAGACCATATGCTGGTGCGGTTGGCCCTGGGTTCCTCCTAATGCAAGACAATGCTAGACCTCATGTGGCTGGAGTGTGCCAGCAGTTCCTGCAAGACGAAGGCATTGATGCTATGGACTGGCCCGCCCGTTCCCCAGACCTGAATCCAATTGAGCAGATCTGGGACGACATGCTCCATCCACCAACGCCACGTTTGCGGGATGCTTTAGTCCAGGTGTGGGAGGAGATCCCTCAGGAGACCATCCGCCACCTCATCAGGAGCATGCCCAGGCGTTGTAGGGAGGTCATACAGGCACGTGGAGGCCACACACACTACTGAGCCTCATTTTGACTTGTTTTAAGGACATTACATCAACGTTGGATCAGCCTGTAGTGTTCTTTTCCACTTTAATTTTTGAGTGTAACTCCACATCCAGACCTCCAGGGGTTGCTTACATTTGATTTCCATTGCTTTTTGTGTGATTTTGTTGTCAGCACATTCAACTATGTAATGAACAAAGTAATTAATATGAATATTTCATTCATTCAGATCTAGGATGTCTTATTTCAGTGTTCCCTTTATTTTTTTGAGCAGCTTATGTATGTATTATTGGTTAAGCTAAGGCCACTGTTTATATTAGAAATAAGTGCAAATTATTTCCTGGAAAAGTATTGTGACATTCATTCATTCATTTATTTAATATGGCTGCCCATCTCACCATGGCAACATGGAGCGGCTAACAGCGTTTAAAATAAAAATGCAAATAACACCAAACCACAATACTTGTAATAGCAACCAAGGTAAAACCAACTTGCCACAAATCAACCACCTCATCGGCTCGTCCTGTATACCTAACTGGCAACTTGCATCTCAGCAAGGTTAACCCAAACGGACGTAGCGCTGTGTTGCTGTAACTTATGGGTCTTCCCTCTGGCTCTGCTAAGATGCTGTCTATCAGTCCCCCGGCCGGCCGCAGAAGCTTCTCCTGGCATAGCTCTGGTGCGGCCACTGCCAGTCCCTGCAGCAGAAGGGCAACACCCTTATTGGCTGATGGGTGGATTCCTCTGGCTTTCTTCCCCTTGCCTCCCCTCCCCACAGAGAAACAGCCACCAGTCCCTCTCCTCAGCCAGGAAGGGGCAGGGTCTCTGACCCCATGGGGCTGAGGGCCGCAGGAGAAGGGGGAGCGAGCAAAGTGGGATGGCGGCCTGGGTAAAGCGTCCCCCTGTGGATTCTGGAACCAACCGGCTGCCATTACTCTTCCTGTTTAACCTGCTGTGGCACTCTGCTAGGGCACTCATTCTGAAAACTCTCTCATCCACCTTCTTGGCTGTCTTGCTGGAAACGCCGCCCGTTTTTTACTATCCTCTCCTATCCTGGATTCTGGTAAGGAAGACCAAAACCTTTCTTAGCATTTGTTCATCTGACACCCATTCCTTTCCTAAATATGCGGACAGGAGCCAGAGGAGAGGGGGCAGCCCAGCCAATGCCGAAAGATCCCCCCCAGGGCAGAATGCCCACTAAGAGCTGCAGCAGCCTGTCTTCAGCTGCCGGTGCCTGGCAGGAAAGGAGGAGCAGGTCAGGGTGGCACCATTCACAATTTGCCAGGCCTCAGATTACAATCTGGGAGGGATCAAGTTCCACTACAATAGCCTGCTTCCCACTGCTGAACTGGTGGCCTCCAAGCTCAGGTATGTCAGATATTAAAAATTAGTGTTCCTCAAGAATGATTAAAACCCATAGAAGAATCAGAAAATCATTCTTTCTAACTTAGCTGTCAAACACTATGAGACAGACAACTATGTAGGTTAGACTAAAAGAAAGAGACATAAAGGTGACAACGAATCTGGAGGAAGACAACCCATTAACATTAACAACCCATTAACACCAACCTCGGAGCGCTCCCACTACAAACCATTAATGGTAAACTGTCTGAGCACCACAAGACATTTACACAACAAGGGTCTGAGAAGCCAGGAATGGGGAAGGAAAATACTCCGGGTGAAGGAATGTTTAAGAAGTCAAACTGCCTAGCCAAAACATGCCTGTCAGTTGCTAAAGAGAAAGGTTTGCTAAAACAACGAAACGGAGTGCCCCATATTAGCACAAGCTGAGCTACATTGAACTCTAAGGGACCTTCAAAGCCACCATGACTATGTAAATGTCTAAAGCAGGGCTTTCCAAAGTTTTCCCGTGGCGACACACCAACTGCCGTTGGTGTGTCGCCGCGGGAAAACCCGGAAGTGCCGCCGTTGCGGCAGCGTGCAAAAACCCGGAAGCGCTGCTGCCGCTTTCGGGTTTTTGCGCACCGCCGTTGCTGTGTCGCCGCGGGAAAACCCGGAAGCGCTGATGATGATCAGCGCTTCCGGGTTGTGCGGCGACACACCAGACTGTGTGTGGCGACACACTTTTGTGTCGTGACACACAGCTTGGAAAACTCTGGTCTAAAGACTGAGCGAATCACTGCTATCAGGAAAAGCCTAACACAAGAAAGAATAAAGATATCACCTAGGGCAGGGGTCGGCAAACCGTGGCTCGCGAGCCACATGCGGCTCTTTGGCCCCTTGAGTGCAGCTCTTCCCCAGGCAGGCGTGGCGGGTGTGGTGGGGGCAGGCGCGGCAGCGGCCGTGGCGGGGGTAGACGCGGGAGCGGCATGGTGTGTGGCAGCGGGCATGGCGGCAGCAGCAGGCGCGGCAGCAGCCGTGGCAGGGGCAGGCGGAGCGGCATGGTGCGCGTGGTGGCGGGCATGGCGGCAGCACCAGGCGCGGCAGCGGCCGTGGCGGGGGCAGGCGTGGGAGCGGCATGGTTTGCGTGGCGGCGGGCATGGCGGCAGCAGCAGGCGCGGCAGCGGCATGGTGTGCGTGGCGGTGGGCATGGCGGCAGCAGGCCCTAAGTGTGCGCGATTGGCTCCCGCCCGCAAACCCCGCCCCCTTCCACGCGATTGGCCCCCGCCCGCAAACCCCGCCCCCTTCCACGCGATTGGCCCCCGCCCGCAAACCCCACCCCCTTCCACGCGATTGGCTCCCACCCTCAAACCCCGCCCCCTGGCCCTCGAGTGATATTATAAATTTTATAAATGTCAAAATGGCTCCTGGCATAAAAAAGTTTGCCGACCCCTGACCTAGGGAAATTGACAAAGGATGGCCGTGGTATTGTAAAGTGTTGGGGCAGGACGTTACTGAGTAAAAAGGAAACAAGATATCAGGAGACAGAGTACTGTCAGTCTGACACATTGTAAATTTGTGTAATATGTAACTATTGGAATTATGTGACCCTTTTTCAACTGCATGTATAAAAGAATTGAATGAGCCTCGCTCATGGCTCTCTGTACCAACCAAATTTGTGGAGGTAGCAGAGAAGCCGCTTTTGCAAAAGTATCGAATAAAAACTTAGTGCTGCTACTTGCTGGTTCCGTACTGTTTTTGTGGGTCAGAATCCAAATCTCACAGGGAGGTCTCAACCAGCAGCAGCAGGCAATTCAGTCCCTGCGTGGGGCCTTCCAAGGCTGCGTATTCATGCCAGGAAAAGCACTTGGGCTGACTGCCAAAGAACCGCAGTGCTGGTTCCATGACTGACATGCCCTGGAGGGAACATTCCACAGCGGATGGAAGCTGAAGTCCCTGGAGGAAAAGCTCAGGCAAGAGAGGGCCTCCTGATTAATTGAGACCTTCAACGTTCCCACAAGCACAACTGAACCTTATAGCTTCTTAGGGATTCAGCATTTGCGGTGGGCATAAACCTTCACCGCTGCTATGAGATCCCAGGAAAATGCAGCTGCTTTAAAGAGTCAGTCATGGACTACATTCATGCTCTTGTGTGCTCAAAAGCACCTTTTGGGAATTAAATACAAAGCACTGCACACCATTCAACAGGGCACCCATTTTTTAAAAAAAATATTTAACATGATTTGTATGTTGCCTGCTTGGCCAGACTTGGGTTGCCAATTTGCCTGCAGTTGCTTCCTTTGGCACCCACTAGGCCGCCTGCCATCTGGCCCCCAGGATCATCTTCATTTCAAAAAATGCACCTGGGCCCCAAACAGGTCTCAGAGCAATCTTAGAAAGTAGAAACCACGGGCACAGATGCTGCCTACCTGCCTGGGAAAAGACCGGCAAGCATCCTGGGGCAGGAAAAACTAGAGTGTTCTGGTGAAACAAAGGTGAAACCCACTCTTAGTCCATCTCATCTCCTGGTGATTTCGTGGAAGCATCCCTGCAGTTTTCATGGCCATCAGTCCAGAAGTCGTTCGCCACTGCCTCCCTCCAGAAGACGTGGCTTCCAAGTCCAGCGTACAGCCTGCGTATCCACAGAATCATATGGCTGGAGGGGAAACCTAGAGATCTTCTAGTCCAACCCCCTGCCCAGGGCAGGAATCCTCAGACCATCCCGGGCAAATGGCTGTCTAACCTTTGCCTGAAAACCTCAAGAGCCTCCACAACTCCTGAAGGCAAGCTGTCCCACTGCTTAATAGCTCTCACCCTCAGGAAATTCCTCCTCCTTTCAGGTTTGGATCTCTCTCCGTTAAGCTTCCCTGGGTGCTATGGAGAGTAACTCTATACTCTCTGCCCTGTGACAGGCCTTCCTGTATTGGAAGATGGCCCTCATGTCTCCCCTTAGCCTTCTCTCTCTCGTAAGGCTAAACCTGCCAAGTTCCTTCAACCGCTCTTTGTCGGAACTAGCCTCCAAGCCTCGTTGCTCTTCTCTTTCCAGTTCCTCAGCATCCTTCTCGTATTACGGTGACCAGAACTGGACACAGTATTCCAGGTGTGGTCTGACTGGTGCAGCATACAGCAGAATAATCACTTCCCGTGATCTTGGTACTATACCTCTGTTGATGCAGCCCAAAACTGCATTGGCTCCTTTGGCAGCTGCAGCACACTGCTGGCTCACGCTTAATTCCCTGGAAGTCTGCCCCTCAAGAATTAAGCAGGCCAGATCCGGCTCGGCTTCTGAATGCAGACAGTCGGTCAAGTACTGCCACTTACTGAAATAACGTAAACTCTCCTTCATGTCAAGCTCAGCTCCTGGGGACTTCTTTCCAAGACCCCAGCAATGCCCCGCCCTTGCCTTAACTTCCCTGTCTGGCCTACTGTCCCAGTACTTCTGGTAGTATCCCTCTGGTAAAACCCTCTGGTTTTATATATATATATAAAAAACAAGTCTGACCAAATAAGGTTACAGGGTTGGACTACTGACAATGGTCTTTTTATTGTATTCAGGGCGGTAGCTGGACTTCTTCACAGAGTCAGTAGATTTTTCATTTATGGGGCTACTTATATGCCCATTACACAGCTTCACCAGAGCATCCAGAAAAGGAACTTGTTTGGTGAACTGACATGGGTTCATGTTGATGGTGGGTGAAAGGTCCAGATGGAAGTTCGTCAGGGTCTCTGGAGTCAAGGTAAGACAAAACTCTCTCATGGGGTCAAGTGAAGATGAGCTTTTGGGAAGAAGTGTAGATGAGGAAGCCAGGCAGATATTGGCATACACTGGATATATGGCTCCACCACCTGTTCCTCCCAAACGGAGGTAAGTAAAAAATGGCAGAGCTCGCTCGGTGGCCAATCGTGCTATAGCTGTATCAGGATTTGTGTTTTCCTGCAGGAACCTGAAAGCCCAACCTGAGAACCAGCACGTTGCCTGAAGCAGGCCGGGACACTGGCTCCGATGTACCCAGAAGAGCAACTTCTCCCGTGTCTCTGCTTTGGGTTGGGTCTGTGCCCCCAGCGCCACTCTTCTGCACCAGCCCAGAGCGGGGCACGTTGGCTGGAGTACCTCGCTTGCTAACATCTCTTTCCTTCTGGCACCAGTTAAAGGCAAAAGGGGGTTGCCTTTGCTACCGTTCATAATGCTTTCTTGTACGCTTACTTCAGATTAACAATTTTAAAATCCACGTATCTCTTGGTGTTTTGTAATCCCATCTTGTGCTGTATAGCAGAGAACACGTTTTCAAAATGCCTTAAAGTGCGTGCAAGGATCCTTGCAGGAAACTTTTCAAATATTCCCACTGGGCAACAAGCGTCCTTGCCCTGAACTCGGGCCTTTTGTCAACAGGAGGAGAGGAAAGCCTTCAGGAGATCCTGTCCCAACACGCCAGGAAGCCGGTTGGCGGTGGCTGAAATGCTGCCTTTCCTGTGGGCAGGAGGGCTTATCCTGGAGCCAGCCAAGATGCCTCCATTTTTTTAGATTATTTGGGCCGATGAAGCAACTGAGCAGCAAGGAAGCAGCAGAGCCCAGAAAGGTGCCGCCCAGGGCTCACCTCCTGGAAACGGGCATTAGCTGTGAGGTTCAGCAGGTGAGGGGCAGGTACACCCCAGGGGTCCTCCAGAAGCTGCTGTCTTTCTCTCCTTCCCCCCTCCTGCCTGGAAAAGGGCAGAGGCTGTTTCCACAGTGACCCGGCCCCGGCACGCCGTGGCCAAGGAGCGGATACTCCAAGCTGACACCACAGTTCCACGGACTCACACAAGGGAAGGAACGGAAGGGGCCTTGCAGACCACCTGATCCAGCCCCCTGCCACGACGGCACCCCCAACAGATGGCCACCCAGCTCTCTGTACAGGGAGAGCGCCTCCTTCCTTCCTTCCTTCCTTTCTGTTCTGCTCTTGAATGGCTCTCACTGTTCCCTAACCTCCTCCAGAGACCAGGATGATGGGTCCAGGGGTGCTTCAGAAAGAGTAATCTGGAGCTGCTGTTTGGAAGGCAGTGCAGGCACAGTGGGGATGACCCCAAAGACAACCCAGAGCAAGGGCAGCTGCAGATCTCTTGACTTTATCGCCAAGAAAGCCCTGGGGGGGACCACGGCACTAGCTAGTGGCCTTGACCTTTAGGGTTAGGGTGAGCCTCACAGCTGCCTTGCATTAAGACTGCAGCATTTTGCAGCAGGGCCTGGACCACCATAGTGACAGAGGGCTGAGCTCTGTATTCTGGCACTGCCTACAGGTAGTCCTCACTTAACGACCACAATTGGGACTGGGATTTTGGTTGCTAAGTGAAGCGGTCATTAAGCGAATCCGACCCGGTTTTATTACCTTTTTTCAGTGGTGGTGAAGTGAACCACGTGGTCATTAAACGAATCATGTGGTGACCCATTGATTTTGCTTGCCAGAAGCCAGCCAGGAAGGTTGAAAATGGTGATCACGTGACCAAGAGACGCTGCGATGGTCATAAATGCGAACTGGTTGCCAAGCACCCGAATTATGATCACGTGACCGCAGGGACGCTGTGACGGTCATAAGTGTGAGGACCGGTTGCAAGTCGGTTTTTCCAGCACCGTCGTAAGTCTGAACTGTCACTAAACGAATGGTTGTTAATCGAGGACTACCTGTACTTTCTTCCCCCACATCTTCCCACTGGGGGAATCGGCTTGATATGAGAGAGGAGGAGAATCTCACAGATAATGTAGGCGTCTTTGTAGCAGAGGAAGTGAAAACCCACATCCTTCCTCAAAAGGGCTAAAAGCTGCCTTTTAAAAAAAATCATATTTATATCCTGCCCATCTCCCTCTCAAGGAGGGACCCTGGGCGGTTCACAATAAAATAGTTTAAAATCAATAAAAAACCATAAATAACACCAATAATCATTAAAATACATAGTTACAGTCAGATCCAAACAATGGTAGGTCTTATCCCATGAGCTGGTAAGGCTGGTCGAGGGAGATCTAAGAGACCAGCCAACCCCAAGACTGGCTATTCCCCTCCCCACCCCAAGCATGGTGACAAAACCAGGTCTTGAGGTTTTTTCTAAGGTCCAGGAGAGGGGGGGGCGATCTTATTACAGGGGGGAGAAAGTTCCAGAGGCTACTGCAGAGAAGGCTCGTCTCCTGGACCCCGTCAGATGGAATTCTCTTACAGATGGGGTCCATAGCATGCCCTCTGCATGACCGGGTGGGATGGGTTGATGTGATGGGGATGAGACGGTCCCTCAGGTAACCTGGACCCATGCCATGAAGGGCTTTAAAGGTAATAACCAACACCTTGAATTGAATCCGGAAGCAAACTGGCACCCAATGCAGCTTGCAGAGCAAAGGTGTTATGTGTGCTGATCCTGAGGCACCTAAAATCGCCCGCGCAGCCGCATTCTGGACCAGTTGAAGCTTCCGGACACTCTTCAAGGGTAGCCCCATGTAGAGCGCATTACAATAGTCTATATGGGAGATGACCAGGGCATGAGTGACCGTTCGAAGGGCCTCTCGCTCCAGGAAAGGGCGTAACTGGCGCACAACATGAAGTTGTGCAAAGGGCCTTCTGGCCACGACTGCCACCTGCTCTTCAAGCAGGAGTTGTGAGTCCAAGAGGACCCCCACGTTACGCACCGGTTCTGTCTGGGGCAGTGCAACCCCATCCAGAACTAAGGATAGTAAATTCCTAGACACCAAGGGCCATTAATCCACAGTCACTCCGTCTTACCAGGGTTCAGCTGAAGCCATCCAGACCCCCACAGCCCCCAGGCACTTGGACAGGGTAGCATCACTTACTTCCCCCGGGATGGAGATGTATAACTGCCTATCATCAGCATATGCCTCATCCCATGGAGACGGATGATCTCTCCCAGTGGTTTCATGTAGATGTTAAATAGGAGAGGAGAGACTGTAGCTTGAATCATGTCAACTGGATTTCTATTTTCTCAGTGGAAACGTTTCGCTCCTTATCCAAGGAGCTTCTTCAGTCTGAGCAAAGTTAGTAAAGGAATCCTAAATTTAGGATTCCCTTACCAACTTTGCTCAGACTGAAGAAGCTCCTTGGATAAGGAGCGAAACGTTTCCACTGAGAAAATAGAAATCCAGTTGACATGATTCAAGCTACAGACAATTCCACCTGGATGACTGAGAACCTTCATAGGAGAGGAGAGAGCACCGAGCCCTGCGGCACCCCACAAAGGAGGGGCCGTGGACCCTATCTCTCCTCCCCTGTCAACACCGATTGGGACCGACCCTGGAGGAAGGAGGTGAACCAGCACAGAACCACGCCGCCCACCCCCAACTCCCTGAGTCGTCCCAAAAGGATACCATGGTCGATAGTATTGAAAGCCGCCGAGAGGTCAAGGAGAGCCAGGATGGATGCATTTTACCTGGCACCACAAGCCAGATCACATTGGGGCCAGCTTCGTCTCTAGGGCAGGGTGGTTCAAAGCCAGGATGCCAGAATAGAACAGGCCCTCTCCCAAATTTAATTTATTAATTATACCGGTTGCCCATCCAGACTGAGTGGCAAATCCAAAATTCTCCTAGCTAAGGCAACCTGCGAAGGCCTCATCCCCCAGACTGAGAAAAGTGCCCTCTCGGTTACGGGGTTTCTAACCCTTGAAAGGCACTGTGAAAACCTGGGAATCTGACCAGCGCAGAGGCAGCAAGGGCAGTTTCCTAGGGCCAGTGAGATGTGGCCTTTGGCGGGTGTTCCCAGCGGTGTTCTGCACTAGCAGAACTTCTGCCTCTGGCCAAGGACAGACCTGGGCAGAGACAGGTTCTCCGCCCGACCGCTCCTTCGCCTGCAACAGCGGGGCGCTCCAAGGACGCCCGCGCGCCCGGTTGACCCCAGCAGGCGAACTGGCGACCCCGCAGAAGTCACCGGCCCAGACGCGCCCCTCCAGAGAACAGCTCGGTAACCCACGGAGCAGGCGCGGAGGAACGAGGCTCTGCTCCGACCGACCCGGCCCAGAAGCCTGAGAGCCGGGCCGGAGCCGCGTCTGGCCGCCGAGCGCGCCCGGGATCAGGACAGGGCGCGCGGCCAGCCGTCGAAGTCGCCCGGTGCCCCTGCACGCGAAAGCTCCGCGGGAAAGAAAACCCGCGCTTACCATGGCCGGCGCTTGGAGCTCCAGGCAGCGGGGATCGGACCGGACGGGACGGGCGCCTCCAAATGTGGCTGGGTCCCCTGGGAGCAGCCAGAGGAGCGTCCTCTGGCCGCCCACGGGTCGAGTGTAGGCGGGACCGCTGCCTTCCCGACTGCTCGCCGCCCCTGCGCGTCCCTCCAGGGACCTCCGGGGGAGGGACGCTTCAGTTGCATCGAGGCGGGGCTGGCGGAGGGCTGCCCTCCCTGCGCGTTCCGGGCAGCAGGAGCCCTCGCGGAGCCGAGACCCCCGCGAACCGGGGCCCCGCGCAGCGGCAGAAACCTAGCAGGGAGCGCGCCTTCGGAGCTGCTTCGTTCTTGGCGCAAATCCCCTCGCGGCCTCGAGTAGCTCCGGGCGGAAGCCGTGCCGCGGGTCGCCTCCCCCGCTTCGGGGCTGCTGGGGACGCCGAGCGAGGAACAGGCACCGCCGGAGTGGCTCTGCGCGCCCCGGCGTCGGTCGCGCAGCCCCCCCTCTGGTTCTCCGGGGGTCTCTGCTCAGGAAAGATGACCCAAACCACCCGAGCAGGCCCGTTTTAACTCAGCCAGCCGCCCGCTGCTTCCCCGCTCCGGTAACTTCCTGACCGCCGGGAGCGGCCAAGCGAGGGAGAAGTTTTCCTCTGCCGCCCTCGACCCCCGGGGAGCCTTTGCCTGCTTGATAAAAGGAGGCGAGGGTTCTTGGGGGTCGGGGGGGGGCGCAGCGGAATCTTCACAGGGGATTTCCCCACTCCCTTCCTCCAATCCAGAACAGGAAGGCCGGGCCTCAGCCTTTCCCAAGGGCACCTGCTGACCAAGGCCCTAGAATCTGTTCTAACTCGAATAGATGCCATGAAGTTAAAATATTTTGTTTATTTATTTATTATTCAAATGTATCACCGCCCATCTCTACAGCAGTAGACTGGGCGCTTTACAATAATAATATTAAAATTTAAAACCTATACATTTTAAAATACAATATAATAATAAATAGAAAAAAATCCAGAGGATGGTGAGATCTTAAAAAGGAGGGTATTGCCGGGCTAACCACCCCCAGGAGGATCTATTACCTCCTTCGTCCCAGGTCTTCAAAGACTTCCGGAAGGCCAGGAGTGAGGGCGGCCGCCTCGCCTCAGGGGGCAAGATATTCCACAGGGCGGAAGCTATCGCAGAGAAGGCACGCCTCCTGGACCCCGCTAGATGAAATTCTTTTGTTGATGGGGTCCGAAGCATGCCCTCCCTGCATGACCGGGTGGGGCGGGTAGACGTGACCGGGATGAGACGGTCCCTCGGGTAACCTGGCCCCATGCCATGTAGGGCTTTAAAGGTGATAACCAACACCTTGAATTGGACCTGGAAGCAAACTGGTACCCAATGCAGCTCGCGGAGCAGCGGTGTTACATGTGCTGATCTTATAGCACTCATGACTACTCGTGCAGCTGCATTCTGGACCAGCTGAAGCTTCCAGATACTCTTCAAGGGTAGCCCCATGTAGAGCGCATTGCAGTAATCTATATGGGAGATGACCAGGGCATGAGTGAAGCATTCTCCAGCTTGGTTAGCCATTCTTCCAAAGAGAAGTCAAATAGCCTTTCCAGGAAGAAGGATGCAACACTCTTGCAGCCGAGACCTGGCTGGTTCCAGGCCAGAATTCCTCAGAGCAGCAGCTTCCCCTTCTGAGCCATTCCTTGGAAATTTGGGCTAGAAGCAACCCAACCAGCCTCCCTTAGAGTTCCCAAAGCCCCCCCCCCAAGCAGACCCTTATGGAGGACAGCCCCCAGCCCTTCCTTGATCCAGCTGAAGTTGCGCCACCCTGTTTTATGAAAACTGCTCCAGCAACAGTGGTCAGCTGGGTTTTCTCTTTGGGGTGAAATTCTCTTCCCCAGGAAGCTGTTGCGAGCGTTGAGTGTGTTAAACGTCCCCCCATAGCCTAGTGTCCTTCCACACCGTTCTTGTACTTCTCAGAATCTACTGGTGGGACCTTCCTATGGACCCAAAAGCAAGAGATTGATTGTCAGACAAATATTTGGTGAATTCTGTGGTAATCCGTGAAGATGCCTGCCTCAGTCAAGCTGACAGTCTTCTTGGTGCCCCAATAGCCTTGTAATTCTTGTTGTTCCTAGTCCTCCAAGTGATTTATTTGGGGCGGGGGGGGGCGGTGCTGGATAACTCGAAGGGCGGGCAGGCAGGCAGGATGGATGGATGGATGGATGGACTTCTTTCATAGGTAGCTCTCCAGTGTTACCCCTTGCCAGTCCTATCTCAATTCCACCTGCTCCTCCGCACCGGCTGACACACATGTGTGCCCGATACAGGGTTCCTTTGCTGCAGGCAGATGTGAGCCAGGGCAAGCCAAGCGTCTCTGTGGCCTGTCTGCACCTGCCCCTGCAGATCTTGACCAGAGTGGGAGGGGAAGTGGCCGTCTAGATGCCACCTTCAGCCATTGGGCACAACTCTTTTTGGGGAATCACTGAGGACGACTTTGAAATCACTAGAGATTGTTTACCATGCAGTGACCTTCTGTAGCAGAAATTCCCCTCACTCGGGCTCCGGAAATAATGAAGTGTTTCTTTTTTCCAGCAACTTACCAGGAGCTGGCTTCCAGCTGAATCAGAACTGGCACGCATACTCAGTGGGCTCAATGCCCAAACGCATTCCAAATGAGGGGCCAGGAGGAGCTGCTAGGCACTTCTAAGAACAGAGCAGCCAAGGCAAGAAATCTGCTGTTGGACTGGCTGATGCTCAAAATGCTTCTCAGGGGTGTCCAAGATACAGAGAACCTTTCCTCACGGATAGCCAAAATCTCTTATGAAAATGACTGAACACTGACAAAGCTAAACTAGGTGTGTATCTGTCTGTTAGGCGGTGTTGGAGATCCTGGCAAATCCAGCATGCCTCTAGGATGCAAGCTCTCCATGCTTTTGAGGAAGCTGTTTGTGGCCACTCCCACTTCCTCTCTCTCTCTCTCCTCCTTGGACTGGGAGAAAGCACATGGCTGTGTGCTGCTCCATTCTAGGCCATGGATGGGCCTGGGAGATTTTCCCCCCTTTCTACACGCATCTCTTGCAGCAAGCAGGGCAAGAGGTATTAAGTTCAGGGAACAAGAAAGAAGAAATGGAACATCATTTATTATTTATTTATTATTTAAATTTGTATCACCGCCCATCTCCTCCACACCTGGGGACTCTGGGTGGTTTATCTACTGAAAATACTGTACCTGCAATGAATAAACGTAAGGACTCTTTTGTACTTACTTGTCAAATCTGCCATGTCAAAGCGTGCATTCTTTATGCTTGGGTGGGCTAAAGGTGTAAGACTAACCTGGATCCCTCTAATATGCTCATAGACTCTGTTTTTTAAACAATATTCTTTTTCTGTACACGAACTCAGCAGCTCTGCTCCATTTCAGTAGTTGTAACAGACTGCTAAATGTGCTCAAACTCCTGATCTTTGACTGCACTATGCAGTTAGACATTGGCTACTTTTGAGGCAGATATATCTGTGAATATCTCCCTGAATTTTTCAGAAGTTCTCCAGTGAAGGCAGTAGATTAGAAGCTCTGCTATTGTTGAAGGCATTCAGGAATCTGGTAAGGAAACAAAGGGAAAGGGAAGGGGAAGGGGAGAGACAGGAAGGGGAGATTTCTGACTCTCCCTGCCAGCTTTCCACAAGGAAAGTCAAGGGGGAACCTGGCAGGAAGTCACAACTCAACTGCCCTTGGTCATTAAGTTTAGGTAAAGAAATATCTCTGAAACAATGACACAACAGGTCATGGGTTGTCTAGTATACTACTAAAACTCGCCTTTTTCTCTGTCTTAACTGTGTTAATCTTTAACTGGGTGAAGTGGTGCATCATGGGGCAAGACTTTTTGAGCCAAGGTACCTCAAATGGGCTAACTGTCAGGTCTCTGGTAGGCACGCAGAGCCCTGCCATTAATAGGCCATTGGCTTAATCAAAGACCACAGAAAGAACAATTGAATCACACCTCCCAGAGGGTACTCCAGGTCACCAGCAGCGGACCAGAGGGAAGCCTTCAGCAGGGAGGGAGCGGGCGCTCTGACGGGAGGGGGCGGGCGCTCTGGCGGGAGGATATATAAAGCCAAGACAACACCTCAAGAACCATCCGTGCCTTTAACGAAGTCACCCATGTAAACCAATAAACCGTTTACTTATCCATGTTAAGAGCTGAAGTCGTTCTTGGGAAGAAACGCGTGCGGCTTGCATGAGCGGACCCTCACAGAAAGGCACGGATCAACTAGTCGATTTTCCCGGGAACGAACCTGAGACCCGTCAGGACAACCCCGGTTGAGATCGGCTCCAGCCCACAGTGGCAAACGATCCAGCTAAGATTCCAGGGCGGAGAATTAGCTTGCGGTGGAAATTGCGCAGGCAAAAATTTTTACCTCAGGCAGAAGTAGCAGCCCCAAGGCGGGAAAGGTAAAAGGCGGGAAGCGGCGGCGCGGCAGCAGAGATCGAAGCGATCGGCGCTCCCCAGCAGCTGAGAGGCGGCGGCGGCGCGGCAGCAGAGACCGGCCCCAACAGCTGAGAGGCGGCGGCGGCGCGGCAGCAGAGAGACCGAGCGGCTATCCCCAGCGGCGGAGAGGCGGAGGCAGCATGGCAACAGCGACCAACGCTCCCCAGCAGCTCGTGGCGGCGGCGGACTTTGGCGACTTCCGGCAGCAGCAGGCGCCCGGCGACGAAGCGGCGGAGACCGGCCAAATCGGCGCTCCCCAGCAGCACGCAGCGGCGGCAGGCCCCACCAACTCGAGGCGGCGAGAGGCGTCTGGTGACGAGGCAGCGGCGAACGGAGCGATCGGCGCTCCCCAGCAGCGCGCAACAGCGACGGCACGCTACCCAGCTGATTGTGCGGCGGGAAAAATTAAAAAGCGCTAGAAAACCCTACGACAGAGGCCAGACCACACCGCTCAGGGAGTGAACCAGCTGATCGGCGGCAAGAACCGCAAAAGCAGCTGACAGCCGGGACGACTACCCGAGAGCAGTACTCACCACGTGCGACTGGCAAACCATGGAACAAAGCGGAGACCTGCACGAGGATCACGCACCCAGCACGTCAGCCAGGGCAGCAGCAGGGGCGACCACACAAGCGGCAGCAGGCACCCACCGTGAGAGCGGCGCACAGCGGAAGATAAAGAAGCCCACCGAGCGGGAGGAAAGCCAACCCCAACCCCAAACCCCCACCAAACGCATACAAAAGCAAACGGCGGAGTGGTCACTCGGGGTAGGGGGGGGCATGATCCTGAGGCCGAGCAAGCAGACGGCTAAATCGCGGGTCTCCCAGGGGCAACGCATCGCGGCTTTAGAAGCAAGGGCAGCCCGCGTGGAAACGGGGCTAGATAACATGGACATGAAATTAACAGCGATGCAAGCTGCACTAGAAAGGCTGCTGAAACAGCCACAGAACAGTGGAAGAGACATAAACGATGCGGAGGAGGATAGCTTCCCCACAGGCCCATCTGAATTGGAAAGCGCTGGAGAAAATGATGATGAGGAAGACGAAGAAGGGGAGGAATCCGACGACCCAATGCCACAAGCATACCTTGAGAGGAATGCACCAGTCTACCAGTATAATAAACCCATCATAACAACTAAACTTAAAACTAAATTCAGTGGGGACCCAGAACAGCTGGCATGTTTCCTGAACCACGTCAGAGGGTTCATGGAGGAGTCAGAGCGCTTCTTCCTTAATGAAGAAGCCAAAATTCACTACGTATCTAACTTCTTGATTGGTGAAGCGGCGAAGTGGCTGGCCATGCTACATGAGACAAGAGCTAAAGAACTTCACAATTTTGAACTGTTCATGAGGGCGCTACGGAAACGGTTTGAGGACACCCTGTCTCGCATGTCGGCTAAGACAGAGATACAGAGACTGAGACAAGGCCACCGCACAGTGGCAGAATACGCCCTCGAATTCAAAAAACTTGTCAGCCGCCTACCCGACTGGCCCGAGTCATTCAAAGTAGAATACTTCCAAATGGGCTTGCGGCCGGAGTTGTTGGACACGGCAGCAGGGAGAGGGGACCCAAAAACCCTTGATGAATGGATCCAACTGGTGGGACACGTGGAGAACATGAAACTGCGAATACGCTCATACCGCCAACTGCAATATGCAGGGAAAAGCCAGTACACAAGCCCATACAACAAAAAGGACTATGACAAAAAACAGTGGGCGGAGGAAAAAGAACGACGGACGAAGCATAAACTGTGCTTCAAGTGTGGGAGAGTAGGACACAGAATACAGGACTGCAAACAACCTGCAGACATAAACAAGACAAGGGAAAGGCACAACAGAGCGCCACCTTACAAGCAAACAACGGCAAAGGTGGCGACGGAAAGGCGAAAATACGTGAAACCTGAGTCGACCATGGACGAATCAACAGATGAAGAATTCGTACCGGCGGGAAACGACAACGGCCTGCCCTAAAGTGCGCCGCGGGACAGGCCTTCAACAGGGGGCGCAACGACACCTTGACCGCCGAACACTGCCCCACCATGGAAGTCAAGGTAAAATTAGATACCCTAAATGGGAAAGAACAATTCAATGGGGTAGCCATGTTAGACTCTGGGTGTTCGAGATGCCTAATGCACCCATCAATAGCAATCGAATTGGGACTTAAATTATTCAAACTAAAATCACCCGTCATGTTCTGCCAATTGGATGGGTCAGAAATGAAAGGGGGGCCGGTGGGACACTTCACAGAGGCTGCAAAAATGTCAGTCGGCTCACACATAGAGACCCTTCGATTTATCGTAGCCCCAATATCAACACAACTCATTGTGCTCGGACTCAAATGGCTGAGAGAAAGAAACCCTCAAATAGATTGGGTGTCGGGTGATATGGAGTTTGTAGACGGGAGCTATCACGCCGAAACTAACTACATAACGGAAATTGGGGCAGCAGGGACTATGCAGAGGGAGGAAACACAACAAGAAGGGACAGCAGCGTTCCCAAAACGTTTCAACCCAGTAAGAGAGATTTTCAACGAACAAGACCCTGCGCTTACATATCCAAAAAGTTCAGCGACACGGAAAGACGCTGGCATGTATGGGAAAAGGAAGCGTTCGCAGTACGACATGCACTAGCCACTTGGAGACACCTATTAGAGGGATCATCCGCGCCATTTGAGGTATGGACCGATCATAAAAACCTGGAGGCACTCAAAACGCCTAGAAAACTGAACCCCAAACAACTGCGCTGGGCCGAGTTCTTCAGCAGATTCAACTTTTCACTGAAGTACTTCCCAGGGGGGAAAAACCATTTAGCGGATGCACTGTCACGACTACCGCAACACGAAGAAAAACCTGAAGAAGTCACGGAAGCACTCTTTCCTAGCAACCCGACACCTACTACAACGGAACAAGTGGGGAACATGGCAGTCACGCGGAAGCAAGACGAAAGACAACCGGAAAAGTCAGTACTACAAAGTGACATACAAACAGCAATTTTAGATGACACGTGGTAATTAACCCAGTAATTAACCCAGTAACGGCAAAACTCCAACTTCCGAAAACACTAAAAAAGGTACACCCAGTATTCCACATTAGTTTACTGAAACAGTACCAACCGTCGGACCAATGGCACCCAGTAACCCCAGAACCAACACCTACCATCGTAAATGGAGAACCGCACTTCGAAATTGATGACATCTTCGACTCACGGTGGCACAGGGGACAACTTCAATACTTGGTCAAATGGCAACACCTACCCATCGGGTTCAAAGAATGGGTGGCGGCGTGACACATGCAAGCCCCTGACCTAATTAGACGGTTCCACCGCAAATTCCCCGAAAAACCCCAATGAAACAACACACTAAAATTTTCTTTGTATTTTCACAGATACCGTGACGAACACCAAGAAAAGCGACCACACCCACACAGGCGAAAAAGAGGGAGGGGGAGGAAAATCTTGGGCCGGAGGCATGTCAGGTCTCTGGTAGGCACGCAGAGCCCTGCCATTAATAGGCCATTGGCTTAATCAAAGACCACAGAAAGAACAATCGAATCACACCTCCCAGAGGGTACTCCAGGTCACCAGCAGCGGACCAGAGGGAAGCCTTCAGCAGGGAGGGGGCAGGCGCTCTGACGGGAGGGGGCGGGCGCTCTGGCGGGAGGATATATAAAGCCAAGACAACACCTCAAGAACCATCCGTGCCTTTAACGAAGTCACCCATGTAAACCAATAAAGCGTTTACTTATCCATGTTAAGAGCTGAAGTCGTTCTTGGGAAGAAACGCGTGCGGCTTGCATGAGCGGACCCTCACACTAACTTACAGAATGTGTCCAAAAACGGGGGCCCACGACTCCCGTGGGATTGAAATGTGTTTCTCTGTTTCTCTGTCTTAACTGTCTTAATCTTTAACTGGGTGAAGTGGTGCATCATGGGGCAAGACTTTTGAGCCAAGGTACCTCAAATGGGCTAACTTACAGAATGTGTCCAAAATCCGGGACCCACGACTCCCGTGGGATTGAAATTTGGCAAATAATTGAAAACATTTTGTGACATGAAATCATCATAAAACAGTTTATGACAAAATACAAAATGTCATAAAACATTTCTTGTGGTCAATTCCTGATCTTTGACTGCAGTATGCAGTTCGACATTGGCTACTTTTGAGGCAGATATATATATGCCTCTCCTTTGTCTTGTGATGCTGGGCCAGCTGTACTTTATTGCCAAGCTGAATAACTCTATCCAGGATTGGGTCAGGAAGGGTGGCTGTGAGTTCCTGGTGAAGGTTTTCAAAATTGTATTGCAAGACAAAGGAGAGGCAAACTAAGAAATTTGACATTCTTCTTTCTCGCAGCAAGCAGAAACAAGGAACTGGAGAAACCGCTGGGAGGAACAACAACAACAGGACCACAGAGGACAAAAAGAACATGTGGGTGAAAAATCTCTCAGACAGAGAGCTCACCCAACCAGAGAGAGATGTCCTAGCCAAAGGTCTTAATTTTGCCATCACTCCCAAGCAAGTTCCGGTTGTGGAGCTCATTACAGCCACAGAATCTGCCATCCACAACAACCACCTACCTTTTGAGGAAGCAGAACAACTCCGGCTTAAAATATCTGCAGCTCTGTCCAGTGCTCAACCTCCTCCCCCCAACCTTACCATCCAAGAGAGGAGAGCCCTGACAGCCCTCAGCAAAGATGAAACCATCACCATTTTACCTGCTGACAAAGGAAGATGTACAGTGGTTCTAAACACTGCAGACTACCACAATAAAATTACCTCACTTTTGGAGGATCACCATACATATGAAAAACTGAAAAGAGACCCCACCAACAATTACAAGAAAAAGGTAATAGACAGTTTGAAACAATTGGAACATGATGGCTCCATCAATAGGATTACCTACCACCGTCTGTATCCTGGAGAAGCCATCCCCTGCATCTACGGACTTCCTAAGATCCACAAGGAAGGAACACCCCTCCGACCCATAGTCAGCAGCATCAATTCGGTAACACACAACATTGCCAAACACCTCTCTACCATACTAGCACCTCTAGTTGGACACTCTGAACACCACATCCATAATTCGGAAGAATTTGTTTCCAAAGCAAAGATCCTGAAACTGGATACAGATGAAACTATGGTCTCCTTTGATGTGTCCTCCCTTTTCACCAGCATCCCCACCACTCATGCTCTATCCGCTGTCAGGAAGAGACTAGAAGAGGACAGCACCCTTGAAAGGAGAAGCCATCTCAACCCAAACCAGATCTGCCATCTTCTGGACCTGTGTCTTAACACCACTTATTTCACATACAGAGGTGACTTTTACAGACAAAAACACGGCTGTGCCATGGGTTCTCCTGTGTCACCCATTGTGGCCAATTTATACATGGAAGAAGTGGAGAAGAAAGCACTCAACACATTCCAGGGAACGGTGCCCACCCACTGGTTTAGGTATGTGGATGACACCTGGGTCAAAATCCAGACCCAGGAAGTACAGGCCTTCACGGACCATATAAACACTATAGATGCCAACATTAGCTTCACCAGAGAAGACACCAAGGACAACAGACTGGCATTCCTAGACTGTGAAGTCCTCATTGGGACCGGTGGCAAGCTAGAAATAGGGATCTACAGGAAACCCACACACACAGATCAATATCTGATGTTTGACTCCCACCATCCACTGCAGCACAAACTAGGAGTCATCAGGACATTGTCACACAGAGCAGAAACCATCCCCACCTCCATGGATTCCAAAAAGAATGAAAATCAGCACCTGAGAACAGCTCTGAAGGCCTGTGGATATCCAAATTGGGCCTTCACCAAATCTAAATCTACCAGACCCAAAACAGCGACAGATAGGGCTGAGACTCAGAATAAACGAAAGAACCTGGTCATTCCCTACATGGCTGGTGTGTCTGAGAAGATAAAACGGATATTTGGCAAACACCACATACCTGTATATTTCAAACCCACCAACACACTGAGACAGAGGCTTGTACACCCCAAAGATCAAACTCCAAAACACAAGAAAAGCAATGTAGTTTATGCAATCCAGTGCAGTGAGGAGTGCTCTGAACTATACATTGGAGAAACCAAACAACTTTTGTACAGGAGGATGGCCCAACACAGGAGGAGCAACACCACAGGACCAGAGTCAGCAGTTTACCTTCATCTAAAGGAAAAAGGACACTCATTTGAGGACATTAATGTTCACATTTTAGACAGAGAAGATAGGTGGTTTGAGAGAGGGGTCAAGGAATCCATTTATGCCAACTTGGAAAATCCTTCCTTGAATAGAGGTGGGGGCCTCAGGCACAATCTATCTCCCATCTATCTCCCGGCTTTGTCTTCTGTGCCTAGGAAGATAAAGACCATTTCACAAGCTCAACAGCAGCATGGTGATCTTAACGATTCTCCTTTAGATTGTAAAAGGACTTAAAAATAACATCTCAATATAACCATGACCCCAGGTGTAAGGTCACACAGCTACCAGAAACATATTTAGGATTCCCTTACCAACTTTGCTCAGACTGAAGAAGCTCCTTGGATAAGGAGCGAAACGTTTCCACTAAGAAAATAGAAATCCAGTTGACATGATTCAAGCTACAGACAATTCCACCTGTATGACTGAGAACCTTCATAGACTCAAGGGCTGTCATGTAGAAAAGAGGCAGAATTGTTCAGAGTGGTCCCGGAAGAAATACAAGAAAAAAGAGGTTTAAATTACAAGGAAGGAGTCTTCAGTTGGACATCAGGAAGAATTTCTTAATGGAAGAGCTGTTCCATAATGGAAAAAACTGCCCCTGGGTGCAGGGAGTGGGTGGCGGGGGGCGCTCACCTTCACTGGAGGCATTTAGCATCTCTCAGGGACGCTATAGTGGTGAATTCCTGTCCTGAGCAGGAGGTTGAATTAGATGAGGTCCCTCCAAGGTCCCTCCCAGTCCTGACATCCTATGTCTTAATCTAGCATCTTCTAGGAGGAGTGACCACTTCAGAAATGTTTATCAAATAGCGAAGGCCATTTCTGCAGCTTTACATCTCTCTCCACTGCTGGCTGAGTGTTGAGGCTGCCGGTCAGAAAAGGGCCAATGAGAATCTACTGCTACTTCGCCTAATGGATGCCCACCTGACCAAGACTCACTTTGGAATAAAAGCAGCTCCCAACACTATGCAGGAAGAGCCATGGAGTCACTAGCACTTGAGCCCAACATGAGGGAATCTTGATCATTTTTATATGTCAGGCCTGTAGCAAGGGTCTTTTGCTTCTCTTCAACTGTGGTAACAATGCAGGATTCAATCCCTACCCCACTTAGTTTGCACATGGTGTTGCTTAAATATATTTTGAATAAAACACAGTTGTTCAGGTAAAAAAAACACTCTGAGTTGCTTGGACTGAGTGTGAGTCCAGCCCATCAGCCCAGAATGCATTGGACATCCTTTGCTGCCTTTTTGGTGGTTCTGATCTGCTCTTTAAGATAGGTGATATCAGTTCAATTACATTTTTTGCTTCTTTTCCCACATCTCTGCAAAAGAAATAAGTAAAACACAATGAAATTGGCACTTTGCAGCAATCCAGTTTGGAGAGAACTACCAGGCATTCACCTGGAAAATCCTGAAGGGCAAAAAAATGAGGACCCCCCTCTCCCTAGAACTACAGTCCCTTTTTTGAGAGGGAGGAAGAAGATATCCTTGCACTGACTACAACAACGATAGTCATTCCCACATTTCTCTCACCCAGCCCCCCAAATTCGTTCATTTTTAAAGGAAAGAACAGCTCCAATCCCTGCTGTAGCCCCTGGCAAATGGGAGATAGATAGAATTTATTGTGGTCACAGACCAGTTAAAAATAAAGTAAGAATAAAAACACAAAGCAGGATAAGAATGTCACAATTGGTGGTGGATGCACTGGTGTGCACTCAGAGTGTGTTTAATTTTACGGGCAGTATAACAGAATTTGGCTACATTCAAGGAAACTAAAACATACTGATCTGATAACAATAACTGTACATAAAATGATAAGAATTTATCAGGAGGGTTCATGACAGAACATGAGCTGTACACAAACACACACACACACACACACACACACTATATATATATATATATATATATATATATATATATATATATAGAGATAGAGATAGAGATATAGAGATATAGATATAGATAGAGATATAGAGATATATACATACATACATACATACACAGCATATATATATATATATATATATATATATATATATATATATACATACATACATACATACATACATATATGCTGTATATGTGTATGTATGTGTATATATATATATATATATATATATATATGCTGTATATGTGTATATATATATATATATATATATATGCTGTATATGTGTATATATATATATATATATATATGCTGTATATGTGTGTGTATATATATATATATATATATATATGCTGTATATGTGTGTGTGTATATATATATATATATATATATATGCTGTATATGTGTGTGTATATATATATATATATATATGCTGTATATGTGTGTGTGTATATATATATATATATATATATGTATATGTGTATATATATATATATATATATATATATATATATGCTGTATATGTGTGTGTGTATATGTATGTATATATATATATATGTGTGTGTATATATATATGCGCTGTGTGTGTGTGTGTGTGTGTGTGTGTGTATATGCTGTATATGTATATATAGCCACTTGTCTGTAGGGCCACAGTCTTAACTCATAGGGAACTTTTTTATATCAGCCCTCCAAACTGCTGTGAGGAGAGCATTAAAGTTAATGCTCTTCGGAATTTGGAGATGGTTATGTGATGTAAATATCTCACTGGTTTGAAAAAGGGGGCTTCACTGCTCAGAAAAACATTATTGGGTAAAGCAGGCTGGTACGTTAGGCTTCTAGATTTTAACACGTTCTTTAAATGCACGAGGGCCTAGGCAAAAGGGGAAATTGCCCCTTGAAAGGAAGAAGAACAGGAACTGCAAATGATTTGTACAAAGGGGAAGTGTAACAAGGAGGATATATAAACCACTTTCAAACCCTGGTTTAAAACACTGGCTTCTTAAACACATGCGGCTTTAGTTGGAATGAAGTTTCTGTCTTGCTAAAATTTCAAGTAATTTTAGATGCCCCAACTCTATAGGACAGGAAAGACTGTTGGACTACAGCAGTGCTTTCCAAACTGCCGCCATTGGCGACACACTAATGGCGGCAGCGCACAGGGCGATGAGAGTGACCTATAATGTGATTGGTCAGTTTATGTATTTAAGCAGAGAAGATCCGGTGTTCTTTCTTCTCGTTGCTGCTAAACTTCTCATCGCTGTATTCCATCGTTGCTGTATCATTTGTTACTGCTGTTGGGTGTATTTTGGACTACGTATGTATATAAAGTAAATAGGCTATTTTATCTAATCTCTGCTTGAGTGTCTATTTACTGCATAGAACGCGGATCACTGGTGTCTTGGAAAAAGGAGCAGGCCGCTCCACGGTGCGCACTCTGACAAAACGCCTAAAAATAGATTTCACAATTCAGCGCAGGGGGAAACTTGCTGGTTTCCTTACTGAAGCAAGTCAGTGTTAACATCCTTGAAAACTGGCAAAAGCAAACTTCAGAACTTTTCTGTCGCCTTTTTGTTCAAAAACAATCTCAACCGGCAGACAGAGCGGGAAGCACATATGTTGCCAAAGGCACAACTGAAACCAGACACACTAAAGAAAACCGCTACCCTGTCAACAAGCAGCTAAGCTGAGGCTGTGCTAGAGTGGAACCAAACTTATTCTTCCAAGAACAACAGGTGGTAAAGGGATCTGGATAGAGAAATGCAGTAACAGGGAGGTCATAGAGCAATGGTTGGCCCATCCTTGAGTACCCTGGTCCTGTTCTAGGAGTGCCATGAGGAAACCAAGTGCTGGGTCAGCCTGCAAACTGCCGGCAGGAATGCTTCCTCCTGGCGACAACCGAACCCAGCAGGTGTCGTGTGCCTGAACTGCAGAAAACCACGCGGTCTGCCCCAATTTAAGCATCATGCGAACAGTCTCTGATCCAGCTTTCCCTTTTTATCTAGGGACCTTTCCACAACTGAGACGCCAACCCCCAGAATTCCCCAGCCAGCAATCCAAGAGTAGTCCCATTCCTTGAGGGCACCCAAGAAGGGTGTGGAAGGAGGGGAACCACTTGCACGCTGACTCCACTTCTCTGGCCTGTGTGCAGACAGGTGAGGGCCAGAGCCTCTCCCCTCAATGGCATCAATTGTTACTCTTCCTCTTGGACCAGCCAGCAGAAGCAGGAATGAGGCATAAAAGACTACATTAACCAGGGCTTTCCAAAGTGCCGCTGCTGGCGATACACCAATGGCGGCGGCGTGTGTCCCAAGGTTTAAATCCTGAGTGTAAATCTTTCACTGTAACAGCTTTCTGTAGGCAGTTAATGCGACCTGCACCTTCTTCATATTACTGCCTGGGTTTTTTAAATAGCTTTTATTAGTCCATTTTCAAACAAACAAACAAACAAACATAACATAATGTAAAATAAAATAATCAACAATTTACCATACACAAATACTCAAGGAAATAAAAGCACACATGTGTCGGGGTGTGTGTGTGTGTGTGTGTGTGTGTGTGTGTGTATATATATATATATATATATATATATATATATATATATATAATTTGTATATAATTTTATAATTTTATTAATATTGTATATAATTTTGTAAACCGCTCAGAGTCATCATGTATGAGTTGGGTGACCATATAAATGTGTTTAATAAATAATATCTCTATCTCTATCTCTATAATTTTACAGTCTTGCTGGCCCCAGGCTCCTAGTTTCCCACTTTGCAAGCTCCTGCCCTCAGAAAAATAATAGCTGAATAGATTTAAAAGAAGTATCGGGGCATCCTCCAAAAGATTACATTAATAGGGTCTCATCATTTCATTGGCGATCACTCGTAGCCGAGTAAGATTGTCTTCCAAAGGTAAAATTTTAACGGTGAATCCGTAAGTGGCTATAAAGGCCAATTCTGGATCCGCACAACCTCCCACAATGAGGGCATAGGCTTCCGGGTGGGAGACGGTCATGATGAGGGTTTGCCTGACGTGCCTTCCTTTTAGCTCTCTTCTCCTTTTCGCCCTGTACTCGTGCTTCTTCAAAGTCCATAGCGCCATTAATAAAGGCTGACCTCCAATTGAAACGCTCATGAGTTAGGGCTTCCCAGTTCTCAATGCTGATATTACATTTTTTTAAATTAGCTTTGAGAGTATCTTTGAATCTCTTTTGCTGTCCACCAATATTCCGTTTTCCATTCTTAAGTTGGGAGTAAAGTAGCTGCTTTGGAAGACGATGGTCAGGCATTCGAACAACATGACCGGTCCAGCGAAGTTGATGTTGGATGATCATTGTTTCAATGCTGGTGGTTTTCGCTTCTTCTAATACGCTAACATTAGTCCGCCTATCTTCCCAAGTAATTTGCAGAATTTTTCGGAGGCAGCGTTGATGGAATCTTTCAAGAAGTTGGAGGTGGCGTTTGTAGAGGGTCCATGTTTCACAGGCGTACAGAAGGGTTGGTAGTACAATGGCTTTGTAAACAAGCATTTTGGTCTCCCTGCGAATGTCCCGATCCTCAAACACTCTACGCTTCATTCGGGAGAAAGCTACTCTCGCAGAGCTCAGGCGATGCTGAATTTCAGCGTCGATGTCGGCTTTCGTTGATAGATGGCTGCTGAGATAAGAAAAGTGGTCGATATTTTCTAGTGACACACCTTTAAGCTGGATTGATGGCGCTGTAGAGGGATTGGTTCGAACTTGCTGGTAAAGTACTTTGGTTTTTTTAATGTTAATCGAGAGGCCGAGCTTTTCATATGCTTCTGCAAAGATGTTTAGGATAGTTTGAAGATCTTCCTTGGAGTGTGCACAGACTACGTTATCGTCAGCATATTGAAGTTCTATAACAGGGTATAACAGTTATAAATAAAAAAAAGTTATAAATTAGTTATAACAGTTATATAACAGTTATATAACAGTTATAAATTATATAACTTATATATATTTTATATATATATAATATATATACATATATATATATATTATATATATATTATATATAATATATAATATATATATATATATATATATTATATATACTTATAAATTATATAAAAGTTATATAACAGTTATAAATTAGTTATAACAGTTATAAATAAAAAAAAAGTTATAATAAAGTTCTATAACAGGGTATATAATAGGGTCTAAGCAGGCCGCAACTAGGGTCTGTGTCACCCGGGGCAAACATGGATTCCGCGCCCCCCCCCATGGGTTGGTCAGGGAGGTGTTAGCAAGTTTTATTATTCTATTATACGTTAAATTAATAAAACTGATTTTAATGCTGAGAAGGTTATCTTGCACAAGAAAATAGCCAGAAAGCATAAAGGAAGGGAAGAATTTTTTGTGTGAAAGTGATTTAAAAGTGTACACCCGCCTCATAATCTGGTAAAGCAACCCCGTAACGGGATTCTGGGGCCAAAAGCGGGGAGGGCGGGGAGAGACACTTGCGAAGAGAGGACTCCCTGGAAAAGACCCTGATGCTGGGAAAGACTGAAGGCAAAAGGAGAAGGGGACGGCAGAGGATGAGATGGTTAGATAGCATCACCGATGTAATGAACATGAATTTGAGTAAACTCCGGGTGACAGTGGAGGACAGGAAGGCCTGGCGTGCTATGGTCCATGAGGTCACGAAGAGTCGGACACGACTAAACGACCGAACAACAACAACAACAAAATGCAGTATTACAGGATACGTCCGGTGACCTCCAAACAGGGGCATCCTCGGAGGATGGGGGACTCGAAGACAAGGCACTCTGCTTTATTTGAGATCTCTTGTTTCGAATTGGGAGGGACAGATTAAGTCCAACCATCGTGGGGACCAAAGCTGCAGGTCTTACGTGTGGAACCGGCGGGAGCACGGTCAGGCTTCTGTCGCTGACCATGGTGCTGAAAAACGCCGGGACGAGGCCGCAGCGCGCAGTCTTTGGCAGAAAAACAAGGGAGGGCGAGGATGTTTTGAGACTCACCCATCCGCTGCTCTCGGTGCCTCTCCGGTCGGCTAAACTCCTCGCGTAGAAACAAGAGCCGTGGAAAAATCCTTCCTACTTCACTGCTTCTGACTCCTGCGCATGATGATGGGGCTTGAAATCGAATGGCTCCCCGCCTAGGAATGGAACCACCTAAGTAAGGCTAGAGGTGAGTTTTACTTTGGGATTTCAACGAGCACATAAATGTGAAGAAATAAAATGTCATTTGCAAAATCGATGATTCCGCCTACAGATTTAAATCTCCGTGTGCAGACTCCTTGTCTGTCTACTCTGGTGCAGAGAGTGTGTGTGCTAGTCTGTGTGTAGGGTGTACCGGAAGTCCATAACAAGGCAAGTCTACTCCTGTTAATTCAAAAGGAAACTCCACAGCAGCGTTTCTCAACCTTGGCCACTTGAAGATGTGTGGACTTCAACTCCCAGAATTCCCCAGCCAGCAAGGGAATGGGGAATTCTGGGAGTTGAAGTCCACACATCTTCAAGTGGCCAAGGTTGAGAAACACTGCTCCACAGAATTCAGTAGGATTTACTCCCAGGTTCTTGGCTAAAGGCATCTTGGTTGAGGAACATTTCACTCCGAAGTAACTCTATCAAGTTCAGTGGGGCTTTATAGCCAGGCATCATAAGAGAATCCTGAGCAGATGTATCCAGTATTGTACAGATAAGCTGTGAAGGTTGAAATCCCACTTCCCTGAGAATATGTGCCAATGAACCAGATAGAATTTAAGTGAACACGTTATTTTATTCATCTGATAATACCCTGCAAATTAATTTGGGATCTGGTAGGAAAACCCCAGGATATGCATGCAGGGAGAATGCTTTGAGGTAAAATAAGTATATTTCTTCAGGCTTAACAGTTCCTTATCTTCTTTTTTAGGGCTACCAGATCTGGGTTGCAAGAATCCAGATGACCACTAGATGGCAGAGAAGTTAGAGTTTTTTTGTATTTGTTTGTTGCTATTTAATGGTTGTCTGGATTCTTGCAGTCTGGCTTTGCACATTGATTTCCACTTTTTGGAAATATTTGCTGTCAGCATTTCTGTTTATACAGTCATATATAATTGCCAGTTGGGTAATTCAGATTCATAATCCCCCTAGCCTAAGAAATTAAATTACTCTAGAATATGTATTGTCGAAGGCTTTCACGGCCGGAGTTCGATGGCTGTTGTGGGTCTTCCGGGCTGTGTGGCCGTGTTCTGGAAGTTGTGGTTCCTACTCTAGAATAATTGACTCTTTAATTTGGGTGACCCTCAGTGAGAGAAGTTATTCCCTGCAATGGCATCCCACAGCAAGCTAAAACAATGCCACATGTGGTGCCACATGTGGAATGACATCAAATGTTTGTCCGTGAACTTTGCCCTTGCATCAGACATTGGTTGCTTCCACCCCTCCTCTCCCAGGTGTGCTTCACTTTCTGGATGTGACTGCTTTCTCCCTTGTTTTAAAATCCTAGTATGTTGCCTTTTTTTTTTTAAAAAAAGATTCCTTTTATAGGATTTTGGAGGGGATAGAGATGTTATTTTCTTTTACTGATATATTTATGCCCCTTGTTGCTGAAGGAGAAAATAAAGCTTCAAGTTAGTTGTAAATCACCCCCTCCCCAAATATACTTTCCCAGGAAAATAAACCTGTCATCTCAGCCATACAACATTCAGAAGGCCAAGGAATGTTGATTGGTTGGGCATGGATGCTAAGAGGTAAACAAGAAACAAGACAGTATAAACTAAAGCAGCCTTTCTTAACCTTTTGACCCTGGAGGAACCCTTGAAATGTTTTTCAGGCCTCAGGGAACCCCTGCACTTTCAGGCTTGAATATAGGCCAGAAGTTACAAAATTATATTTGTTTCACGTGTAGGCCTGTATATATGCATTTTTTAAAAAATCTGTTCAAATCATGTCCGATTCTTGGAGACTACCTGGACAAGTCCCTACAGTTTTCTTGGCAAGACTTTTCAGAAGTGGTTTGCTATTGCCTTCTTCCTAGGGCTGAGAGAGAGTGACTGGCTGAAGGTCACCCGGCTGGCTTTGTGCCTAAGGTGGGACTGGAACTCAGGGTCTCCTGGTTTCTAGCCTGATGCCTTAACCACTAGACCAAAGTGGCTTTCTGTATATATGCATTAACAGTGTTCTTAAACTGAAAATAAAGAATGAAACGTACCTCTTTAAGGTGAAGTTGTCTGAATTTGAAATAATCTTTTAAATAAATTGTGATCTCCCAGGGAACCCCTAGTGACCTCTCACGGAACCCTGGTTGAGAAACCCTGAACTAAAGTAACTCTCAAGAAACTATGTTGAGGAAATACTACCTATTTGTTCTCCCCAAATTGCCAGGGTATTTGTAGTAGTGCCCCATTACTTCATAGTTCTGCTTAATGACGTCACTAACCTCAGTAACCACATGATGTTCTATATCCAATCAAATACTTTGCTGAGGTATCCAATCAAATGTATATTTTAATTTTTATGACATTAAATTGGGATTGTTTCCCCACCCCTTTTAGGTTTTTGCTTCTGCTGCCTCCAGTACCAGAAATAGACAACATGTGCTTTAGTGAAAGAATGTGTTTGATCCCCATTACTAAAGAACTCTAGGGAGAAATTTATCCTACATTGCCAAGAAAACTACACAAAAGTGTCCAGGTGGTCACCAAGAGTCAAGCCTGAGTCCAGGGAAATCTTCTGTATATGTTTTCTTGTGGGATAGATAGAGTCACAAGAAAAAAGAATTTTCGGCTACCTTAAAAATTAACATAGTTTCACAGTCTATAGCAGTGTTTCTCAACCTTGGCAGCTTTAAGCTGTGTGGACTTCAACTCCCAGAATTCCCCAGCCAGCAATGCTTCCCCCCAATCCTGGCTGGGGAATTCTGGGAGTTGAAGTCCACACATCTTAAAGTCGCCAAGGTTGAGAAACACTGGTCTATAGTTTTGTGGACTGCACTGCAATTGATTTTCATCGGATGTGTTCATCCATAAAACGTACAGAAGGCACAAGGAGCATTTCAACTCCATTATCAGCAGTGGCCATATGAGCACACTAGGAAGCATGAGAAAGACTGCATACGCTCCTCCTGGGTCATGTGACTAGGAGGGAAGGGGGGACTTAAGAATGGACCGGTCACTAATACTCAGAGCTGTTGTCCAACTGCAACTCCCAGAAGGTGAATTGGAGGAATATTCAATATTTTGTTTCTCCACAGCCCCTAGCCAAATCTGGCTCATTTTTAAACTCCATCTCTCTTTTGTTGGCTTCTCTCCCTATACTACATTTAGCTCTACTCTGTTCTGTTTTTAGAGAGTTGTCCCACTGAGAGACAGTGCCTCCATCTTGTTTACATAATTTATTTCAAACATTCCATTGGATTGGAAAGAGTACCAAAAATATAGATGCTGGGAAAGATAATAAATAAATGATTGAAAGGCGTGACATTCATCAGGAGTAACACACACATTCATGGGTATGTGTAATGAAATTGAAGCACTGCCCCTTTTACAGTGTTGCAGGCAAACGAATGGAAAAGGGGCGGGGCTTCAATGGCATGGTCATGGCCACCATCTTGACTTTTTTTGACATAAACACAGAGACATGTCTGCCTTGGTCTCTTCTGGAAGCTTTAAGAAATCATTAAATCTCTTAATAAATTCCACACTATCTGGTTCATTTAGCTCATAACACACACACACACACAGACATGAAAGATTCTCTAGAAATGTTAAACCTGGGTTTATTGATTGCACTAAGTCATGGCTTATATATCCATAGTTTACTCTTTAATTTACAGTTGCCTAACCTTACACATTAAGCCAAAATCCAACAAGCCACAGCTTGGCTTGATACAATTGCATGCAAAAGTTAGGGATCTCTGTTCAAGTTGGCAATGAATCCCTAAAATGAACAGAAGCTGATGCAAATTCTAGTGACAGAATGGTATATCTGCAAATCTGAATGTCCACCTGCCATATTTACTGTTTTTTTTTAAATTTTCAATCTGTATATATTTGCATATAGAGATAGATGTCCTGCTCTACCATGTAGAGAGGTTGCTTCAGCTTCTGTTCACTGATTGAGAGGCAATTTGAGAGCGATGCCTACCCTACATGAAAATAATCTAAATTCTGAAAGTGGATAATCAATATTTTAAAAAGCAAACAAATGTGAACAAGCCTTCAACGTTTGCAGAATAAAAAGCGGTTTAAGCTGTTGCTTTATTTATTATTGTATTTATACCCCGCCTATCCCCTCCCTAAGCGGAGGGCTCTAGGCGGCTTACATTCATCATACATATTATAATTATACAGCATATATATTTAACAATGATTTTACCCGCGTGTTGGGGAGGGGGTAATGGAACCGGCTCTTCATCCGCAGGTCGGACTACAGGTCCCAGAAACCTTTGCTTCTGAGCCGGCTGCTGACGTCCAGGAAGTTGTTATATCGGGATCCGCCGTCCTCTGCCGTCCTCGAACTGCCGACCTTATGGTCGACAGACTAACGGCTCAGCAGTTTAACCCGCCCCTTAATGTTGTAATATCTGAAGATAATCCTAAGTAGTGCCACGAGGAAGGCCAGGAGAATCAACAACAGCCCTGGGTGTCTTCTGAAAAGGAAGGAGGGAGAAAAGAGAGCAGCTCGTTAGGAAAGACTTTGCCCATTCACGATGCCCACTACCCCGCCTTAAACCCACTTAAACCCAGAACGCAGTGTGATGTATGTCCAGGGGAGGGAGCTAAAGAGAATTTAATATGAAATTCTGAAAGAGAAAGTCAGGGTTGCTATCTGAAAATTCCTCACCTCCTCAGGTCTTCTCTGAGTTTCCACTTCTGTCCCTCTAGCTGGCGATTCCTGCCCGAAAGGGACATGTTCTCACGTCTGAGCTCTTTATTCCCCCGGTCCAGAGCTGAAGCCATCGTCTTCGTTCTGTAAAATAGGAAGACCAGAGTGATATTTATTTATTTATTTATTTTTATTTTTATTTATTTATTTTTCAAATTTATTCCCCGCCCATCTCCCATGCAAGGGACTCTGGGCGGGTTACAACAAATACAATTTAAAAACTATACAAAAATATCTAAAAACACAGCAGAGAATAAATAAAATAAAATCCAAGATGGATTAGGACCCGCAGATAGATCATGGAGCTACGGGGCCAGCCAACCCCAGGAGGCACTACCACCTCCGACGTCCCTGTAGTTTGCGATTCCAGCCCGAAAGGGACCTGTTCCCACATTGGAACTCTTCTTTCTTGCAGAGCAGAGCTGAAGCCATCGTCTTCGTTCTGTAAAATAGGAAGACCAGAATAGCCCTTTAATTTTTTTACTTGAATCATCAAAACTTTTTTTAGAATAGAAAATAACACTTCCTCAATTACCACGGCCATCAAACCCCTCCATAGTCTTTAAAGTAGCTCTGGTTTGCTCCAATTCAATCTGAGCCGATTTCAGCTGCATTTTCAGTTTGGTTTCATTTTATTTGGGTTCTCGCCAAGCCTGCTGCTTCCGGAGACCGGCTTTCCGGATGTCGGGCAGCAGACAGAGAGAGAGTGCCAGAGTCGAGGGGCCAAAGAGCCAGATCTGGCTCAAGAGCCGCCATTTCCGACCCTTGGCCTAGGCTGCATGATGTTTGATAGGCCTGTCTAAAAGCCCTTCAAATGCGAAATAATAGTAGTAGTAGTAGTAAGAATAACAACAACAACAACAACAGCAACACAATTAACACGTTTGAGATTTCTATAACTTTTGGGCCATCTAAAACTGGCCATTAACAAATTTTTCAAGTTTTTCTTTGAAACGTTTATCCTGTGACCTTTGGATTTCTAATTCTCCAGCCAAACTGGGAACTTTGCGGAGAAGCGGAGAGCGGCAGAGGCAAGGTGGGCGGCGGTCTTTTTTTCGCGCCTCTGGGAAGCAGGGCCAATTGGGCTTTGCCTTGTTCAGCCCGCCTCTCTGCTCTCCTTTGGCGCGCGCTGATTGGTGGAGGCGTCCTTCCTTCTGAGCCTCCACCAATCAGCGTCTCTGTTTCTTCCCCAGGGTTCTCGCCAAGCCTGCTGCTTCCGGAGACCACCTTTCCGGATGTCGGGCGGCAGACAGAGAGAGAGAGCCAGAGTCGAGGGGCCAAAGAGCCAGATCTGGCTCAAGAGCCACCCTTTCCGACCCTTGGCCTAGGCTGCATGATGTTTGATAGGCCTGTCTAAAAGCCCTTCAAATGCGAAATATAATAGTAGTAGTAGTAAGAATAATAATACCAACAACAACAACAACAGCAACACAATTAACACGTTTGAGATTTCTATAACTTTTGGGCCATCTAAAACTGGCCATTGACAAATTTTTCAAGTTTTTCTTTGAAACGTTTATCCTGTGACCTTAGGATTTCTAATTCTCCAGCCAATTTGTTTTTTAAAGCAGCCATATAGGTCATCTCCTGGCTTAATCGGTTCCTCTCTTCTTTCAGATAATGCTTTTCCTGTATATAGATAGAAAAAAATACGGCAGATGTGAATTGTTGCAGAAACTTGAACAATGAACAGCAAGTACCACACTGCTTTTGATTTCAAATGATGAAGTCTAACAATAAATGTCCACAGGGTATGGTAAAAAAAAAGTCAAAATGGTGCCCATGATGGTGCAATTGAAGCTCCACCTGTTTTTTAAGTGTGTCGTGACCATTTTGAATTTTTTTTACCATGCCTGGCAAACACCCCTCATCTTGATTGACTTTGATCAAGTTATGATGAAATGGACAGTTGACTCTTTCTATGCGAGAATTCAGAGAAACTATCTTGTACTTTGTGACTGAATGCTACTTTGGGAGATGAAATATGTTAAGACCGTGGTTCTTAAACTGTTTGACCCAATTCCCCCTTTTCCCGGTCTTGAATAATGTCATTACCCCCACAAAAACCCCCAGACTCTGTAGTTTTACACAAGCATCCTAGCAGCGGCAGTCCCAAACTGGATTTTTGGCTCACAAACAAGCAATTACGAATTGCTTCATTACCCCCAGGATAGACCCAAATTATCCCAGTTTAAGAACCATTGTGTTAAGGGGTCAAGGTTGATTCAGCAACTGTATAAAATAAACCTTATTGGGGAGGTGTGAGCAACCTATCTGTTAGACAGAAATATACTCACCCAGCCTACCTCACAAGGCAGTTGTGGAACAGCTTCTTTGTGGAAAGTTGTAAAGATAAGCTGTACACATTTCAAGCATGTGCACACAACTCTCTCTCCTCAACTGATGTGAGTTCAAATCCTTTATGTGTTTGGTTCAGTTTAGTGTAGTATTACACCTCAATCCTAAACTACGCCTTAACTATAGTTAGTGAAAATTAGTCCGCTTCATAAGCTATGGTTTGAAGTTGCCTTGTTTCTACTAAGTATGATTAGAATTAACTTTTTTGTCCATTTTGCTAATCCAGTTTATAATCTCTTTGTCAGTCTAGACATGATAAATTGACAAGGTGTGTTTAATTTAAAAAAAAAGGGGGGGGGAATCTTCCAAATTCCTCCCTACAGCAGGTTGCTTAGCCCTGACTCTTACCTGAGCCTACTGTTGGATTGTAGACATATTCTTACCTTTTTGTATATCTAGATGTGAATATATAGTCATGTAATAACACCCCATTTCTTTAGTATAAAATAAATGTAGGCCCAGGAAATCAAGGTCCTCACATCAGATCTCCTTTGTATAGTTTAAATATCTCAAAGCAAACATTCTTGAGGAGGCTGTGACTCACCAAGAATGTGTGAATTGTGTGAATTGCCCTAGACTACACACTGCCCTTCCTGCCTCAATGACCCTTGTAGAAGGCGATAAGTTGTCTTGTCCTTGCATAAGGAATATAATTCAGAACAGCCATTCAGGATTGTAAAGGAGATAAAAAATAGTTGACATGAAGATGACCTGACTCAATACTCCTCTTCCTGCTTGGATAGGAAGATGGGAGGGGGCATGCTGGTCGGGGTAACTGACCTGATTGGGTAGAGAGAATGTGCCATCCCAACGTGGGTCTGTGAGTAATCTAGGGTATATAATGTGCTGTAGGAAGGGGGTCCTGCGCGATCGCCCACCTAACAGCCTGCTGCTTTGTCTTTGCTCTTGGGTGAATAAAACTCCTAACTTCATGCAATTGGTCAGTTTCTTTACTCCCGGCTCAGGAACGAACTTGGTAAGATTTTCTTCTAACACTACTTCCAAATGACAAAATCCTTCTACCTTTTCCACCATGAGCAGCTATTCCTGTTTAGAATCACCCTTTCCCCCACCCCCCCAGAATGCTTGCTCCTTTTAGCCTCCCAGAACTAGGAGAAACTGAAATTCATCACTGGTGGGGAGGGAGGGGCTTAATTTATGACCTCTGCAGCAGTTAATTTCATTAGACAATCCTAACCCTAACCCTAACCCAGTAAATTGGCTTGTAAGTCCAGTACATAAAAGACATCTGTTGCCATAAGATCTTTGTGTTCACTTCCATTGAAGCATCGCAATGGCACACTTCCTTTTCCTTGAATCAAAATTTATATCTATATCTGTATCTATAATCTTTATTTCATCTTATTGTTAAAAACAAATACATAACAAAAGTTTTCCATGCTTTTTTTCCAGATTTTCTTCCATCAAACCCAAAAGATATAGTTCTGGTTTTTTTATTATGTCAGTTTTCAAGATATTTGAATAGTTTTATGTATCATCTCCCAAATTTTTTTAGCTTTCTTACATATCCACCATAGGTGATAAAATGTTCCAGTTTCAGACATACATTTCCAGCAAGTGTTAAGACATATTTTTATACATTTTGGATAACTTATCTGGAGTGATATACCACCTATACATCATTTTATAAAAAAATTCTTCCAAGCTATAATTTAATGTAAATTTTAAACCTCTGGTCCACATTTTTCCCATTGATTATATAAAATATTATAACCAAAAATTTTTGCCCATTTAATCATACATTCCTTTGTTTGCTCATCCTCTAATTTATACTGTAGTAACATTTTGTATAGTTTCACAATAATGTGTTCATTATTCGAACATATTTGTTTTTCAAACCACGTTGTTTCTTTTACAAATTTATATTTCTTTTTGTCTAATTTATATTGTTCTAAAATTTGCATATATGTGAACCAGTGGCATTGATATCCTTTTTCTTCTAATTCTTCTCTTGTCTTAATTATCACTTTGTCATTTTCAAATTTTAGTATATCTTTATATCTTAGCCATTTTGTATTTGTTGAACTTTCTTTTCTTGCAATCATTTCCTGTGGTGACAGCCAGAGTGGTATATTGGGGTTAATCTTAGCTTATATTTATTCCATATCTTTAATAACGCTCTTCTGATACAATGGTCATTAAAAACTTTGTTTACTTTTACTTTGTCCCACAGGAATGCGTGCCAACCAAATTTCAGTTCATGGCCTTCTAATGATGGTAATCTACAGTTTTCCAAAGTTATCCATTTTTTAACCACATCAAACAACAAGCTTCATAATATTTTATTTATTTATTATTTGAATTTATCCCCGCCCATCTCTACCATGGTAGACTCTGGGCGGTTTACAATAATATACTTTTAAGTCTGGTAGGCGCAGCCATCCTCTTTCTTTTGAAGGGACCACTAAGAGAAGGAAAACTAATGCCATCTTAAGTTCTTAGGAGTGAGTCCCAAATAAATTTTCTATATTGTGCTTGTGAACAGGATATGACTAAGCAATGGCCAAAGGAACTAAGGGATAAGCCAATCTACCTCTGTAACATACTTGCAAAGGGAAAATGAAATTAGCGAAATGAAAGGGGGTGGAATGTGTCTGTTTCTTCTCAGCTCCAATCTCCTGCCTGCGCTAAATGAGATCTTTTGCTAATCTCGTTTGCGCTAAGATCCCTCCTGCCTGTGTTAATTAAAGTACTAATCTCCCATCTGTGCTAATTGGGGTTTTCTTTGTTTTTCTAAATAACTGCATGGGGCAGAAAGAGTGTATTTCCTTAGCCAGGATGTATGTGAAGTATAAAAGTGATTGTTTGCAAGGACTGGGGTGGTTCTCTTTCCTAGGGTACTGACTGCCACAGTAGCCTAAAGAGAGAAACCCACCCAGCCTCTATTTGATCAAAGCTGGAAGCCTCGTCTTCGTCTCTTATTGGTGTCCATGTAAGTGTTTCCCCAGTCAGCTAGCCAGGATTTGGGGGGAACCTATACTTTCGCATCTTGTAGTAGGTTAAATTTTATTCTTGGTTTTTTTCCTTGCCATATAAATTTTGATAGATCTTTTTGCCATTGTTTAAAGGTATTATCTATTATTGTAATGACTCCAACTTCAGTGCCCCAATAAACACTTCTCAATGCACTCAATTGAAATGCAGAATAAGCTTTATTAAGGATACATGTAAATTGAAACACTCCCAAAGATCCTAATGCCGGATTCCCACCAAACACCCTAACTTAACTCTCCCCCCTGCGCGCCAATTTTGCAGCGCCTATGATGTCAATGTCCAGAACTTTCCCTCTCCGTTCTCAAGCCTCCAACTCCTGCAGGTGGCTGACCTTGACGCCGCATTCCACAGTCTCTGATGGAAGCCACAACACTGTACTTGGCACTCACCCCCTCCTCACAGTTCACACGCTTATACTAAACCTACACCCCTAATGGCAGGATTCAACTATGAACCCTGACAATTATTAATATTCCCAAAATTACCCAAAGACACAACCGAAATCGTTCCACTAGATGAGTGGATAAAACATATAGCTGATGGGTGGCCAACAATGGAGGGGGCATCAAAAGATGCCAAGGAAACTTACAAGAAATACGCTGACCGAAAGAGCCCCAGAATGGCCACTGAAAGTGGGAGAAATGGTATACTTCACCAAGTTCCTAAAATCCTCACAACCTTCGAAAAAACTAGACCCAAAATACATGGGTCCCTTTCCCATAACCCAAATAATTAATAGTGTAACAGTGCAACTGCAACTCCCAAGGAATTTAAGGAAAATCCACCCCGTTTTTCACTGCAGCTTACTGAAACCTGTCAAAGGCACCCGGAGCAACCGACCCCAGTGCCAATAATGGTAGACGGGGAACAACACTTTGAAGTGCAGGAGATTGCCTTTTTTTCTCCCCAATGTCTGAATGGATTGCCGAGTGCAGCAGAATTTCCTAGCCGTTGCCTTCAAGTGAGAGATCCATTTTGTTTGCCGGAGCCAACGGCTCTTTTCCTGGGTTCCAAATAACTTATCCTGCCTGGTGTGTGTGTGTGTGTGTGTGAAGGCGGGGCAGGAGGGGCTGTGGCGGCCAGCTGATCGGCGGCGGCATACGGCAGGGGGGAAGAAGATATCGTCTTCCTCTTCCTCCGGAGTGGCAGGAAGTAGTGGAGAGCGAGCGAGGAGGAGTTTGTCAGGCACAAAGATGCCGCTGTGTTCCAATAAATCTGCACGGCCAGTAAGATTAATAAACATTTTGATGTAGATTTGCTCTTCCACTTTTTCCTGGCCCGCAAGGAATTTTGAGAACAGTTGGAGATAGTCCGGGTCCAACGACCCTTGAGGCGGCCACCAAGCAAAACCTAGGATGCACGCAGTCTGAGCCACCAAGCGGGGGGGGGGGGCGCAGTCTCAGCCACCAAGCAGAGCCTAGTACTGAGCTACCCCAGCAAAATCCTAGATTGCGCGTGCATTGAGCCACCCAGCAGAGGTGCGCGTGTACTCAGCCACCAAGCATTAAAAGAATCTTAGGATGCGCGTAGTCTCAGCCACCCAGCGGGAACCTAAGGGGATTTTTTCGGTGGATGGTGGGGTGCAAACGGAGTGTCAAGCCTGCCTGGGCTTCCCCTCCCCCACGATTCTGCCGGGACTGGCCAAGGTCCTCCCATGTAAAGGTTCCCAACCCAAATCCTGAATCCGCTTTTCTAGTCAAATTTTCTTCGTAGTGCAACACGTGTTCTGCTCTTGTGCACGAGCAGAGTCGACCCAGCCAGCCGTTAATCAGTCTGGGAACTGCGATAAAGATCTCCCTGAGACCCAGAAAGGGTCTCCACATTCGCTTCGTGGCTAATTCCTGGCGAAAAAATACCACGGCTCGCTCACACACACTCCCAAACAGCACTCCCCTCCTAAGAAAATTTGTACTCACCAACCAACGTTGGTTGTTTCTTTGTCAGTCCTGACGAGGGGTCCGTTTTCAAAGTCTCCTTTGCAGGCAATGTTAGGGTTCTTTGCTGTACGAGGTCTGGCAGCCCAGAGGAAGGGGAAGGCCACCGGAAGAACACCGTTCCGGGAGCGCTCCGTGGCGTTTGCTTACCTCTGTGCTGGCTTTCTCCGACAGGCTGGTTCAAAGAGCCTGGGTCCCCTTAAGGGGGTTGCCAGGTGCCCCTTGATTCCCGGCCAATGCACCAAAATGTAAGGCACCAAACTTACCACGCACCTTAAGATTGAGCCAAATACACAATGGAGACTTTGTAAAAGGAACAGCAGCAAGTTTATTGGTACCAAGCAAGGTTGCCGGGTGGCAGCCAGACAGCTGTCACGTGCACGTGACCTCTGAATGAAACTACCACCCTGAGAGACAATAGAGCACCAACTTTTATACAGAGATTACAAGCAGGAAGTGAGGATGATGATGGTATGCCCATATGAGGGTGTGGTGTCCTCTGACCATCTCTTGGGATTGGTTAGTTCTCGGGGATCAGGGTCCGCCCAGGGTCCCTGGGTTTACTGTGGGTTTCTGGGATACATTAGGTCATGAGGATAATATTGCTATCAAAAGAGTTACAAAGAGAGGGACCCGTGAACATTCACACCAATTGTTCTCTAGGCACATTCTGTGAACCAGAGATTGACACTTGCATCTTATACAGATAAGGGTAACACATTGGAGGACAATTGGGTTATGCATACATAAGCAAATCGCAAAGGTCTTACATTCTGACACCCAGGAGGAGGAGAATAAAGAAGTTATGACAGAAAGATCAAGTAAACAAGTTCACTTAATTAGCTTACTTCAGGAAGTAAATACAAGGTAATTGGCTCTATGCATTCCTGAGTGAGGTAGCATTAGATTGATAGCTTAGCAATTAGTTTTAATATTCAGAGATGCACTGGGCCTAGCTGGCCCCTTGTCTCAGGGAGAGGTTATCCCCGGGTGAAGCTTCTTTGGTTCAGATAAGAACATCTTTGGTACAGTGTAGTGCCAAGGCAATAAAACATTATAAAAATATATTATAATTCTGTGCTCTCCCGGCCTAAACCTTCTGACCAGGTAACCCTAGATCCCTTCACTTCAGTGTGTTAACATTTGGCCCCGGAATTCTACTGGGCTACATTTATCACAGTTAAATAATTCAGCAGTTTGGACCTTAGTTGCATTAGTCATTGCTTCCTCTGAGAACTTAATCTTGCTCTGCAAAGCGTCAATCTGTCCTCGTTTGGCTGTAATTTGCTTTTGCATCCCCATTGCAACTTTCATTGCTGAAAAAGAGAAGATTTCCAGCACATTAGTGGTTTTGAGAAGAGAACTCTTTGCAAGAGATACACCAAGTATTTTTAGCATAGAAATGGCCTCATATAATTCTGGACAAATTTCTGTAATAACAGGAATAGACTTGTAAGTGTAGCCTATAAACAATTCTCTATAAATTTTGAATTTATGAACCTGCAATAACTTGAAGGAACCTTCACTCTTTTTAAGATCAATATGAGTACATTATACTCCAGCACAGAATGACAATGCATTTTACAGTATTCTATGCCCAGAATAAAAATAAATTCCACTGCAAGCTCCCATTTATTAAAAGACCTACATTGCCAACCTATAACTATTTTGTGTGGTTTGTCTGTGGCAGCTCTTCCCCAAAGAATGCTGGGTATTGAAGTTTAGTGAGAATACAAAGAATTATCTACTAGAAATCTCTACTCCCCAGAGAACCACAATTCCTGCTTCCCTCAGAGATAAGGAAAGACACTGGTTTCAGGTCTCTAATGCCCATTAACTTCAGGTAGTCCTCACTTAATGACTATTCATTTAGTGATGGTTCAGACTTACGACAGTGCTGGGAAAAAAACGACTTACAACCGGTGCTCACACTTATGACCGTTGCAGCATCCCCACAGTCACATGATCATGATTTGGGCGCTTGGCAACTGGTTCGCATTTATGACTGTTGCAGCATCCTCTGGTCACGTGATCGCCATTTTTGACCTTCCCGGCCGGCTTCTGGCAAGCAAAATCAATGGGGAACCATGTGATTCACTTAACAACCACATGGTTTGCTTAACGTCCGTGGTGATTCGCTTAATGACTGCCACAAAAAAGATTGTAAAATCGGGTTGGATTTGCTTAATGACCGCTTCATTTAGCAACCAAAATTCCCATCTCAATTGTGGTCATTAAGTGAGGACTACCTGTATTAACTATGCCCATTAGCTATTTGGAAACTTCTAGATGTGATCATCTCTAGCTGTGAGCCACATTATCTTATCATCTTATACTAAATTCTCAGATCTGATTCAATAGCATCCATCTACAAATCTGCATTAAAACCATCAGATGAAAAGTAACAGGTTTACCCATTCTACCCTTTGCAAAAGAAGGAAAATCATTCCGTATGAAGAAAATAACACTTCCTCGATTACCATGGCCATCAGACCCCTCCATAGTCTTTAAAGTAGCTCTGGTTTGCTCCAATTCAATCTGAGCCGATTTCAGCTGCATTTTCAGTTTGCTCACAGTTGCTTCCATATCTTCGTTTTTCTCTTGGTAGTCACACTTTATAACTTCTGCTTCCTCTGCAACACACCAGAAACGGCAGAATCAAATCATGCGGTGCTGTGCTGTGCCCATGTAAACGAATCCAACATGAACTCAGGTCAGGTGCAGAGAGATCAGTTGGGAAGTAAGCAGCAGGTGAAGTTTTAGATTATTAGGTGTGTGAGGTACCAGGCAGGCAGGAGATAAGGAAGAGCAAAGAGTAGATAGATAGGTGTAATCCATAGATGACTGGGCAAAGACACAATGCACAATGACATCAAAATGAAGTTGCCCGTGTTAGGATGTCATTGCACAAATGGCTAGACTCACATGCTTGCTTCATAATCCAAAAACATAATTCACAACAGAAAGGAACAGGAAAGGAAGCATATTCAGACTTACTATAGCTGTTCTAATAAATGTAGCTTTAGGTCTGCATGGTGTCTGTTTCTTAGTTGGATCTACCTTGTATACAGCTGACAGAAGGTAGGGGGAAAACTTCCCCGGTCAGTAGCACACATTCTTCATCTAGTGAATTGGGGACGCAAGAATTTGGAACAGGGAAACTAATTGTGGTAGGATTCTGTTTTATTTCGTGAACTGAGACTGGGCTATGTGAAGTTGGGTTTGTGTGTGGGGGGGCTGTATTTGAGGGATTCTGGGGCTAAGGCATACCTAGTCCCTGGCTTTACTGTGCCTTTACCTTTACTTTTTACCTTTCAACTTTCTTCTTCATCTCTGTCCTTGAAATCCTTATTACGCTGGTGGCTTGCAGCACGTTAAAAGATTTGAGTGGAGTATGTCTCCGTATTCCACAATTTAATAGTCTCCAAGTCCCCCCCCCTTACCTTAGGATTTTGCTATTAAGTTCAATCCGTTCTTTTTTGTCAGTTTCCTGCTGTTTCCGTTGGAATCCACTGATGTGATGTTTTGCTCTTTTGATCTATCCCAGGCACCCCCCCCCCCCAGAGCTATCACCGTTTGGCACCATGGCATTAATGGCATCGTGACATATCGCCCGTCCAAAAATAACCTTATAAAAATAAACTATGCATACAATACATATAATTACATTGCATCCAATCAATCCAATCCCCCCTTTCCTTTATTTTGGTTTGGTTGGGAATTTGTCGTGGAATTTCCTCACTAAGTCGGGTGCTCGTGCGTGGCGAGTGTCCACCCACTTGCTTTGTGCCTTAGGAAATGGTTTCCACTGGATTAGCTATTGTAGCCTTCCCCAAGACATTGGGGAGAAAAAAAGGCAGCCCGGTCACCCTGAATTCTGCTCCCCATTTAACAGCTCCCTGCCAAATAAATTCTATTTGTTTCCCCAAGAAAGCAAGAAAAGGAAAGGAAAAAAATAAACCTTGGGCACGTCATTACATTAAGGATCTTGAAAACCTGCCAAAGGGGGGCATGGGGGGCGGAATGCTTCAGGCAGGCGAAAGGGACCTTGGGGGGGGGGTGTCAACCAGAGAGCAGCGTGTTGACATGTGTGTGAGTGTGCACACGTGTGTTTTAGGGCTGGCTTATCCCCCCACCCTCTGTTTCTCTCCACTCCACACCAGAGTGATTAGCCAGGAGTCCACATGCTGTGATTTTCTCTAATTGTTGTTTTTGCTGAAAGATAATTAAAATCTCTTTTCATTTTAGGTGTGCAGGAGACCTTGATGGTGGGAAAACTGGGGGTGGGGGTGGGGGTGGGAAGAGAAGCAGAAGGGAAAAACCTGCCTCTGGAAAGCGTAGGAGGGTCAACCAGCATGGTGGGGGGAAGGCTTGGGGCACCTTAGAAGAATTGGGTTTCAAGGTGGGTTAGAAATCCTATTTGCTTCCCCAAAAGCCATGGTGAAGGGTGTTTATGGTTTGGGGATGTGTAATAGGCTTGCTGGAGCTGAGCTCTTCCATGCTGAACTAATTCCAAATTTGCTCAGGTCTCCCTCCACACACCCCTTCCTCTTTTTCTCTGCACCCCAACTCTCACTGGTCCCTCTCTTTTCCCTCTTTAAAGCATGCACCCCCATCTTTTAACATCCCTACCCAGCCACCCCTTCTCCAACCTCCCCCTTCTTTTTCCAAAAGTTTCCGAAGTTGCCCACAATTTAAATCACGGTGGGCCTAATTCTTCTCTTCCAGCTAGGCGGCAGCCCCTACATCGCTTTGGTTGATCTCGGAAGGCCACGCCGGTCAGACCTGATTAGTGCTTGGATGGGAGACCACCAGGACGTGCCAAAGTTGTCAGATTAGGAAAAAAAATTTTAAAAAATTTTTTTTTAAAATCCCAGAAGGATGCAATGATGGGGAAGAGAAAGAGAAGAGACAGATTTAAGCATAGGACAGTTTAAATGTTCCTCAACCTGAAACCTACTCTCTGCAATTCCTTGCTCTGGGAGATTCAGCTGGCCCGTCTGCCACTGTGGAAGTATTTTTTATTCTGCAAGACTCCTTGACTTTATTCCTGATTGATTTTATCTGGCTTATTCTTGTATTTTGTTTTCTTTTTTTCATCCCCTGCTCTGCTCCAAGTTGGTTTTAGATTGTGTTTTTATTCAGTGCCGTTGTTCGCTGATGTGGTTTTGCTTTCAGGGCCAGAAATACAGGGTATAACTTTCTTACAAATCATAAATCAGCAACCAGCGTGCCTTCAATGACCTCATTCACCTTTCCCACTGAAAAAAAAATCCGGCCCAGAAGTTATGCCATCCTTTGATCCAAATACTATAATCAATTCAGACAGTTCAGAAAGAAAATACAGTTTAACCCTTACCGGTAAAAGTCCCCATGTGGTTTTACTGAAATGGAAGATTCTCCTCTAAAGGTAACGCCGATGCAGACAGACCGAAATACTAACCAGGCTGGGCCCAAATCGAGCATCAGCCTCAGGATAATGAAACCTGTGGCCTGTGAAACTTCCTTATGCTTTTTTACCAAATTATAACCCCTCCTCAGACCACACTGCTTTGCCTCTGTGGCTCTGCTTTCAGCAACCCCCACTGAACAACATGGGAAAGTAACAAAGGGGTCAGACTGGCAACTGACCAAAGGTTCATCATCGTTTCCTTTGCCCCACGGGATATACGGAGTGATACACAAAACAAGATACGCACTTCAGGCACACTGCATCTATTTCTGCTGTGTCTCCCCCTTGTTCCAGGGGTGTGTGATTCCCATCAGACTTTGAGGAGTGCATTCATTCATTCATTCATTCATTCATTCATTTATTATTTTTAGCATGCTTAGCTGACCTTTGTTGATCTGAAAAAGCTAAGCAGGGCCAGATCTAGTTAAGAGCTGGCTGGGAGACTACCAGGAAAAATATCCTACAAGGCGGCAATGGCAAACTACTTCTGTATAGTTGCCCACGCCCATGAAGACATCACAAGTCAAGCCCAACTCGAAGGAGTTTTTAACCTTTACTTTGGCACCTACTTTTTGGACAATGTATGGAATGTGCCTGCCAAAATACTGGAACCTGGAGTTTAACTTCATTTGTGGTCTTTAACACCACTCATACATTCCTATTATGCTGGTACAAGAAGTGTACCACTGTACCATTTTCAAGTTTAACTCATGATGCAGGAAATCAAAGGCAAGTGGAATTCAATAATGCACCTCTGTATTGCTGTCAGAAATTCTAGGTATCCACAACTAACATCAACAATCTACCTATTCTTTAATTTCTTCGACCCTTATGTAACAGAGATGATCGTGCCTGCACCAATTCAGGGGTGTCCACTCAAGATGGTGGCCTCAGTGATGTGATGGAAATTCAGATCAGAGCTCCATCTGGCCGCACATAAAACCAGGCCGAGCTTCAATCACATTGCGGTGGCATTGCGGCACCTTGACTTTTTGGCTGCACCTTGCAGACCCTTCTGCCTCAATATAAACCAGCTCAGAGATAACTAGGAGACCAAAGGTTGATTAACTGTAGTTATGCAGAATCTGGTGCCAAGGCGAATGGCAATGCAGTGATGAGTGTCTCATTTTAGAATTCATATTAGGGCAATATATCATTATAAAGTCTACCAAAACTGTCCCAAAAGAATGTGTAAGCTGTCCACATGTCAAGGTGGCCGTCTCTGCAATGCCCTTGGAAGCTGTGACTCCATCTTTTGCCCGATTGCTCTCAGGAGAGAAGACAAGTGTGATGGAGCCGGGAGCTGAGGGGTCAGAGAGCGCATTCCAGGCTGATAAGCGTTCTCACAGCTTGCACAGCTTGGACAGTGTGGTGGGGGGGGGGCGAGGAAGAAAGTTAGACTAGCACTGCCTTAAGTTGCCAGTGGTATTTTTCCCCCTAGCTCAGTTTAGGAACCTTTAGCCTGGCAAGATTCTGTGTATGGTAGAAACAATAAAGTAAGTAGAGTTGAACTTGACTCAGCGTTGTTTCTTCACCATTTCCCCGACATCAAGTCCCTCTTCCCTAACTTGGGCCCTCCCAATCTGCTGCATTACAGGTAGTCCTTGCTTAGCCACCACAATTGGGACCAGTATTTTGGTTGCTAAGCGAAGTGGTCATTAAGCAAATCAGCCCTGATTTTACTGCCTTTTTGCGGTGGTTGTTAAGTGAATCACTGCGGGTGTTAAGCGAACCACATGGTTGTTAAGCAAATCACGTGGTTCCCCGTTGATTTTGCTTGCCAGAAGCTGGCCGGGAAGGTTGAAGGTGGCGATCACGTGACCATGGGATGCTGCAACTCTCATAAATGCGAACCAGTTGCCAAGCACCCAAAGCGTGATCACATGACTGCAGGGATGCTGTGACGATTGTAAGTGTGAGCACCAGTTGGAAGTCGGTTTTTTCAGCACCGTTGTAAGCCTAAACCATCACTAAACGAATGGTAATTGAGGACTAGCTGTATATGCCTGTAAGAGGACTAATAGCTTTTATGGTGGGGCACTGGGGGGAAACGTTGAGTAGAACAGTAAGCCAAGAAGGGGATGCTTGCTTCCCATTTACCTCTTTAAATCTCCTCCCTTGGAAGCTTAAATTTCATATATGACCTCCTTTTCCTTTGAAAGCACTGAATGTAGAGTCTCATGCCCACTCCAAGCCGGTGGCTTAGTGCGGGCAACACAAATGCCCGTGGCTAACTAAACCATGGTTTACTCAGATGACCCAGTTTGGAGGGGGACACGTGACACACTGAACCATCAATCACCAAGGGCTGAGTTTGCGCTGCATCTTCAACCCGATTCCTGAAAAGCGTATTGGTGAACACATCACATGAGTCGCTCATTGGATGAGTAACTTCATAGCATTTCATCTGCCAGACATGGATGCTGAAGGGGGTCAGTGCGTTCCCACGGCCTAGCCTTGGCTGTGTTCTTGATTTCTTGATTATTTGTTAGATTTATGTGCTGTCCTTTGTTCAGGAGTTCAAGGCGGGATACATGGCACTCCGCCCTCCCGTTTTGCCCCCCAACAACTCTGTACGGTAGGTTGGCCAGCTGGCCTCCAATCACCGGGTTAGAAGTCTTCCTCTGACTTTGCTTTCCATATCTTTGCAATCACTTGCTTTGCTAAAATTAATTTTTGGACAATCCCCACCCCGCCCCCCTTTAGAAGACCCATAAAGAAATACTGTTTGATTAATCCAGTGTTTCTCAAACTTTTCCACCTGTCTTAAAGTTGCCAAGTTTGAGAAACACTGGATTAAACCAACTGGGAATTTATTCATTTACATAATGTGTACTCTCAAATATGTATTTTTTTTAAGGAACAGCATTTCTGATCCACTTTCTTTACCCCAAGGAATAGAACAAGAGTTTTTAAAACTCGTATTTCAAGCCCATATGAAACTACATGGGCTGTATGGACTTTCACGAGAACTACAAACTTGCATTTTGATGTGCTTTATTTCTTCCTTGGACTCCTATAGCTGCCACTGGATGCGACGTTATCCAGGAAGCTCCGTAACTAGCAGAAAAGCAATAGCCTCCTCTGCACTAGACAATATCCCCCCCCCCCCCCCCGCACCTCACCGCTGCAGGACTGTGTTAGCGTAGAGCTGCCAGACCTGGGCTGCAACGCTCCGACCGCGCCACTAGATGGCAGCAGGAGACTCCGACGGTTGTCTGTCTGCTTCATTTAGACCGGATTTGGCAGGGACCCAAGCGCCCTTCGGTAGTCGTGCAAGCCGTCAAAAGAGTCAACATTGTGCTTTTTTGACACACACCCTTCCTGTGGACGGTCTGGCAAACTGAATTGGAGTAAACGGCGGGAGCGGGAGCGATGATGGACCCCCTTTGATTGCTGCACACGTGTGAAGTCAACCCAAAGCTAAAATTACAAGGAAGTTACTTTTAAGAAAGCAAGCCGGGCCTTGAAGTTTTCAGCGGCGAGGGCAGCTCTATGCCGGCTTTTACAGGACTTCCTTTTGCTCTACTTTATTTATTTATTTATTTATTTATTGTTTGATTTATATCACCGCCCATCTCCCCCCACAAGGGGACTCTATGACGGTGACCATTAGCAAGGGGACATATTTTAACAGGAAGGAAGCTTTTTAAGTTTAAAAAAAACACATTTTTTCTTTATTATTCTACTTCTTCATCCGTTTTCTGCTGAAAATTTGAAAGCAAATTTCAGGAGGAGAAAGGTTTCCATATTGAACAGAGGGCTTTATGGTTGTGAAAACTGCCTTCCTGGTCCAGGCTTGCGAGCCGGCCTGTCTCACCCTTTTGCCTTCTTTGCAGGATGAGGATGAGTTCAATCCAAAGAAGCAGAAAATGGATGAAGAGGGTTTGCGAAAGGCAAAGAAAGGCAAGGGCAGAGACGTTAACGAGCTCCACCGCACCCCCACTCGCCGCGTAAACACCCCAACTGCCGAGTGGTTGCTTGAGGTGGGAGGAGGCATGGCCCCAGCCCCAGGAAAGCAAGCGGCCAAGTCGCGGCTTTCACAAGCGCAGCGGATCGCGGCACTAGAAGCCAGGGCCGCACGGGTAGAAACGGGGCTAGAGAACATGGACTCACGGCTGGCAGCAATTCAAGACACCCTAGAACAGCTATTAAGGAAACCACAACACCGAGAAAGGGATAGAGGCCCGATTGAAAATGACAGCGCCCCCTCGAGGTCCTCCGAATCTCAAAGCTCGGGAGAAAGTGAAGAGGAAGGGGAGGAAGACAGAGATGAGAAAGATGAACCGGTAGCGTGCACAAGCTGTGTGAGTAACCCCTACCAACAAAACCACCCAGCTATCATAACAAAACTTAAAACTAAACTTGATGGGGACCCCGAAAGGCTAGCGTGCTTCCTGAACCACGTAAGAGGGTTCATGGAAGAATCGGGAAAATGCTTTCTTTACGAAGAAGCCAAAGTTAGATATGTGTCTAATTTCTTAATCGGAGAGGCAGCAAAATGGCTGGCAATGCTGCACGAGACTAGGGCAAAAGAACTGCATGACTTTAACATGTTCATGAAAGCCCTGCGTAAGAGATTTGAAGACACCCTGTCCAGAATGTCCGCCAAAGCAGAAATCCAAAGGCTCAGGCAGGGACACCGCACGGTGGCGGAATACGCGTTGGAATTTAAGAAACTAGTTAGCCGCCTCCCAAATTGGCCAGAGTCGTTCAAGGTTGAATAATTTGGAGGAAGAGGACTTTGTGAGCTGCAGTCTGATCATACACTGAAGAGGAGGTTCACTGATCTGCCCATGGACAAGTTCTGGATCTCTGTGGAAAGTAGAGCATCCTGCCATTCATAGAAAGGCATTGAACATTTTGCTGCAGTTTTCAACTTCTTACATGTGTGAGCAAGCTTTTTCTTATTTAACCAGCATCAAAAGCAAAGACAGAAATCATCTCATTTCAGTTGAAGATGAAATCTGTGTGTGCTTATTTCAAGTTCGGTCCAGAATCGAGTATTTGTGCAGCAAAAAACCAAGCATTTTTGGGGGTACCTGGTTACTAAGTCTTTCTTTGTAAGTTGTTTTCCTTTTTCCCCACCCCCTTTTTTACACCAGCTAGGTGTTTCTCTTTAACTTTTTTCCTCATTTATGGTAGAGTGCTAGTCATAATTGCATCAATTGATACTCCCTATTTAATTGGGAATGCTATTTCAATTCTACAAATGCAGACTGCAAATTGGACTCAGCTAACGCATTTACTTGAATGTAGGATCAGTTGACTGCGGATGAACTTTTGCTCTGGCATCAACCGCCCTTATCAGCATATTTCAACCTTCTGCTGATCTTAGAACAGCCACTGAAGCACCTGACTCGCTCGCGGATCGCATTTCTGCCTAAAGTGGAAAATCCAGCAGCCCCGGAAGACTTCAGGCCGATTGCGATTGCTTCGGTTCTTCTCCGGACACTACACAAAATCCTGGCTCGTCGACTCTGTGACCAGCTTAAACTATCTTCGCCTCAGTTTGCCTTTCTACAAAGAGATGGCTGTTCAGAGGCCACCACCCTTCTACACTCGACAACATCATCGAATTGTGACTGTGGGGCCGAAAAACAAACTATCCAACCTATAGTGACAGAGTGTCAAAACCGAGCCTACAATGGAGACTTTGCTGATTTCCTGGCTGTGACAACTGAAGCAAAAAACTATATTTGTAACCTAAACATAAGTTTTTAATTTTCCTGTCTATATTTTATATTTCTTATTTATGCTGTTTTTTATTGTAACGCAATGTGAATGTGCCATATGATAAATAAATAAATAAATCCATTTGCTTTTTGTTTATGCTTGTTTACATAGATTAAGCATAAACTTAAAAAGGACCTTATAAATGGTTGTCTTATCAGCAGAACAAGTACGGGATGTTAGGGTTGGCCTACAAACATTAAGGCTGGAACACCATCCCACCTAAGGTTAGATGGTGTCAGGGTTCATGTCTATGAATCCTGCCATTAGAATTAATCATTGCTTAGTGCTTGCATAGTAGTTGGGAGGGGGAATGACAGTTGAGTGTTATGTCTGCTGCTGGAAGCTAGAGACAGCTCGGCCAAGGTCACGCACCTGCAACGGAGTGGAGATGGGACCGTTTGCTTCATGAGATCATCGTTGGTGAATTGGCGCGCAAGGGGAAGGGTTAAGAGAGCATAGTTTGGCGGGAATCAGTATTCAAGTCTTTAGGAGTGCTTCAATGAACATGTATCCTGAATAAAGCTTTATCTGCATTTCAATGAATTGCATGGAGAAGTGTTTATTGGGACATTGTTGTTGAGATCATCACAGATGGGCCCAACCCTACCAGCTTTTTGTAAAACTCTTAAAACCAAGTTGTTCTGGTCAGGAGATTAGCTGAGCCTGTGAGGTATTAATTTACTTGAATTATTCTGCTTTTCTGTTCTTGCTTTTTCTCATTTTTTAAATTTATGTTTTTAACTGTGTTCGCTGTCCAGAAACGCTTTAGCAAGATGGATGGCAATATAAATCGAATAAATATTGTTCAAAAGGTAAATACTGAAGGACCAGGTTAAGCGTTACATCTTGAGGAAACAGAATCAAAGGCAGAAAACTGGAGGGGAGGTGTTCCAAGGCTTGTTAGGGTAAAAATCTGCATTATCAGGAATTTTAATCAGTAATCTAAAATATATGTAACATACGTTTGTCAGGCAAAGGGTAGGTATTTTTATTCAATAGAAAAAGATACTACCCCAATTCCACAGGGTAAGCTCTGAGAAAATTAGGGCCACAAACAGAGATGATCCCAAGATAGCATCAGAAATGCAAGCAAAGTAGTAATTTCTTAATGGGAATTAAAAATTAGGAGCCAGATGTATTGCAGCTAATGAAGTTGAGTTTCAGCTCACAAAAGCTTATACCTTTTATTAAATTAGTCTGGAAAGGTACCACCAGACAGACTCCTTCCCGTTAATGGAAAGTCTGCCATCCCCACAAAACTGTTTGGAAGAGGGAAGCGTTGCGCAGAACTTCCAAAATGTGAAGGGGAAACTACCCAATAGAGCTACAAACTGGTTGACTAGGCAGATCTTACACCTCTGAAACAAACGTATGGCCCCAAATACGTTCAGAAAGACTTCAGAGACAGAAAATCTCACAACCAGGTCACTGGTTCTCACTGAGAACCATCAGTGTTCTGTAATTCCAGGTTCTCCATCCACCAGGCAATCAAGAATGAACTCAAATGGAAGAATTTTTTACACCAGGCCGAGGGGGGGGGGAATTTATCAGAACTCTGTGGATCAAATAGGGAAGGTATGTATTTCATCAAGGAAAGCCTAAAAGGAGATAGGAACTGGGCCAGGGGGGTTAAGGATAATCCCTTTCCATGTATGTATCTCAGCAAATTTAGGTAACTGTTTTTGGAAATGCTAAAAGGGCTTCAAAACTAGCAAGGCAGCCATCTCTTAACTTTTGTTGAAGACAACCTTACTTCTATGAAGTATATTGTACATCTTCTCTCCAACAGGAAAATCCACCCAAATCCTTTTACAAAAGCCCAACAAAACTGCTGCTTTCCCATCTTTTAAGAAAAAAAATGAGACCTTTGCAAACCCTTGCCCTGGAGAAAATTAAATCTTAGAAGTCCAGCTGTAGGCTTCTTTCTGAAACCGGACCAGTATCCCCTCGCAAAACTCACAGAGCTGAACCATCACCTGCCCTTTCCATAAATTGAATCTTTAAGAGGTGCACTGCCCCTAAACATGGAGGCTCAAGCAGGCCAGATGTAAAAGATCAATTGCTAGAACCTCACTGCAACTAGCTAATGTAATTGCTTTCAAACCATCTGTGCTTTTAGGCGTATTTCTCCAAGTTTTACAAGCAACTCTGGGCAGCTTACAAAAAAGTTAAAACGGTAACAAAGAAAGATAGCTATAACTATTAACAATTAAAAACATCAAAAGCTATAAAAACCGTTGGCTCTGAACGCCCCCTGGAAAGAAATGGCGCCCGGCTGCTGCAGCGAGGAAAAATACCCAAGGACAATACCAACTGAAAAATGAAAGAGGGTATGGAGAGAGAGCGAGAGAGAGAGCGGTTTCTTAAATGTCTTGAAGGGACATTTCCAACCAAATCTCCTCTTCATAAAACTATGAAAACATATTTGTAATAGATCGTACCTCGTTCCAAGCTTGTAGCGTATTTCAGTTCATTAGCTGAAGTTGTGGCTTTCAAGCTGTTCTCCCCCCTCCCAATTTCTACTTGGAACAATCCACCCCGGGCAAGATTTGCAAAGGCTTGCAATGGCTGCGAACCGGGAGCTGCAAATTCTAACGGAGGCTTTCAGCCGTCGAGGGGGTTGGATGCAAAAAAAGGAAGCGGCCTAGCCGGGTTTTGCCCGGATTTTCTGGGGAAGCGTCCCTCAGTGCAAAGCGATCGTCAGCCGCATTTTGCGCAGAGTTCAGCTGCCCTGCACAAGTTTAAATCCATTCCCTGTCCCACGCGCAACTTTGAAGGAGCAAATCTGCAACGCTGGTTTCATTTACACGCTGAAATGTACAGAAAAGAAAAAGAGAATGGCGTTGCAAAGGCACAATTCTCTGCTGGCGAAATTACTTTGCCTTAAGCGCGATTACATTCTTAATCGGATGCAAATAGCACAGTTGCACCTGAACGCAGTCCCTTTAAATAAATTTTGCAGCATAACAATAAACTCGCTTCCTTCAAATAATAATAGTTGGGCTATAAAGTATGTTGTGGGAACCCGTCTGTCCCCTTGGTCGATAATGCTGCCTATTTGTTTGGTCAAAGGCTGCTATGTCAACAGAGCCCTTGCATTTTGTTAACTAGGGTTAGGTCAAAAAAGTCAAAATGGCAAAGTGACTGTAAGCGAACTTCTGCCTGTTTTTATGGACTTCATAAAAAGACACACATCTTGATTTTTCTTTTAACCATACCCTGTGCACAGCCCTGACTTAAGTGTGTGTGAACCCAGCAATCTATGCTTTGGTTTAGGAGACTTTTCTTCTAAATTCAGGTTTTGGCATAAAATGCTGCCCGGTCTTCTGCTCTCTTTTTTAGTTTATATGATTTAGGTGCTGCCCCACTCCAGGCGGCTCATACTGTAATAAAAAAGATAAAAATGCCACAATTCAAAACATTGAATGCTAATTTGAGTTTCTATGGAGGTTCTTTTGTTGTTTATTCATTCAGTCGCTTCCGACTCTTCGTGACTTCATGGACCAGCCCACGCCAGAGCTTCCTGTCGGACATCGCCATCCCCAGCTCCCCCACGGTCGAGTCCGTCACCTCCAGAATACCATCCATCCATCTTGCCCTTGGTCGGCCCCTCTTCCTTTTGCCTCCCACTTTCCCTAGCATCAGCTTCTTCTCCAGGGTATCCTGTCTTCTCATTATGTGGCCAAAGTACTTCAGTTTTGCCTTTAATATCATTCCCTCAAGTGAGCAGTCTGGCTTTATTTCCTGGAGTATGGACTGGTTTGATCTTCTTGCAGTCCAAGGCACTCTCAGAATTTTCCTCCAACACCACAGTTAAAAGCATCTATCTTCCTTCGCTCAGCCTTCCTTATGGTCCAGCTCTCGCAGCCATAGGTTACTACGGGGAATACCATTGCTTTAACTATGCGGACCTTTGTTGTCACTGTGATGTCTCTGCTCTTAACTATTTTATCGAGATTTGCCATTGCTCTCCTCCCAAGAAGTAGACGTCTTCTGATTTCCTGGCTGCAGTCAGCGTCTGCAGTAATCTGCGCCTAGAAATACAAAGTCTGTCACTGCCTCCACTTTTTCTCCCTCTATTTGCCAGTCATCAATCAAGCTGGTTGCCATAATCTTGGTTTTTCTGAGGTTTAACTGCAACCCAGCTTTTGCACTTTCTTCTTTCACCTTCGTCATAAGGCTCCTCAGCTCCTCCTCGCTTTCAGCCATCAAAGTGGTATCATCTGCATATCTAAGATTGTTAATGTTTCTTCCAGCGATTTTAACTCCAGCCTTGGATTCCTCAAGCCCAGCACGTCGCATGATGTGTTCTGCGTACAGGTTGAATAGGTAGGGTGAGAGTATACAGCCCTGCCGTACTCCTTTCCCAATCTTAAACCAGTCCGTTGTTTCCGTGCTCTGTTCTTACCGTTGCTACTTGGTCGTTATACATTGGAGAAACCAAACAACTTTTGTACAGGAGGATGGCCCAACACAGGAGAAGTAACACCACAGGACCAGAGTCAGCAGTTTATCTTCATCTAAAGGAAAAAGGACACTCATTTGAGGACATTAATGTTCACATTTTAGACAGAGAAGATAGGTGGTTTGAGAGAGGGGTCAAGGAATCCATTTATGCCAACTTGGAAAATCCTTCCTTGAATAGAGGTGGGGGCCTCAGGCACAACCTCTCCCCCATCTTCCTCCCCGCTTTGTCTTCTGTGCCTAGGAAGATTAAGACCATTTCACAAGCTCAACAGCAGCATGGTGATCTTAACGATCCTCCTTTAGATGATAAAATGACTTAAAAATAACATCTCAATATAACCATGACCTAGCCCCAGGTGTAAGGTCACATAGCTACCTAGAAACATATTTAGGATTCCCTTACCAACTTTGCTCAGACTGAAGAAGCTCCTTGGATAAGGAGCGAAACGTTTCCACTGAGAAAATAGACATCCAGTTGACATGATTCAAGCTACAGACAATTCCACCTGTATGACTGAGAACCTTCATAGACATATTGGTCGTTATACAGATTCCTCAGGAGGCAGACAAGATGACTTGGTATCCCCATACCACCAAGAACTTGCCACAATTTGTTATGATCCACACAGTCAAAGGCTTTAGAATAGTCAATAAAACAAAAATAGATGTTTTTCTGAAACTCCCTGGCTTTCTCCATTATCCACCGGATATTGGCAATTTGGTCTCTAGTTCCTCTGCCTTTTCTAAACCCAGCTGGCAATTCTCGCTCCATGAATTGCTGGAGTCTACCTTGCAAGATCTTGAGCATTACCTTAATGTTAGGCACCAAAACTTACCACGCGCCTCTTAGAGAAATACCAAGTACACAACTGAGACTTTGTAAAAGGAACAGCAGCAATTTTATTTGGTGCCAAGCAAGGTTGCTGGATGGCAGTCCTACAGGTGTCACGTGCAGGTGACCTCTGAGTGGAGCAGCCATCCCAAGTACAGTGAGACACAAGCTTTTATACAGAGAATACAAGCAGGAAGTGAGGATGATGATGGTATGCCCATATGTGGGTGAGGTGTCCTTTGACCATTCCCTGGGATTGGTTCTTGGGGATTAGGGTCCCTCCCAGAGCTGAAGGATTCTGGGATTCACCAGGTCAAGGGGGTGACGTGGGTCATCAACATAGTTACAAGGGATGGAATCTTGTGAACATTCACACCATAGTTCTATGGGCACTGTCCGGGGGCACTTGCATCTTTCAGAGATAACAGTAACACTTACAGGGACATTGGGTTATACAAGCATACTAAATTACAGAGGTCAGAGCCATAAAGTCAAGTCTTTGGATATTCACATCTTGGGGAGGATAGAACAAAGGATTTATTACAAGGAAGTCAGGTAAACATGTTAGCTTGTCAGGAGGAAGACATTGACCAGATAGGGAGAGCCCCAAGCTGGTATGCATTCTAAAGAGAGGTAGGATTACTTTATAGCACCTAATATTGCTATGCAGAATTCTTTGGGGCTTTGCTGAGGCAAAGCCCCTCTCAGGGCCATCCCTGGGTTAACACTCTTTGGTCCAAGCATAATCTTTGGTTCAGTGGAGTTCTAGCAGCGCTGCACTATGGGAAACACTAGAGCAGGGTGTTTTCCAGGCCAAGGTCTGTGGCCCATGGTTTCTCAGATCCTAACATTCCTCCCTTTTTGTTTTTAGTGGCAAAATGCTTTTTGCCTAGCTTAGAGACTGGATGGAGTGTTAACAGTCTCGCAGGTTTCCCGTCAGTGTGGGTAACCACAGTCAACCCTTTGAGGGAGGATAATACAATTCTACGGACTAAGGGAACAATGCAGGGTAGAACAGCAAGTGCAGTTAGGCCGCAGACAAAGATAAATACAAGTTGTTTGATCCGGGCTGCCCCTGGGATCCAAAAGAAAAGTTGGCCTGAGTCTGTGTCCCAGGAAGCCTGGGCACCCAGCCGGGTGGCCTGGTCCTTTAAGTCCTGGACAGCTTCCCTGACTAAGCCAGATTTATTCATATAAAAGCAGCATTCTTCATGGAGGAAGGCACAAAGGCCCCCTTTCTCAGCAGTGATAAGGTTCAAGCCTCGTCGATTTTGCATAACTACAGATGCCAAAGAGTCCAGCTGGACTCTTATTTAAGCTATCTTGGAATTCTTGCGATAGCTGATGGAATCCTACCTCGGCATCAGCAATGCCGGCCACTCCGGTGGTAACGCCGGCTGTCACCCCTAGGGCGACTAGGAGGGGGATGAGAAAGATCGCACGCTTCTGTACATGAGAAGTGAGTGGTACAGGAGGCGCTTCCCCCTTAGGAAGGATAGAGATTTGAGGTAGAAGATGGACAGAGCAAGTGCCTGTCCAGTTGGCATGTAAACAGAGATAGGCGTTAGTTCCACAGAGGAAAAACATACCCTGTTCGAGGCAGGTGCCTAAATCAATAGAAAAGATAGGTTTCTCCCTTTTCCATGGGTTCCAGACCCCAATTGACCCTGCTAGGAACATTCCTGTAAGTGGCTGCAGGGAGGTGGCGTTGATATGGGGTGGACCCTTGACTAAGGGAATAGAAGGAAAGACAAAAGTGTCAGAGGCGTTCCCTTTAGCGTAGGGCAAGGGAGCACAAGGGATGTCTTGGTCATCTTTCAGGCCAAGCCATGCTGGCATTGACCCTTTTGTGTCAGTAGGTAGCCCAAGCCAAGGGGGAAGCAGAGGTCCCTGTGGAGAGGCGGCTAACAGAAGTTTCGCTGCCAGGTTACATGAGGGTCCCTCCTTCTCTTCCCCAGAGATAGAGACTGTGGGTCGGGCAGAAAATGTTACTTTGCCTCGGTATCTTCCAGCAGCAGCTGAAAACAATGGAGGCCTTATGTAAAAATCCTCGAATTTATCAGTGGCGGTGATGACTACCTCCTTTAGGCACTGGTGTCCCTGAAGCTTTCCCAGCCGAACTCCCCCCTTGGGTTGCATCCTAGTAACGCACAAAGAGGCGGTGCCAATCAGCGGAACTAGTGAGGCCACTGGGCTAAAGATGGGAACTGATGGATTCAGTCCCAGGGTCTTAAGCCGTGACTCAAAGTCCGCATAGAGTTGGCTGTCAGGATGTTCTCCTTCCTTAAAAACTGGAGGAGTTTTGTGGTTTAGCACAATTCTAGAACTGGCCCAAACACGGGGGCTGGCAGGGAGAGCTTGATGGGTGGAAGCTGAAGTAGAGAGACAGAGCCAGCAGTGTTCAGTTAAATCTGGCCTGGATTGATTCAATAATTTGTAAGCTGAGGTAAGGCTTTGCTCAATGTAATCGGGGCTAGCAGGCTTGCGTGTGAGAGTACGGTGGGCGAGGGGGTTTGTCAGAACTGTGTAGACCCCCAGGAGCCCCAGAAGAAAAGTTTGAAAGTTTTTGGAGGGGCACATGTTTCCCTCCCAATTGCCACACTAGCCTTTCACTCCCCCTCCTCCCCTCTCCTCCCTTTTTGTTTTTAAGAAACGACAGAAAGAGGAGGCAGGAGAGGAAATAGAGCAGAGGAGGCTTACCTGAAGAACAGCAGGGTTCCTGGGGTTACTGTCGGAGAGGCTGAAAGGGAAGGGGTTACACAGAGTAATAAAGAAGCAATAGTAGTACAAATTTCATTAAGAAACAGAAGTTAAATGTCCTCCAGGGAAGCTTCTTCGCCTGTGCTCCTATCTGCGTCTGGTGAGATAGGAGGCAGAGGTGGGCGTGAGGATTCGTCATCCTGAAGATCTTCCTCTGTGTCTCCACCCACTTCCGGTGGGGCAGAGAGCAGAGAGCCTTGTTTTTCGGAATTTTCCTCTGTGCCACTGTTCTCTCCCGGTGGAACAGTGGGCAGAGAGCTGGCGATGAGGGAGTCAAGGTCAGCAGGGGATTGTATGTGGGAGAGTTTAATTTTGAGTGTGGTAAGGGCTTGGCTTTGCCAGGCAGCTGGAGGCTGGATCACTTTCTTGATTCTGGAAGCATGGTCCCAGGCTTGGATTCCTTCGCTTTTTACAGCGGTGGTGGTGCTGAGTAGGACCTGGCAGGCAAAGCGTAGCTGACCTGTTTGGAGATAGAAGACAAAATACGCACCAGAAACTGCAAGTACGCAGAGAGATTAAGTTCTCTCTCCTTGGCAGAAGTGACTGGACAGGCAACAAACAGGTGGCCATACATCACTGGAAAGGGAGACAGTCCTAGTTTTCTCCCTGGCATGGCGTGAATAAGGGTGAGTGTCAGAGGCAGGACTTTTGGCAGGGAAGATGGGTGTCCTGGCATAATTTGGCTAGGTGATCTTTTAGGGTCCTGTTTTTATTTGGCAGACCTCAGTGGAATTGGGCAGCGGTTGGTGTACCTGCCAAGATTGGCGTTCCTGCAGAAAGGTTAATAAGAACAAAACTTACGCAGACAACTGCTAGATTGGCTCAGTGATGTAAGCCTGAGCGCATAAAAATCAGTAGCTTTGAAAAAGCCAAAACCAAAAGCCAAAAACAAAAACAATAAAAACAAAACTGCAAGGTTTATGCTTTTCTCTAAGCAACCTGGTTGGGAGGGGGAGTGCCCTGCAGTTGCGGGGGTTATTGGTTTCCCCCTACGCATGCAGTCACCACACCAGCAACGTCTGATGTGTTAAATAAAGCATGCATATATATATATATATAAACTATTGGGACTTAGCATTGTGACCAACAGGCAAAGAATTTAAAAAACCATGCTAAATATCCCAAATAAGAATTAAAGTAAAAATTGAAGGGCAATAAAAAAGGCAATAAAACATTGGCAATCATCTCTGTTGCCCAAATAGCACAGCCATGTTAAGTAAAAACATTAACACGTATCATTATAAAATGTCCAATTAATTTTCAAAAACAAGCATTGGGCATAATGTATTTTAATGTGTAGACTGCTTGTGCAATAAAAAATTTCCAAAAAAGACACAAAACAAAACCATCAGATAGATTATGCCAATCCATGGAGGCTCTATTATTGCCAAACTCTTCAGAAATAAAAAAAAATTCTTCTTTCCTTTTGGTATTCACACACCACACAGTTCAACAAACTGAAAACATACACACACAACCACACACTCATAAGTTAAGACTCAGATAAGATTGTAATGAAAGGGTCTAAAGTTTAGCTGGTTTATTATAAACCCCTTGTACATTAAGGCAGGAAAGTAGACCTCTCTCCAACCCACACAAGCCAATGTCCTTGGACAGGGTTTCACACTTAAAACATTTTTTCCCCCCAGCTGGCTGCAAACACTTGCCTTTTTTCCACCAAATCCTGCACTACGCATTTCTGAAACCCATTTTTTCCTTTTCCTAGCAAACCTTCCTCCTCGGCCACTTCTTCCGCAAAATCCCATAACTCCCCATTTCACGTTTTACACATACCTTTCCTTTTTCTCTGTCACTTACTTACTCTTAAGCCATTTCAATATCACGAACCTATTTCTTTTCTGTGATCTGGGCAGACAGCAAACACAGGGAGAAGCGAAACTAAATCTGCAAGTTATCTGTAGTAGTTTCCGCCGCCCCTTTCTAACTGCTCAGATTCTCTAAACCCACAAATAATTTTTGGTGGAACAAAGGCCAGAAAACAAAGAGAAAAAAAAGTGCAAGAGAATTTCCCTCGCTCTGTGACCTTCAGGGAAGCAAGCAAAAAAATTAACAAAAACTTCTCAACTTTTCTTGTTTCTTTCTCCCCCTCGTCTTTCCCCCACAAGCGTTTGAGTAGCAGACAGAAGGCAATCATTGGAAGGTGGAAAGGCAGAGCCTAGATAGTTACGCACACACACGCAGGAAAAACACCTTTTAACTGGTAATATGCATTCAAACTATACAGAGTACAAGTTAGACGAGACACTTAAAAATGAGTGAACGAAGCCTTGACTGGCAAATCTTGCCATAAAGTTAAACAGACAAGAGTCAGGAGACAGCTGAACAATGGGGAGGGGAAAAGGGTTTCGTACTTACTTCCCAAGCATTCCAAAGGGACAGACCCACACAATTTCACACCTTTGCTTTATAACTTTATAACTTAACTCACACATTTAAACAGAGGACAAACAGAATGAGGCCTTTAAAGCTGCCCCTTTTTGAGATAACTGGTGGTGAGTTTTGCAATTAACGACCTTTAATTTCACTTTGTTAGCAGGGGTTGAGAGACGCCATCCTCCTCCCCCTCCTCTGTTGGTGGTGGGAGGGAGGTGCGGCTAAGAGCAGCTTGTAGGGACAAAAATGCCACTTTGTTTCAGTAAATCTGCTCGGCTAGTGAGATTAATAAACATTCTGACATAAATCTGTTGTTCTTCTCTCTCTTGGCTCGCCAGAAGGTTTGGAAAAAACTTTAAGATACTCAGGGTCCAGTGACCCATCTAGTGGCTAATTTCTTCCGCAAATGGGCGGGTAAAAGGGTCAAAAATTTTGAAAACACTCTTAAGTATTCCGGATCTAGGGATCCGTCTGGTGGCCAGGTCATTCCATGAAGGGGTGGGTAAAGGGGCCAAATCTCTGCGCAGAAGGCCCGGAGTTTAGATTTCATTGGAGATATGCAAATCGCAACTGGTTTAAGTAAACTCCAATGTTTCAAGACACAGCGGAGGTGTGAGACGTCCTTTATTTCCTGCCTTCGCCGATGGGTTAGTCCTCGCATGGCTCTGACAATTTCCCATAGTCGATGGCAAAAAGCTAAAAAGGGACAGTCCAGGGAAATGGTGTGTGTGAGGGAAGCGATGCAGATTCTCTTTTGCCAGGAACAGAGCCTCCAGCAGACGCTGGACTTAGCCGGTAGCAAATTTAAGGTCCGGTTTTATTAGACCTCCAGCAGGCGCTGGACTTGCTGCGCAGATAAATTTAAGGTCGTGCTCCTCCGCAACCTCCCAGCAGGCGCTGGCGTAACTTTAAAGGTTGCTATTGGACAGCCTCCCAGCAGACGCTGGCATAACTTTAAAGGTTGTCTCTCTGAGTTCTGCAGATGGTTCGCTCTTAGGGAGGAAGGTTCTGCCGGAAGGGGCCTTTCCAGAAAGCGTCACCGAAAGACTTGCCAGGTCTTTCGACGCCGCAGCCCGAAGGCTTGCCTAGGGCGGTGGAGAGAGTTGTTCTCACTGAAGGAAGGGGCGTCCCAGGGAGCGTTGCGGCAAGACCTGCCAGGTCTTGTGGCGCCACCGCCCGGGGCACACCTTGAAGTGGGGGAGAGTCTAGGTTTCGTTCCGCAGAGGACGAGGTTGAACCCGCAACCTCGATAATCTCTTTGGTCAGAGGAAAGCTTTGGGTGTCTGCCGCCACCAAGGCGATCAGCAGAGGAAACAAACAAACAAACAAATGGGGAAATCGGCCTCTCAGGCCGCAAGGGGTCCTCCAGACCCGCAGGAACTCTCAGGATTTTCTCGGTCCGATGGAGCCTGACTATGTCCTATCGCAACCGGGACGTGCACCTGTCCTCCCTCTACGAGCTCCTGCATTCAAAACCAAGCTAGCTAGCTTTTTCAGGATTTCCGGCTCTCTCTGGCCCTCAAGTACTTTTCAAGACAGTGTTTCTTTTTTCCCCAATACAGAATTTCGTGATACGGAGTTTTCACAAGGGATCACCAAACATTCTTTCCAAACGCACGACCAATGCCGACCCAGCTAGCCGAAACTCAGTCTAGATGCCCAATTAAGTCGGGCTTCTGGGAACTGCGACAAGGATCCCCCTGAGACCCCAAAGGGCCCCCACAAACGCTTCGTGGCTACCCCCTTGTGAGGAAATACCACAGCTCATATACACAGACACACGCACACACTCCCCCCCTAAGAAAAGTCGTACTCACCAACGTTGGTAATTCTTTTGCAGTCCTGACTTCTCAGTCCTGACGAGGGGTCCGTTTTCAAAGTCTCGGTTGCAGGCAGTTTAGGGTTCTTTGCTGTACAGAGTCTGGCAGCTGGGAGGCAGGGAGAAGCCACCGGAAAAAACTCAGGTCCGGGAGCGCTCGTGGCGTTGCCCTACCTCAAAGCTGCTTTTCCCTGACAGGCTGGTTCAGAGAGTCTGCTTCCCTTTTAGGGGGATCACAGGTACTCCCCGACTCCCGGCCAACGCACCAAATGTTAGGCACCAAACTTACCATGCGCCTTCCAGAATAAGCCAAGTACACAACAGAGACTTTGGGAACGGACAACAGCAAATTTATTTGGCGCCAAGCAAAGATTGCCGGATGGCTATCTCCTACAGACATCACACGCAGGTGACCTCTGAGTGGAAAAGCCATCCAGAGTTCAGGGGTGCACAAGCTTTTATACAGCAAATACAAACAGGAAATGAGGATGATGATGGTATGTCCATATGTGGGTGAGGTGTCTGATGACCATTCCCTGGGATTGGTTGGTTTTTGGGGACCGGGGTCCCTCCCAGAGCCGAAGGATTCTGGGACTCACCAGGTCAAGGGGGTGACGTGGGTCATCAACATAGTTACAAAGAATGGAGCTTGGGAACATTCACACCATTTGTTCTATGAGATTAATACTTGCATCTTACAGAGATAATAGTAACACTTACAGGGACATTGGGTTACGCAAGCATACTAAATTACAGAGGTCAGAGCCATAAAATCAAGTCTTTGGATATTCACATCTTGGGGAGGATAGAACAAAGGATTTATTACAAGGAAGTCAGGTAAACCTGTTAGCTTGTCAGGAAGAAGACGCTGACCAGATAGGGAGAGCTCCAAGCTGGTATGCATTCTAAAGAGAGGTAGGATTACTTTATAGCACGGCTTTGCTGAGGCAAAGCCCCTCTCAGGGCCATCCCTGGGTTAACACTCTTTGGTCCAAGCATAATCTTTGGTTCAGTGGAGTTCTAGCAGCGCTGCACTATGGGAAACACTAGAGCAGGGTGTTTTCCAGGCCAAGGCCTGTGGCCCATGGTTTCTCAGATCCTAACACTAGCATGTAGAGTGCTAGTGGCGCTTTCTCTTTTAGAATCATTTCACATGATTTTAGCAACTGTTTGCTGGCCTTGAAAATAGATTTTAGAACCAAGTGTAAGTGTCAGATTAAACTGTCTTCCGTCCTCTTCTGCTTCTTAGGTATGTCACCCCATTAACAGACGTGCACTTATGACTCCTGAAATGGAGGCCAAGGAGCCATTGTGGCAAAGAAAGGCAGAGGAATATCTTGGGGTTGAGATGTATTTCATGGAAGAGGAGCGCGGTGGCTCAGCAGGTTAAACCGCTGAGCCGTTAGTCTGCCGACCATAAGGTCGGCAGTTCGAAACCGCGGGGCGGGGTGAGCTCCCGCCACTAGCTCCAGCTTCCGCCCACCCAGCGGATCGAAAGCACATGCGAGTAGATAAATGGGTACCACTTCGTGGGTCAATTTGCCGGCGTCCAGCGGAGGGTCGTCCTCGTTCCGAAGAAGTCCTAGGGAATCCCGGTGATGACGGCGGAGGACGACGGATCCAGAAAAGAACAGCTTCCTGGACGTCAGCAGCCGGCTCGGAAGCGAGGCATGCTGGGGCATGTAGTCCGGTGCCTGCAGCCGAAGAGCCGGTTCCCTGTCCTCTTCCCTATCGCGCGGTAAATTTAAAAATGTATATGATATATGATGTATAATTGAAATATATTGATGTTGTAAGCCGCCTAGAGCCCTCCAGTAGGGAGGGGATAGGCGGGGTATAAATAGGATAAAATAAATAAATAAATAAGATAGCAGGGGCTGTTTAAATTTAAGGCAATATTAATACTCTTTGGGATTAATTGCTTGCTTGGCCGGCTTCCACTTAAGCAGGAAGCAAATCATAATTTTAAAAAGACAGAAGGAAAATCAGGGAAGCAGCACCCTCTGCTCCTTGGCTGATGGGGGCAGGGGAAAAGTGAAGAGAAGAGCTAAGTAATTAGGGAACAGGCAGGGAGGCAGGCAGAACGGGATCTTCTAGTAGCTCACCTTTGCTAAAATAAGGGTAGAAGGTGCCCTAACCCTAACCCAACGTCCCCCTCCCCCCATGAGACAGTCCATCATTTGGGGCATTTGCAATTAGTAAAGCAAAGGACAGTCCTTTAAAATTAGAACTGTAGTTTCTAAAACTCTTGGATAGGAGTGATGTGGCTGTTCTAGAGGAGACACACTGAGCATCCTTGCTGCAATGAAACACAGCATTCGAGTTTTCCTCCCACACTAGAAAACGGGTACAAAGAAGGAGATGGACTGTCTTAACTCTGGGGGAAGAATATTCCACAGAGCATTGATCTGTGTGACATCTTTTGCATATGCCAGTAATTCAATAACTGCTTAAACCTTTTTTGGTGAAGAGGTGGTGCAGGCTGGGTGAACCGGATGCAACTCTTTAAGTTTCAAAACCCCTCTGTTCTGTTCTCTTGGCAAGAAGAAGGGAAGAAACAGGAGAGAGAAGGACATCCTTCCCTAACCTAAGGTGATGAATTTCAATTCCCATCATTCCAATCACAGCTGGAGGGGACCTAGTTGGGGAAGGTGAGAGTAAAGTGAATATTTCTTTGTGTTGCACATTGTGCCAGGGATTGCGACTGGGACAGAGAACTCTAAGAGTTCTGGATTAACGGAAGCACCAGCAACGGAGAGAGGCAAACAAAGAGACCAGACAATCCTCAAAGAGTAGCTTAAAAAGGTAAAAGTTCCCCCCGCACATTTGTGCAGTCGTGTCCGACTCTAGGGGCCGGTGCTCATCTGTGTTTGTTAGCCGAAGAGCCAGCGTTGTCTGAAGACGCTTCCACAGCATGACGCGCGTGGAACGCTGTTACCTTGCCACCGAAGTGGTACCTATTCATCTACTTGCATTTGCATGCTTTCAAATTGCTAGGTTGGCAAGAGCTGGGGCGAGTGCGGGAGCTCATTCTGTCATGCGGGACTAGAGATTCGAACCTCCGAACTTGCGATCTTCCGATCAACAAGCCTGGCATCTTGACCACTGAGCCATCGTGCCCCCTAAAGAGTAGGTTAGCGAAGTATTATTTTGATTGCCTTTTGAACACAAGGCCCTTTTCTCAAGGACGTGTGCGCCGATGACTGCTGGACAGACCATCGATTAATTCGATCCACGATGGCCATAAAGATTGTCCCTCATCGTAGGCTCCAAGGAAGAAAACCAAGGCGTAAAATGAATACGCTGGCCCTTCAAGATTCTACTAAATGAGCTTGCTTTCAATCAACTCTCAAGGAACATCTGCCTATGGAACTTCCTGAAAATGTTGAGGAACACTGGATTAAATTGAAGACTTCTATTATTTCAGCCTGTGAACAAACTATCGGATACCAAACTAAGAGACATCAGGACTGGTTTGATGAGAACGATAGTGAGATTGAACATATTATTGACAAGAAAAGGAAAGCCTTCCGGATATGGCAAAAAGATATTAACTGTGCCGTTAAGAAAAAAATCTATGCCAGTGCAAAGCAGAAGTCCAAAGAAGAACTAGAGAACTTAAGAACATATGGTGGATAAAAAAAGCCCAAGAAACCCAACATTTTGCAGATGCTCGTGATGCACGGGGCTTTTTTAATGCCATAAAGGCCATCTATGGACCAATAAACCATGGTACAAATCCCTTACGCTCAGTAGATGGTGCTAAACTTCTAAAGGACAAAGAGTTTATTGCACTGCGCTGGAAAGAGCATTACTACAATCTCCTTAATCGTCACTCTACTGTGGCTGATGAAGTCTTCTTGCAAATCTCGCAAAAACAAATAAGAGATGAGCTTGCAGTACCCCCTAGTTTGGAGGAAGTCAGTAAAGTAAACTTACTTACTTACTTACTTACTTACTAATTTAATTTAATTTAATTTAATTTAATTTAATTTAATTTAATTTAATTTAATTTAATTTAATTTAATTTAATTTAATTTAATTTAATTTAATTTAATTTAATTTAATTTAATTTAATTTAATTTAATTTAATTTAATTTAATTTAATTTAATTTAATTTAATTATTATTTAATTTAATTTAATTTAATTTATTAATTTGTCCCCGCCCATCTCCCCGAATAGGGGACTTTGGGCGGTTTACAAAATAGCAAAAGTTAAAATCTATACATGAAATTACAATAAAACAATAAATAGATAGAATAAATAAAAATCCAAAAGATGGTTAAAATCCACTATCAAGATCAAGGCACTATGGGGCCAGCCACCCCCAGGAGGCACTACCAGCTCCATCGTCCCAGGCAAGGTGGCAGAGCCGGGTCTTAAGAGACTTCCGGAAGGTCAGGAGTGAGGGGGCCAACCTCACCTCCGGGGGCAAGATGTTCCATAATGCGGGCGCTATCGCAGAGAAGGCCCGCTTCCTGGACCCCACCAGACGAAATTCTCTTACAGACGGGGCCCGCAACATGCCCTCTCTGCATGACCGGGTGGGGCGGGTCGATGTTATCGGGATGAGACGGTCCCTCAGATACCCCGGCCCCATGCCATGTAGGGCTTCAAAGGTGATCACCAACACCTTGAATTGGACCCGGAAGCAAACTGGTACCCAATGCAGCTCGCGCAGCAGAGGTGTCACATGTGCTGATCTTCTAGCACCCATAGCTCTCCGCGCTGCTGCATTCTGGACCAGCTGAAGCTTCCAGATACTCTTCAAGGGTAGCCCCGTAAATAATTAGTGAGAGGTTTTCCTAGTCCCAGACTCAGTTTGGATTCCCCAGAAGCTCAGGTGGCTTCTATTTGGGAGGCTGGTGGTGCTGTTGGGTAACATTTGCCCCCAATCTCATAGGGAGGCTAGTTCCTGCAGCCCATTAGCAGTTGGAATCTTCCATTAAGCTGATTGCCTGTTTCCTCCCTCCAGTTTTGACTTTTCTAAAGCTGTTGTGGAAAAGTCAGGAATGGGCCATCACCAGAGAGGCATGTAATATTTTGGTTAGATGTGCCCCGTTTGGTCCTAGCACTGGCTTGAATACCTTCCTTTACCTCCCAGCCACCCTTCTCTATTTTTTAAAAAACAATAAATCTGAGCACAGGATGCTCTGATAAGAGCTAATTTATATGTGGATTTTATGTGGATTTATGCGAGGAGGAGGGAACTAACCAAAAGCAGACTCTGGGACCAAGCCTGCAGCAGCTGCTGCTACAACCCACTGGAGTTGCTTGACCTAAGTCAATGATTGACGTGGAAAGTCAACAAGAAGGAAATTCCCATGGCATGAATGGCCAGAGGCTTTGCAGTGGGGAGAGCCTTGGGGATGGGAGAGGTTGGTCTCGCATCACCTAGCAGTAGGGAAAGTCCAGTTGCTTCTCTTGGTGGAGAAGATCCATTCTCTTCCATTTAGCTCCAGTTTGACCTAATTTGGGAAATAATAACGAGGCTGGAAGCCAAGGACCCTGGCATTAGATCTGAAGCTTTCCAGTGAACGTTGAGCTCTGGTAAGTTGTGATTGTTCTTCCCCAATACAGGTAGCTAGTGGGGCAGGGGTGGGATATTGAGGAGATGCAGAGAAGAGCAACAAAAATATTTAGAAAAATGAAGAATGTGGTTGAGTGTTAGAAATATCTAGGCAGCGGGAAAATTCTAGCTTGGTTGCAAATTCTGACTCTTAAAGACCTTAAGTTTAAGAGGGTTAAGCATGTTGAAGGAGAAAGGCACGCTCTGCAAAGGTATTGTTGTACAATTTGTCCTGAAAGAGGAGATCAGAGTCAGTTGGTTCAGATTAATTAGATCTTAAAAGAATAAAATGATTCTGGAAAAAATAGGGGGGCCGGACACAAAAAATTAATTGGGGTGAACCGTTCTGTGGTGAGGTAGACAGGGAATCTGCTATTTTGTTTCTAAAATTCAATTCCATTTTGTCAGGCTCTTAAAATTATCTTTAAACAATAAAAATAAAGGTATGTTCCTTGTTTGAAGTTGGTTTAATTTATGAAGTCGTCATCTGCCAGAACTTTATAAAGATGCCCCCCTCCTTTGTTTGCCCAGCCCTTTCCCCTGCAGATGGTCTAGCAATGTTCCTACATTGGTTCAAGGGCCAAGGGTAGGGTTCGACTGTTTCAAAGATCTCCATGCCCTCCTGGAAAAGACAATGCTGGACTAGGACTAGGGCTGGAGAAATCAATGGCCAGTTGCAGAAATTGGGTCTCCAAAGGTCTCCAGGTCCTCTCTGCTCCAGGCAGACCTGCTCAGTGCCTTCAAGAATCCGCTATCATAATGGCTGAGGAGGCCCCCCACCTGCAGATGCTTAGGACCCCAGGAACTGCCCCCGTCCAGTCTCACATGACACACCTCTGACCTTCTGTGAAGCCATGGCTGAGAACCGACTTCTAAAGGGTGTCTCCAAGGGCTTTCTTCTAGGAGGTTTCTCTCTGCAGTTGAGGAGAGGGACTCGGCCGTTAGCCAAAGACCCAGGAGGATGCTGGCAGTCTAAGAGAAGCTAAGCTGGAGAATGAGCTTGGACACTAAATTCCAAATCCTGGCTCAACCTATTTTCCAAGGTCAGCAGGATGCATCACTAAGCGGGATGGCTGAATAAAAAATTATGAATAACAGCCTTACCTAACCGGGACAGCAAGGTGCAATACTGTTCTAGGTTACTCCCACTGAGGGCGAATAGGTAAGGATCAAAATCAAATTGAATTTCCTCCGTGAGATACACAGTTACAGCTTCAAATGCAGCTGACTCCTAAAGCAGCAAAAATGACACCCCCCTCCCAAAAAAAATTGGTATGTGCTGAGACACATAGAAAGTAAGGACAAAACAGAAAATGCCCAGCATCCAGATCATTTGATATGTTGCCAATGAAAATAATGGGAACCCTAAACTGGTCATCAGTTCTCTCTATCTCAGTGTTTCTCAACCTTAGCAACTTTAAGATGTCTGAACTTCAACTCCCTCCTGGCTTTCCGGAAGTCTTTAAAAACCTGGTTCTGCCGCCTGGCTTGGGACAAAGGAAGTGATAGTTCCTCCTGGGGGTGGTTAGCTTAGTAATAACCTCCTTTTAAGATCTTACCATCCTCTGGATTTTTTATATTTCTATTTATTATGATATTGTATTTTAATGATTTATAGGTTTTTTAATTTTAATATTTATTGTAAACCGCCCAGAGTCTACTGCGGTAGGGATGGGCGGTGATAAATTTGATAGATAGATAAATAAATAAATGAATGAATGAATAAATAAACAAACAAACAAACAAACAAACTCCCAGAATTCCCCAGCCAGCCATACTTTAGCTAACAGGCTCCAGGCGCAGTGGGCTACCCCTCCCATCCATGGCTCAAAGTGATGAGCCTAGTAGTCCAACAGCTGGAAGCCGGTATTTTGAGAAGAGCGGCAATACTCAGTGCAGTCATGCAAGTGATTTGGTCTCTATTTAGCGAGGTGAGTTCCTGTCTAACACCATGCAAACATACCTGACACAATTAGGGATAGAACACATGCTGACCACTCCTTACATGCCAGAGAGTAATGGAGTTGCTGAGACAAATAATAGATCATTGATGGACATGGTAAGGTGTATGCTGTTACAGGCAGATATACCTGAGAAATACTGGGCAGATGCTGTGATGACAGCTACCTATTTGCAAAACAGCAGTCTGACAACCAGAGCCAATAAAGTAAAACCTTTTGAACTATGGCATGGGCGCAAACCAAGCGTCAAACATTTGAGAGTGTTTGGATGAAAGGCTTATGCCCACATACCAAAAGAGAAAAGATGCAAACTAGATCCCAGAGCTGAAGAAGGGGTCATGATTGGCTACATTCCAGAGAGCAAGGGATACAGAGTCCTGAATCGAAAGACAGGAATAGTAAAAGTATGCAGAGTGGTGTACTTTGATGAGAGAGAGTGTAAGGCACTCCATCCGATATCTGTAATCTCCCTACTCTAGAGTAACTCACAGACGCAGGAGTTCTTAGAAGTAGGAGAGTTTATTACAGGATACAGAAGCTAGCACGAACAAAGACTTGAATGAGTGAAACAGATATAGTTACATTTAAGCATTCCCTCCCCCCAAGGTTCTTTGTTTGGAGACACGTGTAATCGTGTCTTCCGAGACGCGTCGTCATCCGTTGGCGAGGATGTGTATTTGCGGTCATCAGCCATGTGCGAACTGGTCTACTCGGCCGGCGTCAGTGACATGTCAGTTTCAGCTCCCCGGAGTGCGCATATCCGTCTAGCGCTTTGGCAGAGATCTGCCGATCTCTGACATGCTCCTGGCCCAAGATGCTCCCCCCCCCCCTGTGGTACGAGTTTCGGTACTCCCCTTATTACTAAACATTTTCAAACAGTTCCTGTAAGGAGAGAGCAGACATTAATTTAGTATCTTGCCTAGTCCAAGTGTTTGCATCAATGCGGTTTGTCCGGGAATTCCCTGTGAAAAGCTTTCACGAGTTTGGGAGCCCGTGTGTGTTTTGCACTGACCCATTCCTTGTTTCCAATTGGTAGGTGTTGCCACTTCACTAGGTACTGTAACTGCCCCTTATGTCTTCTGGAATCCAGAATTCTATCAATCTCGAAATGTGGTTCGCCCTCCACCAACAATGGGGGGGGGGGTTCCACTGGTTCAGGGTGCCAGTGTTGTGAGCTGTGGTATTGTTTCAACAAACTGATGTGAAACACAGGATGCACCTTTCTTAGCGCTTTTGGCAATTGTAATTTTGCCGCTACTGGGTTGATGACCTCAATGATTGGGAATGGGCCTATGAATTTTGGTGCCAATTTCCGTGATGGTTGTGTTGCCCGCAGATTTTTCGTTGACAAGTACACCTTGTCTCCTACTCTTAAGTCCCATTCTTCCCCCCTCTTGCGATCGGCATATTTTTTGTAACTAGCTTTGGCTTCCTGCAATGTTTGTACCATGACTGGCCAATTGCTGCTTACTTTTCCTATCCATTCGTCCGCTTTTAGAGGTTGTGGCAGTTCTGTGTTGTGTGACATGGCCAATTCGGGGATAGTTATAAAGTCCTGCCCTGTAGCGACTTTGAATGGTGAAAACCCCGTGCTTTGGTGTACTGCGTTATTATAAGCAACCTCTGCGAACGGCAACAGTTCCGCCCAATCGTTCTGTTGGTAGTTAGTGTAACATCTAAGGTACTGCTCCAGTGTAGCGTTCAAACATTCGCTCGCACCATCCGTGCAAGGATGGAACGCACTACTGAGCCCCTGTGCCGCTCCAATTAACTTCAAAAAAGCCCGCCAAAAGTTGGAAGTAAACGTGCTGCCACGATTGCTGATTATGCGTTCCGGCGTTCCGTGGGCTCTATAGATGTGTTGTATGAACAGTCTAGCTAGTTTTTGGGCATTCGGTATTCCTTTGCATGCAATGAAGTGTGCCTGCTTGGAGAATAAATCCGTGACTACCCAAATTGCCGTGTTCTTTTTACTCACCGGCAAATCTACTATGAAGTCCATGGCGATTTGCTTCCATGGTTGTGAGGGCTTTGCTACTTCCTGCAGCTTCCCTGTGGGTTTCCCTATTTTCCTTTTGGCCATTGCGCACACAGGGCATGAGCGCACATAGTCTTTAATGTCAGTGCGCAAGGATGGCCACCAGAATTTGCGTCGGATTAAGTGTAGTGTTTTTACGAAACCAAAATGCCCTGCCGTTTTGTGATCATGATGCATGGTCAAGACCTTTTGCCTTAAGGGCTCAGGGACGTAGGCTTTGTTGTCCTTCCACCCCACTCCATCCTTCTCCACTAGGTTCTGTTTGTTCTCCCCCCACCAGGTGTCCGTTACTGTTGCCGCCCGCAGTTCGGCTGTCCACGGGTCGCTTTCAGCCGCGCGCTTCGCGCTGCTGCGGGTGATTGCCATGTTGCCTTCCCCCCTCCCTTCTGTTATTGTTGAGCTCTGTGCCTCTACTGGTTGGGAGGGGATGAGGGATTCAATGACCTCCTCCATTTTGCTCTCATGTTGCAGCAAGCGTGATAATGCGTCTGCCAAGTAGTTTTTCCCCCCAGGAAAATACTTCAACGTGAAGTTGAATCTGCTAAAGAATTCTGCCCACCTGAGGTGCTTAGGGTTCAACTTCCTGGGTGATTTGAGAGCTTCCAAATTTTTATGGTCCGTCCACACTTGGAATAGCTCTGCTGTGCCTTCTAAGAGATGTTGCCACGTGCTTAAGGCATGTTTGACAGCGAAAGCTTCTTTTTCCCAAATATGTCATCTTTTCTCCGTCAGGTTAAATTTTCAGGAAATGTAAGCGCATGGTCTTAGTTTCCCCGTGTCATCTGCCTGCAAGAGTATGGCCCCCACTGCGCTAATTGATGCATCTGTGTGTATCACAAATGGTTTATCAGCTTCTGGGTGCTTGAGTATGGGTTCTCTTGTGAACATTTCTTTTAGGCTATCAAACGCAGCCTGGCATTCCTGCGTCCACACAAGTTTCGTGCTCGGTGATGGGGCTTTCGCGTTTGCTCCCTTGCCTTTTGTCTTTAATAGGTCAGTCAGGGGCAGTGCGATTTGCGCGAAATTCTGAATAAATTGCCTATAGAACCCCGCAAAACCGAGGAACGCTTGCAGCTGTCTGCGCATACGGGGGGGCTGCCAGTCTAGGACCGCTTTGACTTTTTCGGGGTCCATCTCGATGCCCTCATGTGAAATGCGATACCCCAAGAAGTCTAACTGTTCCCTGTGAAATTCACATTTCTCGAGTTTTACATAAAGCTTTGCCTCTAGTAGCTTCTCAAGTACCCTCTTAACTAAATCCATGTGTTCTTCCAAATTCTCAGAAAATATTAATATATCGTCCAAATATACAATTACCCCTTTATACAGAAATTCATACAATACTACATTTATAAACCTCATGAAAATTCCCGGTCCCCCCGCAATCCCAAACGGGAGCACCCTATATTGGAACGATCCCAATGGGCAATTGAATGCTGTTTTCCATTCGTCCCCCTCCCTTATGCGAACCCGATAGTAGGCCTCTCTGACATCTAGTTTTGTGAAGATATTTATTTATTTATTTATTTATTTATTTATTTATTTATTTATTTATATTTCAATTTCTATCACCGTGCCATCTCCCACGAGGGGACTCTGGGCGGTTTACAAACATTTTTCCTTTTGATAGCTGGGCTAACATGTCTTTTAGCAATGGAAGGGGGTATTGTCTGGTAATCGAAATTGCATTGAGCCCCCTGTAATCCGTGCAGAGCCGGAGTGAGCCATCCTTTTTCTTTCTGAACAGGACGGGGGCTGCAAGGGGGGAGTTGGCTGGCTCAATGAACCCCCTTGCCAAGTTCTTATCTATGAAGTTACGCAGCTCTTGTAATTCTTTTTGCGTCATAGCATACATCTTGGGCTTGGGGAAAGGTGCCCCAGGGATGAGGTCAATGGTTGCGTCTGACTGCCTATGGGGGGGTTCCTGCTCACATTCTCTTTTGTCAAATACCTCTGCTACTGAAAGGTATTTCTCCGGGATTGCGTTGGAGAGTGTGCTATCACCTTTATTCCGCTCCCCCTCTTCCAATTCCAACTCTGTTGCCCCCAACTCGACGCAGTCCGGTGAGCCGCCCTTGTCCAAGTCCTGATACTTCCCATCCGTAAATTCCAACTCTCCCGAAACCCAATCTACCTTGGGGTTCCTTGCCCTCAACCATTTTAATCCTAACACAATGGGACGTGTTGCGATGGGAGCCACTAAGAATCGTAATGTCTCCACATGCGTTCCCAACGTCATTTGAAGTCCTTCAGTGTAAAATTCCACTGGCCCCCCTTTCAGTTCAGACCCATCTAATTGGCAAAATGTGATGGGGGTTTTAAGTTTACACAGGTCCAGACCCATCTTTTTGGCTACATTCGGGTGCATCAAATTCCTCGAACAGCCCGAATCTAACATGGCAACTCCCGCATACTGTTTCCGTCCCCTCAGCGTTTTTAACTGTACCTTCAGGTGCATTGTCGGGTTGTTGCGACTACTTCCTTTGCGCCCCTTTGTGGAGGTCTGTCCTGTGGCGCTCATTAGAACAGACCCGGCTCGTTTCCCGCCGTCTGGATTTCGAAATCGGAGTCCTCGCTATCTTCTTCTAGGTCCGGATTCTGCCAATGATGCACTGTTGCCGCCGCTGCTCCTTTTCCTTTAGTGTGTGTTGTCTTTGGGTTACTTTTGTCTGTTGCCTTTTTCCCCGGAGGTTGTTCCTTAGCGTTCATTCTCCCCTGAGGGCAAGCGCTAATTCGATGTCCCTCCTTCCCGCAGCGAAAGCATAGTCTCTCTTTAGTCCGGCAATCCTTCTCCTCCTCCCAACTCCGCTGTTTTGCATGTGTACGGGTTTGATTTGTGAAATTACCCTCGTTCCTCTGTCTAAATTGCAGTTTTCTGATACTTTGCAACTGTAACCTGTTGCTCTCGATTTTCCCGGCTAATTGGATCCACCCCTCTAGAGTTCCAGGGTCATCTCTGTCCAATGCCTTTTCCAATAGGTCCTGTTTTAGGCCATATTGAAAGTGTTCTATCTTTATCGATTCCGGCCATTCCGGCAGATAGGATAATAATCTTTTAAAGTCCATAGCATATTCAGCTACAGTCCTAGTTCCCTGCCTTAAGTTCTGGAGACGTGCCCTGGCTGAGACTTTGGTCAGCGTGTCTTCAAACCGTTTCCGGAGGGCATACATGAACTCTTGGAAGTCCAGTAGTTCCCTAGCCCTCCTGTCATGAAGTGTTACCAACCAGTCCCCTGCCTCACCTTCCAGAAAACTGGAGACGTATCTAATTTTGCTCTCTTCCGTTCGGAAGGTGTATTTGAATTCGCTCATGAACCCTTGTACGTGAGTCAAGAAGCATGCTAAATTTTTGGGGTTGCCGTTGAATTTTGTTTTTAATTCACCTATTCCAAATGGTGTATGTACCTCCCCTGGGGTCATGAACTGGTTGTATGACGGGGTCCTGGGTGCTCTGTTGTAGGGGTGAAATTCCTCCTCATCCTCCTCCTCACTTTCGATGTCTCCCTCACCTTCGGGTAGCCCCAGGCTCTGTTCCCGCCCTCTGGGTTTATCTAAATTGTCCATTAATTTCTCCAAGGCAGCGCCCAATGAGTCCATTTTATTCATCAGCATTCCTATATTTAACTGCACATTGGACATCTATTCCTCCAACCTTACGATGCGCTGGGTTGGGGTGACCTTCTTCTGGTTTCCTTTTGTCCCTTTCTGCGCTAGCCCTTCGCCTACAGCTATGGACCATCCCGCTAGCCTTGGTTCGGTGCTGCTTAGAGGAATGGGTGTTTTGGTTACCTCTATGTGGTTTTGCTTCTTCTGAGCTTTCTTGCCCTCCCGCTCACTGGCAACTCCCTCCATCGTCTGGGCGCTTGTTGAGCTGGGTCCGGCTTCTTCGCTCACTCCTGCCGCCTCTACCGATTCCATTTCGTGGTCTCTGCTGGCCGCTTGCTGCTTGGGAGCGCTGGTCGCCGCTGTCGCTTTGCCTCCACGTGGTCTCCGCCGCATCTTAGATGCTGGGGATCACCGCCTCTCAGCTGTTAAGAACACCTTTGTGCTGCTGCTGCTGCTGTGCCGCCAGCGGTCGACTGTTAAGGCTCACCACCTCTCCGCTGCTTGGGCCACCGGTTTCCACTGCTGCTCCGCTATTAGGGCGCCGGTTTCTCCTGCTACGCCGCCCCCGCCGGTTTTTGCTGCCACTCTTCCGCCGCCGCTCAGCTGCTCAGAATGCCCCTGCTCAGCTGTTAAGAGCGCCGGTTTTGCTGCTGCTCTACCGCCGCTGGTCAGCTGCTTGGGAACGCCAGTTTTGCTTCTGCTCTACCGCCGCCGGTCAGCTGCTTGGGAACGCCGGTTTTGCTTCTGCTCTACCGCCGCCGGTCAGCTGCTTGCTGCTCCGCTGCTCAGCTGTTGGGGACGCCGGTTTTGCTTCTGTTCTGCCGCCGCCGCTCCGCTGCTTGCTGCTCCGCTGCTGGGGGAAGCTGTTTTCTCCGAAACTTTTTCCCCCCGGGTCTCTGCCCAGTGTACATAAAAGCCGGTCTCAACCGTGAAGCTTCCCGGGAAAACCGGTTTGTTTTGCATTCAAGTCTTTATGTAAGGCACTCCATCCGATATCTGTAATCTCCCTACTCTAGAGTAACTCACAGACGCAGGAGTTCTTAGAAGTAGGAGAGTTTATTACAGGATACAGAAGCTAGCACGAACAAAGACTTGAATGAGTGAAACAGATACAGTAGTTAAATTTAAGCATTCCCTCCCCCCAAGGTTCTTTGTTTGGAGACACGTGTAATCGTGTCTTCCGAGATGCGTCGTCATCCGTTGGCGAGGATGTGTATTTGCGGTCATCAGCCATGTGCGAACTGGTCTACTCGGCCGGCGTCAGTGACATGTCAGTTTCAGCTCCCCGGAGTGCGCATATCCGTCTAGCGCTTTGGCAGAGATCTGCTGATCTCTGACAGAGAGAGAGAGGCTGCCACACTCAAGCGGATGATGACTGCGTACCAAGCACCAGTAGCAGTTACCAGCCTGAGATGTTCAGCCTGATGCCAGGTAACATCTTCTCCACATCGATCCAGAGGGAGATGGAGGACCAGACGGAGTCTCCACCAGAGACTCCGGAGTCATTTTCTAGTTCCTTCTTTCCCTCTCACCTTCTTTCTATTTCCTTCCTTCCTTCCTTCCTTCCTTCCTTCCATCCATCCATCCATCCATCCATCCATCTTCTATCACTTCCTTCCTTCCTCCCTACCTTCCATCCATCGAGAAAATCGAGAAAATTGAGGACATGGGTAATATGAGTTAAGACACTCCACCTCACTCCTGGACTTCAGGAAACAACTCAAGACTTGGCTTTGCCAACAGGCCTGGGGCGGAAAGAAGAGCATAAACTCCTGGGGATGGCTAACATCGTAGGATAGCCCTAAAATTGCCCTTCCAATGTTTGAAAGAAGACATTACCATCTTGATTTTATTATATTTATTGTATTTTTAAATGGTTTATTTTAATGTTTGATATTTTATTGATTTGTAAACCGCCCAGAGCCCCTCAAGGGTTCCTCCAGGGTCAAAAGGTTAAGAAAGGCTGCTTTAGTTTATACTGTCTTGTTTCTTGTTTACCTCTTAGCATCCATGCCCAACCAATCAACATTCCTTGGCCTTCTAAATGTTGTATGGCTGAGATGACAGGTTTATTTTCCTGGGAAAGTATATTTGGGGAGGGGGTGATTTACAACTAACTTGAAGCTTTATTTTCTCCTTCAGCAACAAGGGGCATAAATATATCAGTAAAAGAAAATAACATCTCTATCCCCTCCAAAATCCTATAAAAGGAATCTTTTTTTTTTAAAAAAAAGGCAACATATTAGGATTTTAAAACAAGGGAGAAAGCAGTCACATCCAGAAAGTGAAGCACACCTGGGAGAGGAGGGGTGGAAGCAACCAATGTCTGATGCAAGGGCAAAGTTCACGGACAAACATTTGATGTCATTCCACATGTGGCACCACATGTGGCATTGTTTTAGCTTGCTGTGGGATGCCATTGCAGGGAATAACTTCTCTCACTGAAAGTCACCCAAGTTAAAGAGTCAATTATTCTAGAGTAATTTAATTTCTTAGGCTAGGGGGATTATGAATCTGAATTATCCAACTGGTAATTATATATGACTGTATAAACAGAAATGCTGACAGCAAATCTTTCCAAAAAGTGGAAATCAATGTGCAAAGCCAGACTGCAAAAATCCAGACAACCATTAAATAGCAACAAACAAATACAAAAAAACTCTAACTTCTCTGCCATCTAGTGGTCATCTGGATTCTTGCAACCCAGATCTGGTAGCCCTAAAAAAGAAGATAAGGAACTGTTAAGCCTGAAGAAATATACACTGCTCAAAATAATAAAGGGAACACTGAAACAACACAATGTAAGTCCAAGTCAATCACACTTCTGTGAAATCAAACTGTCCACTTAGGTAGCAACACTGATTGACAATCAATTTCACATGCTGTTGTGCACATGGAATAGACAACAGGCGGAAAGCATAGGCAGTTAGCAAGACATCCCCAATAAAGGAGTGGATCTGCAGGTGGTGACCACAGACCACTTCTCAGTTCCTATGCTTTCTGGCTGATGGTTTGGTCACTTTTGAATGCTGGCGGTGCTTCCACTCTAGTGGTAGCATGAGACGGAGTCTACAACCCACACAAGTGGCTCAGGTAGTGCAGCTCATCCAGGATGGCACATCAATGCGAGCTGTGGCAAGAAGGTTTGCTGTGTCTGTCAGCGTAGTGTCCAGAGCATGGAGGCGCTACCAGGAGACAGGTCAGTACATCAGGAGACATGGAGGAGGCCGTAGGGGCAACAACCCAGCAGCAGGACCGCTACCTCCGCCTTTGTGCAAGGAGGGACAGGAGGAGCACTGCCAGAGCCCTGCAAAATGACCTCCAGTGGGCCACAAATGTGCATGTGGCTGCTCAAACGGTCAGAAACAGACTTCATGAGGGTGGTATGAGGGCCCGACGTCCACAGGTTGTGGTTGTGCTTACAGCCCAACACCGTGCAGGACGTTTGGCATTTGCCAGAGAACACCAAGATTGGCAACTTCGCCACTGGCACCCTGTGCTCTTCACAGATGAAAGCAGGTTCACACTGAGCACATGTGACAGACATGACAGGGTCTGGAGACGCCGTGGAGAACGTTCTGCTGCCTGCAACATCCTCCAGCATGACCGGTTTGGCAGTGGGTCAGTAATGGTGTGGGGTGGCATTTCTTTAGGGGGCCGCACAGCCCTCCATGTGCTCTCCAGAGGTAGCCTGACTGCCATTAGGTACCGAGATGAGATCCTCAGACCCCTTGTGAGACCATATGCTGGTGCGGTTGGCCCTGGGTTCCTCCTAATGCAAGACAATGCTAGACCTCATGTGGCTGGAGTGTGCCAGCAGTTCCTGCAAGACGAAGGCATTGATGCTATGGACTGGCCCGCCCGTTCCCCAGACCTGAATCCAATTGAGCACATCTGGGACATCATGTCTCGCTCCATCCACCAACGCCACGTTGCACCACAGACTGTCCAGGAGTTGGGGGATGCTTTAGTCCAGGTCTGGGAGGAGATCCCTCAGGAGACCATCCGCCACATCATCAGGAGCATGCCCAGGCATTGTAGGGAGGTCATACAGGCACGTGGAGGCCACACACACTACTGAGCCTCATTTTGACTTGTTTTAAGGACATTACATCAATGTTGGATCAGCCTGTAGTGTTCTTTTCCACTTTAATTTTTGAGTGTAACTCTACATCCAGACCTCCAGGGGTTGCTTACATTTGATTTCCATTGCTTTTTGTGTGATTTTGTTGTCAGCACATTAAACTATGTAATGAACAAAGTAATTAATACGAATATTTCATTCATTCAGATCTAGGATGTTTTATTTCAGTGTTCCCTTTATTTTTTTGAGCAGCTTACTTATTTTACCTCAAAGCATTCTCCCTGCATGCATATCCTGGGGTTTTCCTACCAGATCCCAAATTAATTTGCAGGGTATTATCAGATGAATAAAATAACGTGTTCACTTAAATTCTATCTGGCTCATTGGCACATCTTCTCAGGGAAGTGGGATTTCAACCTTCACAGCTTATCTGTACAATACTGGATACATCTGCTCAGGATTCTCTTATGATGCCTGGCTATAAAGCCCCACTGAACTTGATAGAGTTACTTCGGAGTGAAATGTTCCTCAACCAAGATGACTTTAGCCAAGAACCTGGGAGTAAATCCTACTGAATTCTGTGGAGCAGTGTTTCTCAACCTTGGCCACTTGAAGATGTGTGGACTTCAACTCCCAGAATTCCCCATTCCCTTGCTGGCTGGGGAATTCTGGGAGTTGAAGTCCACACATCTTCAAGTGGCCAAGGTTGAGAAACGCTGCTGTGGAGCTTCCTTTTGAATTAACAGGAGTAGACTTGCCTTGTTATGGACTTCCGGTACACCCTACACACAGACTAGCACACACAATCTCTGCACCAGAGTAGACAGACAAGGAGTCTGCACATGGAGATTTAAATCTGTAGGCGGAATCATCGATTTTGCAAATGACATTTTGTTTCTTCACATTTATGTGCTCGTTGAAATCCCAAAGCAAAACTCACCTCTAGCCTTACTTAGGTTGTTCCATTCATAGGCGGGGAGCCATTCGATTTCAAGCCCCATCATCATGCGCAGAAGTCAGGAGCAGTGAAGTAGGAAGGATTTTTCCACGGCTCTTGTTTCTACGCAAGGAGTTCAGCCGACCGGAGAGGCACCGAGAGCGGCGGATGGGTGAGTCTCAAAACATCCTCGCCCTCCCTTTTTTTTTCTGCTAAAGACTGCGCGCTGCGGCCTCGTCCCAGCGTTTTTCAGCACCATGGTCAGCGACAGAAGCCTGACCATGCTCCCGCCGGTTCCACATGTAAGACCTGCAGCTTTGGTCCCCACGATTGTTGGACTTAATCTGTCCCTCCCAATTCGAAACAAAAGATCTCAAATAAAGCAGGGTGCCTTGTCTTCGAGTCCCCCATCCTCTGAGGATGCCCCTGTTTGGAGGTCACTGGAAGTATCCTCTAATACTGCATTTTGTTGTTGTTGTTCAGTCGTTTAGTCGTGTCTGACTCTTCGTGACCTCATGGAACATAGCACACCAGGCCTTCCTGTCCTCCACTGTCACCCGGAGTTTACTCAAATTCATGTTCATTACATCGATGATGCTATCTAACCATCTCATCCTCTGCCGTCCCCTTCTCCTTTTGCCTTCAGTCTTTCCCAGCATCAGGGTCTTTTCCAGTGAGTCCTCTCTTCGCAAGTGTCTCTCCCCGCCCTCCCCGCTTTTGGCCCCAGAATCGCATTACGGGGTTGCTTTACCAGATTGTGAGGCGGGTGTACACTTTTAAATCACTTTCACACAAAAAAATCTTCCCTTCCTTTATGCTTTCTGGCTATTTTCTTGTGCAAGATAACCTTCTCAGCATTAAAATCAGTTTTATTAATTTAACGTATAATAGAATAATAAAACTTGCTAACACCTCCCTGACCAACCCATGGGGGGGGGGCGCGGAATCCATGTTTGCCCCGGGTGACACAGACCCTAGTTGCAGCCTGCTTAGACCCTATTAATGTAATCTTTTGGAGGATGCCCCGATACTTCTTTTAAATCTATTCAGCTATTATTTTTCTGAGGGCAGGAGCTTGCAAAGTGGGAAACTAGGAGCCTGGGGCCAGCAAGACTGTAAAATTATAGAGATAGAGTTAGAGATAGAGATATTATTTATTAAACACATTTATATGGTCACCCAACTCATACATGATGACTCTGAGCGGTTTACAAAATTATATACAATATTAATAAAATTATAAAATTATATACAAATTAGATATATATATACACACACACCGACACATGTGTGCTTTTATTTCCTTGAGTATTTGTGTATGGTAAATTGTTGATTATTTTATTTTACATTATGTTATGTTTGTTTGTTTGAAAATGGACTAATAAAAGCTATTTAAAAAACCCAGACAGTAATATGAAGAAGGTGCATGTCACATTAACTGCCTAAAGAAAGCTGTTACAGTGAAAGATTTACACTCAGGATTTAAACCTTGGGACACACGTCGCCGCCATTGGTGTATCGCCAGCAGCGGCACTTTGGAAAGCCCTGGTTAATGTAGTCTTTTATGCCTCATTCCTGCTTCTGCTGGCTGGTCCAAGAGGAAGAGTAACAATTGATGCCATTGATTTTTTTAAAAAAATACTGTTGTATAACTAACAGCAAATCAAAGTTTCTTGAAAAAAAATGAAAGTGGTAATGGATGTAACAGCAAGGGTGGGTTTATTTCATATCTGTATTCTGTCTGCCTATGATGGTTTAAAATGCTTGCAGTATCTTAAATTAAGATTTAAATTTAAGATTAAATTAAATTAATCTTAAAATGCATACTTTTGTATTCTTCTATTCATTCTTCTACTCCAAAGTATTCACTTTACATGGATTTTGAATTAGAGTATGTATCAAAATCTAGAGGACTAGGAAAGCCAGAGGCTAACTCCAGGACCGTTTTAAGATTCTAAGATGCCACGAAGCAGAGAATTCATTCCATCTGCTCCTTCCATCTCCCTTTTTTCTCATTTCATCTTACATCAGTGTATCCTTCCTTCCTTCCTTCTTCCCTCCCTCCCTTCCTCCCTCCCTCTACAAACCTAAGGCTGCTTCCAGATAATCACCATTGTTGATGCCAAGTGTTCATTGGTTATAAAGCACATGTTCCAGCAGCCTCTTCCATTAGGAAAGCAGTATATCGCTCATTCCAAAGTGATGCAAGAAATTCTGGAAAACCACAACAGAAAATATTTGCTGATATGTGTCCAGATTATTTAAATGCTGAGCTTGATGGTAGTAACACTAGAAGCATCAGAAACGAGAGAAGCCTCTGCACCAAGGCAGTACTGGGAAGATTTTATCCACCGCTGGCTTTAGACCAAGAATTCAAATTAAAACATGTAACTATTACAGTTGTTGAAATAAATGAAAGGACACCACCAACTTGCCACATAGGAAACACTGTGGAAGATGCTACTTATTTATTTATTTATATATTTATTTATTTATCAATTTATCAAATTTATTCCCTGCCTGTCTCACTCAGAGAGTGACTCTGGGCGGGTTACATAAAACAGGAATAAAACATTAATTAAATACAATATAACAGTAAAACAGTAAAACGGTACAGTAAAAACAGTCTTCTTAGTAAATAATGTGTTCCAAAAAGATGGCAAGGAAAAGGTTCTTGATCTCTTGATTTCCAGAACGAGATCCAATAGAAGAGAATCTCTGTAGCTCCGGGTTGAACTCTGGAGTCCTTGGCTTGAAGGTTTGCTTGCAGACTTTTCACTACCCGACTAGGTAACATCATTAAGTGCTAGTGTGTGTGTGTGGGGGGGGGGTTGTGCCCTGTTTATATTTTATTTTTACTATTTATTGATTGGTCATATTTATATAGCTGCCCATCTCACATAAAAGTGACTCTGGGAGGCGTACAACACTTAATTAAAAAAGAATAAATAGATAAAAACAGTCACAATTAAAAATAGCTACCCAAAGGCCCACAAAACAAAAGGGGAGAGTATTTACCACAGTCAGGGGGCCATTGCAAGATCTCCCCGGTCCCCTGGAACCCCCAGGCCTGATCACAGAGCCACATCTTGAGGAACTTGTCTCCTGGCACCTGCCAAATGTTACTCCCTGGCAGACGGGACCCGCAGCATGGCTCCTCTGCCAAACCTGATGGGTGGGAGTGTGGTTTCCTTCTTGGAAGCTTGCTTTTATTTATTTATCTATTATTTAAATTTGTATTACCACCCATCCTCCCCAACCAGGGGACTCTGGGCATCTAGTTCCTTGATGAGGGTATTCTGGGAATTCCATTCTTGGCGTTTCTGGATTTGGCTTGGTTTAGGATGCTCACAAGGGGCGTGGTGGCTCAGCGGGTAAGACACCAGGCTTGTCGATCGGAAGATCGCAAGTTCGGAGGTTCGAATCCCTAGCCCTGCATGATGGAGTGAGCTCCCGTACTTGCCCCAGCTCTTGCCAACCTAGCAATTCCAAAGCATGCAAATGCAAGTAAATGAATAGGTACCACTTTGGTGGGTAGGTAACAGCGTTCCGTGTGCGTCATGCCGGCCACATGACCGTGGAAGCGTCTTCGGACAAGGCTGGCTCTTCGGCTAACAAAGGGAGATGAGCACCGGCCCCTAGAGTCAGACATGACTGCACAAATGTGCGGGGGGAACCTTTACCTTTTTAGGATGCTCACAGTTTCCCAGTTGAAAGTGTGGTTGAGTCTGTCCATGTGTTGTGAGATTGAGGAGTTTTCATCATGTCTCCCGACTGCTAGTGGGTGTTCGTGGATGCGCTCTACTAGTCTTCTGCCTGTCTGTCCTTCATTGTGGCTGCTACAGTCCTTACACTGTATGTTGTAGATGACTCCTGTTTTTCCTTCTTGGGCTACTGGGTCTTTTGGTGTACTAAGATGCCTTGGAAGGCTGTTGTTGGTTTGTGTGCTATGGTGATGTCGCGTGGTACACCATAGACAACCTCAAGGAGCAACTGGAACCCAGAACACACAAAAATGCCGACAAGCACCATCAAGACTACATCGCTAAGACAAGCTGAAAAAAGGAAAACAAAACTCCAAGCCAAACTGCTCACGCTAAACCCCAGAAGCAAAGAGGTACCTGAACCCGAATGGGTAGTCAACATGTCCAGCCTTCCACTATCCACTGCAGACCACAATATCCTCCAGAAATGCCTCAACTGTAACATAGGTGACGCTAATCAGTTAGAATTCTTTGCAGCCTTAGCAGCAGCATTTGAAACCACAGGGCTTGCCACAGAGACCCAAGAAAACTTAAGGCAGACAATCATACCACAGGCCAGAAGAATGCAGATCAGGACCCACTCAAAGCAGAGGACAGAGCAGCCCTCAAAAAGCCAAAGAAGGACCAAACCATCATCATCCTCCCAGCAGACAAAGGCCAAACCATGGTTATCATGGAGAGAATACAATACATACAGAAAGCCAAAGAATTACTGGAGGACAAAGAAACCCAATTCCATCAACTCCCCACTACAGTGCCTCCAGAAAATCAAAGACCTAAACATAGAAGAAGATGAGATTATGGTGTCATTCGATGTCACAGCACGCTTTACGTCCATAGATCCGGAACTGGCGAAAGGATCCATGGCACCAGTACTACGCCACACACCCGACCTAGTCAAATACACCAAGATCGGGATACCCAGAATCATGGACCTCATCGACCTCTGCCTCACTACCTATTTTCAGTTCGATGGAGAAATGTACCAACAAATCAGAGGAAGACCCACGGGATCACCACTCTCAGGACTCATAGCAGAGACCATAATGCAGCATCTAGAAACTATAGCACTTCCACGCATACAACCAAAAGTATGGATCTGGTGTGTGGACGACACCTTCGTCATACTAAAAAAGGAGCAACTAGAGAAGGCACATGAAACAACATCTTCAAAGGAATAAAATTCACAAGGGAAGAAGAAAACAACACGCTACCCTTTCTGGATATCCTCACAGCAAATTAAAACACAAGTCTATGAAAAAACTAACCAAGTGCTCCATTACCAAAGCAACAACCCAACCTCCCACAAGAGGAGCTGTGTAAGAACATTATTCAGATGAGCACAAACGCACTGCAGCAACCCGGAACACCAGAAAAAGGAAACAGACTGCCCACACAACATCCTCCAACAAAATAGATACTCACGCAATTTTATCAAAAAGTGCCTGAGCACTCAATCCACTGCAGCACAACCAAGGCAAGCTTTGAAAAGGATAACACTGCCATAGATCAGAAACATCTCAGAAACAACCAACAGACTACTACAACCACAAGGCATCACCGTAGCACACAGACCAACTCAAGCCCTCCAAGACATTTTACGTAAACCAAAAGACCCAGGAGCCCAAGAAGAAAAAACAGGAGCCATCTGCAACATACAGTGTAAGGACTGTCACAGCCACCATGTAGGACAGACAGGCAGAAGACCAGCAGAGCGCATCCACGAACACCAACGAGCAGTCAGAAGACACGAAGAAAATTCCTGAATCTCACAACACATGGACAGACTCAACCCAGTTTCAACCGGGAAGCTGTGAGCATCCCAGACCAAGCGAGATCCAGAAACACCAAGAATGGAATTCCCGGAAGATTGGCATTCAGACAAACCAGCCACCAACAGACACATGGAGACAAACCCCATTTACACACCATTCCAAGGAGCTAAGAAGGAAACAAAGAGACCGGAACACTTCCTCCCCAGCAGCCAACACCCAGATCGGTAGGGACTAACACCAGGCAAACAGCCAAGCAGAACACAATGCCCTCATCAAGGAACTACCCAGGAGAAAAACCCCACTCCCCACCCCAAGTGGCCAGGCAAGCTACTGTATATAAACAGGGAGCAAACCCCACACTCCCTGGCACTGATGGTGTTTCCTCGTCAGGTAATGAAATGTCTTCAGGCAAACCACTGAGCTGAGAGAGCAGCAAGGACTCCATCGGACGAGATCACTGATAATGCCAACCGGAGCTTTTGTCTCTGGCCCCGCAGAGTTAGAAAACTCTGAGGCGCCTCCTGACTATGCAGCGCTGTCTGCAGTGTCCTGCGCAGATCCACAACACCAGTGCCGCAAGGAGAATGGCCAGGAGCACAGGAACTGCCGTGGGTGTCCTCTGAAAAGGAGGGAGAAGAGAGAGCAGCTCATTAGGAAAGGCGTTGCCCATTCACGATGCCACCAGCCCACCTTCCATCAGGCCTTCTTCCGGAGGCTGTCTGGGCGACCTCATCCGTACCCCACAAAGCCATGTTGGTGAGGAATCCTTGGAGCCGCAGCCCAGCCTGTCTGGAGGGCCTCAGACACAGCCTGACCGAGGGCCCCCCAAATCCCCCCATCACACAGGGCGCCAGAGGGGAAGGGCTCGTTCCTGGTACCGTTCTAGACCCACTGGTGGGAGGTGAAGCACCAGGCTGCCACGAGGACTACAGTGGTCTCCAGAGCAATTACCAGACCACCTGGCGGAAGGGCAGTCAGCACCAACTGAGCACCAAGCGTGGGGCAGCACCGCTCCTAGGAACGCGTTGCGGGGGAACTCTTTTGTTTCCAATCCAGACCGTTCGAGGGGCAGGGCCATTCCCAGACCTTTGGAGTGGGAACTCTGGGTCGTGTCCCTGCCGAGGCAGTTGGGCGGCTGTCCTCAGCTTGGCCACGGCCCTCCTGGCCTTTCAGAAGGCCCCGAGACACGGCTTTGCCACTGTGCCTGGGGATCCTGGGGAGGCGTGGGGCCTGCGAAGCGGCTGCCCTCTTGCTGAGCCATGGATGGCGTGCTCCAGCAGGAGGTTTCAATTGCTTTAGTTGTATTTGCTTTGCTTGTGTGTGTGTGTGTGTGGGGGGGTGTCTTTTGTTGTTGTTGTTACGTTAACTGTGTGAGCTGCCCAGAGTCCTGTATGTGAGATGGGTGGCTGTATAAATTGAGCGAATGAAGGAATGAATGTGTTTGATGCTCTCCAGTTGTTTGGGGACTGAAGCTTCTAGAACTTCTAGCTAGTTTGGTCATTCTGCCAGACTGTCCAAGGCTGCAATGGGTCCTCTATTTTGCTCTCCTCTTACAAAAAAGAAGAACAGAAGGGGAGGGGAGGGGAGGTAGATTTAGGTCTAAAGAGAAGGGGGGTTATAGAGATCTTGCTAGCTTCCCGTGCTTAAACGCACACAGAGCGTTACATCGTGTGAACCCGCCATAATAAGAGGAAGATGTGTGTCACGGGCTGCCTGAGAAGCGTGTTAGAGTGTGCCTGGGAAAAGAGATGGGGAGGCATTCCACAGAGGGTTGCTATGCCTGGCAGAGGAGTCAAGGTTGGAGCCACCTGGAGATCGTGGGGAGAGGAAGGCGGGAAATAAGCATAGCCTGCCTGGGAGGGGGAGGTGCTGAACGGACTGCAGAGTTTTCATCGGGGTTTTGGCGGGGGATTCGCATTCATGGCTTTGCTTCAGAACTGCTTTACCTATCACTCCAATTAAAGGCTTTGTCTCTTTTCAAATGGTGAATTGCAGCAGGTTTCCTTTTGTTGGGGTGTGAGTGTGGGGGCTCTTACAGATCTTCATCACCATCTGAAGTGTTCCTTTTCTCCTAATTTTCTTGTTTTTATAAGATCTTGTGAGATCCCTCACAAATAGTTCAGGAATAGGGAGGAGGAACTTAATGCTGTTTTGCATTTTACAGGTTTTTAAAGTTGGCCTGTTTGTGTTCTGGTTGTTTTGGAAAGTTGTTAAGATGATGAATGTCTTCCAAGAGGTGTGTGTGCGTGTGTCTGTGTCTGTGTTTGTGCGTGATATCTACACCATAAATGTGTATTCTTGGAGGGTTTCCTTTCCACCCTTCAAAACTACTGCTATGAATCTGGTTGGGCAGAGTCATTGCTACTGCAAGTGGGGACATAGTTGTTCTGTGTTCATTTTTTAAATATCCAGCTGGTATAAGTTATTATTTGGTTTTAAGTAGGGTTAAGGGGCAATGAATTCTGCCAGTCTGATTATGGGGGCAGGACAGCCCTTCTGTAGGATAAATTATTCATGCAGGCCCAACATCTCTATGCTAAAGTCCTCCAAAAGTCTCAGGGAAGAGAAATGTAAGAGAAAAGGGGACTAGTCAAAAACAATTCATTATTTTGGTACTCTTCCTCCTTTTATCATTCTTGATTTTCCCCCTTTGGACCACACGTGTTCCCCTCTCCCAAAAATCATTGAAAGATTACAGAAGAGTCTTGGGGAAAACATTGCTTAGCTGTGATTTCAATTGGCAAGTCTGTTAGGACTCTGCAGTGTGCAGAAATCCCTTGCCAGTCTTGACTGCATGTGGCAAATTAAAATTAATCTCACTGGAAAAGGGGACTAGCATCCTGGGAATCAGCTAATACAGAAAGAACAAAAGTTCAGACAGGTTGTTTTGGACACCAATTACATCAGGGAAGGAAAATAGGAAGAATGAACAATGGCCTACAGCAGGGCTTTCTAAAGTGCCGCCGCTGGCGACACACCAGTTTGCGGCGGTGGCAGCACGGCGGCGGTGCGCACGCGCACGGCGGCGGCATGGGGGGCGCACGTGCACAGCGGCGGCGCGGGGGGGGCGTGCGGCGGTGCATGCGTGCATGGTGGCGGCGGCGGCAGCCGCCGCTGCTGCCATACACGCACACACCGCTGCTTCCGGGTGGTGTGGCGACACACCACGCTGGGGTTTAAGGCAGAAGTGGGCAGTATATAGCTCCTAAAGTCTTTTTTGTAGCCCCACCCAGAAATTCACCACAGCAATTAACCGAGAATTGGAGGCACAAATTCTGGTCATTATTTAGCCGAAAATAACTTGGAAACCCATACAGAGATTCACAAAGGCTTATTGCTTCCTGAAATACAAATACAGAAATATCACACTCAGAAAACAACCACGCATATCTCTGAAATTTCAGCCCTGCCTACTTCAGTGATGTTTGGCGCAACCAATCACAGTATAGATTGGACTTAGGCCCGTGCTTTGATCTAGTTTCATTTTCAAGGACACTTGTCTCATTTTAACGTTATAAACTTTGTGAGGAAACATGAGGAAACTTTTTCTCAGATGACTTTAAGTCAAGCCTGAGTATGCTCAAGTCAGGCAAAACAAATATATCTGCACATACAGCCTATATTTATTAGAATAAGGCCTACCTGTAGCATGAGATGCAGTTGCGTAGATTATTCCTGAACATCTGAAAGCGATGAGGGGCAAATAACAGAGAAAACAACAAGTGAATATAGATTTTTGGGCACACATATTACATTAATCACTATAGTGATTGCAGAGTCATGCATAAATTACATGTTAATAATAGCAAACGACTTAATTCGATTATTCAGGTTTTGATTACCAAACAGCCCCTAAGTCATATACTTCTTTTAGAAGGAATCTGGTCGCCCTTTTTCCGACTAGCAAATTTTATTAAAAGGCAAATTTATTCAATTTGTTACTCAGAAAAGGGGCTTCCAGACTCCTCCTGACTAACACTCAGCTCTCCCTCTATAATGTCAGATACCTTTTTGCAACTCTTCTGAATCTTCCCAAGTAAAAGTCATATGCAGATTATTAACACGTAGCACTATTCTCTGAAATGCAAGACTTAAAAAAAGAAATCCTAGATTTCACATACTTGCAATAGGCCCTGTGACAATCTTAGGATCATTTTTTACTGGTCTTTTTGTTTCCTTCTCAGCTTTTTCTCTCCCCTTTTTCTCTCTAAATCAGCCTTTCTCAACCTTTTTACCTGGAAGAACCCTTGAAATAATTTTCAAATCTCAGGGGAGCCCTGCATAAAAATTATTATATCTACAGCTAGCATTGCAAGGAGCGCAAAGTTAAAAAATTATATATATCTTTATGATCTCTCATGAAACCCCTAGCGACGTCTTGTAGAACCCTGTTTGAGAAAGGCTGCCTTAAATTATCTGCTACGGGGCTACATCGGTGAATCCCCTGCACACAGAGAGGGGATTAACAGTGTCCTCCACAGGGTGTATTTACTGCAGGAAAGAGCTTCCTTTCATAGCCAAAGGCCATCTGAAGGTGGTATTTCCATCCATCCTCCAGCACAGAAAAAAGAGTAACCACTCTCCTTAGGTGCAGGGGCTCCAGTCCTGATTGGGCTCTTGAGTTTAGAGTTCAGAAGAGACAGATGCCACATTTATCCATGAGACCTCTGGTGAGGAAAACAGAAGGGAGCCTCTTGGTCATCATTTTGAGTATTCTCTGTGGAGTCCTTGGTGCTCTCTGAGCCTTGTTGTTTTCTTGCAGACGTTTCATTGCCAGGCTAGGCAACATCTTCAGTGCGAAAAGGGAGTGGGACTTGCTCTCTGTTTACATACCATGGCTTGTCCTGCCTGTGTTGGTGGAGGTGTTGTTCTCTCCTTGGGAGTTCCTTGATTGGGCTGTTGTTTGCTGCTTGGTTGATTGACTGAGTTAATAGTTCCTTGATTAGGGTCTGTTGTGCTGTTTGATTGTTCCTCTGGTGCTAATCCTGGTGTTAATCTTCGCCTATCTGGGTGTTGATTGCTGGCGAGGAGGTGTTCTGGTCTTAGGAACTCCTAAGGAGAGAACAACACCTCCACCAACACAAGCAGGACAAGCCATGGTAACCCTAACCCTAACCCTAACCCAAGGTGAAGGATGCGAGGACTGCCCTTCAAGAACCACTGAGGGGCCACCTGTTCCTAGCCTAGGCCAGCCTTGGGAATGGTTTTGCAAGGTTTCACAGAGGAATGTTTCCCAAGCGATGTGAGGGCTTGAACCACTTGCACTCAGAGTTGCTGCTGAGCTTTGGGTAAAAAATCAAGAGGCGTCTGGGAGCCCCTTTTGTGACTGACGTGTGTTGTTAGAGGGCCTTCAGGGGCCTTCATGAGCTGCAGCTCACTTCAGCAGGTGCCTTTTGTCCTCCTCATAATCGCCGTCTTTTCTCCTTCAAACTCTCCTTCCTTCATTTGTAATTTCTTGTTTTGGCCTATGTTTTTCATTGTTTTAGCTTAACCTAATTAAATTCTGGTTCTGGATTAAAGAGATTGTTTTTCTGAAGCTCTCCTCATGCACACGTTTGCTATTCATCCTCCTTTCCAAGTTCCCCCCTGAGGACCGCTTGCTACACAGAACTAGAAATAACCCTGTTTCCCTTTAGGCTCAGTGTGTAAGGAAAGAGGGAGAATAAGCATGAATAAGTAGCCCACCCTTCATATGCCCACTCCCTTTATTCATGCTGCTGCTGCCGCTTCATCTACCTGCATTCCTCGACGAAGCATTCCTGTGGGAACACGAGGCGTGCTTCTTTGTCCGACTCTCCGAGATCTTCCATGATCTTCCATTGGGAGGTCTTCCACAGAGGCTCCAGGCAATTCTTTGGCCGCCTCTTTCAGGGTTTCCTCCTGCAGAGCTCCCGAGGATGCTTCCAGCCGCACCTCCACATTGAGGTGGGCGGTCCTGGGCCCTTCCTCTTGGAGGTGATTGCTGGGTACGTCCAGCCACTCGTTCACATCCTGCCTGGATGCTCCAGGATGCTCCTTCTGAAGAATCTTTTTGGATTCTTTCAGCCACTCCTCCAGGTTCCTTCTGGGTTCTTCGGGGGATCCTTCCCGGAGTCTTTTCAGAGATCCTTGTACCCATGCTTGCACATTTATTGTGGATACTTCAGAACCGCTCTTTTTGAGGCCTGCCAGAGATGCACGAAGCCATCCATTCCCTAAGCAGCTTTCAGAGGGAGCAGGGTCTCCCTCCGTGCTGCTTCCCATGCTTGCTGCTGATGCCTTAGCAGGTTGGTCTCTGAAATCCCAGATGCCTCTAATGGATGCTCCCAGCTGCTCCCCCACAACCGCATCGGGATGGTTCAGCCACTCCTCCAGGTTCCTTCTGGGTTCTTTGGGGGATCCTTCCCGGAGTCTTTTCAGAGATCCTTGTACCCACGCTTGCACATTTATTGTGGATACTTCAGAACCGCTCTTTTTGAGGCCTGCCAGAGATGCACGAAGCCATCCATTCCCTAAGCAGCTTTCAGAGGGAGCAGGGTCTCCCTCCGTGCTGCTTCCCATGCTTGCTGCTGATGCCTTAGCAGGTTGGTCTCTGAAATCCCAGATGCTTGTAATGGATGCTCCCAGCTGCTCCCCCACAACCACATCGGGATGGTTCAGCCACTCCTCCAGGTTCCTTCTGGGTTCTTTGGGGGATCCTTCCTGGAGTCTTTGCAGAGATGCCTGTAGCCACGCTTGCAAATTCATTGTGGATGCTTTAGAACCACTCCTTTTGAGGCCTGCCAGAGATGCACGAAGCCATCCATTCCCTAAGCAGCTTTCAGAGGGATCAGGTTCTCCCTCCGTGCTCCTTCCCATGCTTGCTGCTGATGCCTTATCAGGTTGGTCTTTGAAGTACCGGATGGCTCTAAGGGATGCTCCCAGCCATTCCAGCACACCTAGGCGGCATGTTCCTGGCCCTTCTTCTTGGAGGTGATTGATGGATATCTGCAGCCACTCATACACCTCTTGCCTGGATGGCCCAGGTTGGTCCTTCTGAAGGATTTTCATGGATCCTTTCAGCCATTCCTCCAGGTTCCTTCTGGGTTCCTCGGGGGATCCTTCCCGGAACCTTTTCAGAGATCCTTGTACCCACGCATGCACATTCATTGTGGTCGCTTTATAACCACTCCTTTTGAGGCCTCCCAGAGATGCGCGAACCCATCCGTTCCCTAAGCAGCTTTCAGAGCGAGCAGGTTCTCCCTCCGTGCTCCTCCCCATGCTTGCTGCTGATGCCTTAGCAGGTTGGTTTTTGAAAACCCGGATGGCTCTAAGGGATGCTCCCAGCCATTCCAGCACACCTAGGCGGCATGTTCCTGGCCCTTCCTCTTGGAGGTGATTGATGGATATCTGCAGCCACTCATACACCTCTTGCCTGGATGGCCCAGGTTGGTCCTTCTGAAGGATCTTCATGGATCCTTTCAGCCACTCCTCCAGGTTTCTTCTGGGTTCTTTGGGGGATTCTTCGCAGAGTCTGTCCAGAGATCCTAGTAGCCACTCTTGCACATTCGTGACGGATGCTTTAGAACCACTCCTTTTGAGGCCTGCTACAGATGTGCAAAGCCATCCGTTCCCCAAGCAGCTTTCAGAGGGAGCACGTTGTCCCTCCCTGCTCCTCCCCATGCTGGCTGCTGATGCCTTAGAAGGTTGTTCTTTGAAATCCCAGATGCCTCTAATGGATGCTCCCAGCTGCTCTGCCGCAACCACAATGGGATGGGATGATCCAAGCCCTTCCTTCTGGAGGTGATTGATGGGTACATCCGTATAACTGTCCTTCCTCCACTCCTCTCTCTGCCTATAAAAATCAGAAGGTTAAATGTGATTCACGGACAATAACAAAATATTCTTCATTAATTATAATGAGGACTGCTTTGATGTCAGGAAACTCTCACCCTAAAAGCATATAAACGTTTGTTTCTTTGGCGGAGGGAGAGTGTTAGAGATATCGGGTTTCAACCAAGCACATCTCACACAAGTGCCATAGACAAGCTGTTGTATCTAGCCACCAACCCTAGGCCGGACATAGCTGCTGCAGTGGGCATTCTGTGTAGGAAAACCAGCACACCCACACAAAGAGACTGGACTGGTGTCACACAGGTGGGAAGGTACCTGAAAGGGACCATGCACCTAAAACTAAAACTGCCAGCCACTGAGAATCCTAGACTAGTGGGATTCACAGATGCGGACTGGGCAGAAGACATTGTTGATGGCAAGTCCGCCAGTGGATATGTGTTTTTCTATGAGGGTGGTGCAGTAAGCTGGACCACAAGCAAGGCACAATTGCTCAGTCATCCACTGAGGCAGAATACGTTGCAGCCACTGAAACATGCAACAAGGTAAAATGGCTCAAGCTACTGCTTGCAGACATGGGGATAGAGGAACCAGTCCCTGTCCAAATTCTTGAGGATAATCAGAGTTGCATAGACTCTCTCAATCAGAGAAGATTGCTGGGAGGACCAAGCACATTGATGTAAAGCATCATGTGGTGAGGGAGCTGCAACACCAAGGGTTAGTCAAACTAGACTACTGTCCCACAGGGAACATGACAGCGGACATCTTCACGAAGCCGTTATCTAGAATCAGTTACCAAGAACTGAGAGGGAAATTAAATCTTGTGGGACATTGAGACATGCATAGGTTGAAAAGAAGGGATGTTAGAGATATCGGGTTTCAACCAAGCATGTCTCACACACAGGCTTGAAGGAGGAGGCAGCCTCTGCTGTAACCTGATCTTACTTGCTTTGTGTGGGAGGGGCTGAATCCCGGTTTCCTGTTCCCTTCTCTTCCTCTTTCTGCTCGGATCTCCTACCAAGGAGCATGGGCCAGCTATGGCTCCCACGTTTCTCATACTTCCATGCAGCAAGGCCACATTAAGGAAGACTGTGGGTTTGGTCAGAACCAATTGCTCGCACACATGGACCGTTTCTACTAAGGAACTGTGAGTTACAATAAAATTGTAGACTCTCTTTTTTTATGTAACTTTACCTTAACGTGTGAAGTGTGTTTATTTTGTGTTTTGAACTGATTATGCCTTGTGCAAGTTTATGGGAATGCTTCTACTCTGCTACATACTAATAAGAAGCTGCGTGGAGCACTACCATCCCAGAATTCCTACAGCCCACACACACCCCTTCGCTCCTTCCCCTGCCTGGCAGCCTGGCAGCAGCCCCTTCGCCTGCTTTATGGCCGCCCTGCTGAGCAGCGGACATTCCAGTCCCAGTTGCCTTTGTAAGTCGAGGACTACCTGCCTGCTTGCCTGAACTGCGCTTTCCATTCTTCTGCCCATTCCTCTAGCCCGAACGATCCTTTAGGACAACTGTATGACTTACTTATTTGATGGATAGGCTGCTTTTCTGTTGAACAGCCAGGGCAATGTGAGTGTTCCTGCCCTAAAGGATTGTTCAAACTAGCGGAATAGCCAGAATAAGGAACATTAAAAAATAAAATGTTAATTACATTTAAAAAATGTAATTTCCCCCAACTTTTTTCTAGGCGATGTAATTAAAAAAATTCTCACCTCCTCAGGCTCTCTTTCCAAATTTGATTTTCCATGTGGAATCTCCAACTTAACTGATACGATTCTAAAAAGGGTATCACCTTTCTGTAAAATATCAAGAGCAGAGTGAAATTAGGCCCCTTAATTTTTTTACTTGAATCATCAAAACTTTTTTTAAATTAAAAAAAATTAAAAATATTTTGCATTTTGATTGTTATGCAAGGCAATCAAAATACAAAATGTATTAAACTCTATAATTAAACTCCCCATAGTAAGCTATGGCTGCAAGAGCTGAACCATAAGGAAGGCTGAGCGAAGGAAGATAGATGCTTTTGAACTGTGGTGTTGGAGGAAAATTCTGAGAGTGCCTTGGACTGCAAGAAGATCAAACCAGTCCATACTCCAGGAAATAAAGCCAGACTGCTCACTTGAGGGAATGATATTAAAGGCAAAACTGAAGTACTTTGGCCACATAATGAGAAGACAAGATACCCTGGAGAGGATGCTGATGCTGGGGAAAGTGGAAGGGAAAAGGAAGAGGGCAAGGGCAAGACCAAGGGCAAGATGGAGGGATGATATTCTGGAGGTGACGGACTCGACCGTGGGGGAGCTGTGGGTGACGACGGCCGACAGGAAGCTCTGGCGTGGGCTGGTCCATGAAGTCACGAAGAGTCGGAAGCAACTGAACAAATAAACAACAAATTAAACTCTATAATGTCTCTTAGACTATATCCGTTTTTTGTTGTTGTTCAGTCGTTTAGTCATGTCCGACTCTTCGTGACCTCATGGACCTTACGTATGGGTTCCTGTAATAGGAGGTTCTAGGTGTTGCAATAGAAATAGCAAAACTGAATTAATTAAAATGTACGGAGACTATATCTGTACATTTTAATTAATTCAGTTTTGCTATTTCTATTGCAACAGCTAGAATCTCCTATTACAGGAACCCATACGTTAATGATTTCATTGGGTACTTTAGAAATGCTCAGTAAAACTTATGAATCAGTCAATCTTCCCGGACTTGAGCTGTGGCTCCAGTATACTCTTCAGGGATTTGATTAGCTACTTCAGTACTAAGGTTAGCATCATTCTATTGATAAGAGTTTGATTATGTAAGTACAAGTTAATGACTTTTACTTCAGTATTTAGCATTGCATAATATATTAATGCTACCAAGGAATATTTAGATCTAAACACTTCTTTTCTCTGACATACCACAACAGGCACAACCAATTCAATACAATTTCCAGAAGCAAAGTAAAGTTTTGGATGCAGTGTATGGGAAAAGCTCTCACTTCATTCCCAAATGCCAAACTTCACTCCCTCCCTCCCTCCCTCCCTCTCCCTTCCTTCTACCCTCCCTGTCTCTCCCCTTCCCTTCCCTTCCCTTCCCTTCCCTTCCCTTCCCTTCCCTTCCCTTCCCTTCCCTTCCTTTCCCTTCTTTACCAGATTCCTGAATGCCTTCAACAATAGCAGAGCTTCTAATCTACTGCCTTCACTGGACAACTTCTGAAAATTTCAGGGCGATATTCACAGATATATCTGCCTCAAAAGTAGCCAATGTCGAACTGCATAGTGCAGTCAAAGATCAGGAGTTGACCACAGGAAATGTTTTATGACATTTTGTATTTTGTCATAAACTGTTTTATGATGATTTCATGTCACAAAACATTTTATAAAATTTGCCAAATTTCAATCCCACAGGAGTCGTGGGTCCTGGATTTTGGACACATTCTGTAAGTTAGCCCATTTGAGGTACCTTGGCTCAAAAATTCTTGCCCCATGATACACCATTTCACCCAGTTAAAGATTAATACAGTTAAGACAGAGAAACAGGCGAGTTTTAGTAGTTGTAATGAAATTATATATTGATTATAGTAATAAGTTCATATAATATATATATACAGTAAAATCATAGTTTTGATAGAACCAGGTAGTGAGCCATGCTTGTCCTGTTCATGAACCCCCTGGGGGGTTCACGTTGCTGGTATGCACGGAATGAGGAATGTATGGGAGTGTGTGTTATCAACAACAGATAACAGTTGGAAGAGATAGTGGGTGCAAGGAGGGTACGGAACAAGGGAGAACATACTGAACAAGGGATGCAAGGTCAGAACAAATGCTCAACTGGCTGTGACGTATACAGTTCTGACACTGACTGTGACGTGAATTTGGAGTTAACATATTCAGCTATAAAAGAAGGATGACCTGCAAATGAGACCCTTGAGGTGCGAGACTCTCCACAGGGAGCAGGGGACGCCCCGAATGTCTGACTCCCAGTCCACTCTAACACATCTGGCCAACTGTTAGGAGTGGATGTAAGAATCGATGAGATACTATTAAGGAAGCCTGGTGAGGCGAATCTTGAGAGCAACGTGGGTAGCCTAGTTGGGCACAGTGAACCTGGTTGTCTACTGATATTAAGTTGATGCCTTGTCTGGCAGTTGTGGGCAATTGAGATCAATTGTGGGCAATTGTGGACAGGAAAAGTTGATGGTTAACCTAATATATTATTTTAATAAGCTTTAGAAGATCTTGTAATTTTATCCATTCATTATTAACTAATTGTAATTAAATACTTGCTTTGCTTTCTGTCTGAATAACACAAGAATAAAAGAACTATTATTGGACTTTACATGGAGTAAGTTGTACTCATTAAGAAGTTTATGACATAATATACTAGACAACCCGTGACCCGTTGGGTCATCGTTTCAGAGATATTTCTTTACCTAAACAGAGAAACAGAATGACCAAGGGCAGTCGAGTTACGACTTCCTGCCAGCCTCCCCCTTGACTTTTCTTGTGGGAAGCTGGCAGGGAGAGTCAGAAATCTTCCTTCCTTCCTTCCTTCCTTCCTTCCTTCCTTCCTTCCTTCCTTCCTTCCTTCCTTCCTTCCTTCTTCTTTTTCCCTCCCTGTCTCTCCCCTTCCCTTCCCTTCCCTTCCCTTCCCTTCCCTTCCCTCCCCTCCCCTCCCCTCCCCTCCCCTCCCCTCCCCTCCCCTCCCCTCCCCTCCCCTCCCCTTCTTTACCAGATTCCTGAATGCCTTCAACAATAGCACAGCTTCTAATCTACTGCCTTCACTGGACAACTTCTGAAAAATTCAGGGAGATACTCACAGATATATCTGCCTCAAAGCAGCCAGTGTCAAACTGCATAGTGCAGTCAAAGATCAGGAGTTGACCACAGGAAATGTTTTATGACATTTTGTATTTTGTCATAAACTGTTTTATGATGATTTCATGTCACAAAACATTTTATAAAATTTGCCAAATTTCAATCCCACAGGAGTCGTGGGCCCCAGATTTTGGACACATTCTGTAGGTTAGCCCATTTGAGGTACCTTGGCTCAAAAATTCTTGCCCCATGATGCACCATTTCACCCAGTTAAAGATTAACACAGTCAAGACAGAGAAACAGGCGATTTTTAGTAGTATTCTAGACAACCCGTGACCCGTTGGGTCATCGTTTCAGAGATATTTCTTTACCTAAACAGAGAAACAGAATGACCAAGGGCAGTCGAGTTGTGATTTCCTGCCAGCCTCCCCCTTGACTTTCCTTGTGGGAAGCTGGCAGGGAGAGTCAGAAATCTTCCTTCCTTCCTTCCTTCCTTCCTTCCTTCCTTCCTTCCTTCCTTCCTTCCTTCCTTCCTTCCTTCCTTCCTTCCTTCCTTGAATATGGGACAAAACCAGGGTTTTGTTCAAGGAAAGGCTGACCCCTGTCTATACACAAGACACAGAAATGGCAGAGATGTGTACATTCTTTGTTATGTGAATGATTTAATGATGTGCCACAATAACAAAAGGGACTTTGATGAAATTGTTTCCCAACTAAATAGAGATTTAGAAGTCAAGCATCTGGGCAATGCCAGCTACTACTTAGGAATGCATATTGAGAGAGAAGAAGATGGGAGCTTTCTTCTAAGCCAGAAACAAAAGATATTAGAACTGTTGGAGAGCCTAGGAGTGCAAAATGCGAATCCTATGCCTACACCAATGGAAACAGGTTTCCACAAACAACAAGAACCCAGCCATCTCCTACCAGAGAACAATGACTATAGAAGTGCCATAGGCAAGCTGCTGTATCTAGCCACCACCACTAGGCCGGACATAGCTGCTGCTGTAGGCATTCTATGTAGAAAAAGCAGCGCACCCACACAGAGAGACTGGACTGGTGTCAAGCGGGTGGGAAGGTACCTGAAGGGGACCATGCACCTAAAGCAGGGGTGGGCAACGTGAGGCTCGCAGGCCGTATTAGGCCTGCGGGGCTCCTGCCTAAGGCCCGCGGGGTTCCTGCCCGCAAACCACGCCCCTTCCACACAATTGGCTCCTGCCCACAAACCCTGCCCCCCAGTGCTTGTGATTGGCTCCCGCCCGCAAACTCTGACCCCTGGTCCATGGAAATCCCAGAAACCCCGCCCCCCACCCCCACCCACCCCGGTCCCCGGTTATAAATATCCAAATGGCCCTTGGCAGAAAAAAGGTTCCCCACCCCTGACCTAAAGCTAAAACTGCCAGCCACCGAGAATCCTAGACTAGTGGGATTCACAGATGCAGACTGGGCAGAAGACATTGCTGATCGAAAATCCACCAGTGGATTTTCCACCAGAGATAGGTTTTCAGCAGAGCTGCCCATACCCTATGTTCGTGTGAGACAAGCTTGGTTGAAACCCCATATTCCAACACCTTCTTCCCTCCCTCCCTCCCTCCCTCCCTATTCCTTCCTTTCTTCCTCTCTTCCTTCCCCCCCTCCCCTCCCCCTCCCCCCTTTCCTTTCCTTTCCTTTCCTTCTTTCCTTTCCTTTCCTTTCCTTTCCTTTCCTTTCCTTTCCTTTCCTTACCAGATTCCTCAGTGCCTGGAAAACTTCTGAAAAATTCAGGGAGATACTCACAGATATATCTGCCTCAAAGCAGCCAGTGTCAAACTGCATAGTGCAGTCAAAGATCAGGAGTTGACCACAGGAAATGTTTTATGACATTTTGTATTTTGTCATAAACTGTTTTATGATGATTTCATGTCACAAAACATTTTATAAAATTTGCCAAATTTCAATCCCATGGGAGTTGTGGGCCCCGCATTTCGGACACATTCTGTAAGTTAGCCCATTTGAGGTACCTTGGCTCAAAAATTCTTGCCCCATGATGCACCATTTCACCCAGTTAAAGATTAACACAGTTAACACAGAGAAACAGGCGAGTTTTAGTAGTATACTAGACAACCCGTGACCCGTTGGGTCATCGTTTCAGAGATATTTCTTTACCTAAACCAGGGGTGGGCAACGTCAGGCCCGCGGGCCGTATAAGGAGACAAGCTTGGTTGAAACCCCATATTCCAGCACCTTCTTCCCTCCCCCTCACTCCCTCCCTCCCCCTCCCCCTCCTTCCCTTCCCTTCCCTTTCAGGCAGATAGATAGATACTTTATTGATTTAGTCTTTTGACCATATCAAGTAAAAAAAAAGAAGTTAAAGTAAAAAGCCATTATAAACATACAAGTAAATATGAGTAAATACAAATAAAACTATAATACAAATTCATATCAAACCATCACCCCTACAGTCAACTCCAATCTGGTCTATGTAATCTGTCCTCTTTAGGATTGCCTTTGATATGAAGAGTGCAGTCTTGCTAGTAAAGAGCTGGTTCTTACCCTGTAAAAAATAAGAAAGTTTCTGCTGGCTGCTCCAGTATTTTTTGTTTTTTAAATATAAATCTAAGTGGACAGTCCTTTCTACAGAATATAATTTGCAATCAAATAAGATATGTGCAATATCTTCAACAGCTGGGGCACCACAAATACATAATCTGTCTTCATAAGGAATTCCTTGGAACCTCCCATATCTTACCATGGAGTCTAATTGGTCGAAACGAGCTCTAGTAAAAGCTCTTCTGAGATGTTGGGGCAAGAAAGTTATTAAATACTTTTCTAGTTGAAAGACTGATTTGTGTTGGGCCAGCCACTTCAAGGACTTGACCTATTTAAGGGATGCTATATCCTCTTGTGCAGCCACATCCAAAACCCTTTGTTTGAAATTTTTCTTAGCCTTCAAATCTAATTGGGCTGGAAAATGAGCTGAAAATCCATATTGTGAGATGGTATTGGTAAGTCGGGCCGCCCAAGCACGAGGAGGCATATTCTGCATCTGCTCTTCAAGACAAAGCTTGGGTAATCTGTCTGAGTCCATGGATAGGATCTTCAGCCAGTAATTAAATACTTTAGTTACCGAGTGGCTTTGTATGGGGGGTACACCTAACTCTGCTCTTACTGCTCGAGTTGGAGTTGACTTGTCCACCCCCAAGATGCATTTCAAAAAAGAGGACTGTATCTGTTCAAACAAAGGGACATTTAGGTGACCCCACAATTCTGCACCATATGTGATCATTGGGACTATTTTACAGTTATATACCTTTATTATTGGGGTTAACGATCCTGGGTAGCTATGGTTGATAAGCTGCTTTATGGCATTGGCACAGGCTGTAGCCTTTAGGGAACTCCTCTTGAAATGAGGGAGCCATGATCCTGTTTCGGTAAAAACAATCCCTAGATATAAAAAGGACTTAACCTGGTCTATACGTTCCCTGTCCAGGGTCCAGTTATACCTGATCCTTCTCTTCCCAAAAACAACTACCTTAGTCTTGGATTTGTTGATGGACAGGTAGTTACATGTACAATACATACTAATCCTGCGTAGCAGTCTTCTCATTCCTACTTGGGTATGTGACATCAATACCATGTCATCAGCGTAAAGCAGTATGTTTACGTGTTTGTTTTTAATTTTAGGCATGTGTGTGTCAACTGAATATAAAAACTTTGGGAAGTCTCTTATATATAAATTAAACAAAATAGGGGCCAGTATGCATCCTTGTCTGACCCCTTTGTGGGTATTAATAGTCCCTGTTAAGGAACTATTTGCTCCAGTACGTACCCTTAAGCAGGAATTTGAATACAATGCCTTAATTAAAGAGAGGAGTCTGGGTTCCATATTCATATCTGTTAGTTTCTTCCAAAGGAGTTCCCTATTTATTGAGTCAAATGCTGCACTAAGGTCAATGAAAGTTGTATACAGTTGGTTCCCATTGGCTGTGTATTTGTCTATTAAGTGGCATAAGATAAAACAATTATCAATGGTAGAGCGTCCAGGTCTGAAACCAGATTGCTCTTCAGGTAGCAGGTCCTTTTCGTACACCCAATCCTCAATCTTATATAAAAGATATTTAGCATACAGTTTAGCTACAATATCAATTAGACTGATTGGTCGATAATTAGAGGGGTCGCCCTTATCCCCCTTTTTATAAATGGGAATCACAATCGAGAGCTCCCAACCAGCTGGAATTTGGCACGAGTTATTTATGTGGGTAAATAAGCCTGCAAGTAGGGGAGCCCACCAGTTAATGTGTCCTTTAAATAATTCAGGGGGAAGAAGATCTTCGCCGGGAGCCTTGTTAGGCTTCAGAGTCTGTATGAGACCTCTAATCTCCCGTTCGGTCACTGGGGGCCAGAATGGAAAAGGGCAGCAAGCCTTCTCTGACACATTTTGTAGATCCGCCATTCCGTTACCACTTGGGGCTGTGAAAAGTTGGCTATAATAATCCTCCCAGGTGGAGGCGGGTATTGGAATATCCAAGCAATACCTATGTTCCTTCAGTATTCCTGCGACCGAATGCCAGAAAAAGACTGGATTTGTATTTTTGGCAGCTAACTCTAGGTTTAGCTACAGTGAGGATAAATAAAGAGATTTCTTGCTCTTAATGGGTTTCTTGTACTTTTGTCTGAGTGCTAGCATGGCAGTATGATTATTATTTGAAGGCTGAGTCCGTGCTACCCGCATAGCTAGCCTTAATCTTTTTCTCTGTACGTAACACTCAGAGTCAAACCAACGAGGGCCTTTTCTCGGGGGCCTTTCGGGGTGGGCCTTATCAGTCAAGAATGTTCTTAGACCTTCACTTAGATTTTGGTAGGCTGTAAAAATGGAGACTGCCTCAGAATCAGATGCAACAACTGTCTACTAAAGACTGAGCTTGGGTAGAATTCATATAGTCAGTCAGGGCCTTTGCATCCACTCGGGCCCATTTTATTCTTCTGCCCTGATGAACCTCTAGATGGTGTAAAACCCAACTGTCTTTTGCAGTGTCGGGTCTAAGGTCTGAATGCCCATAGAATTTTACGGCAACCGGCTGGTGATCACTATCCTCTCTTTCCTATACCTGGATTTCTGAGAAAAGGGGCACTTTACTATTTGAGACACATATATAGTCTAATGTGCTGCTTGATTTCACTCGATGGTAAGTATAGGGGTAAACAAAGCTTTGCTCCTTACCCCCTAAAACTTGCAAGTTGCCTTTAAACAGCAGGTTTAACAACTGTATGCCCACAGCATTGCTTTTCTGGTCCCTAAAGGACCATGAAGGAAATAACGGGAGTAATTCTTTGGGAATATTCATATTGCTAATATGCTCTTGTATTTTGGGCCCAAGCCTTGCATTAAAATCACCCAAGACAATTATAACTGGTTTGGGAGATTTTGAGGTTAACTCTGTCAGGGATTGCTCAAGGTTCACCCATATATCTGAGGGGTGATATACAGATGATTGTGAGGGTACATAAATATTTAACATCATGATCACAAGGGCATTGTATTGAAATTTAACGGCTAGGCAATAAGGAGAAGAGGCATCCAAGAGAGTTTCTGTGCCCTTCCAACCCAGATCTTCCTTAATCAAAATGGCCAATCCCCCTATCGCCCGGCCTTTCTCTTTTAATTTCCGTGCCGGGGTGGACCAGGATTTGAAGCCAGGAATCGAAATCTGCTCATCACCAGCAGTTAGCTAGGTCTCTTGAACTGCAATCAAATCATAGTTGGACAGAAATTCAGAACAATCTTGTAGTTTGTTTTTCCATCCAGCAAGATTCCAGGATAGTATGCGAATGGCTGGATCCATAACAGCACCTGTAAGGGGTGGGATGGAAAAACTGGGTGGGGGAGGGTTATGGTGCGTCATGTTCAGTCATTCATCAGCAGATGAAAGATCAGGGGAGCCAGATGTGATCAGGTCAAATTTTTGAGGAATGTGGTTAGAGGAATCCACGGAGTGTAGGGACAAGCCATCATGTGGCGAAGATTTAATATCCACAAGGCGTTGGTCAGTATCTGTCTGTGGTATAGGAAATACTGCCTCCTCAGTAGATTGCATGGACTGGTGCTCTCCAGGGAAGACCCCATTTGTCTCATAAAGGCTGGAGCAGTTGTTGTTTGGGTGTTGATTTTCCTCCATGTCTTTGTCCTCCAGATGGAAGTTAGTGTCAGTAGTTGGGGACACAAGATCAATAAGAGGTTCTGCGATTGTAATAGTGTCCAGTAAGGTTTTCTTGATGTTTTCTAGCTTGAATATAATGTTGTCTTGTTCCTTCCTGGGCAGGGAGCCAAAGGCACTGATGAGACCTGCTTCAGCTGGGTCAGTCTCGGTGTCTATTTGAGGAGAAGGTTGACTCCCTCTGCCTTGATTTTTCAAGGTCTTATGAAGGGGGGAAAGCTTACTAGCTTCTGTTGCTGTTTTAGTGTAGGAATGACATCTAGGTACAGCAAAACCAAGTAAGGGATTAACTATTACCTCCCGGAACACTCTGGTGGGAGAAATTTGAAAAGTTGCTAAGTATGGTTTCATCTTTAGTATCATAGAAGGAACAGTAGGCTGTTTGAAAGAAAGCAAAATCCGTTTTTGATTTTGTACTGTAGGAAGCCATTCGGTAGCTTCTAAATCTATCAATCTGTGATGACAATGCAAGAGTTGCCCTAATGAGATTTTAATTGCTCTCCTAGAGACCCAACGTCCCGTATTAATCTTATTCAGGGAGATACAGAGAGCAACCTGTTGTGTTTGAAGTATGCGTTTTTGCTTGCAGGGATGTTCCTCAATTAAACCCAAGGAGGAGTTAGTTTGTATATTGCCTCCTTTTGCCTTGTCAGAGAGTTGGGGTTTATTAGTTCTGTTGTTAGGAGGTTGCTTGCTTTTATCAGTTTGTTTTCCTTTAACGACTTGTCCTTTAGCTGGGCACATATCAGGAAAGTCTTGCTTTGTCATAGCTTCTGCCTTTGATTTGGTAAAGGCAGTAAGTCCGGCATCGTGTTTAGAAACGAAAGCCTCAAAGTCTTTTTTCAACAAGTCTAGGTTGTATTTTATATCAGACAACTGCTCAAACAATGAGATAACGGTTTGAGCTGTAAGAAGGTATTGCTTTGCCATGAATTCTGTTGTATTTTCCCAAGGGAGTCTCTCCAAATTCTGATTTTGTATCCTGTTTTTAAACTTATTTTTATTTCCCTTGAAATTATTAGGTGAGCTTGCTAATTGTGCTGGAGACCCATAATGAGAGTCCGGGATAGAGACCAAATTTCCATTTAGCTCTTCCCTAATAGATAGTGAAAGGTCTAGCAACTGTTGCTTTTCAAGCTCAGTTTGAAAATCCCATTCGAATGATTCAAGGGCTGCTGTGGGAGGACTGGGAGATGGGTTTGTTTTACTTACAGTTTCCTTTCGTTTTAGCAGATCTTCTATTTTTGGTTGTTTGGCAGACTTTGAAGAAGAAAGAGAGTTCAGACTATTTCTATGTCGATTCTTCCGTTTTCCCATGATGTTAAATCCACTCTGCAAACTTTTTCAAATCCACTCTCCAGACTTTTATAAGCACCTTTTACTCCACGCTCATCTCACCGTGGAAAAATGTGAATGTATTTAAAATGGTGCAATATAAAAATCAGATTTAAAAACTACAATATCCCAAAAGGCTTGTTAAAACTAAAACTATAATAAAAGAAACAAAGATAGCTAAAATAAACTATTTAAAAATAATAAAAACTTTAAAAGGGCAGGAGCTTAAAAAGACGTGTGTTGCTGGGCTGCTGGGTTGGCTCCACCTCCCTTTCCGGCAGATGGGTGGGGCTTTCTGAGCGCCCAGCCACCTTAGCTGGGGAAGCCCCGAAGGGCTCATAGCTGAGATTTGAAAGGGGGACACCAGGGAGCCTGACGAATCGCCTTCCGTAGATTGGGATTTTGTATTAGGTCCCTATTTCTCAATAAATAAACAAATACATTTTAATTAGTGAAGCATAACACGCCAAGCAAAATTAATATATCAGCGATGGTACAGTTTAAAAAAAACCGACATTCATTACGGTGATTAATACAAAGAGAACATAAAGGAGAAAAACAAGTCTAGGGAAAAAAGAAAAAACAAGATTTAACTCAATCCTTCACTTGATCCTTGAATCTAGACCCTATTGCTCCATCTTCTCGTTTTTAGGAGACCAAGACCTAAACATTGATGAAAAACACATGATCTTGACTCCATTCCTTAACAGCAGAATAATTTTCTTTCCCTCTCGGTTCCCTTTGCTGAGCCTAGGCTCCTAATGTGAATAACTGAGTGTCTCGGAGGCTGCGATTGTGTAACCCTTTGAGTCACAAACAAGCCAACGTCATTTTGGTGTAGCCCAGTTTGGAACCCAGCTCGTGTGGTTAGCTGATAATTCAGTGTGTTGCGTGAAGCCAGAAAATTGAGCAAACCAGAGGTAAGTGCACCATGAGATTAAAACTGAGAGATACAAAGGGGAGACTGGAGTCACTGCCAAGCTCAGGCCTTCCTCCAGGACCCAACGCAAAGGCGATAGTGATCTAGCAGGGTTTAATTCATTGTTAATAGGTGATGACTTGATAATTGACTTTCTGAAATTAGAAATTGCCTTCAAATGGATAGACCAGTGTTTCTCAACCTCGGCAACTTTAAGATTTGTGGACATCAACTCCCAGAATTCTGAGAGTTGAAGTCCACACAACTTAAACTTGCTGAGGTTGAGAAACACTGCTCTAGTGGACAGCCAAAAGCTTGAGTGGGTGATAAAGAATTATTGTACCATCATCATCATCATTATTAAGATGTGAGACTCATTTGTTCTCCATTTAGTTTCCATTGCTGGCTGTTGGGGAAATGTCTTACGTGAGACAAGAACATATATCAATCGAAGAGAATATTTGTAGCTCAGGGTTGAACTGTGGAGCCTTGCCTCGCTGCCACACCAACTCTTGCCTCAGAGCCTTGCCTTGCTGACAGTTGAAGAAACAACAAGTGAGGGAAAAGGCGGGAAAATCAATCAGGAGCCAGCGCCAACTTAAGAACCTCTGATTGGAGGAAATCCGGAAGAAGACTTGTTGCCGCCTAGCAACCCACGAGCCAGGATAGCGGCAAAAAGAGCCGGATGGGGGGAGAAACGACTGGCTCCCGTTCAAAATAGGCGGGAATTCGAGAGGATAAAAAGGCAGCAGAGACCAGAGAGGATGGCCAGTGACAGCCATTCTCCTCAGCTGCCAATAGTTCCAAAGGTCAACGAGATCAACTCCACAACGGAAGATCCAGCTCCACCCTGGTCTGTTTCAGAACCCCACCCAGAAGCTTCGGCTGGTCCAGAATGGAGCAGGGGAGGCAGTTATGGGCCTTCCTCATTACTCCATGTGACACCTCCACTCCGCAAGCTGCGCTGGCTCCCAATAGCTTCTGGCAGCAATTCAAGGCTAGTTATTTATTTATTATTTATTTATTATTTCTAACTTATATCACCGCCCATCTCCCCCCACAAGGGGACTCTGGGCGGTTATCACCTATGAGGCCCAACGTGGCATAGGAGTGGGCGATTTGCAGGACTGCCACATGTCTAACAGGGAGGGCACACGCCAGGTCCCCTCACTGTCACCTTATGGGACCTTGGAGGCATGCTTTCTTGGTGGCGGTTCCTGTTTTTTTGGAACAATTTCCCCACAATATACAGTTGGCCCCACCCTGTAGGCCTTTAGGAATGTAGTTAAGAAATGTGGTTTCCCCAGGCCTTTGGGTTAGGATGAGCAGAGTCCCAATTGGATTAGCTGCAGTATATTTTAGCCTGGTTGCCATTTTACCATTTTAGTTGGTTTTAATAGGTTGTATTGTTTTCCTTACTTTGTATTTGTTGTGGATGTTTTTTTTTGTATGCTGCCCAAAGTCACTTTCTTTGAGTTGTGCAGCCATATAGATGTTGTTAACTGTTAGCTATTTATTAATAACTATGGATTCTATCATGAAATATAAACCACAACTATTGTAATGTCCTTTAATTGATATGGTTTGTCAGAAAATTTATGAACTTGATTTATTATGTACCAATAAAATAATTGTTATTTTTTGCAGGTTTTACAAAAATGAGTGAAAATAGTGAAGAGCTAAGGTAGTACCTGCTTTTATGCTATTATAGACATTTCAATAATAATCTGCAGTTAATATTTTGCTCAACATTTTTACCGTGATAAGTGGTATATTTATTGTGCAATATAATAATAAAATACTTTCTCAGAATAAGAGTTAGCATTTCTCTTAACAATAAGAAATCTCTGGATGTCTTTTACGTCAGAGTATGTAAAAAGAAATATATTTTATTCTTTAGATTTTACTGGTCTGGAATGTGCAAAGTAGATAGCAGCGAGCGCTGGGTGAGATCATCGTCCTTGAGGACAGGATGATGCAATGCTAACGAGCTACACCTGTGTATAGGAATGACTCTGCAATATTAAGTGTATATATATCGTGTCTGAGAGATATTAAGTGTGGGGTAGTTTGTATGGAGTTGGTTAAGGATCATGTCTGTATCTATTTCTGTGCTGTGCATAGTAAAGTCTGTATATACTCAAAGCAACAGACTCTGTAATCTATTACAGCAGCATAGAAGCAGTTTTTCTTCCACAGCAGCAGTGGACGGTGCCAATCTGCTGAAACGCACTCTGACAGGTTATGGGCCCAGGGCGTTGGTGTTGAACCCTGACTTCCTATTGGAAGAACCGCTGTTGCACGTGAAGGCATACGCAGGTGCTGTCGTCAGAAGCCATGGAGGCAGCGTTTGCTGTGAGTGGTGCCTTGCCTTTGAATCGACTTGATGAACACAACTACCTGCCATGGAGCATGAAGATGGAGATGTTCCTCCGGAGAGATGGGCTCTGGGATGCTGTGAGTAATCCCCCTGCACAGCCTGACAACAGGCAGCTTAGAACAGAGGAAAAGGCCAGGAAAAGTATTATTTTGGGACTTGAGGACAGCCAGTTAGTACATGTATGTGGACTGGCAACCGCTAATGAATGCTGGAATGTGCTAAGGCAAATATATGTGTGTGATACCCAGAGCAGCAAGATAGCTCTAACACGTAAACTTTACTGAGCACATTTTATTTATTTATTTATTTATGTTTCGATTTCTATCACCGCGCCATCTCCCACGAGGGGACTCTGGGCGGTTTGCTGGCAGGAGGGAGTGTATCAGAACATTTGCAGTACATGAGACTTTTGTTTGCGGAACTGCAAGAGAGAGGGGTGGACTTTGATGAGGCAAACAAAGTCTACATTATTTTGAGCTCTCTAAATGATTCCTGGGACATGATAGTAGCCAGTTTAGTCATGAAATGATGCATTTCTAAAAAGTGTGTCACCAACATGAAAAGTTTGGAAAGCTCTGGGTTAAGGCATCAGGCTCCAAACCAGGAGATTGTGAGTTCTAGTCCTGCCTTAGGCACAAAGTCAGCTGGGTGACTTTGGCCCAGTCACTTTCTCTCAGCCCTAGGAAGGAGGCAATGACAAACCACTTCTGAAAAAACTTCCCAAAAAAACTGCAGGGACTGTCCAGGCAGTCTCTGAGAATCAGACACAATAAAAAAAACCCTTGTATTTAAAACTTCTTTCACTAAGGATTGAAGGAAACTCACCCAGTGCTGTAAAACTTGTCAATCCAAAGGTTCCTAATAGCTGAAAAGCAGTTAGCGAGCAATTTCCGAAAGTGATTAGAAAAGGAAGTATGTGAACCCAGTGTCCTTTTGAAGATGCTGAACATGGTTTGAGCAAGATGGTTATTCCCTCGTCTCCCAGAACTCTAAACCTGCCAGAGACCGCTGCACTTGTGGGCGATCTCAAGTCCTCTCCTTATCCGCAGAGGAATTACAAAGAGCCGGACTACTTGCCAGCTCTTCATTCCACCGTGGTCGTTGGCTCTGCTTTTAGTGGAGCCGTCTTCAGTTCACCATTCTTCCCCAGAAGCAAATTTCTTGAATTTCTAATGATTTATCCACATGGAGGTCAAGATATTGAGTATATTTTCCATTTCTCCTTCTAAGACTTCTTTTCCAAAATCTTCAGGAATTCCTCTAAACTTTAGGTTATTTTCATGCAAATCTGTTTCTGCTATTTGTAATCTGGCCTCCATGTTGTTTCTCTCTTTATCTCTAACCTTTGGATTTTCTGGTCTGATGATAACTCTTTTTTTATTATTATTCAAGTTTTATTAAAGTTTTAAATATACAAAGTTAAAAGTTGAAAATGAAACAGAAATAGAAATACAAATTAAAAAGAAAAGAAAAGAAAAGTGTAGTAAAGTGAAAGAAAAAAGAAAGAAAGAAAGAAAGAAAGAAAGAAGAAAGAAAGAAAGAAAGAAAGAAAGAAGAAAAAAGAAAGAAAAAAAGAAAGAAGAAAGAAAGAAAGAAAGAAAGAAAAGAAAGAAGAAAAGAAAGAAAGAAGAAAGAAAGAAAGAAAGAAAGAGAAAGAAAGAAAGAAAGAAAGAGAGAAAAAGAAAGAAAGAAAGAAAGAAAGAAAGAAAGAAAGAAAGAAAAAAGAAAGAAAGAAGAAAGAAAGAAGAAAGAAAGAAAGAAGAAAGAAAGAAAGAAAGAGAAAGAAAGAAAGAAAGAAAGAAAGAAAGAAGAAAGAAAGAAAGAAAGAAAGAAAGAAAGAAAGAAAGAAAGAAAGAAGAAAGAAATTAGATAACTTCCGATCTATCTATGGTCATAAAAGTAAAATAGATAGTTTGTTCTTACATGCTGGCTATTCATATAACATTCATATATATTTCTTGTCTAATATATACTATTTATATATATTCTAATCATCAAAACCCCATGCAAGCTTTACTCCTCCTGCTTTTTGCAAATAGTCCATCAAAGGCTTCCACTCTTTAAGAAAGTAATGGTTTGAGTTTTCTTTTAATAAGCAAGTCAGTTTGTCATTTTCTGCCATCTCTAATAATTTCAACATCCATTCCTGTATTGTTGGTACACTTTGATTTTTCCAATTTTGTGCATATAAAAGTCTTGCTGTCATGTATTGTATTATTCTAAAGAAATGTTTTTCTGTGGCTGTTGTGGGTCTTCCGGGCTGTGTGGCCGTGTTCTGGAAGTTGTGGTTCCTAACGTTTCGCCAGCATCTGTGGCCAGCATCTTCAGAGGGCAGGAGCACAGATAGAAGCAAAATCTCTGTGCCCAGGTAGAGTGGCAATGTTCTATTTATAGAGCTAAATTATAGGAGATTAGGTGGGGTTTTTTGTTGTGTTGAAATGTTAACGAGTGGCTGATGAGCGTGATTAGCATGTTCATTGTGAGAAGTATTCCCATGTCCTGGTGGTTGGACTGAGTTCGTTGACCTTTTGCAGGCTGTGTTTTTCAGGACTGGTAGCCAGGTTTTGCTAATTTTTAAACTTTCTTCTTTTTTATTGTAACTGTACTGGTGTTTGTGAATTTCAATGGCTTCTCTGTATAATCTGGTGTAGTGGCTTTTGGTGTTGTCCAGTATTTCTGTGTTTTCAAATAGGATTTTGTGTCCCGCTTGCTTGAGAGCATGTTCAGCTACTGAAGATTTTTCTGGTTGCTGTAGTCTGCAGTGTCTTTCATGTTCTTTTATCCTGGTGTGAATGCTTCGTTTTGTGGTTCCGATGTATACTTGTCCACAGCTGCATGGTATGCGGTATACTCCTGCAGCGGTGCGGGGGTCCCTTTTGTCTTTTGCTGATTTTAGCATTTGTTGTATTTTTCTGGTGGGTCTGAAGACTGTTTGAAAGTTGTGTTTTTCCATCAGTTTTCCCATGCGGTCAGTGACTCCTTTGATGTAGGGCAGGAATACTTTGTTTGTGGGGGGCTGTTTTTCTTCAGTTGGATGTTGTTTTCTTGGTTTGATGGCTCTTTTTATTTCATTCTTGGAATAGCCATTTGCCTGTAGGACCCAATTCAGATGGTTAAGTTCATTGTTGAGAAATTGGGTTTCACAGTTTCGATTAGCACGATCCACCAAGGTTTTGATCATGCCTCTCTTTTGTCGTGGGTGGTGATTGGAATTTTTGTGTAGATATCGGTCCGTATGGGTGGGTTTTCTGTATACTTTGTGTCCTAGTTTGAGGTCCGGGTTGCGTATGACCAGCGTATCTAAAAATGGAAGTTTGCCATCAGTTTCTTTTTCCATGGTGAATTGTATATTGGGGTGGATGCCTTTCCTTAGGATTCTTGCCACTTCACCCCTTATTTCTTCTGCTTCTTCCTCTGGACGTTGGTGAATGGCTGATTCCACATTGGCAATGATATCTTCCACTGGAATTCTGGTGGGTGTAATTGCAAAGTTTCCTCCTTTGCTTAGGATGGAGGTTTCTTCAGGAGAGAGCAGGCGTTCTGTCAAATTGATGACAATGCGTGAAGTATCCAGTGCCGGTTTTGGTTGACTGTGTTGGCATTTGTTGAATTTTTGCTTTTGTCTGTTTGTGTAGTCAAAGATGTCCTTTTCCATTTTTCTGAGCCCAGTCATAGCAAACTTTTACATGGAACACTTTGAAAAACAGGCTTTGGAATCGGCACCCATTACACCAACAGTCTGGTTCCGGTTCGTGGATGACACCTTCGCAATTTGGAGTCATACTGAAGAAGAACTGGAGAAATTTCTGGACCACCTAAACGGCATCCACCCCAATATACAATTCACCATGGAAAAAGAAACTGATGGCAAACTTCCATTTTTAGATATGCTGGTCATACGCAAAAACCCTAACTCAAAACAAAGAAAACAGGAACTAAGCTTGCTTTCTTCAGCCGAAGAGAAGCACATGGCTTAATTAACATAGCTAGAGGCAATTGCCTCTCCGCACTCACCAACAACAAACTCTCAACACAAAAGGAAGATTTACATTTTAAAGCTTTTACAATTACAATTTGGCAGTACCTGAGTGGACAATGTGTGACATGTGACCACTCACCCATTACTTATTTGGAATAGGACCAACAGGTAACTTTCTGATTGGCTAAACCAGGGGTCGGCAAACTTTTTTATGCCAGGAGCCATTTTGACATTTATAACATTTATAACATCACTCGAGGGCCAGGGGGCGGGGTCTGCGGGCGGGAGCCAATCGCATGGAAGGGGGCGGGGTTTGCAGGCGGGATCCAAACCAACCCACATTTGGCCTGTGTGCACGGTGCAAACGCAGCCCTTGCAGGCAGGGAGGGGTTAAAGGGACAGGAGATTTTAAAAAGAAGAAGAAGAAGAAAAGCAGGGCTTAAATATCCCACCCATCACTTGACAGACAGGCAAGGCGGCCAATACCTGCAGGATAAAGCAGCAGCGGCTGGTAAAAACATCCAGGTGATTGTTCCCTCCCCGACCATCCTTGGCCTCTGCAGCAAACAGAAGTGGGAAACCCATTCCAGAAACACCGTTAAATACCCCAAAAGCAGTCCTTTTGGAGCCCAGCGCACTCCCAGAATTGGAGACAAATGCAACTGGAGAGCAGAAATCCCTGGATCAGATCTCAGGCTCGCAGCGAGGCTGGATGGCCTGCAAAGTGTCTGGATGGCCCAAACATTCCCCACATTACAGCAAACCTAGTTCCTTCTCTCTCTTTCCTGACTAAGTGCAGACCTCTGGATTTTCCACATTATCTGTACTAGCTTGGGGAGGGAAATGGAGAAAACAGCCGGCCCTCTCTTGGCGAGGGTTTGATTCCATCAGACACCCTCCTGAATTTTATCTCGCCCCGGCACCCAAAGCAGCCACCATTGGAGATCAAATGACCAGCAGTGGATTGCTGAGGTTTAATTCTGACCATTGCCAGCAACTGGCACAAGAGAGATGTAAGCATGCCTAACTGACGTGAAGCCTCCCCTTAAGTCCTGACGCATGCAGCGCTCTTCAAACACACAAATCAGAGGGCTCGCTTCCTTCTGCAAATATACTGCACGACAGCTTGGAACAGCCTTGCCCAGGTCCCTGCCCAGAATCGCGACTTTGAGAACAGACTTTCGACCCAGCCAAAGCGCGAGATCTTCGGCCCAAGGTGGCGCATATTCTTTCTCTCTCTCTCTCACACACACTCCCCCAAATACACATGTCCGCAAGAGGACAGTGGGCGCCATTCTTAACGCCCGTTGAATTAAAAGGAATTCATTGGATTTACGTCCTGGGAAACCAGCGATTGTGATTCCGGGTTTAGGTAGTATTGCTTTCTGCCCTATAACACTTGGAGAGCCACCGGATTGAAAGGCAAAGCGCAGCTTGTCAAAATCAGGAAAAAATGACCCGTTCCCATCCTGTGGAAACGAAAGTTTAACTGGGCGGGACAAGGGGGAGGGGCCGCCTGGGCTGGGTCAGGGCCAAAGGGACGCCGCGCAAGCCTTCAGCTCAGGGGCAGGAAGGTTGGCGCTCTCCAAACCCCTGGCCTCCTTCCTCTCCAGTCCCCGCCAGGATGGTGAGAGCTGCAGCCCAGCCTCTTTGAAGGCACCCGGTTGCCCGGCCCTGCCACCCTTAGCGGAGACCTCAGATCGTCGAGCCGCCTTTACTGGGAATTCCATCCGGCTGAAAAACTGCGGCAATTTCCTCCGGTGGGAGAAGAGGGCTTGGAAAAGCGGCCGCGACTGGTTTTCTTGGGGGAAAAGGCAACCGAGAGAGCCGGAGCTGCTGCCGGAGCTCCGATTCTTGGAGCTCCGTGGGTCATCTCCCTGTGGAACTGTATGCCCCCCCGACACAGACACACCCGGCGCCGAAAGATGGGGGCCTGGTGCCGGAATGCCCCCTCCAAGAGGCGGGTGGGACTCCCTTTTTCTAGGGCAGCTGCTCCCGAGACTTGCGACCAGAAGGCGGTCGGCGGAAACCATTTGGGGAAGAGGGAGCAGCAATTCTTTCTCCCTGTGTGGGATCCGGTGCCTGACCCCCACGGGTACCACCTTCCTTCCACAACCCTGGTGGGCTCCCGATGCCGCATGGGATGATGCCCATTCACTCCGCTATTTCTCCCAGCCATGTGGGGAGGGTAGAATCAGCCGGCCAGCGTGTGGGGGGAGGAATGGAAGAGCCAGACTCAAGGGGCCAAAGAGCCGCATGTGGCTCGCGAGCCGCGGTTTGCCGACCCCTGCCCTAGCCAGCCAGACTGGCTGGGGAATTGGGGGAAAGCATCCCCAGTATCTGGAGGGTGCCAGCCTGTAGGGGAGGCTGCATTCAGGGCATAGTTCGGTCATTCTGAACAAGAGGTTGAATTGTATTTGCAAGGAGCTCCGTAACCACAATTCGTAGCCACGAGGTCAGCCTCACCAGGTAGAACAGGCCAGGAAAAACTCTACAGGAAGGCTAAAACCACCTTTATTGAGATGGGCTATAAGGACAGAATCTTGCAAGTTTGATTCTGCTGTCCCTCCTCCTCCATATACTCATGTGAATTAGGAGGGTGTCTGCCTGATCCGCTTCCAAATGTTACCTGGATGTTGTGGACTTAAAAATGGCTTTAGCCCCTTTGCCTAGACAACGGCTCCTGCCTGTCTCCATCAAGGTCATCTTCCTTCCTTACGATTTAATACAGATTTTCTGACTTCAGCCATGGTTCTGTGTTCTCTGAACCCAGATCAGAAGGGGGGCTCTGTCTGGAGGAAAGGTAGAAGCGTGGGACTCCCTGTCGGCAGCAGCATTTCCCCCTCCCCTCCCAGGCATGTACAGGTGATGAGAGAAGGACGCCAAGGTTTGGGTGAGGAGACGCTCAATCTTCTCCCAGAGAGAGAGGGAGAGACTGACTGACTGATTGATTGAAGGAGCTGCCAGACAAAGCCAGGTGGTGCCAGCCAGTTGGCCATGGCAAAGGTGGCAGGGAGGCCAACCCGCCTGCCGGGAGGGATGGCAGACCAAGGCCTGGGTGTACCTCACTCCATCCTGCAGGACAGCCACTCTGGGAAGGCTCTTCTGAATGGTTGGGATTAGTAAGCCAAGTTCTGCATGTTGTGTGAATACACCTTCAGCGTGCCTTGACCAGCTCTTCAATCCTCCTGGACAAATAAACCTCTCTGCAGATTCTTTTCGGCACCTTTTGCAGAAGTCCCATTCTTGGGCCTCATTCAGGGAGGGAGAAGCTTCCTGCAGTGGGGGCCATAGAAACGGTATGTATCTGCAAGCTTCAAAGCAACAGTTCCGAGAACAGCCTCCGTGTGTGGAAGAGAGCAATTTTACAAAGTCGACCAGTGTTTCTCAACCTTGACAACTTTAAGATGTGTGGCTGGCTGGGGAATTCTGGGAGTTGAAGTCCACACATCTTAAAGTTGCCAAGGTTGAGAAACACTGAAGCAGACAGTTTGCAATGAACCCACTGACAGATGCATAAAATATGACCTGGATATGACTTAAAGATGGGCACACACCGCAGTCTGTTCAGACATAGTCGAAGGTCAAAGTAGGCTTTGCCATGGTCAGCAAATCTTAGACCCTTTTGAACAACTTCAGACATTCAGCGGGTAACTGAATTTGTCCTGTTCTGGTGTTTATTCTGGGAGTTTGGTGTTTTTGCAGCTCAGTTTGAGGCCGTTGCTCTGTTGGAGCCTGTAATGCCTCGGGCAAGGGCGTGCTGATTTTTCGCCCAGCCTATCTTTTGTATAGCTTACATCCAATTAAAATGGAATGAAATTATTTGCATGCACTTAGTATGATTCGTTCCTCTTTTAAAAGTGGCAATTTCATGCAATTAGGGGGGCGAGGCTTGGGGGCCCCACAGTCATGGTCTTCAGGGCCCACACATAGCTCTAGGGCCCATACGTGATATGTATCCCTACTGTGGGTGTTTATGCCCTCCCATAACCCCTCCAAGCATCAAACATTGATTCATATTCCTCTTTAATATCGGAAAGCACCATAGAGGTTAAGAACTGCTCCTTTCTGTGCTCTGTGTTTGCTGCGCCTTATCTCAATTTATTCCCTTTTTTATTGCAGGGACCATCTGCAGGGCTGACTAGCTGCTAGAGGACTGCAGACGTTTTATTGCCATGGTAGGTGGTTCTGCTTGCTGGCAGCACCAGGCAGTGCCTGGAGCACCCTGGATCTGATAAGCAGGGTCAATGTCCTGAGCTGCTGGTTCAGGGTCATTAAACAGACAGAAGAAATCTTCTCGTCAGGGTGAATATTATCATTGGGTACCGCTGCCAGGGCTTGGTGGGGCAGCTGGGGTGGCAGTTGACCAGGGGTGGTGTTGCCCCAGGAAGCCCGGTTTCTTTAAACCTGGCAGGCTTCGCCAATTAACACGCAAGGCAGAAATCTCTTTTACAGTTGCAATCGAAATGATTGAACCCCCATTGCAGATCAGGTTTATTGTCAAGATTTACAGACTTGCAGCTGTTTGCAATGAACAGATCAAACAAAAGCAATTGAAGTAGCTCAACGCTTCGAATGCTTCAAGTGGTGTCCCCAAATCCAACTGAAAATGCAACTTATAATGACCTCTCCAGTCTCAAAATTATTCAGCCCCTTCATGGCAAGCACCTTCAGTACTCAGTAGAGCACCCTTTTTTCTGTTATGACCTGCTGCAAACGAGATGCATAGCCAGACACCAGCTTCGGGCAGCGTTCCTGAGGAATCCTAGCCCATTCCTCATGAGCAATGGCCTCCAGTTCAGTAATATTCTTGGGTTTGCGTGCTGCAACCGCCTTCTTTAAATCCCACCAGAGATTTTCTATGGGGTTCAAGTCAGGTGACTGTGATGGCCACTGTAGAGTCCTCCAGGACTACTTCTGCATCCAAGCCTTAGTGGAATTTGAGGTATGCTTGGGATCGTTGTCCTACTGGAAGGTCCAATGATGCTCAAGCTTCAGCTTCCTTACAGACGGCATGACGTTTTCTCCTAGGATTTCCTGATACTTCAATGAATCCATCTTGCCTTCCACACACTGCAGGTTTCCAGTGCCAGAGGATGCAAAGCAGCCCCAGAGCATCACCAAGCCACCACCATGTAGGCAGAGTGTTCTTTTCAGCGTATCCTTCATTCTTCCTCCTCCTGATATACCGCTGATCCATTGGGCCGAAAGGTTCCAGTTTTGTTTCATCACTCCACAGAACAGAAACCCAAAACTTCTGTGGCTTAGTTATATGATTTTGAGCATACTGGAGCCGACTTTTCTTGTGCTTTTGGGTCAGTGTACGTCTTGGAGTTCTGGCATGGACACCTTCTGTGTTTAGTACGCGCCTTACTGTGTTCACTGAAACCTCGGTGCCTGTTGCCACCAAGTCTTGCTGCAGGTGTTTTGCAGTCACTCGAGGGTTTCTCTCAACCTGCCTTCTCAGAAATCTGGTTGCAGCCACTGACAGCTTCCTTTTTCTGCCCCGTCCTGGTAGTGTAACCACTGTTCCTTTCACTTTGAACTTGTGAACTATGCTTCCAACAGTGTCTCTAGGAACATTCAGTGCCTTCGCTATCTTTTTGTATCTTGTTCCTTGTTTGTGAAGGGCGATGATCTCTTCTCTTACCGTTTTGGACCATTCTTTTGACGTAGCCACATTTCTAACATGCAGTCAAACGTGACACTCAACAAACCCCTAGCCAGTTCAGGCATTTCATGTGTTCCAGCTCAAGCACACCTGGTGCAACGAATGAAGCCCTTGATTAGTTGCATCAGGTGTGCTTGAGACAACACCAGTTTTGCATACTGTACTGTGTGCTGTATGTGTGCTGTTGTGGATTCTATTCAGGGGGTTGAATAATTTTGAGACTGGAGAGGTTGCATTTCCAGTTGAATTTGGAGAAATCACTTGTTGTGTTGAGCTATTTCAATTGCTTTTGTTTGATTTGCTCATTGCAAACAGCTGAAAGTCTGCAAAATTTGACCATAAACCTGATTTGCAATGGGGGTTGAATAATTTCGCTTGCAACTACTGTATATAGCTTTATTCTGTACAGGATAATGGCACTTGGAAATTGGCTTTCAAAGCAAGTGCAAAAAAAGAATTCTAAGGCATCAGGTTTGAAACAGCTACTATCAGAAAATCATTACATCATAGGCAAATACAATTCCATTGGTATACAATAATTATTCACACCCTTGGGTGGGCAAAACACTCCCAAAAGGTGGGCACTAATGCCCAAGAGTGGGCACTTGCTGATGCTAAGGGAAATATGAGCTAAGCTGGTGCCTAATCCATTCGGGCGATTCGAACCCGATTTGCAACTTTATTATCTGCTCTGCTCCCAGCAGTTAGCGAAGGTCATTCCGCTGCCTTCTTCAAATCAACCCTAAAACCACCATTCCATCAGTGTCAGTCGCTGTTTGGAGTTTGCATTCTGCTGCACCGCAGAACTTGCCTTTGAGGACAAAAGGCTTTCCAGTCATGCTAAATCTAAATATGGTTCCTTTGGTTTGGGTTTAGCGAATGGGGTGACCCCAGCCATTGTGGGCTGTCAGTGGTGGTTTACGGCTGTGTTTCTTGTGCCGAGGCAGCCAACTGTGGTTTATTCAGCAAGCCATAATTAAACCTTGGTTTAGCACAATGTGCAAGCCCAGTTCACTTTCCCATCTTTCCCTCCCTTCTGTATTTGCATTGTGTAGAAAAGCTCCGAGGCTGTTTGAAACTGTGTTGTGCCAGCCGGACTGTCAGTCCATGGGGCGCAGCGTGGCCTGCTCCAGCTAGTGAGGCTTTGGGGCCGGGTTTTCTCCGGTCCTTTCTGTAATTGGCAGTGGCCTTTCTGCCTGCAAAGCTGCTGTTGCAGCCCAGAGCTGCGCCTGGGGAGGGGCGTCTGTCAGATGCACCTGCATCTTGACCTCCTCTGCGGGCGACCCTGAAAGATCAGACTGAAGAAGCCCCTTGGATAAGGAGCGAAACGTTTCCATTAAGAAAATAGAAATCCAGTTGACATGATTCAAGCTACAGACTGAAAGCCTGCTAAACATTCTTCATCAGTTCCAGGCAGAGGATGGATAACATAGGATCCGAGTAACTTCCCTGGGAGCCGGTTTGGTGTACTGAAGTGGTGAAAGGCACTGGGCCAGGAGCAGGGTTCTAGTCCTGCCTTTGGCACGGAAGCCGGCTGGGGGGATTTGGGCCGGTCCCCCCCTCTCAGCCCCGGGAAGAAGAAAGGGAAACCACTTCTGAAAACGTTGCCAAGAAAACTGCAGGTGGCTGTCCAGGTAGTTACCAGGCGTCAAGATTGCCCTGAAGGCACAACTCTCACACACAATCCTTATTCCGGGGCTGAACAGGGTTTGACGGGCTCAGTGGCCCTTTCCAGTCCAGTTCTGGGATTACCGCCTTTAATCTCTGCGTTTGTTCTTCTGACCTTGCCCTCGCCCCACAGAGAGACCAGGGTGTATGTGCCAGTCCTGGACTTTATTAGAAGATAAACATCTTCATTGCGTCTGTTGTGAAACTGAGCAGTAGGGGATACAATGGAACAGTGTTCTTTTCCTGTCTGCCGCTAGTTGAATTGATCTCAAGAGTTGAGAAAGCGGAAAAAAATTGATCTCAAGAGTTGAGAAAGCGGAAAAAAAATCTTATCTTCAGGCTGACCTGGAGTTGCTGGGCTGGCACGCTTGTCCCCTGAGCTCAGGTACAACCAACCTGCTCTTTGGAATTAATTCCGGTTTCCTCTTCCTGCCTGGGCAGTCCGGCAACATCCCAATGAGCCTGGGTTGGCTGGCTGGCTTTCTCCCCTCCCTGTTTACACAGAGGAGTTTTATTCTGGGGGAATCGATGCCTCCCCCAAAGCAGTTTCCTCGGTCCTGCCCCTTCCTGTGCCCCCATTTGACCTGAGCTGCAGCTTGTCAACTCTGCGACATAGACTTCCATGATGCCATCCCACCCATCATGGTGTCATGGTGCAAAATGGTACTTTTGTACAGCTGGCAGCACAGTGAGTGAACACAAGGGAGGGGATTCTCTCTGTCCTTTCCTGCTACGGCCTTATCCACAATTGTGACCATCCACTCCAGTTGGATGAAATATTGTCCTATTCAGACAATATTTCATGCAAATGCAGTCAGCAAAATTCAGTTGATGCTGAAATACATTTATTGGCCTTTAAGGTGCCCCAAAACATTGGTTGCTTCCATTGCAAAAGTTAACACAACTACTAAGAGTGTACTAGGATACTTGCAAGATTTCTGCTGGCTAACTGGGAAGAATTTTGCAAAGCCTAAATTCTCTTTTGATGTTCAGGGGGGCCCAATCCCGACACATGAGGTTGGGGAAAGTTGGTCAGAGCTGCCTACTTAGCCACATTCTCTTGCTGCTCCAAAGTCCAGAGGGGTATTTTCATCAGGGTATTTTCTTGCTTACCCTGTTGTTCCATCTCTTCTGGTGTTTGACTGTTGACATTCTGTGGCTTTAGGCAGGAAACAGAGGAACCATCAAGGGAGCTTCCAACTTCAACCCTGATGCTGATGCCCAGAAGCTCCGCAAAGCTATGAAAGGGTTGGGTGAGTCATGTGTTTTATTCTTATTGCCTATTTGTGATTTTCCACTCTGAAGTTCTAATGCTTCTGCCTCAAAGTCTCCTTTGATCAGGCCATTAGAAAGCATGCAACATTCTAGATCACCTTTTCCTTCCTGGCGCCCTTCAGTTGTACAGTATTTGGACTGGAGCTCCCAAAATTTCCAACCAGAAGATTATGCTGGCTGGGAATTGTAATCCCAGCTCAGCTGGAGGTGGAAAGGCTAAGCTTGCTTTGTGCAGAGAGTATTCTTGAAAGAAATCTGACAGGAATGCATCAAACAGACCATGAGAAATGGCCTTGTTCTGAGTTAGGCGCAAACATTGGTCTGTATCACCTGATATTATCTCCCCTGGCTTGTGTTACCTGTTGCCTTGGTCTTCGACCTGGAGGCCCTGAATACCTGGCCTTTCCTGCTTGCCAAACATGGACTTGATCTCACCTGCCTCTTTCTTTTTTTTTTCCATAAGTTTTATTGAATTTTAAAATGCATATTAAAAGTTAATACAAAGAAAGAAATAGAAATACAAAGTAAGAAAAAAGAAAAGAAAAAGTGAAGTCAAAAAATAACAAAGAAAATATAGGAAATAGATGTCCTCCAATTTATCCTTGAACTTTAAGTACAACAATTAACTTTAAATGTTAGTCCTTCATACAATACACAGGAACGTTTCTTTGTCATATACCCTATGATTTCTATAATCCAATCTTCTGTTCTTCATATAGGTTTCACCTTTCTTGATATCTTCCAACAATCCATCTCTGGTTTCTACTCCTTGGAATAGTAATCAAATGTCCATTGCTGCATCAATTAAATGTTTTCCATTTGCTCTTTCCATTTTTACATCTATATTTATATCTTCAATAAAATCCAATTAGTGTAACAAATAAAGGCCTTATCTACTTCTAATAAAATACAATATATTCTGTTCATATTATGACTATATATTCCATTAATACATAACCTAACATATTACATAACATAATACATAATATAGCAAGAATACAAAACCTAACATAACATATAACCTAATACATATTAAACCAATTCTTATAATAATCATACAACATATTCATACATAACATCCTGTAATAACCTACATTCTAATTCTATCTCATCATCTCATTGTCTTCTCATAAATGTAATCTATAATATCAACTTATATTTATATTTATAATCTTGTATCTTACACTTAGAATATCATATTTTTATGCATCTATACAGTTTCTCATATCTGCTCTCACTCTGTGTACAATCCAGATCCGCATTTTCATTAACCTTGTGTCCCAGATCAACATCAATAAATCTCCTGTTTAGGTTATGCCAATATCACAACATGCAACTTGTTTATTTCTGTAACTCATGTGGGATGTCAAAATGTTTATTTTACCATATCTATCAATTTGCATGTTAAAATCTTCCTGTCTCAGCTGCCACAATGTGTTTATGCCCAAACGTTTAATAGACCACTTCCTGTAAAATATCATAATCTTCTTCTGTACCAATACATTCAAAATTCTCTTTCCCTGTTTCTCTACTGGTTCGAAAGGTCTTCCCTCTGTTTCTAAATCTGTCCCTTGTATCTTCTGTTCCTGAGCCACCAAAACTATAAATATACGTTCTATGGATTTCTTAATTTGCAAAAAAGCTTTGCTGATTTCTTTCTTAAAATCCTGAAGTGCTGTGAGAAATGCCATTTCCACCTACACCCCCCTTTCAAGCCGTAATCAACTGCCGTAGTCAAAACAAGAATTTTCCCAGGGAGCAGGGAAGGGAGCAGGGAACAGCTGTTCTATTATTATCAGTGATGTCTATTTCTTTAAGTGAAAAAAGCTTTTAAAATAAAAGATGAAAAATTCCACAGAGCAGTATTTCAAACAGTTTGTAAAAGGAAAGATGAAAATAGATTCCAAGTGAGAGAAAGTCCATTCTAAAAAAAAGTAGGAAAATAAGAAGGAAAAGAGGCACACATTCTCTATACTTTATTCTTTATTCTTCTTTATTCTTCAGGCTGCAAGCTGCTTAACCCAAACAAACAATTTCTCAAAAGTCAGTTAGTTTGTTGAGTGAAAAATACCAACAAAGTCTCTTAAGTCCCAATTTCTCTGATACAAAAGAAAGGCAAAAAAATACAAACTTGTTCACTATGTTGCCAAAATAAAAACTTCCACCAAAATTAATTATAGCAAAGAAAACACAAAATTAGCCAACATTTTAAACAAAGTCCAAAGATAAATTTTAGATAATAAAAATGTTCTAATCTAAAAAAGAAAACTAATGTAAAGTGATCTAAAAGCTGGCTGTCACTCTTGTGTCTCCCAAAGAGACTTACGTTCCCTGCAGAGCCAGGATCCTCCTTCGGCCATTCCACTGCATTCACCCCCGTTCTTCTCCGCGGTGGAAACAACAAAGAAAAACAGGAGTGGGCAATTCCAATGGCTCTGTGAGCAATCTTCTTGTTCCCCCCTCTCCAGGGGGAAGCTTCAGTGGTCTACAAATTCTGTAGACCCCTGCAAACAAGATAGAAAGTCAGCCAGGTCTCAGTGCTCAGAGCTCTGAGAAACTCTGACTTGTCGAGCTGCCAGCCAGGCTTGGAGTCTCACCTGCCTCTTTCTGAAGCCCCACCAGCTCCTCCCCACATTCTACTCCATGGATCTTAGTTTCTGTTCCCTGGTCATCTTTCTTGCCCTTCTCTGAATCTTCAGTCTCTTGTCCCAGGTACTGATGAAGATGGTATCTATATATTTTATTGGGTTTTAAATATACATAGTTAAAAGTTGGAAACAGAAAAAGAAATAGAAATACAAATCAAAGAAAGAAGAATAAAAAGTGTAGTAAAGCAAAGAAAAAAAAGAAAAAAAAGATGAAGCATAGAAAGTAGTCAACTTCCGATTAATCTCTGGTCACAGTACTTTACAAAATTTGTCATACATGCTAGGTCTATACATCACATTGAAAAAAACATTTCTTGTCTAATATATCAATTTATATATGATTTAACCTTCAAATCCTCATATAAGCTTTGCCCCTTCAGTATTTTCCAAATAGTCCATTATTAGTTTCTACTCTTAAAAAAGTAATAGTTTTTTTTAATAAACATATCAATCTCTCATTTTCTGTCAATCCATCAATTTTAGTAATAGAAGATCCTTATAAGTCAACCATTTATCTCTATTCCTTACTTCTATTCTATTCTATAAAATGTGTCTTACATACTAGGTCTGTATATCACATTAAAAAAAAATTCTTATCTAATATATCAATTTATATATAATTTAATCTTCAAATCCTCATATAAGCTTTACCCCTCCAGCATTTTCTAAATAGTCCATTAATAATTTCTAATCTTTAAAAGAGTAATAGTTAAATTTTCTTTTAATAAACATATCAATTTATCCTTTTCTGTCAATCCATCAATTTTAACAATAAGAAGTCCTTGTAGGTCAGCCATTTGTCTCTGTTTCTATTCTATTCTATTCTATTCTATTCTATTCTATTCTATTCTATTCTATTCTATTCTATGAAATGCTTCTTACGTTCTCCTGGTGCCTCCCTCATGTCTGTCTCCTATTTCTCTAGAAATGTTTTAACTTTTAAAGTAGAGATTATCCTTAACTTTTGTTCTTTAAACACTTTCTGCTCTCTAAAAATTTTATCCATTTCCAAATCTAGATCTCCAAAAGTCCATCTAATATAGAAACAGTCCTTTCTCTTACATTTTCACTCAATTGCTCTGGAACTGCTCCCAACCCCCAAATGCATTCTTTCTCTCTCATTTCTGCTAATGCAGTAACATCTAGCTTATATTCAAGTTCCTTAGTGACATCCTCTAATCCTGTCTCTAATGTTTGCATCTGGCCTTGTATATCCTCGAGCTCCCCTGACAAAATATTCGCAACTCCCCTCACTATCTGAACCTCCCTTTCAAAATCTTGCGCAATCTCTTGGGTTATCTCATTCTTCATTTCTTCCATCTTCCCATCAATTTTTTTTTCCAAAGATGCAATTTGTTCTTTCATCTGTTTATTTTGTGCCATTGAATCTTCCATTTTCTTGTTAAGTGATGTCATTGAATCTTCCATTTTCTTGTTAAATGATGCCATTACTTCCAGGAGTTTTTCCATTTCTGATTGAGGAGGTTCCATTGATGCTCCAGGTGTTAATGCCATGGTTGTCATAATGTAGATAATTTCCCTGTAAGAGAGAAAAGGGGAAAAAAAGAAAGAAAGAAAAAAGAAAGGAAGGGGGGAAGACAAAGAACAAACAGAAAAAAGGGGCTACTATTTTTTTTCTTTTTCTCCTTTCTCTTTTCTTCTCCCTTTTTAATAATAGGAGAATAAAAACTTCAAAAAATAAAAATAGTCCTTTAAATGTAGTTATCAAAATAACAAAAAATCTAGTCCATTAAAATTATATGTCCAAGCGTAAGAGCAAGTAATTAAAAGATAAAAAAGAACAGAGTGGTTCTATTGTAGTCAAAATAATATCAAAAAAGGTAAACAATCCCAGAATTTCTCATGGCAGCTTATATCCACACAGTCCAATCATGATTAAGTCATCTAATTTATGTACAAAAGGAGTCCAAAACATTCATAAAAATTCTATAAAGTAACTTATATAATCCAAAAAATATTCAAACACTTATGGAAAAAAGCAAAAAGAATTCTTTCATAATAAAAATCCCAAGCAGGTAAGAGAAAGGATGTCAAATCATTAATTCATTTATCCATAAAAACTTTAGATCCAGGCAAATTAGTCCCCAAAGGGAAAAGAAAAAAGAAAATACTTATAATTGCAATAAGAATGAAAGCAAACCAAGAGTAGAAATATTATGAATCAAAAAAGAAAGTCACTCAATCTATTTCAGGCAGAGTCCATTAGTTTTCCAGTCCCACCGTTCAAACACTCTTTTGACAAGAAAAAAGATAAAACACCAGCATTTATAAATCACAGTCCAGAGATAAATCTTAGTGCTAATAAAGCAAGTAATATTTTAAAAAAAAGGTGCATCTAAAAGGCTGGATGGTGAGCTACTTAACTTATTCAGTTTCACAGTTTCTGCAGAGCTTTCATGTTAGTTCCAGTCGTCTGTTACCACTCAAATCTCCCTTCCCCTGTGGTGGAGATACAGGGGTCAGAGTAGAGCAGCAAGTTTGACGACCCTTGTGATAAATCTTCTGCTCACCCTCTCTTCGAGGGTGATTTTTCAGCGATCTTCTCGCCGCAAACAGAAAAACCGCGGAGCCACCAGCTCTTCGCTCCACTCAGTCCAGCACCCGGAAGTCAGGAGAATGAAGATGCTATCATTGAGATTTTGGTCAGCAGGAATTTGTCCCAACGGCAAGAGATTAAGATGACCTACAAAACTACTATTGGTCGGGTAGGTAGCACCGAATGTGAACTCGGGGACTGGATTCACATATAGACTGTGCCAGGGATGGGAAATCTTTGGGGGCTGAGGACTTTACGGAGTCAGCCAATGGCAGCAGAAATTGGGAGGAGCTGTGTCAGATATGTGTGAATCCAGGGCTTTCTGTTTCTGGATATGGAACCGAATCATTCTTGGATGGTCATCACAGAGAGAGCGACTTGTTGGTTTTCCTGGACCTTTTCCTGGTTCTTGATGCCACTGAGACTTACCTCCTCCTAGGTTGGGTCTATGGGCTTAGAAATAAGATCCTGGTATGACGGAATTGTTCTCCTGCCCATGGGGCCATGTTCAGAACACAGCACGGGTCCAGCCCCATGGCGGCAGAGCTGCGAGATTCCTTGGGTATCCTTTTTGTTCAGCTTCTGTATGGAACTATTGAGAGCAATCAGAAGATTTGGAATGATGCTTCAACCGTCTGCTGATGACACTCAGCTCGACTTATCATCTGAGGGAGAAGAAAGAACGCAGGCCCTGCTCTGGTTTCTAGATGCAGTAGTGGGCTGGATGAGAGTCAGAAGGCTGAGACTAGATCTTGGGAAGCTGGCAGGTTTTGTCCTTTATCATGCCCATCTTTGCACAAAACGTTCCCTTGATATCTCCGATTTTCTTGAAGAGATCTCTAGTCTTCCCCATTCTATTGTTTTCCTCGATTTCTTTGAATTGTTCATTTAAGAAGGCCTTCTTATCTCTCCTTGCTATTCTCTGGAAATCTGCATTCAGTTGTTTATATCTTTCCCTTTCTCCCTTGCCTTTTGCTTTCCTTCTTTCCTCAGCTATTTGTAAAGCCTCATCAGTCAGCCACTTTGCTTTCTTGCCTTTCTTTTTCTTTGGGATGGTTTTGTTTATTTATTATTTATTATTTCTAACTTATATCACCGCCCATCTCCCCCCACAAGGGGACTCTGGGCGGTTTAGGGTTAGGGTTTTAGTTGCTGCCTCCTGTACAATGTTACGAACCTCCATCCATAGTTCTTCAGGCACTCTGTCTACCAGATCTAATCCTTTAAATCTATTCCTCACCTCCACTGTATATTCATAAGGGATATGATTTAGGTCATACCTGAGTGGTCTAGTGGTTTTCCCTACGTTCTTCAATTTAAGCCTAAATTTTGCGATAAGAAGCTCATGATCTGAGCCACAGTCAGCTCCAGGTCTTGTTTTTGCTGATTGTATAGAGCTTCTCCATCTTTGGCTGCAAAGTATATAATCAATCTGATTTCGGTATTGACCATCTGGTGATGTCCATGTGTAGAGTCGTCTCTTGTGTTGTTGGAAAAGAGTGTTTGCTATGACCAGCGTGTTCTCTTGACAAAACTCTATTAGCCTTTGCCCTGCTTCATTTTGTACTCCGAGGCCGAACTTGCCTGTTATTCCGGTTATTTCTTGACTTCCTACTTTAGCATTCCAGTCCCCTATGATGAAAAGGACATCTTTTTTTGGTGTTAGTTCCTTGTAGGTCTTCATAGAACCGGTCAACTTCAGCTTTTTCGGCATCAGTGGTTGGGGCATAGACTTGGATCACTGTGATGTTGAATGGTTTGCCTTGGATTCAAACTGAAAGCATTCTGTCATTTTTGAGGTTGTACCCCAGTACTGTCTTTCCCACTCTTTTATTGACTATGAGAGCTACTCCATTTCTTCTAAGGGATTCTTGCCCACAGTAGTATATATAATGGTCTCCTGAATTAAATTTGCCCATTCCTGTCCATTTTAGTTCGCTGATTCCCAAGATGTCGATGTTCAATCTTGTCATCTCATGTTTGACCACATCCAGCTTACCTTGATTCATTGATCTTACATTCCAGGTTCCTATGCAATATTGTTCTCTACAGCATTGGACTTTCCTTCCACTTCCAGACACATCCACAACTGAGCGTCCTTTCGGGTTTGGCCCAGCCGCTTCACTCTTTCTGGAGCTACTCGGAATTGCCCTCCACTCTTCCCCAGTAGCATTTTGGACACCTTCCGACCTGAGGGGCTCATCTTCCGGCGTCATATCTTTTAGCCTTTTGATACTGTCCATGGGTTTTCTTGGCAAGGATACTGGAGTGGTTTGCCATTCCCTCCTCCAGTTTTGGACCACGTTTTGTCAGAACTCTCTGTCATGACCTGTTCTTCTTGACCTGACTTCATTGAGTTACGCAAGCCCCTTCGCCATGACAAGGCAGTGATCCATGAAGGGGTCTACCAAGATTCCCTGGTGCTTATTGCAAATAAAAGTTCAAAGTATTAACCTTAGTATTTTCATTTCTTCAGTCCAGTCCAGATCTTTGCATTATATCTATATGTTTTTCAATAGTAAAATTTGTTTCTGCTCAAAATTTGCCTACTTCTAAAGCTTTGTAGTGAAAATGTAGGCGCAGTCAGGCAGTGATGCTGGAGCTTTCCTCATTGGAAGTACTGTAAGATTTTTTTTTCACCTAACAGTTTCATCAAGCTGAGGCAGGAGACTGGTGGTAGGTATACCAGTGGGACCCACCGCTGAATGCTCAGCATGAGACCCAAAGACTTAGGAGCTCGGAGCCAGAAGTGAAATTCTTATAAATTTCTCAATTTGCAAGTTTCTTTTTGTTTTTGCGGTAAATAACCTGGGAGAAAGGGGGAGAGATTCAGTCCTCCTCGTTCTCACAACTAGTTTTCAATTAAATATCACAGGTCAGCCATAGTTAAAGAATAAATGAAGGAGACTGTAGTTTGAATTGGGCAGGCATTCAAAATCAATACCAGCAGTCCAGACAAAGACGACCAGGATTTTTTCAGCTGAGGAAAGAAAGCAGCAGCAGAAGAAACAGACATGAAGTGTCCAATCATTTGTTTCTTGGTTGTCGATCTGTGAAAGGATCATCTGCTTGAAGAGCTGGTGGTTCCTCCTGAGTGTTAAGGCTCTTTGATTATCAGGAGCTGCTAGTGGGATTTCCATGTTCTCTTATTCTGACAGAACATTGAAAGCAAGTATAGGAAGCCCAAGTTAAAAACGGAATGGAAGTGGTGTGTGGTCCATAATAGTCTGAAGGGCATCATGGTAGATTGGATGGGCTTTGGAGTAGGGTGGACGTGGGCTTCCTGTTACACTATGTATGACATCTGGGGAAAAGTGCTCAGCAGCTTGTTTAAAACATATATTGCATACCGGAGCATCACCTATGTGCTATGAAAGGACTTGCTTATTTTAAATCTAGGTGTCTTGAGTGGCTCTTGAACAACCTGATGACCCACCAGAGTGTGGAACTCCTCAAATAGCTCAGGTACTGACTTTTCAGGATTAACCAAGATACTATGGGAACATCTTTAGCATAATTAAATGCACTTGTCTGTTGACCTAACACAATTCATGCCCTTTGCAACTCAAAGGTCACATAGTTTGTTTCAGCATAAACCTCATGAAACAGCTGATTAGTTCCTCTAGCCTGTTTGTCATGCAAGTGGAGATGGACATATATACTGCTCTAAAGAAGGTACTAGGATTTAATAATGTCACAGTTTCTTCCAAGTTTGTTTTTGTGTTTGTTTTTGAAAAATAACCTTTCAAACCCCGCTGCCATTTCCTCCAAATTGACAATATTCTTATATTGGAATTTGAACTTAGGCTGATGTTGTCACCTCTCCTACCTGTTCTTTCCTGACGGTGTAGTATCTTTGATGGGTGAAAGTACACAAAAAACTCCTATGTGCATATTTACAGAATGATTATTTATTTGGTTATCTTCTTTCCTTTCTCTCATTTTACCCTGTCCCACTATCAGCTTTCTCTTCTCTTCTCCCCTCTTATTTTTTTTTTGCTTGCTTTCCTTACAAGGATGTAGCCGGTTAACCCTTTAGAACCCTTCTAACAGAAGAACACTGTCATTTCATCACTTCACCAAAAATCCCAAGAAATGATTTGTACCAGACTGCAGTTAAACTGGTACTGTAATCTCTTTATTCCCAAATACAAGCCAGAGCAGTCATGATATTCTCTATCTGTAAACAACCATTTTTAGTAGAAACTGAATATATGTGTGTTTGTGTAAAGCTTTAGTTACTTAGTGTATACTTGAAGTCAACCTTACAGCTACTTCTTTGTTTTATGTAGTGGATGTTCCTTCAACTGGTGCCTTCTTGGAATGGGTCACTAAAACAGCTTCTAAGTGAAGCAGATGCCTGGTTTTCCAAACGCAGGAAAGGTATTTATGAAATGCTTTGTGAATATTTTGAATGTTGGAAAGTTTTGAAGCAGGATATACCTTGAAGTTAACTCTTCACTAATGGGTGGTTCCACATGTGCCCAGTATGCATTTCTTTTGTGTGGGATGGGAGGCTTATAGTCCATAATTCCCCATTAAACCGTATCTGAAGTGACTTCTGTGTTGGGATTGATAAACTACCAACAGAACACAACACCACTTTTTACTTAATAGATGATTGATAATATATAGCTTTTCTGAAATGCATAGAACCAAAATATGTTTGAACTCTTAAGAACCTGCTGTAACTTTTCAGATTTTGGGGATGGCATCTCATTCTTGGAAAGTGAATAAGGAAATGGGTTTTAAACAGTGTTCAAACATCTGAGGCTGCAGTATATAATCAGTGATCTGGCATCGGAAGAATTGTTGAGCGAGACAGCCTGATCCCTGCAGGTAAGAATGGAATAGCTTTTTCTTTCTTTCTCTGTCCTGCCATACACTTGAGAAAGTGAAATCAGAATCGAGTTTATGGGTCTTTGAAAGAGTTCCCACATATACTGTAGAACAGGGCTTTCCAAAGTTTTCCCGTGGCGACACACCAACCGCCATTGGTGTGTCGCCGCGGGAAAACCCGGAAGTGCCGCCTTTGCGGCAGCGCGCAAAAACCTGGAAGCGCTGGTGATGATCAGCGCTTCCAGGTTGTGTGGCGACACACCAGACTGTATGTGGTGACACACTTTTGTGTCGCGACACACAATTTGGAAAGCTCTGCTGTAGCATATAGAAATCTGTGTGCCACCAACAAGCGTACATGACTTGGTAGTAAATTGGCCAGTCATTATTTTTGTAACCATTGAATCCAGTTTCAGGCACTTAAACTAGTTTGTGGCTAGGTTTAAGTTATTTCTGTTACAGTTTTTAAAAAGTTGTTTCCAGCACATTAAATTCCTCTGTTCCCTTTATTATTTACTTTTAAACATTATTCTTCAAACCTATCTAGAACAGGTTTGGCTCTTGGTCACTGCCTTCCCTCTTAATCTTGGCACATACCACTTGCCCTCATTTCTTTATTTAAATAAATATTATTTTATCTAATGTTTTACTTTTGTGTAAAATTTTCTTGTCCTGTCTACATAAAGCCCAACACCCATTACTGCTAAATTCGAAAAGCTGATAAAAATATTATCTCTTAACCTTCACCTTCTGTGAGAGAGAGAGTGTGTGTGTGCATGCAAGCACACATTTCACAGTCTCTGTCATATATTGAGCCCATTTCCTCATTTCATTTAGATGCTAACAGAATGTTTTAGAGTTGAGTGGCTGGTGCTCTTATATTAGATAGCTTGTTATCTACAGGTAGTCCTCGCTTAATGACCGTTCAAAGTAACAACAGCCTTGGAAAGGGTGCTTTACAGCCCGTAAAGCACTTCTGGCTGTTGTGAAGCATTGCGCCATCCCCCGGCGGTCACGTGACCGCGTTTCAGGCACTCGGCAACCGGCTCGCATTTACGGCTGGTTGCCAAGCGCCCTGTGATCATCATGTGGTCGCCATTTGCAGTCTTTTCTGCCAGCTTCTCCAGAAAGTCAGTGGGGAAGCCGGCAGGGAGAGGGGACGGAGGGGAGGGGAGACCCTTTGTGGAGCCACAAGAACGAAGCTCAGATCCTGAAGCACTCTTCTCTGTTCCTGCAGCCCCACCAAGGCTTTTCCCTCCATGCACGGAGGGGAGGGGAAACCCTTCGGCAGGCAGCTCTTTCACTCCGTCCACTTAACAACCCGGGAGATGATTGCTTAACGACTGTAACTAGGAGTGCTGGGATTGCGATCGTTGAGCAAAGTAGTCACATGGGTGTCTCGCTTAATGACAGATTCGCTCAACGACTGAGATTCTGGTCCTAATTGTGGTCATTAATCCAGAACTACCTGTAGTTCTAGCAATGCATATCTGTGAAAAAGAGGAGTTAGGACAGTCCCCCTGTGCGGAAGACGAGTAAAGGAGATACTGCCTTTCCCTTTTTTGGCCCCCTCTTCCTTCTCTAAACTTGTTGCTCTTTGTTTTTAGACTCTATTTTTTAATCTCCTTTGCATAAGTGGGGTACATAAGCTGCTCAGAATCAGTTTTGATTGAGACGGCGTAGAAAACGTTTAAGTGCTGCTTAACTTGCTTGCCTCGTTCATAAAAGGCCCACTTTCGTCTTTCTAAATTTTAGACTGGCTGTCCTCTGTTTACAAACAGCAGTGGTTTGCCATGCTCAGAGCAGAACAAGACAATGATATTGGGTATGTATAATGCCTCTTTCTCTGTAACCGAGGAGCACATCTTGCACTGTTCATGTAATGAGAAAAACAAACTCAAGCTTTCGTATAGTAACTGCTCTCACATTAGAAATACCACCCTTGTTTGTGTAGTTGGATTCAGGGGTCCAGAATATGTGCATCTGGAGACGGGGGAGATGGTAAAATGAAACTAGCCACATTTTCTTTTTCCATATCCCTGGTGCAAACAAGGAGATCGGAGCTTTCTCCTCTCCCTGAGTGCCTACGCCAGAGGATTAGGAGAAGAGTTGGGTCTTGCTTAAGGCTGCGAGAGATGGGCCTTTCTGCCATTTATACAGAATTTGGGAGAGCACCGGTAGCCTCCCGATGGATGGAGCTGATTCTGTGGACATGTAGCATGACTGGGCTTTTATTTAACAAAATAAGGAAAGTTGTCTGAATTGGTTTTTCTTTGAATATTGGTCTGTACACGAACAGCTTTGTTACAGTGCTAAGGATTTAGCAGTGCTTTGTTTATCCAGACAGCTCTCATTACTGAATAAAACATATGTCTGTAGCTTGAATCATGTCAACTGGATTTCTATTTTCTTAGTGGAAACGTTTCGCTCCTTATCCAAGGAGCTTCTTCAGTCTGAGTAAAGTTGGTAAGGGAATCCTAAATATGTTCCTAGGTAGCTGTGTGACCTTACACCTGGGGCTAGGTCATGGTTATATTGAGATGTAATTTTTAAGTCCTTTTATCATCTAATGGAGGGTCGTTAAAATCACCATGCTGCTGTTGAGCTTCTGAAATGGTCTTAATCTTCCTAGGAAGATTCAGAAGCTCAACAGCAGCATGGTGATTTTAACGACCCTCCATTAGATGATAAAAGGACTTAAAAATTACATCTCAATATAACCATGACCTAGCCCCAGGTGTAAGGTCACACAGCTACCTAGGAACATATTTAGGATTCCCTTACCAACTTTACTCAGACTGAAGAAGCTCCTTGGATAAGGAGCGAAACGTTTCCACTAAGAAAATAGAAATCCAGTTGACATGATTCAAGCTACAGACAATTCCACCTGGATGACTGAGAACCTTCATAGGCATGAATAAAACATAGTTGATGGAAGTTCAAGTATTGCTCTCTGCAGGCTTATATCTTGATGTTCCTGAATTTCAGGTTTGCCATTCATATGGAAAAAATGCTAGAAGTTGTCTGTGGTTTCATGTTTATATAAACAAAACCCAAACCTTCCAAAACATTAAAAAAGAATTATATCCACTGATATTTTTGGTAATGTTTCCCTGGAAAATACAATTTGTAGCCAGTAAGCTTAAAGAAGAATAGCATTGGGTGTCCTAAAGCCACTTTGACAAAATAACATAGGATTCCAAAATCTGAGGCAATATTTTACAGCTCAGTCATATGCATATTTTCTCAGAAATCCCTGTGTCTTATTCTTCTTGGCTTTTCAGCCAGTGGGCATATTTAAACACCAGAAATTAAGTGCTCTGTAATTTGTTTCTAAACTAAGACTCCTGGATCGTTTGCCCTTTCGATTTGTGTAGCTAATGAACAACAAGCCAGGGTTCTCCAGAATTCTGATTTCAAGTTCTCTGCATGATAGAGCACCTGGCTGATTTTAAAAAAAGGTTTTGGGTCTTCACATCGGCAGCCTCCATGTCCTCCTTTGGCCAGCTCACTATACCGTCAGGGTATCTGATGACTGGCAGGGCGTGCATGTTGATGGCGTGGATCTTGCTTCCCATTGCGCTGGCTCTTCAGGACCTGTCTTATCCTTTGGTGGTACTTGGATGTTGCTGTCTTCCTTGCCTCCTCATTGTGGTTCCCCTGTGACTGTAGGATACCAAGGTACCTGTAGCTGGTCTGTATGTCTGCTGTGTGGCCTGCTGGTAGTTCCACCCCATCAGTCTTAACTACCTTCCCTCTCTTTGCTACCATCTGGCCACACTTCTCTAGTCCAAATGACATCCCAATGTCCTTACTGTAGATCTGTGTCAGGTATATATATTGTGCCTTCGAGTCAGTGTTGGCTCCTGGCGATTGCCTGGACTAGTCCTTACAGTTTTCTTGGCAACATTTCAGAAGTGTCTTGCCACTGCCTTCTTCCTAGGGCTGTGTAATGGTATGTGGGACTGACCTTGGGAGACAGGAGGAAGAGCCGCAGCCTAGATAATGGTCTGATAAACAAAATTTGAGTCTAAAGGAGAAGGAGTCACAAAAGCGTCCCAGAAGGGACCCTCCCTAGTTTTCAGGAGAGCAAAAGTGAGGGATGGGAGGAATACTTTCAGACTTCCAAGATTCTTTTAATACAAGCTTACAATAAAGATACTCCTGGCTTTGTACCAAAGGCAGGACTAGAACTCTCGGTCTCCCAGTTTCTAGCTTGATACCTTAACCACTACACCAAACTGACACTGTACCCATACCCATATCGGTAGTCCTTGACTTACGACCGGTTGTTCAGCGACCGTTTGAAATTACGATGGTGCTGAATGAATGGTGGTTGCAACCGGTCTTCGGAGTTCCGGCCGTCCCAGCACCCCTGTGGTCACATGATCGCAATCTGGGCAACCAGCTTGCACTTATGACTGGTTGCAGCACCCCATGATCATGTGATCACCATTTGTGACATTCCCTGCCAGCTTCCCTAGAAAGGCAATGCGGAAGCCTGCAGGGAAAGTTGCAAATTGCTGGGGTAAGTCTCCCCCACTCAGGCACCCTACCTGAGCCTTGCCACACCTCCCACACACTCCTGCCCTCCCCTGACTGTCAGCAGCCCCTTGCCTGCCTGCCGGCCTGAATTACTTCAGGAATTGGATTAACAATTGCATGTTGTAGACAGGCAGCCTTATCACTGTAGATGCAGATCTCTCTTGAAGGTTCTTTCTGAAATGGTTATTCTAAGCTTGCTATTCTGCAAAGCCCCAATACAGTTGCAATCAAAATTATTCAACCCCCATTGCAAATCAGGTTTATTGTCAAAATTTACAGACTTTCAGCTGTTTGCAGTGAACAAATCAAACAAAAGCAATTGAAATAGCTCAACACAACAAATGCTTCAAGTGGTGTCCCCAAATTCAACTGGAAATGCAACTTATTAATGACCTCTCCAGTCTCAAAATTATTCAACCCCCTGAATAGAATCCACAACAGCACACATACAGTACAGTATGCAAAACTGGTGTTGTCTCAAGCACACCTGATGCAACTAATCAAGGGCTTCATTCGTTGCACCAGGTGTGCTTGAGCTGGAACACATGAAATGCCTGAACTGGCTAGGGGTTTGTTGAGTGTCACGTTTGACTGCATGTTAGAAATGTGGCTACGTCAAAAGAATGGTCCAAAACGGTAAGAGAAGAGATCATCGCCCTTCACAAACAAGGAACAAGATACAAAAAGATAGCGAAGGCACTGAATGTTCCTAGAGACACTGTTGGAAGCATAGTTCACAAGTTCAAAGTGAAAGGAACAGTGGTTGTACACTACCAGGACGGGGCAGAAAAAGGAAGCTGTCAGTGGCTGCAACCAGATTTCTGAGAAGGCAGGTTGAGAGAAACCCTCGAGTGACTGCAAAACACCTGCAGCAAGACTTGGTGGCAACAGGCACCAAGGTTTCAGTGAACACAGTAAGGCGCGTACTAAACACAGAAGGTGTCCATGCCAGAACTCCAAGACGTACACTGACCCAAAAGCACAAGAAAAGTCGGCTCCAGTATGCTCAAAATCATATAACTAAGCCACAGAAGTTTTGGGTTTCTGTTCTGTGGAGCGATGAAACAAAACTGGAACCTTTTGGCCCAATGGATCAGCGGTATGTCTGGAGGAGGAAGAATGAAGGATACGCTGAAAAGAACACTCTGCCTACATGGTGGTGGCTTGGTGATGCTCTGGGGCTGCTTTGCATCCTCTGGCACTGGAAACCTGCAGCGTGTGGAAGGCAAGATGGATTCATTGAAGTATCAGGAAATCAGCCATTCTTGGGGTTGGATGGTTCCTTAGATCTGCCCTGGACAAGTCTTACCTGCGCATGGATGAAGTACAACTGCCATTACTTGGATTTGATTGTAATTTATATTTTTATTGATTACTGATATTTATGACTTTTTGTCAGGGTTCATGTCTATGAATCCTGCCATTGGAATTAATCATGGCTTAGTGCTTGCATAGTAGTTGGGAGGGGGAATGACAGTTGAGTTTTATGTCTGCTGCTGGAAGCTAGAGACAGCTCGGCCAAGGTCACGCACCTGCAACGGAGTGGAGATGGGACCGTTTGCTTCATGAGATCATCGTTGGTGAATTGGCGCACAAGGGGAAGGGTTAAGAGAGCATAGTTTGGCGGGAATCAGTCTTTAGGAGTGCTTCAATGAACATGTATCCTGAATAAAGCTTTATCTGCATTTCAATGAATTGCATGGAGAAGTGTTTATTGGGACATTGTTGTTGAGATCATCACAGAAAGACTTGAATCCACAATCCAGTCGGTTTATCCTGAGGTTACAAGTGGTAACTCCATTTAGTGCCTCCTGAGTGAGAATCGGCTTGTCCAAGCAACTTCAGCATGGAAGAATCTATGGAATGTTTCCAGGCGGAGGAAGGGGAGCAACCAGGCCCCTCTTCAGGTTGGGAAGCGAATTCCAAGGAAGGGAAAAGTGTGGCTGCTGAACCTGAAGCAGCTAAGAAAAAAGCCTCTAAGGAGGTGTCTCGACGGAGTGGCGTAGAGACTACCGAACTAGCCATGGCACGCACCCCTCGAGTGGGAGCGGAATGGTCCGTGGGAATTGGAGGCGGCATCCAGACTGGGATGGGAAAACGCACGGCTAAGCCCAGAGTGACCCAGTCCCAGAGGATGGCTTCACTGGAAGCGAAGACTGCACGTATTGATTTTGAACTGGAGACTATTAGTCACCAACTACAAACCCTTATTCAATCCATGCAGCAACTGGCCCTGGCTCCAAAGCAGGAAGGGATTCCAGGGGTGGATTTACAACCTAAATTGATGACCACGGCAGCAGAGAGCGGCACGTCCAACGGAGAGGAGGAGGAGGAATTCTCTGGACCCGAAATGGAGGTGCCTCAACCGGCCGTAAGTGGATTACAAAGGGGCCAACCTAGGGTGTTCGCATTGAACAAATTGAAAACAAGATTTGATGGGGACCCAGGGAAATTGGCTTGCTTTATGACCCATGTCAGGGGTTTTATGGAGGAGTTTGAAGAGTCTTTCTTAACGGAAGAAGCCAAAGTAAGGTATGTCTCAAGTTTCTTAGAGGGAGAGGCTGCTTTATGGCTGGTGGCGTTGCATGACTCTAACTCTCCAGATTTATGGACTTTTAATGGCTTTATGCTAGCTTTACGACGCCGGTTTGAAGATACCCTCTCTAAAATGTCATCTAAGGTGCAGCTGCAGCAGCTATGCCAGGGGAACCGATCTGTTGCCAAATATGCAATGGAGTTTAAAAAGCTCATAGGAATGGTCCCAACCTGTCCTGAAGCCTTTCAGGTGGAATATTTCCAGATGGGGCTGAAACCAGAGATTTTAGAGATGGCAGCAGGACGAGGTGACCCTGACACCCTAGAAGAATGGATTCAATTAGCCGGCAGGGCTGAGAGCACCCAATTAAGACTGAGATCGTACAGGAAGCTACATAGCTCGGGGAAAAGCCCATTGGGACAGCCCCCGGCGAAGAAGCTGGCTAGAGCCAATGCTTGGGAAGAGGAAAAAGAACGCAGAGCAAAAAGAGGCCTGTGTTTCAAATGTGGCAAAGAGGGGCATCGCATTGGTAACTGCCCTCAGAACCCCTCTACAGTAAAAGCAAAGCCAGACAGCCAGCCTTCCAAACCATCTAAACTACCACCACGCAAGGGAACAGCTCATGCTCTGGATGAAAGCAAGACTCGGGAATTGGTTGGGGGAGAGAACGACTCCTCTGACGAAGAATTCATGCAGCCAGCGGAAAACGAGCGATGTCTGGCTTGAAGTGCGCCGCGGGCCAGGCATTTGCAGATCGGCGCTCCGATCCGCTGGTGAGTGGAGATTGTCCTACCATGCAGGTTAAGATAAAGCTTGAGACTTTGGATGGGAGGGATCAGAACAATTTGATGGCAATGCTGGACTCGGGGTGCTCAAGATGTTTGATGCATCCTGCCATTGTTACAGGACTGAGACTTAAGTTGCATAAGTTAAAAGTTCCCATCATATTTTGTCAGTTGGATGGGTCAGATATGAAAGGGGGTCCAGTGGAATACTATACAGAAGCCCTAAAAATGACTATTGGGACTCATCAAGAGACTATTAGGTTCATTGTGGCTCCCATTTCCAATCAGCCCATAGTATTGGGGCTCAAATGGTTGAGGGAACGTAACCCTCAGATTGACTGGGTTTCTGGAGAAATGGAATTTGCAGATGGCTCATATTTGGGAGTTGAGCGGGAAACTGCAGGACTCTGTGTGGTGCGGGAGCTAGCTCAAGCAGCGGTGGCACCGTCAGTGTATGAGGAGGAGGGGGAGATTTTTGTAGAGACGGAATCAGACCAGATGCCCCCTCATCGGAAAACAGACTGTTCTTTACAATTGGAGCCTGGGGCAGTGTTGCCTAAACCCAAGTTGTATTCAATGACTCATAAGGAACTACAAGAGCTGAGGAATTTTATAGATAAGAACCTAAAGTGGGGGTTTATTGAGCCGTCCACCTCACCCACGGCTGCTCCGGTATTATTCCGGAAAAAGAAAGATGGCTCCTTACAGCTTTGTACGGACTATAGGGGGTTGAATGCTATTTGTATTTCTAACCAATATCCGCTACCTTTGATGAAAGATATGCTGGCTCAACTGACCAAAGGGAAAATATTCACCAAGCTGGATTTGAGAGAAGCGTATTTTAGGGTACGCATAAAAGAAGGGGATGAGTGGAAGACCGCCTTTAATTGCCAATTAGGTTGTTTTCAATATAAAGTCATGCTGTTCGGATTAAGGGGCGGGCCTGGAGTCTTCATGAGCTTAATTAATGAGGTTCTGCATGAATTCCTGTACCAGGGGGTATTGGTATATTTGGATGACATCTTAATATACACAGAGACCATGGAACAACATGTAAAACTAGTAAAAGCAGTGCTCAGAAAGCTTTTAGAAAATAAATTGTATGTTAAGTTGTCTAAATGTGAATTTCACAAAGAAAAACTGGATTTTCTAGGCTACAGAATATCTCATCAGGGCATAGAAATGGATCCCGCCAAAGTCAAAGATGTGTTGGCATGGGAAACCCCCAGAACAAAAAAGCAATTACAAGCTTTTCTCGGATTTGCAAATTTTTATCGCCAGTTCATTCCCGCGTTCGCCAAGATTGCGTTACCATTAACCGATATGTTAAAAACCAAGAAATCGGCTGATGGCGTATTAGCAAATAAACCTCAACCGAAATTAAAATGGACGCCGGCATGCCAAATGGCTTTTGAACAACTGAAGCAGTTGTTCACCGCAGAACCCGTTTTAAAACATCCTGATCCAGAACGTCCCTTTGTGATCCAGACAGATGCGTCCAATTCTGCGATTGGATGCATATTATTGCAAAAAGACAATAATGATCAATTAAGGCCTTGTGCATATATTTCTCGTAAATTTACTGAGGCTGAACAACGTTGGTTGGTGTGGGAAAAGGAAGCTTTTGCAGTGCGACATGCTCTAGCTACATGGCGACACCTGCTGGAGGGTTCGCCTCATCCATTTGAAGTCTTCACTGACCATAAGCACTTAAAACGCCTCGGAAATTAAATCCTAAACAAATCCGTTGGGCTGAATTTTTCAGTAGGTTTAATTTCACGTTAAAGTATTTGCCAGCTGGGAAAAACTTTTTAGCAGATGCTTTGTCTAGGTTACCACAACATGACACTCAAACAGAACTGGTGGTATCTACAGTAATGTCTCCGCAACAATTGGGATTATCCAACCAGGAGGAGCCTGGTTCTGACAGTGCTACAGCACCCATACCTGTACAATTGCAAGGGAATGTGGCTCTCACTAGAAGCAAGGCCAAACCACCGAAACCCCCATGTGAACCTTCTCTAGAGAAAGAACTTAGGACCACTATAGAGGCTGATGATTGGTGGAAAGAGCACAAGCAAACGTTAACTGAGGCGAATGGGGTGTGGTGGAACGGAGACAGATTATATGTTCCAGAGACTGTGAGAAAGGCTATTTTACAACGTTATCATGATAGTAAAATTGCCGGACATTTTGGATTTGTAAAAACTTTACATTTGGTTAGAAGGCAATTTTGGTGGCCAACTTTGAGGAAAGATGTTAAACAATATGTTTTGTCATGTCATGTTTGTGCTTCCATGAAAAAAGCACCCGGGAAACCGGTGGGACTGTTGCAAACTGTGGCTGAGCCAACAAGCCCATGGAAACAAATTTCAATGGATTTCATTGTGGACTTACCAGAGAGTAAAGGCAAGACCGTCATATGGGTAGTGACTGACTTATTCTCTAAGCAAGCTCATTTCATTCCTTGTAAAGGACTGCCCTCTGCTGGTCAACTGGCAAAATTATTCATCTTGCACATCTACCGAGCGCACGGCGCCCCCTTGTGGATTATCAGCGATCGCGGAAGTCAGTTTACCGCCAAATTTTGGAAATCATTTCTAAAATTGATTGGAACTGAGCAGGGTCTTACCTCTGGGCATCATCCGGAGGGGAATGGGGCTTGCGAACGACTTAACTCCGTGTTGGAACAGTATTTACGGTGTTACATTAGTCATCAGCAAGATAATTGGGTGGAGTTGTTACCCTTTGCTGAGGTGGCTTATAATAATGCTGTTCATCAGAGCACTGGGTTTTCCCCATTTAAAGTGGCTACTGGTCAGGATTTTGTACCTATTCCTGAACTACCTGACCCTGCCATGATTCAACAGACTGATCCTGTACTAGCAGATGAATGGATTACAAAAATACGATCAAATTGGCCGATAATGTTGAATATATTGCAGGAAGCCAAAAATTCATACAAAACTTTTGCTGATCGTAAACGGGCTCCAGAATGGCCTTTAGTGGTGGGAGAAAAGGTTTACCTGTCTACAAAACATTTGAAATCAACTCAGCCATCCAAGAAACTGGGGCCTAAGTTTATTGGCCCTTTTCCTATTGTGAAAGTGATCAACCCAGTGGCCGCTCAGTTAGACTTGCCAAAGAACCTTCGTAGAGTACATCCTGTCTTCCACATCAGCTTATTGAAACCAGTTAAACCTGCTGATCAATGGCATCCAGATCCAGTGGCACCTCCACCTATCATGGTGGGAGATAACGAACATTTTGAAATTGTGAACATTTTGGACTCCAGAATGCACAGAGGAAAATTACAGTATTTGGTGCAATGGAAACATTTGCCTGTGGGGTTTGAGGAGTGGGTTGATAAGATTCATGTTTCAGCGCCAAGGTTATTGAAGAAATTCCATGATCAATTCCCTACTAAACCTGGTTAACTGCACAATTGTTATTGTTTCTGTTTTTCAGATCTCAGTGCCTCCCATTGTCTTGCAGCCTGGAGATTTCTGGAATTGTTCCATATGCCTTTATGTATACTTGTATTTTTTAACCTTTCTTGTTCTTTGCATACTATTCTTTCTTTTGGAGGGTCGGCATGTCAGGGTTCATGTCTATGAATCCTGCCATTGGAATTAATCATGGCTTAGTGCTTGCATAGTAGTTGGGAGGGGGAATGACAGTTGAGTGTTATGTCTGCTGCTGGAAGCTAGAGACAGCTTGGCCAAGGTCACGCACCTGCAACGGAGTGGAGATGGGACCGTTTGCTTCATGAGATCATCGTTGGTGAATTGGCGCGCAAGGGGAAGGGTTAAGAGAGCATAGTTTGGCGGGAATCAGTATTCAAGTCTTTAGGAGTGCTTCAATGAACATGTATCCTGAATAAAGCTTTATCTGCATTTCAATGAATTGCATGGAGAAGTGTTTATTGGGACATTGTTGTTGAGATCATCACACTTTTATTGAATTTTAAAGTGTTTTATTGTGAACCGCCCAGAGATGGGTGGTAATATAAATATGGTAAATTAATAATTGAATTAAATCCTAGGAGAAAACGTCATGCCGTCTGTAAGGAAGCTGAAGCTTGAGCATCATTGGACCTTCCAGCAGGACAATGATCCCAAGCATACCTCAACTTCCACTAAGGCTTGGATGCAGAAGAAGTCCTGGAAGATTCTACAGTGGCCATCATAGTCACCTGACTTGAACCCCATAGAAAATCTCTGGTGGGATTTGAAGAAGGCGGTTGCAGCATGCAAACCCAAGAATATTACTGAACTGGAGGCCATTGCTCATGAGGAATGGGCTAGGATTCCTCAGGAACGCTGCCCGAAGCTGGTGTCTGGCTATGCATCTCATTTGCAGCAGGTCATAACAGAAAAAAGGGTGCTCTACTGAGTACTGAAGGTGCTTGCCATGAAGGGGTTGAATAATTTTGAGCCTGGAGAGGTCATTATAAGTTGCATTTTCAGTTGGATTTGGGGACACCACTTGAAGCATTCGAAGCGTTGAGCTATTTCAATTGCTTTTGTTTGATTTGTTCATTGCAAACAGCTGCAAGTCTGTAAATCTTGACAATAAACCTGATTTGCAATGGGGTTTGAATAGTTTCAATTGCAACTGTATACAGTATGTATGTGTATATAATAATGCTGTCTTATCAAAAACCATTTCTCGGGGGGTTTAATTGGAAAATGTCTCTATCGCAATAGTACTGGCAAAGGTGAAGTCCTTAGCAGTTCCATACCTCTGAAGTAATTTACTGCTGCAGTAAATGCCACCCTTCTCTTGATCTTTTGATCGGTTGCTGCCTCACTGATTTTTTCACGGTGTGTGGTTTTGGTTGTCTTCACATTGGCTAGATTAATTGGTGTACTGGAATAAGTGGACAAAACATAAGAAAGATAGCTGTGCCTTATGAAAGTTGATCGTGGCTAGAGGAGAGACCAAGCCAGATTTATTCCTGCGCGGTCTTGAGAAGGCATAAAGCTAGGTTGAATCAATTGGAAATGGTAACTGGCCACAGTGCTATGGTTTCAGCCATTCCACACCAGATAATTAAACATGACTGCGTAAGATTAACTTCCACATGAGTGTGCGAAATCAAGAAAGTTAAACAATTTAAGTCACAACAGATACCCCATTAGAATGTGAAGGAAGGAAGGTAGGTTAAAACAAGTCATGGGAATGCCAATATGGTTGATGATGAGAATCAAGGAAGCTAAATATTTCTATTCAGATATGGAAGTCATGCCTAAATGAGTCCAAAAGAAGCGCAAATCCTGGCAAAACAAATGTTGACACAGAATCTGAGGGACAAATTGCTAAAAACAGCAGAAAAGTCATTAATATCAGAATCTGGAAACCAAATCTGGGAAGTTATAAGAAAGATGGCAAATGTGAAAAAAAAATGAAAGGAAGAGAAGAAGATGTCTGAAAGGTTTGCTCCAGTGCTTGGAACTCAAGAAAGGCATTTAAAGAACTAAATCAAATAAAGATACTTAAAATGGAATATTTGATGTTATTCGAAATGTTAAACGAATAGGCCACTCTTTGCAGGTGAAGTATATTCAAGGGTTCTGAGAAAATGAGAATGTAAAATGTATTCTGATGTCATTAAACATGTCATGAAAATCAGCTATTGTATAAAATAACTGAAAAGTAGCCTAGATATTCCTTATTTTAAAACATTTTGGTGTGGTAAGAAACTCTAGGCCTGTGAATATCCAATACTTGTTTTGGATAAATTTGTGGAAGACATTATAAAACCTCAAGGTATTAAACAGATAGAAGACTCTTGTTCTGTATGAATTAGCACACTTTCTGCAGAGAAAGTCTTTTTTCGCCCAACAATATTGCTTGCCAACAAGCATTTATTAAAAGTAAGCCAGAAATATTACATGCTTTGATTTCCAAAAAGTTTTTGATTTCACCTCCAATGGAGATCCTGAATAATGTAGCAGGCATAGCATAACAGGACATCCTTTTCAGTGAATGGAAACTGGCTAAAGAAGAGAAGGTCAAGATTAAGAAGGAATGGACAATTCTAAATTATCTACAGCTTGCATCTGAATTGTGGAAAGTAATCCAGGTTAGTGGATTATTCCCAATTATTCAGAATGTAACGAAACCTAAGCAGTGTTGTAAATATTGCCAGACTTCTTCTAATGAAGTGACGAGCTAAGGGCACAGGACTTTGTATTGGAACAAGGAATTTTCGAGGGACAGGGTTGTTGGGCAGTGTCACTATATTGGTTTGTGTTTAATGGGCAGGTACCTCTTCTAATAGTTTTCAGTTGATAGTATAATTTTTAATTTTAAATCTAAGGTATCTTATGGATCATTTTAGGAAGGTGAAAAGTGGTTAAAAGGACATGTGAATTATGTTACTTTGTTTTGGTACTTGTACTCCTGGTGCTATTCTGTGATTCACATCTTCAGGTACTCCCAACATGGCATTATGCTGATGATAACGTAGTCTGTGCACACTCCAAGGAAGATCTTCAAACTATCCTAAACATCTTTGCAGAAGCATATGAAAAGCTCGGCCTCTCGATTAACATTAAAAAAACCAAAGTGCTTTACCAGCAAGTTCGAACCAATCCCTCTGCAGCGCCATCAATCCAGCTTAAAGGTGTGTCACTAGAAAATGTCGACCGCTTTTCTTATCTCGGCAGCCATCTATCTACAAAAGCTGACATTGACGCTGAAATTCAGCATCGCCTGAGCTCTGCGAGTGTAGCTTTCTCCCGAATGAAGCGTAGAGTGTTTGAAGATCGGGACATTCGCAGGGAGACCAAAATGCTTGTTTACAAAGCCATTGTACTACCAACCCTTCTGTACGCCTGTGAAACATGGAGCCTCTACAAACGCCACCTCCAACTTGAAAGATTCCATCAACGCTGCCTCCGAAAAATTCTGCAAATGACTTGGGAAGATAGGCGGTCTAATGTTAGCATATTAGAAGAAGCGAAAACCACCAGCATTGAAACAATGATCATCCAACATCAACTTCGCTGGACCGGTCATGTTGTTCGAATGCCTGACCATCGTCTTCCAAAGCAGCTACTTTACTCCCAACTTAAGAATGGAAAACGGAATATTGGTGGACAGCAAAAGAGATTCAATGACACTCTCAAAGCTAATTTTAAAAAATGTAATATCAGCATTGAGAACTGGGAAGCCCTAACTCATGAGCATTTCAATTGGAGGTCATCCTTTATTAAAGGCGCTATGGACTTTGAAGAAGCACGAGTACAGGGCGAAAGGGAGAAAAGAGCTAAAAGGAAGGCACGTCAAGCAAACCCTCATCATGACCGTCTCCCACCCGGAAACCTATGCCCTCATTGTGGGAGGTTGTGCGGATCCAGAATTGGCCTTTATAGCCACTTACAGATCCACTGTTAAAATTTTACCCTTGGAAGACAATCTTACTCGGCTACGAGTGATCGCCAATGAATGAATGAATGAATGATTTTAGCCTTTGGTTAAATATGGGGAATTCGGCATGCCTTTGTTTTGAGGGCCAGGTATAGTCCTCTGCCAGGTGACTTTCAGTGCCTGGAAAGAACTGAAATTAAGAACTGAAGATGTTGCCTAGCCTGGCAATGAAACGTCTGCATGAAAACAACAAGGCTCAGAGAGCACCAAAGACTCCCCAGAACTTCTTGCTCTCCTTTGTAGCTTAGGGACAGCATAGAAGTCAACACGTGGAGCAGAATGTGGCTTTTTTCTCATTTGCACACTACGTGTAAACCCAGTGTCAGAGATGCTAACAAGCCCTGGACGAAAAAGCTCTTCTGTGCTCCTTCAGCTTTCTCTCCATCGTAACGCACAGTGTTCTTCCTTGCTCTGGGAGTGTCTGCACGGTATGGCTACTGTGCTGCTGGTGTGCTGGTCTACCCAGGCACTTAGGCGGACATCTTCGCCTGGCCCAGGAAGATAACCACTAGATGCATTAGCCAGGAAGGAACTGGAGGACACTGACAAGCAGAAGATAACTTACTGGGGGGAAATGAATTTATTTTGGGTTAAGATCTGTATGCAACCAGTTAGAATACTTTTCTTATGCTTTCTTTTGATAAAATGCCATTTTATAGAAAGTTATTTTGTATGTTCAAGGCCTCAAGAGATTAATAAAGAGGAACTAGAAGGAAACAGTATGCGGTGTGGCAGAAAACTTGCCAAAGTTGGTGATGTAAGCACAAATATTTTTCCATGTCCTTTTGAAAATGGAATTCATTTACAGTTTTCATAAGCTGTTTGTTTCCCAACAAACAGTGTTTTCATAACTAGATCATTTTAAAAGGTTAAGCACTTTGTTATTGGAAAATATAACAATGGTAACAAGGCTCATATAGCTTTTTTAAGCGACAAATCTTGAATTTCCCAAGCTGACACAAAAAATGTGAGGTGTCAAAGTGGAGGTCCTTAGCAAGTTACTTAAGTTCAGAACTTAAGCCACTCGTTTAGAGTACAACTATTTCTTAAATTCTCTCTCTCTCTCTCTCTCTCTTTCTTTCTTTCTGCAAGTATTGCTGGCGATGGACGGGCTTCAATTTTGGCTTTGATCTGCTGGTCACGTACACCAATCGTTACATTGTCTTCAAACGCAACACGCTAAATCAGCCCTGCAGCGGCTCGGTCAGTTTGCAGCCCCGGAGGAATATTGCTTTCAGGTGGGTTCTCTTGCTTGGCTGGGCAGTTCTGCGTTGCTAGAAGGCGAGAGAGCCACATCGGCACTCGTGTCTTCTGGTAGCCTTCTGTGTTCACCAGCAGTCGCGGGAGGGACGGAGATCAGTATTATTTATCCTTCTGTTAAAAAGCAGGAGAAGGTTGAAGTATCTCCCCACCCCGACCCCCAACGGGCCACTTAGGAGCGTTTGCGTTAGACAGCACTTTGCTGGCCGTGGCTGCTGTCTGGAGTGGCGGAGTGTGATTCCTCATGGCTCCCTCTCCTCCTCGGGCAGAGTAAGCCTTGTCCGTTCCAAGACACGTGTTGGTTTTCTCCACCTATATCGCTGACGTTTTAGGCGCTTATTTTGTTACGCTGTGCTCCATGACTACAACAAAGTCATTTGTTCGTCGGGATCATTGCAGCAGCAGCAGGCAGGAGGGGGAAAGGTGTTTGAAACTGTTTTCTGTGAAACCGCACAGCTTTCCAGGGGGAAGTAGTGAGGAGGGCTTAGTATAGGAAGAGAAACGGGGAAAAGAAGGCTAAAGCAGCAAAGGAACCTGTCCCTCCCTCACGCTCTCTCTCTTTGTTCTTATTGATATATAGATGGGGAAATTTGCTGGGTGAATAGCAGATAAAATACTACGGTACTTGCCAGAGTCATAACATTCAAATCCCCATAGGTGTGCAGAAATCTGTGTTTAGGATGATGACAGACATCAGCAGGTCACCCGTGACAGGCCAGGTGTCCTTCCCAAACACACAGATTTGTCGTGCTTTTTGCCAAGGCAAAGTCTGCTCAGGCCTTTCAATGAGCAAGCTGTGTGTGTTTTCAGCTGAACAGACTTTGGGTTTTTCTCCTTTTCCATCCTCCTCCACACTATTGGTGTTGCTGCCCATTGTTCTGGGAACTGTAACGGGGCTATAAGAGATGCTCCTTTTTTTTTTTCAATTTCTCCTCACCCTCCCCTCAGGAAACCACCACCACCACCACCATTTTTTCATAGATTTTAGCTTAGTGTAATTTCTCTTCTGTCCTTAGGCTGCGACTGGCTTCTTTTGATAGCAGTGGAAAGCTTATTTGTAGCAGAACTGCAGGATATCAGATACTAACCCTTGAAAAAGATCAGGTTTGTATTTGCAAAGCTTTTGCTTCATTTTAGCCAGCGGTGTCAGAAAAGAAAGTATTATCCCCTCTTAAGAAGCAGGAGAGGTAAACAGAGAAATGAACTGGGTTCCACCATTGGCTGTCTCAAAATTTTGTTCTCTTGTGACGCTGTATTTGCACATTTCAGTCTCGCCAAGGGCTTCTGACCTCTGCTACAGGAACAGCTACGTTGAGAATTAGCTGAGGCTTCCTGTTCAGAGCGCCAAGTTTCCCTAGGGACTGCCTAAGTAGCAAGTAGTTGATTGTTCCCTTTAAAAATTTAAATTGGAAGCCATTAAATTGATGATGTACCTCACGTTGGTGTCAACTCTTAGTGACCACTTAGATAGATTTTCTCCAAGAGGATCTGCCATCAACCTGGTCTTTGGGTCTTCCGGCAGTGCACCCATTGCTTGCTGTAGTTGAGCCTTAACTGCTGATCGTCCTCTTCTCTTTCCTTTCACCTGCTTCTCTTTCAAATGGTTTGGTGGGAAGCTTTGTTCAACTGTTGAAGAGTTGGAGAGGAAGGATAAGAGTCGGGTGAGGTAGATGGGAGCCACACAAGAAGCCTGTGAGTGGCTTCTCCTGGGCAGCAGGGGCCAGAAAGAGAAGGGCTGCTTTTTAAATTTCTGTGAACATGATCTTCTCCGCCTGTGTCTTAAGCACGAGACGCGTGGAAGCAGTGAACCTACGCCAGTTTCTGAGAAAATGGGTGGGGATGGCCCCTAGCTGAAATAGAAAGGAGTACAGTAAGCTGTTCTAGGTCTGGTCTGAGTAAGCCTTGCTTCCCCACATCCCCTCCGAAATCTTCTGGCTCGAGAGTCACACAGCCTTCCAGGAAGACGAGTCGGGAACAGGAGGCTCATCCACAGTCCAAACGTCCCAGGAGTTTTCTGTAGCTTTTAGAAAACGGTGAAAACTCCTCCATAGAGTATTAAATCTTGGATACCATAGTGCTGAGGTCAGCAAAAGAGGTGGGGCTGTTTTTTGAGCTCTTTTTGCATGTGGGGGGGATTTTAAGTAGGGGAATGGGCACAGAAATGCTCTGGGAACCACTATTCCCTTCCTAAAAGCCACACCCTCTAAATAGCCCAAAATCACATTGCTGACATTTAGTGATTTTGATTGTGAAGTGGAGTGGGAATGTGCAGGTTGCGTGTTGTCCATCCTTGCCTTGGTAGGTTGCATCTGATTTAGTACTGCAAGATTATTTATTTCAAAACAGGTTTTCCAAAATAGCATTCATCATGGTATCAGAGAATCTGATCTGTATCTAAATATTTACTGTCTCTGCAAGACTCTTGAGAAGAAAAGAGGTAGAGCTGAATGTCCATCACATGTTAGTGGCTGCAAAGGGATGCATGCCTGTGCCCAAAGTAGGTAGGGTTGACCTTGGGGACAGGGGAGGAATGAACCAGCCATTAAGGGGGGCGGGCGGGGGGACTTGCAGTTCCAGAGAAAGAGGGAAGCATGAGGAAGAAAGTCAAAATTCCTCTGCCTTGATTCTGTGTGGTTAAGACGGGGCTGAAAGAAACTTAGAGAGGCTTTCAAGGTTGATGTCAGGCTTTGAGGTAGGCTAGGTTGAGCCGGACATCCTAGAGAGTGAAGTCAAGTGGGCCTTAGGAAGCATTACTAACAACAAAGCTAGTGGAGAAGACAGTATCCCAGCTGAGCTATTTAAAATCCTAAAAGATGATGCTGTTAAAGTGCAGCACTCAATATGCCAACAAATTTGGAAAACTCAACAGTGGCCACAGGATTGGAAAAGGTACGTTCCAATTCCAAAGAAGGGCAATGCCAAAGAATGTTCAAACTACCGTACAATTGCGCTCATTTCACATGCTAGCAAGGTTATGCTCAAAATCCTACAAACTAGGCTTCAGCAGCATGTGAACCGAGAACTACCAGAAGTGCAAGCTGGGTTTCGAAGAGGCAGAGGAACTAGAGATCAGATTGCCAACATTCGCTGGATCGTGGAAAAAGCAAGAGAGTTCCAGAAAAACATCTACTTCTGCTTCATTGACTACGCTAAAGCCTTTGGTTGTGTGGATCACAACAAACTGTGGCAAATTCTTAAAGAGATGGGGGTACCAGACCACCTTACCTGTCTCCTGAGAAACCTGTATGCGGGTCAAGAAGCAACAGTTAGAACCGGACATGGAACAACCGATTGGTTCAAAATTGGGAAAGGAGTACGACAAGGCTGTATATTATCACCCTGCTTATTTAACTTATATGCAGAGTACATCATGAGAAATGCCAGGCTGGATGAATCACAACCCGGAGTTAAGGTTGCCGGGAGAAATATCAACAACCTCAGATATGCAGACGATACCACCCTAATGGCAGAAAGTGAAGAGGAACTAAAGAGCCTCTTGATGAGGGTGAAAGAGGAGAGTGCAAAAGCTGGCTTGAAACTCAACATTAAAAAAAACTCAGATCATGGCATCTGGTGCCATCACTTCCTGGCAAATAGAAGGGGAAGAAATGGAAGCAGTGACAGATTTTATTTTCTTGGGCTCCAAGATCACCGCAGACGGTGACTGCAGCCATGAAATTAAAAGATGCTTGCTCCTTGGGAGGAAAGCTATGGCAAACCTAGACAGCATATTAAAAAGCAGAGGCATCACCTTGCCAACAAAGGTCCGTATAGTTAAAGCTATGGTTTTCCCAGTAGTAATGTATGGCTGTGAGAGTTGGACCATAAGGAAGGCTGAGCACTGAAGAATTGATGCTTTCGAACTGTGGTGCTGGAGAAGACTCTTGAGAGTCCCTTGGACTGCAAGGAGGTCAAACCAGTCAATCCTAAAGGAAGTCAACCCTGACTGCTCATTGGAAGGACAGATGCTGAAGCTGAAGCTCAAATACTTTGGCCACCTAATGCGAAGGGAGGACTCCCTGGAAAAGACCCTGATGCTGGGAAAGACTGAAGGCAAAAGGAGAAGGGGACGGCAGAGGAGGAGATGGTTAGATAGCATCACCGATGCAATGAACATGAATTTGAGTAAACTCCGGGAGACAGTGGAGGACAGGAAGGCCTGGCGTGCTATGGTCCATGAGCTCACGAAGAGTCGGACACGACTAAACGACTGAACCACAACAAACAACAAGGTTGACAACAGGCACAGCGGGGATTCAAGGATTGCTCTTCATTGTTGTAGGATGTAACAGCAGAATCTTGAAAGCTCGTCAGAGTTTGTCTGCTGCCTCTTATGCTAAACAAAATCAGGGTGGTGCTACTTTGGGTTTCTTTTGTGTGCTCCCCTCTTCTCTGGACTGTGTAATCCATGCTGGCTGCGGAATTCTGGGAGTTGAAGTCCACACATCTTCAAGTGGCCAAGGTTGAGAAACACTGGTGTAATCACCTCTCCAAGTCCCCCCCCCCCCCCCGCCCTTAAGTTCATTCCTTCCCTATTGGCAAGGGGAACTCTACATTTCTTTACAGTATGTGCCTGCGTGTGAGAGAGAAATCCTGGAGTGCTCTAAGACAGGCAGTGGTGTTACCTTCAAGGAGGATTGGAGCCACTGTGATCGTAAATTCAGACTCTGCAAGCATCTCTAGGGCCAGGAATATATTAATTACAATTTTACTGTAATTATATAGTGTAGCTTTATTATTGTGTATTGTTGCTATTATATTGGCTGTGGCTGTGGCTTTTGTGTATGACTTATAGTAGCCTTGACTGAAGTAATTTAGAAATTCATAAATAAAATCCTGGAAGAGTGGTCAGTTCTGTCAAATGCTATTATTCCCTGTGTGAATGATCCACCAAAGTAACCAGGGATCTTTCATCCCTGAACTTGAGTCTGAACTCTGACACTAGGCTGCAGCAGATTTAAATTTAAATTGGTTTCTTCCAAAATCATTTTGAATTGAGAAGCTACCATTCTCTCTCATTCTTGAACTGGGAAGAGAAGGTTAGAGACGGGGAGTAGTTGTCCAGATTCAGATTCAGAAGTGTAATCAAGATTACTACAAAAACCAAAACATTTCCCCTTGACTGATCCTTTTAGGGTCCTGGAGATCATCTCTCTTTTAAGGATTTGTAATTCTTTTTTTTTCTTTCATAAGTTTTATTGAATTTTAAAATACATATTAAAAGTTAATACAAAGAAAGAAATAGAAATACAAAGTAAGAAAAAAGGAAAGAAAAAGTGAAGTCAAAAAATAACAAAGAAAATATAGAAAATAGATGTCCTCCAATTTATCCTTGAACTTTAAGTACAATAATTAACTTTAAATGTTAGTCCTTCATACAATACACAGGAACGTTTCTTTGTCATATACCCTATGATTTCTATAATCCAATCTTCTGTTCTTCATATAGGTTTCACCTTTCTTGATATCTTCCAACAATCCATCTCTGGTTTCTACTCCTTGGAATAGTAATCAAATGTTCATTGCTGCATCAATTAAATGTTTTCCATTTGCTCTTTCCATTTTTACATCTATATTTATATCTTCAATAAAATCCAATTACTGTAACAAATAAAGGCCTTATCTACTTCTAATAAAATACAATATATTCTGTTCATATTATGACTATATATTCCATTAATACATAACCTAACATATTACATAACATAATACATAATATAGCAAGAATACAAAACCTAACATAACATATAACCTAATACATATTATACCAATTCTTATAATAATCATACAACATATCCATACATAATATCATCCTGTAATAACCTTCATTCTAATTCCATCTCATCATCTCATTATCTTCTCATTCTTATAATTCTTATAATATTCATACGTACATATTCATACATAATATTGTAAGAATATGTCATCTTATAATAACATTAATTCTAATTCTAATTCCACCTCATCATCCCATTATCTTCTTATATATATCTCTCCAAAAAGGAAAAATAAGCCATAACATCAACCTCAATTTATATTTATAATCCTATATCTCCACCATCCATCTTCAATTTCCACTCCTTGGGACAATGTCCATCTGAACTGAATACAAAACCTAACATATAACCTAATACATAATATACCAATTCTTATAATAATCATACAACATATTCATACATAATATCATCCTGTAATAACCTTCATTCTAATTCCATCTCATCATCTCATTGTCTTCTCATAAATGTATCTCCAGAAAGAGTAATCTATAATATCAACTTATATTTATATTTATAATCTTGTATCTTACACTTGGAGTATCATATTTTTATGCATCCATACAGTTTCTCATATCTGCTCTCACTCTGTGTACAATCCAGATCCGCGTTTTCATTAACCTTGTGTCCTAGATCAACATCAATAAATCTCCTGTTTAGGTTATGCCAAGATCACAATATGCAACTTGTTTTATTCTGTAACTCATGTGGGATGTCAAAATGTTTATTTTACCATATCTATCAATTTGCATGTTAAAATCTTCCTGTCTCAGCTGCCACAATGTGTTTATGCCCAAACGTTTAATAGACCACTTCCTGTAAAATATCATAATCTTCTTCTGTACCAATACATTCAAAATCCTCTTTCCCTGTTTCTCTACTGGTTCGAGAGATCTTCCCTCTGTTTCTAAATCTGTCCCTTGTATCTTCTGTTCCTGAGCCACCAAAACTATAAATATACGTTCTATGGATTTCTTAATTTGCGAAAAAGCTTCTCTGATTTCTTTCTTAAAATCCTGAAGTGCTGTAAGAAATGCCATTCTCACCTACACCCCCTTTTCAGGCCGTAGTTAGCTGTTGTAGTCAAAAGAAGAATTTTCCCAGGGAGCAGGGAACAGCTGTTCTATTGTTATCAGCGATGTCTGCTTCTTTAAGTGAAGAAAACTTTTAAAATAAAAGATGAAAAATTCCACAGAGCAGTATTTCAAACAGTTTGTAAAAGGAAAAATAAAAATAAATTCCAAGTGAGACAAAGTCCATTCTAAAAAAAAGTAGAAAAATAAGAAGGAAAAGAGGCACACATTCTCTATACTTTATTCTTTATTCTTCTTTATTCTTCAGGCTGCAAGCTGCTTAACCCAAACAAACAATTTCTCAAAAGTCAATTAGTTTGTCGAGTGAAAAATACCAACAAAGTCTCTTAAGTCCCAATTTCTCTGATACAAAAGAAAGGCAAAAAAAATACAAACTTGTTCATTATGTTGCCAAAATAAAATCTATCAAACTTCCACCAAAATTAATTATAGCAAAGAAAACACAAAATTAGCCAACATTTTAAGCAAAGTCCAAAGATAAATTTTAGATAATAAAAATGTTCTAATCTAAAAAAGAAAACTAATATAAAGTGATCTAAAAGCTGGGTGTCGCTCTTGTGTCTCCCAAAGAGACTTACGTTCCCTGCAGAGCTAGGATCCTCCTTCGGCCATTCCACTGCATTCACCCCCGTTCTTCTCTGCGGTGGAAACTACAAAGAAAAACAGGAGTGGGCAATTCCAATGGCTCTGTGAGCAATCTTCTTGTTCCCCCCTCTCCAGGGGGAAGCTTCAGTGGTCTCACAAATTCTGTAGACCCCTGCAAACAAGGTAGAAAGTTAGCCAGGTCTCAGAGCTCTGAGAAACTCTGACTTGTCGAGCTGCCAGCCAGGCTTGGAGTGAAGGATCCACTCCAAGGATTTGTAATTCTTGGGCATATTCTTTGTGCTAAAATGAATTCATTTTTAAGGACTGTTTTAAGATATTGGGCTGCACCAATTATATTGGCAAGTATCTCAGATACCCATAATCCAAATGCCTTTGGCTAAACATGTGCTCAGTTTGGAGTAGATACAAACAGAGGAGATGCTATTTTCAATAGCATAAATGAAGGAAATCTTTGTCTTTGAGTCCTCTGAATGTATCAGCTTTGATGAAATCCTCTAGATTGTGCTGGTCTTCAGGGAAGATAAGCTGTGAAAAGTTTTTCCCAACTTGTCCAGAAAAGAGTAAGAAATTGGGTTTGGAGTAGTAAGGGTGGAAAGGAAACCCTCCAAGAATACACATTTATGGAGTAGATATCACACACAGACACAGACACACAGACACACACCTCTTGGAAGACATTCATCATCTTAACAACTTTCCAAAACAACCAGAAGACAAACAGGCCAACTTTAAAAAGCTGTAAAATGCAAAACAGCATTACGTTCCTCCTCCCTATTCCTGAACTATTTGTGAGGGATCTCACAAGATCTTATAAAAACAAGAAACTTAGGAGAAAAGGAACCCTTCCGGTGGTGATGAAGATCTCCATAACCCCCCTTCTGTTTAGACCTAAATCTACCTCTCCCCTCCTCTCCTCTCCCCTTCCCTTCTGTTCTTCTTTTTTGTAAGAGGGGGGCAAAACAGAGGACCCCCTGCAGCCTTGGACAATCTGGCAGAATGGCCAAACTAGCTAGAAATTCTAGAAGCTTCAGTCCCCAAACAACTGGAGAGCATCAAATGCATTTATTTATTTATTTATTTGTTCAATTTATACAGCCACCCATCTCACACACATGACTCTGGGCAGCTCACACAGTTAACGTAATAACAAACACACACACCCCCCGCACACACAAGCCAAGCAAAAACTAAAGCCATTGAAACCACCTGCAGGAGAGGGCCATCCAGGCCTCCCCAAGAGGGCAGCCACTTCGCAGGCCCCACGCCTCCCCCGGATCCCCAGGCCCAGTGGCAAAGCCGTGTTTCGGGGCCTCTGGGAGGCCAGAAGGGCCGGGGCCAAGCTGAGGACAGCCGCCCAACACGATCCAGCATTCCCGCTCCAAAGGTCTGGGAATGGCCCTGCCCCTCGAACGGTCTGGACTGGAAACGAAAGTGTTCCCCTCCAGGCTTTCCTGGGGGTGGGGATGCTCCACGCTTGGTGGTCAGTGGGTGCGAACTGTCCTCGGGGCAGCCTGGAGCCTCACTTCCCACCAGTGGGCCTAGAACGGTACTGGGAACCAGCCTTCCCCTCTGGCGCCCTGTGTGACGGGGGGATTTGGGGGGCCCTCAGTCCGGCTGCGTCTGGGGCCCTCCAGGTGGGCTGGGCTGCGGCCCCGAGGATTCCTCACCAACATGGCTTTGTGGGGTACGGATGAGGTCGCCCAGGCAGCCTCCGGCTGAGAAGGCGGGCCGGACGGAAGGCGGGCTGGTGGGCCTCGTGGATGGGCAAAGCCTTTCCTAAGGAGCCGCTCTCTCTTCTCCCTCCTTTTTAAAAAAAATTTTTTTTATTGGATTTTAAATATACAAAGCTAAAAGTTAAGAATGAAATGAAAATAGAACTACAAATTAAGAGAAAAAGAAAAGAAAAGTGCAGTAAAGAAAAAAAAGAAAGAAAAACACAGACAAAGAAATTGGATGACCTCCGATCCAACTATGGTTATAAGAATAAAATAGTTTGTTTTTACATGCTGGTTATTCATATAACATTCATATACTTTTCTTGTCTATTATACTATATACTATTTATATATAATCTAATCATCAAATCCCCATGTTAGCTTTACTCCTCCTGCTTTTTGCAAATAGTCCATCAATGGTTTCCACTCTTTAAGAAAGTAACAATTTGAATTATCTTTTAATAAGCAAGTCAATTTATCATTTTCTGCCATCTCTAATAGTTTCAACATCCAATCCTGTATTGTTGGAACACTTTGATTTTTCCAGTTTTGTGCATATAAGAGACTTGCTGCTGTGATCATATACTGTATTATTCTAAAGAAATGTTTTTCTATTTGTTCCTCCCAAATTCCAAGTAAAAAAAGTTCTGGTTTAAATGGTATTCGTATCTGTAGTATATTTTGCATCAGTGAATGTATCTCAGTCCAAAATTCTTTTGCAATGTTACAAGTCCACCACATATGGTAAAAAGACCCCTCTTGTTTTATACATTTCCAACATAAGTTGGATATGTTCCCGTACATTTTTGAGAGTTTTTGTGGGGTCATATACCATCGATACATCATCTTATAAAAATTTTCTTTTAAGTTGTAGCATAAGGTGAATTTTAATCCTTTAGTCCACATATCTTCCCATTGATGAAGTTGTATATTGTGGCCAATATTTTTCGCCCATTGAATCATACAATCTTTAACTTGTTCCTCTACCATTTCTCCTTTTAACAATAATTTATACATTCTAGCAATTAAACGTTCATCATTTTCACATAATTGTATTTCAAATTCTGATTTAGTTTGTTCAAATTCTAATTTTTTTTATCTAATTTAAATTTCTCTATAAGTTGCATATAGGAGAGCCATTGAAAGGTATAACCTTCTTGGGCAAGTTCTTCTTTTGATTTTATCACATAGTGTCCTTGTTCTTTTTTTAATAAGTCCTTATATGTCAGCCACTTGTCTTTATTTCTTACTTCTGTTCTATAAAAGGCTTCTTGCGTGGAAATCCATAAAGGTCTCTTATGACATAAAATTGATTTATATTTATTCCAAATTCTCAACAAGGATCTTCTAATATAATGATTTTTAAAGTCCACATTTATTTTAGCCTTATCATACCACAGATATCCATGCCATCCAAATCTCAATTCATGACCTTCCAGATTTAATAATTTTTCATTTCTCAAAACAATCCATTCTTTAAGCCATACCAGACCACAAGCTGCATGGTATAGTCTCAAATTTGGGAGTCCTAAACCACCTCTTTCTTTTGAATCTTGCAAGACTTTATATTTTATTCTTGGTTTTTTCCCTTGCCAAATGAACTTAGAAATGTCTTTCTGCCACTGTTTAAATGGTTCCTCTGATGTCAGTATAGGTATTGTTTGAAAGAGATATAGAATTCTTGGTAATATATTCATTTTAATCGCTGATATTCTCCCCAATAATGATAGTTGTAGTTTCCTCCAACGATCTAAATCTTTTTTAATATCAATCCAAAGCGGGATATAGTTATTTTGAAATAATTTAACATTTTTCGATGTTAAATAAACTCCCAAATATTTTACTTTTTTCTCCAAAGAATATCCTGTAATTTCTCTCAATTTCTCTTGTTGGTGATAATTCATGTTCTTAGTCAAAACTTTTGTTTTCTGTAAGTTAATTTTGAACCCTGCTAACGACCCAAAGTCCTTCAATTTCTGCATCAATAATTCAATTCCATCCAGTGGATTCTCTAATGTAATGACTAGGTCGTCTGCAAAGGCTCTTAATTTGTAAACTTCTTTTTTAACTCTGATACCATGAATACCATCATCTTGTCTAATATCTCTAAGTAGAACTTCTAAGATCAATATAAACAAAAGCGGAGATAAAGGACAGCCTTGTCTTGTGCCTTTTTGTATTTCACAAGGTTTACTAAATTCTCCATTGACAATTATTTTTGCAGATTGGGGTGTATAAATTGATTTAATCCACTTAATAAAATTCCCACCAAAGTTCATAATCTCCAATACTTTAAACATAAAGGACCAATTTAAATTATCAAATGCTTTTTCAGCATCTATGAATATCAAGGCGGCTTGTTTTTCATTATGTTGTTCTAAATACTCTAATACATCCAAAACATTTCTGATATGTCTAATTTGTCTTTTGGGTAGAAAACCTGCTTGATCTTGATGAATAAAATTTCCAAGAGTATTTTTCAATCTTTCCGCTAAAACTGTCGTAAATATCTTATAATCCTTATTCAATAATGATATTGGTCTATAAATCTTTGTTGAGTTCAAATTTAGTTGTTCTTTCGGAATCAAAGTAATATGAGCCTCTTTCCATGTTTCTGGCATAATTCCTGTTTCCAAAATTGAATTTATAGTTTTTTGGAGAGGAATACTCAATTCATCTTCAAAGTATTTGTAGTAGGCTGCCGATAGTCCATCCGGACCTGGTGCTTTTCCACTTTTAATTTTCTTAAAAGCCATTAACATTTCTTCTTTTGTTATAGGATTATTAAGTAATGTTCTTTGTTCATCATTTAAAACAGTTAATCTTTGCTTACTCATATATTCATCAATTTCAGCTATATTAACATCCTGTTTTTTATACAATGCTGTATAGTAAGAATGAAATGCTTCTTGTATTTCCACATTATTCACTAGAATTTTCCCTTTATGTTGTATATTAGAAATTATATTTTTTTTGTCTTTGTTTTCTTAACTTATGAGCTAACCATCTTCCTGGTTTATTTGCAAATTCAAAATATTTCTGTTTTGTAAATTTCATTTGAGTTTCTATTTCCTGTACCAAAATCATCGAAATTTGTTTTTGTAGAAATTTAATTTGAGTTATCAATGTATTATCCATCGGTTTGGTCCTCAGACATTTCTCTTTATTTTTAATTTCATCCAAAATCAATTGAATTTTTTCTTGTTTCTTTTTCCGCATTTGAGCATTATATTGAATAAAATAACCCCTCATATACGCTTTACTTGCATCCCAAATTACTTGTGTACTGGTATCCTTATTTGAGTTAAGTAGAAAGTATTCTCTTAGTCTTTTCTTACATATGTCAACAACATCTTCTTTCCGGAAAATTGACTCATTTAGCCTCCATCGAAATGCATTCCTTTTTCCTTTGATAGTTAATAAAACAGGGTTATGATCTGATATAATTTTAGGTAGAATTTCAGCTTTATTTACATTCATCATTAAAGTTTTAGAGATCAAGAACATATCTATTCTGGAAAATGATCTGTATCTTTCTGAGTAATATGTATATTCTTTAGAGTTTCCATTCATAAGTCTCCAAATGTCTTGTAAGTCCAACATATCTTTTAAATCAAAGAAAGTTTGGGGTAGTTTTCCCTGTGTAGGTTTCACATTTTTTTGCGAATGTCTATCTTCCATTGGGCTAATCACCCCATTCCAGTCCCCCATAAAACACCAATTCTCATATGATAAATCCAAAAGTTTGTCCATTAGGTTCTTATAAAATAATCCTTTATCAAAATTTGGAGCGTAAATCCCAACTATCAATGTTTTAATCCCCTGTATATTTACTTCCACTGCAATATATCTTCCTTCATCATCAGTCAATATTAATTTTGGATTAAGTTTTTGTTGTATATACAGGACTACCCCCTTAGTTTTTTTTAATCCAGCTGAAATAAATTCTTCTCCTAGTTGTTTTTGAATCAAATACTTAATGTCTTTTTTACAAATGTGAGTCTCTTGTAGGCAAATTACATCCAATTTTATTTTTTTCAAAAAATGAAAAATTTTCTTTCTCTTTTGGGGAGAATTTGCCCCATTGATATTCCATGTTAGATATTTAAAGTCCATGATATTTAGATATTTAAAAGTTCTTTTTTAAATCCACTCCGGTAGCTCCCATCTCCGATAAGTCTTCACTCTTTTCCTTATCTTTAAATGTCTCTTTCATTTCTTCCAGAACATTAGATACTTCACTCATATCTGTCATATATTTCTCTATGAAGGCCTTTGCTTTCAAAATGGAATTTATTTTAAATCTTTGTTCTTTAAAAGTGAAAGATACTCCTTCTATTCTTTCCCATCTAAATGATATGTTATTTTGCTTTAATTTATCTGTAAAGAAGGAGTATTCTTTTCTTTTTCTTAATATTCTTAATGGGACTTCTTTTAAGACAATTATCTCTTTCCCTGCTATATTTAATCTGTCACTGTAGTGCTTCTTCAAAATTTGTTCTTTTGTAACTTTCCTCACAAAATATATCAATATGTCTCTTGGCACTTTTTTCTCTCTAGCGTAACGTGAGTTAATTCTAAAGATTTTATCTATTTCTGAATCCAGATCTTCTTCTTCTATCTGTAAGTATTGAGCTAAAGCACCAACTATATATTCTCTCGTATTCTCATCTGACTTTTCTGGAACTCCTCTCAATCTCAATATGAAGTCTTTTTCTCTCATTTCTGCTAGAGCAATGGCATCTAAATTGTATTCCATATCTTTAATAATAGATTCTGATTTAATCTCTAATTTCTTTACTTGTTCTTGTGTCTCTTTAGATTCCCCTGATAAGGTATTTACTACCTCTTTAATATTTTGTGTTTCTTTTCTAAATTCTTCTTTTAAGTCTTCTTTCATCGCTTCCATTTTTTTATCTACTTGTTGACCTAAATTGTTGATTTTTTTTTCCATTTTTATATCTAAGGAGGCAATTGAATCGTCCATCTTTTTCAGGGTAGCAGTTGAGTCATCAATTTTTTGGTTCAGTGCTGCAATCGCATCCAATATTTTTTTCATGTCTGATGTTGGTACTTCAGAAGATGATGCGATGGAATCAGTAGGCATTCTCCCTGTTTCTTTCTCCTTTTCCTTATCTCTGTCTCTCTTCACTCTTGCAGACAGAGTGGCCATATTGCGTGTAGTATTCCTGTAAAAAAAGAGAGAGAAAAAAATAACGGAAGACAAAAGGGAACAGCAACAGACAACAACAAAAAAAGGAAGGAACGAAAAAAAGGGAGGTGAAAGAGGGAGGATAAAAAATTTATTCAAAAATTCAAAAGCAAAAGGTGAATGGGAAAAGGAAAAGAAAAAAAATTCAATATACAGTAAAAATTAAAAAGTAAAAATAATACTGCCTTTTCTTAAAAGTGTACAGAGTGTACTTTGGTAAAATCAACAATTCTCATATAGAAAAAATAGAAGATAAAAGTACAACGGGTATTTCCTTTAACTGTAGACAAAATATCCTTGAAGAATTTTAATAACAATCCAGTTCTCAGGCAAACTTATAATCAGAAGTCTCAAAGAGGAGAGAGGAAAAAAATCAAAAAAAAAAAAAAAAGAGGGGGGAAAAGGAGAGCTTCAGCTCTAGATGTCTCTCTCCAGGATAAAATATAACAAATAAGTCTATTAAAATCCCATATAATAAGGAAATTCAAAAAACTGTTCAAGGCAAAGGAACTCCAAAAATACCCTTTATAATCCAAATAATCCAAATAATATCCAAGCACATTGCAGGAGAAAAAAAGAGAAAAAAGCCATATCAAGATGAAAAACAGAAATAAAATAAAATAAAAGGCAGACCATTAATCCATTTGAATTCAAAATCCAAAGAGGAAAATAGATTAGTCCCACATAAGTAGATAAGCCATTTGTCAATGGTCAATGTCACTCAGTATCACTTAGCTCCGAGTAAAGTCATTATTCTTTAAACTCCCACCATTTTCTCAAGTCGTCTTGGCAAGAAGGTTACACAAGCACCAGCAATATCAATCAATCATGTCCATAGAAGGATCTTAGCAGATAATACGTAAAGCTAAAATAAACACAAATATAAATCAGTGACTAAAAGTGCTGAATTTAGGTGTTACTTATCTGAAAAGATTTCGCGGTTTCCTGTAGAGCAAAAACGATGATTCTTCCAGTCGCCTTCGCCGCTTCAATTTCCTTTTTCCCGTGGTGGAAAGATGGGAATTGGGAAAGAGCAGCGATTCAGCGACCCTTGTGGTTTATCTTCTGATCCCCTTCTCTTCAAAGGGGAGATTTCAGCAGTTACTGTCTCTTTAAAAACTGCTGCAGCCAGGCAAACCGCGGAGCCGAGACAGGAGCGCTCGGTTCAGCACACCGACATCTTCAGCACCCGGAAGCGATCTTCTCCCTCCTTTTCAGAAAACACCCATGGCAGTTTCTGATGCTCCTGGCCGTCCTCTTCGCGGCACTAGTTCTGTTCGTCTGTGCAGATCACTGCAGGAAGCACTGCGTAGTCAGGACGCACATGAGAGCTTTCTAACTCTGCGGGGCCAGAGAGAAAAGCTCCAGCTGGCATTATCGGCAACCTTGTTTGGTGGAGACCTCGGTTTGCCTGCAGACGTTTCCTTACCCAACGGACGAGGCAGCACCATCAGTGCCAGGGAGTGTGGGGTTTGCTCGCTGTTTATATACAGTAGCTTGCCTGGCCACTTGGGGGGGGGAGTGGGGTTTCTCTCCTGGGTAGTTCCTTGATGAGGGCATTGTGTTCTGCTTGACTGTTTGCCTGGTGTTAGTCCCTGCTGATCTGGGTGTTGGCTGCTGGGGAGGAAGTGTTCCGGTCTCTTTGTTTCCTTCTTAGCTCCTTGGAATGGTGTGTAAATGGGGTTTGTCTCCATGTGTCTGTTGGTGGCTGGTTTGTCTGAATGCCAATCTTCCGGGAATTCCATTCTTGGCGTTTCTGGAACTGGCTTGGTCTGGGATGCTCACAGCTTCCCGGTTGAAACTGGGTTGAGTCTGTCCATGTCTTGTGAGATTCAGGAATTTTCATTGTGTCTTCTGACTGCTCATTGGTGTTCATGGATGCGCTCTGCTAGTCTTCTGTCTGTGTATCCTAATTGGTGGCTGTGACAGTCCTTACACTGTATGTTGCAGATGGCTCCTGTTTTTTCTTCTTGGGCTCCTGGGTCTTTTGGTTTACGTAAAATGTCTTGGAGGGCTTGAGTTGGTCTGTGTGCTACGGTGATGCCTTGTGGTTGTAGTAGTCTGTTGGTTGTTTCTGAGATGTTTCTGATCTATGGCAGTGTTATCCTTTTCATAGCTTGCCTTGGTTGTGCTGCAGTGGATTGAGTGCTCAGGCACTTTTTGATAAAATTGCGTGAGTATCTATTTTGTTGGAAGATGTTGTGTGGGCGGTCTGTTTCCTTTTTCTGGTGTTCTGGGTTGCTGCAGTGCGTTTTTGCTCGTCTGAATAATGTTCTTACACAGCTCCTCTTATGGGAGGTTGGGTTGTTGCATTGATAATGGAGCACTTGGTTAGTTTTTTCATAGACTTGTGTTTTAATTTGCTGTGAGGATATCCAGAAAGGGTAGCGTGTTGTTTTCTTCTTCCCTTGTGAATTTTATGCCTTTGAAGATGTTGTTTCATGTGCCTTCTCTAGTTGCTCCTTTTTTAGTATGACGAAGGTGTCGTCCACACACCAGATCCATACTTTTGGTTGTATGCGTGGAAGTGCTCTAGTTTCTAGATGCTGCATTATGGTCTCTGCTATGAGTCCTGAGAGTGGTGATCCCGTGGGTCTTCCTCTGATTTGTTGGTACATTTCTCCATCGAACTGAAAATAGGTAGTGAGGCAGAGGTCGATGAGGTCCATGATTCTGGGTATTCCGATCTTGGTGTATTTGACTAGGTCGGGTGTGTGGCGTAGTACTGGTGCCATGGATCCTTTCGCCAGTTCCGGATCTATGGACGTAAAGCGTGCTGTGACATCGAATGACACCATAATCTCATCTTCTTCTACGTTTAGGTCTTTGATTTTCTGGAGGCACTGTGGTGGGGAGTTGATGGAATATTCACTTCCCTCTGTGAGATGTCCAGGCTTTTTTGTAAGTTCCTTCGCTATGTTGTATGCTGGGGTATCTGGTAAGGATACAATTGGACAAAGAGGTATGTCGGGCTTCTGTATTTTTGGGTGTCCATGGGCAGAAGGGGGTCCACTGCTTTTCGTTCACCTCTGTTGTTCTTTTGTGATTTGACCTTTCTTGGTTAGGTCGTTGGGGGTTCTCTTGATCAGGTTGACTAGTTTTGGTTTGGGGTTGGTGTTTACTGGGATGTAGGTTTCTTTGTCCTCCAGTAATTCTTTGGCTTTCTGTATGTATTGTGTTCTCTCCACGATAACCATGGTTTGGCCTTTGTCTGCTGGGAGGATGATGATGGTTTGGTCCTTCTTTGGGTTTTTGAGGGCTGCTCTGTCCTCTGCTTTGAGTGGGTCCTGATCTGCGTTCTTCTGGCCTGTGGTATGATTGCCTGCCTTAAGTGTTCTTGGGTCTCTGTGGCAAACCCCGTGGTTTCAAATGCTGCTGCTAAGGCTGCAAAGAATTCTAACTGATTAGCGTCACCTATGTTACAGTTGAGGCATTTCTGGAGGATATTGTGGTCTGCAGTGGATAGTGGAAGGCTGGACATGTTGACTACCCATTCGGGTTCAGGTACCTCTTTGCTTCTGGGGTTTAGCGTGAGCAGTTTGGCTTGGAGTTTTGTTTTCCTTTTTTCAGCTTGTCTTAGAGATGTAGTCTTGATGGTGCTTGTCGGCATTTTTGTGTGTTCTGGGTTCCAGTTGCTCCTTGAGGTTGTCTATGGTGTACCACGCAACATCACCATAGCACACAAACCAACAACAGCCCTCCAAGACATCTTAGTACACCAAAAGACCCAGTAGGCCAAGAAGGAAAAACAGGAGTCATCTACAACATACAGTGTAAGGACTGTAGCAGCCACTATGAAGGACAGATAGGCAGAAGATTAGCAGAGTGCACCCATGAACATCCACTAGCAGTCAGGAGACATGATGAAAACTCCTCAATCTCACAACACATGGACAGACTCAACCACACTTTCAACTGGGATGCTGTGAGCATCCTAAAAAGGCAAAGGTTCCCCCCGCACATTTGTGCAGTCATGTCTGACTCTAGGGGCCGGTGCTCATCTCCCTTTGCTAGCCGAAGAGCCAGCCTTGTCCGAAGACGCTTCCACGGTCATGTGGCCGGCATGACGCACACGGAACGCTGTTACCTACCCACCAAAGTGGTACATATTCATTTACTTGCATTTGCATGCTTTGGCATTGCTAGGTTGGCAAGAGCTGGGGCAAGTACGGGAGCTCACTCCGTCATGCAGGGCTAGGGATTCGAACCTCCGAACGTGCGATCTTCCGATCGACAAGCCTGGTGTCTTACCCGCTGAGCCACCACGCCCCTTGTGAGCATCCTAAACCAAGCCAAATCCAGAAACGCCAAGAATGGAATTCCCAGAAGCTTGGCGTTCAGACAAATCAGTCATCAACAATGCCCTCATCAAGGAACTAGATGCCCAGAGTCCCCTGGTTGGGGGAGATGGGCGGTAATACAAATTTAATAAATAAATAAATAAATAAATAAATAAATAAATAAATACAAGCTTCCAAGAAGGAAACCACACTCCCACCCATCAGGTTTGGCAGAGGAGCCATGCTGCGGGTCCCGTCTGCCAGGGAGTAACATTTGGCAGGTGCCAGGAGACAAGTTCCTCAAGATGTGGCTCTGTGATCAGGCCTGGGGGTTCCAGGGGACCGGGGAGATCTTGCAATGGCCCCCTGACTGTGGTAAATACTCTCCCCTTTTGTTTTGTGGGCCTTTGGGTAGCTATTTTTAATTGTGACTGTTTTTATCTATTTATTCTTTTTTAATTAAGTGTTGTACGCCTCCCAGAGTCACTTTTATGTGAGTTGGGCAGCTATATAAATATGACCAATCAATAAATAGTAAAAGTAAAATATAAACAGGGCACAACACCCCCCACACACACACACACACACTAGCACTTAATGATGTTACCTAGTCGGGTTGTGAAAAGTCTGCAAGCAAACCTTCAAGCCAAGTACTCCAGAGTTCAACCCGGAGCTACAGAGATTCTCTTCTATTGGATCTCGTTCTGGAAATCAAGAGATCAAGAACCTTTTCCTTGCCATCTTTTTGGAACACATTATTTACTAAGAAGACTGTTTTTACTGTACCATTTTACTGTTTTACTGTTATATTGTATTTAATTAATGTTTTATTCCTGTTTTATGTAACCCGCCCAGAGTCGCTCTCTGAGTGAGACGGGCAGGGAATAAATTTGATAAATTGATAAATAAATAAATATATAAATAAATAAATAAGTAGCATCTTCCACAGTGTTTCCTATGTGGCAAGTTGGTGGTGTCCTTTCATTTATTTCAACAACTGTAATAGTTACATGTTGTTTTAATTTGAATTCTTGGTCTAAAGCCAGCGGTGGATAAAATCTTCCCAGTACTGCCTTGGTGCAGAGGCTTCTCTCGTTTCTGATGCTTCTAGTGTTACTACCATCAAGCTCAGCATTTAAATAATCTGGACACATATCAGCAAATATTTTCTGTTGTGGTTTTCCAGAATTTCTTGCATCACTTTGGAATGAGCGATATACTGCTTTCCTAATGGAAGAGGCTGCTGGAACATGTGCTTTATAACCAATGAACACTTGGCATCAACAATGGTGATTATCTGGAAGCAGCCTTAGGTTTGTAGAGGGAGGGAGGAAGGGAGGGAGGGAAGAAGGAAGGAAGGAAGGATACACTGATGTAAGATGAAATGAGAAAAAAGGGAGATGGAAGGAGCAGATGGAATGAATTCTCTGCTTCGTGGCATCGTAGAATCTTAAAACGGTCCTGGAGTTAGCCTCTGGCTTTCCTAGTCCTCTAGATTTTGATACATACTCTAATTCAAAATCCATGTAAAGTGAATACTTTGGAGTAGAAGAATGAATAGAAGAATACAAAAGTATGCATTTTAAGATTAATTTAATTTAATCTTAAACTTAAATCTTAATTTAAGATTAAGATACTGCAAGCATTTTAAACCATCATAGGCAGACAGAATACAGATATGAAATAAACCCACCCTTGCTGTTACATCCATTACCACTTTCATTTTTTTTCAAGAAACTTTGATTTGCTGTTAGTTATACAACAGTATTTTTAAAAAAAATTCAATGGCATCAATTGTTACTCTTCCTCTTGGACCAGCCAGCAGAAGCAGGAATGAGGCATAAAAGACTACATTAACCACGGCTTTCCAAAGTGCCGCTGCTGGCGATACACCAATGGCGGCGGCGTGTGTCCCAAGGTTTAAATCCTGAGTGTAAATCTTTCACTGTAACAGCTTTCTTTAGGCAGTTAATGTGACATGCACCTTCTTCATATTACTGTCTGGGTTTTTTAAATAGCTTTTATTAGTCCATTTTCAAACAAACAAACATAACATAATGTAAAATAAAATAATCAACAATTTACCATTTGTAAATTTGTATATAATTTTATAATTTTATTAATATTGTATATAATTTTGTAAACCGCTCAGAGTCATCATGTATGAGTTGGGTGACCATATAAATGTGTTTAATAAATAATATCTCTATCTCTATCTCTATAATTTTACAGTCTTGCTGGCCCCAGGCTCCTAGTTTCCCACTTTGCAAGCTCCTGCCCTCAGAAAAATAATAGCTGAATAGATTTAAAAGAAGTATCGGGGCATCCTCCAAAAGATTACATTAATAGGGTCTAAGCAGGCCGCAACTAGGGTCTGTGTCACCCGGGGCAAACATGGATTCCGCGCCCCCCCCCCATGGGTTGGTCAGGGAGGTGTTAGCAAGTTTTATTATTCTATTATACGTTAAATTAATAAAACTGATTTTAATGCTGAGAAGGTTATCTTGCACAAGAAAATAGCCAGAAAGCATAAAGGAAGGGAAGAATTTTTTTTGTGAAAGTGATTTAAAAGTGTACACCCGCCTCACAATCTGGTAAAGCAACCCCGTAACGGGATTCTGGGGCCAAAAGCGGGGAGGGCGGGGAGAGACACTTGCGAAGAGAGGACTCCCTGGAAAAGACCCTGATGCTGGGAAAGACTGAAGGCAAAAGGAGAAGGGGACGGCAGAGGATGAGATGGTTAGATAGCATCACCGATGTAATGAACATGAATTTGAGTAAACTCCGGGTGACAGTGGAGGACAGGAAGGCCTGGCGTGCTATGGTCCATGAGGTCACGAAGAGTCGGACACGACTAAACGACCGAACAACAACAACAACAAAATGCAGTATTACAGGATACGTCCGGTGACCTCCAAACAGGGGCATCCTCGGAGGATGGGGGACTCGAAGACAAGGCACCCTGCTTTATTTGAGATCTCTTGTTTCGAATTGGGAGGGACAGATTAAGTCCAACCATCGTGGGGACCAAAGCTGCAGGTCTTACGTGTGGAACCGGCGGGAGCACGGTCAGGCTTCTGTCGCTGACCATGGTGCTGAAAAACGCCGGGACGAGGCCGCAGCGCGCAGTCTTTAGCAGAAAAACAAGGGAGGGCGAGGATGTTTTGAGACTCACCCATCCGCTGCTCTCGGTGCCTCTCCGGTCAGCTAAACTCCTCGCGTAGAAACAAGAGCCGTGGAAAAATCCTTCCTACTTCACTGCTTCTGACTCCTGCGCATGATGATGGGGCTTGAAATCGAATGGCTCCCCGCCTAGGAATGGAACCACCTAAGTAAGGCTAGAGGTGAGTTTTACTTTGGGATTTCAACGAGCACATAAATGTGAAGAAATAAAATGTCATTTGCAAAATCGATGATTCCGCCTACAGATTTAAATCTCCGTGTGCAGACTCCTTGTCTGTCTACTCTGGTGCAGAGAGTGTGTGTGCTAGTCTGTGTGTAGGGTGTACCGGAAGTCCATAACAAGGCAAGTCTACTCCTGTTAATTCAAAAGGAAACTCCACAGCAGCGTTTCTCAACCTTGGCCACTTGAAGATGTGTGGACTTCAACTCCCAGAATTCCCCAGCCAGCAAGGGAATGGGGAATTCTGGGAGTTGAAGTCCACACATCTTCAAGTGGCCAAGGTTGAGAAACACTGCTCCACAGAATTCAGTAGGATTTACTCCCAGGTTCTTGGCTAAAGTCATCTTGGTTGAGGAACATTTCACTCCGAAGTAACTCTATCAAGTTCAGTGGGGCTTTATAGCCAGGCATCATAAGAGAATCCTGAGCAGATGTATCCAGTATTGTACAGATAAGCTGTGAAGGTTGAAATCCCACTTCCCTGAGAAGATGTGCCAATGAACCAGATAGAATTTAAGTGAACACGTTATTTTATTCATCTGATAATACCCTGCAAATTAATTTGGGATCTGGTAGGAAAACCCCAGGATATGCATGCAGGGAGAATGCTTTGAGGTAAAATAAGTATATTTCTTCAGGCTTAACAGTTCCTTATCTTCTTTTTTAGGGCTACCAGATCTGGGTTGCAAGAATCCAGATGACCACTAGATGGCAGAGAAGTTAGAGTTTTTTTGTATTTGTTTGTTGCTATTTAATGGTTGTCTGGATTCTTGCAGTCTGGCTTTGCACATTGATTTCCACTTTTTGGAAAGATTTGCTGTCAGCATTTCTGTTTATACAGTCATATATAATTGCCAGTTGGGTAATTCAGATTCATAATCCCCCTAGCCTAAGAAATTAAATTACTCTAGAATATGTATTGTCGAAGGCTTTCACGGCCGGAGTTCGATGGCTGTTGTGGGTCTTCCGGGCTGTGTGGCCGTGTTCTGGAAGTTGTGGTTCCTACTCTAGAATAATTGACTCTTTAATTTGGGTGACTTTCAGTGAGAGAAGTTATTCCCTGCAATGGCATCCCACAGCAAGCTAAAACAATGCCACATGTGGTGCCACATGTGGAATGACATCAAATGTTTGTCCGTGAACTTTGCCCTTGCATCAGACATTGGTTGCTTCCACCCCTCCTCTCCCAGGTGTGCTTCACTTTCTGGATGTGACTGCTTTCTCCCTTGTTTTAAAATCCTAGTATGTTTCCTTTTTTTAAAAAAAAAAAAGATTCCTTTTATAGGATTTTGGAGGGGATAGAGATGTTATTTTCTTTTACTGATATATTTATGCCCCTTGTTGCTGAAGGAGAAAATAAAGCTTCAAGTTAGTTGTAAATCACCCCCTCCCCAAATATACTTTCCCAGGAAAATAAACCTGTCATCTCAGCCATACAACATTCAGAAGGCCAAGGAATGTTGATTGGTTGGGCATGGATGCTAAGAGGTAAACAAGAAACAAGACAGTATAAACTAAAGCAGCCTTTCTTAACCTTTTGACCCTGGAGGAACCCTTGAAATGTTTTTCAGGCCTCAGGGAACCCCTGCACTTTCAGGCTTGAATATAGGCCAGAAGTTACAAAATTATATTTGTTTCACGTGTAGGCCTGTATATATGCATTTTTTAAAAAATCTGTTCAAATCATGTCCGATTCTTGGAGACTACCTGGACAAGTCCCTACAGTTTTCTTGGCAAGACTTTTCAGAAGTGGTTTGCTATTGCCTTCTTCCTAGGGCTGAGAGAGAGTGACTGGCTGAAGGTCACCCGGCTGGCTTTGTGCCTAAGGTGGGACTGGAACTCAGGGTCTCCTGGTTTCTAGCCTGATGCCTTAACCACTAGACCAAAGTGGCTTTCTGTATATATGCATTAACAGTGTTCTTAAACTGAAAATAAAGAATGAAACGTACCTCTTTAAGGTGAAGTTGTCTGAATTTGAAATAATCTTTTAAATAAATTGTGATCTCCCAGGGAACCCCTAGTGACCTCTCACGGAACCCTGGTTGAGAAACCCTGAACTAAAGTAACTCTCAAGAAACTATGTTGAGGAAATACTACCTATTTGTTCTCCCCAAATTGCCAGGGTATTTGTAGTAGTGCCCCATTACTTCATAGTTCTGCTTAATGACGTCACTAACCTCAGTAACCACATGATGTTCTATATCCAATCAAATACTTTGCTGAGGTATCCAATCAAATGTATATTTTAATTTTTATGACATTAAATTGGGATTGTTTCCCCACCCCTTTTAGGTTTTTGCTTCTGCTGCCTCCAGTACCAGAAATAGACAACATGTGCTTTAGTGAAAGAATGTGTTTGATCCCCATTACTAAAGAACTCTAGGGAGAAATTTATCCTACATTGCCAAGAAAACTACACAAAAGTGTCCAGGTGGTCACCAAGAGTCAAGCCTGAGTCCAGGGAAATCTTCTGTATATGTTTTCTTGTGGGATAGATAGAGTCACAAGAAAAAAGAATTTTCGGCTACCTTAAAAATTAACATAGTTTCACAGTCTATAGCAGTGTTTCTCAACCTTGGCAGCTTTAAGCTGTGTGGACTTCAACTCCCAGAATTCCCCAGCCAGCAATGCTTCCCCCCAATCCTGGCTGGGGAATTCTGGGAGTTGAAGTCCACACATCTTAAAGTCGCCAAGGTTGAGAAACACTGGTCTATAGTTTTGTGGACTGCACTGCAATTGACTTTCATCGGATGTGTTCATCCATAAAACGTACAGAAGGCACAAGGAGCATTTCAACTCCATTATCAGCAGTGGCCATATGAGCACACTAGGAAGCATGAGAAAGACTGCATACGCTCCTTCTGGGTCATGTGACTAGGAGGGAAGGGGGGACTTAAGAATGGACCGGTCACTAATACTCAGAGCTGTTGTCCAACTGCAACTCCCAGAAGGTGAATTGGAGGAATATTCAATATTTTGTTTCTCCACAGCCCCTAGTCAAATCTGGCTCATTTTTAAACTCCATCTCTCTTTTGTTGGCTTCTCTCCCTATACTACATTTAGCTCTACTCTGTTCTGTTTTTAGAGAGTTGTCCCACTGAGAGACAGTGCCTCCATCTTGTTTACATAATTTATTTCAAACATTCCATTGGATTGGAAAGAGTACCAAAAATATAGATGCTGGGAAAGATAATAAATGATTGAAAGGCGTGACATTCATCAGGAGTAACACACACATTCATGGGTATGTGTAATGAAATTGAAGCACTGCCCCTTTTACAGTGTTGCATGCAAATGAATGGAAAAGGGGCGGGGCTTCAATGGCATGGTCATGGCCACCATCTTGACTTTTTTTGACATAAACACAGAGACATGTCTGCCTTGGTCTCTTCTGGTAGCTTTAAGAAATCATTAAATCTCTTAATAAATTCCACACTATCTGGTTCATTTAGCTCATAACACACACACACACACACACACACACACACACATGAAAGATTCTCTAGAAATGTTAAACCTGGGTTTATTGATTGCACTAAGTCATGGCTTATATATCCATAGTTTACTCTTTAATTTACAGTTGCCTAACCTTACATATTAAGCCAAAATCCAACAAGCCACAGCTTGGCTTGATACAATTGCATGCAAAAGTTAGGGATCTCTGTTCAAGTTGGCAATGAATCCCTAAAATGAACAGAAGCTGATGCAAATTCTAGTGACAGAATGGTGTATCTGCAAATCTGAATGTCCACCTGCCATATTTACTGTTTTTTTTAAAATTTTCAATCTGTATATATTTGCATATAAATAGAGATAGATGTCCTGCTCTACCATGTAGAGAGGTTGCTTCAGCTTCTGTTCACTGATTGAGAGGCAATTTGAGAGCGATGCCTACCCTACATGAAAATAATCTAAATTCTGAAAGTGGATAATCAATATTTTAAAAAGCAAACAAATGTGAACAAGCCTTCAACGTTTGCAGAATAAAAAGCGGTTTAAGCTGTTGCTTTATTTATTATTGTATTTATACCCCGCCTATCCCCTCCCTAAGCGGAGGGCTCTAGGCGGCTTACATTCATCATACATATTATAATTATACAGCATATATATTTAACAATGATTTTACCCGCGTGTTGGGGAGGGGGTAATGGAACCGGCTCTTCATCCGCAGGTCGGACTACAGGTCCCAGAAACCTTTGCTTCTGAGCCGGCTGCTGACGTCCAGGAAGTTGTTATATCGGGATCCGCCGTCCTCTGCCGTCCTCGAACTGCCGACCTTATGGTCGACAGACTAACGGCTCAGCAGTTTAACCCGCCCCTTAATGTTGTAATATCTGAAGATAATCCTAAGTAGTGCCACAAGGAAGGCCAGGAGAATCAACAACAGCCCTGGGTGTCTTCTGAAAAGGAAGGAGGGAGAAAAGAGAGCAGCTCGTTAGGAAAGACTTTGCCCATTCACGATGCCCACTACCCCGCCTTAAACCCACTTAAACCCAGAACGCAGTGTGACGTATGTCCAGGGGAGGGAGCTAAAGAGAATTTAATATGAAATTCTGAAAGAGAAAGTCAGGGTTGCTATCTGAAAATTCCTCACCTCCTCAGGTCTTCTCTGAGTTTCCACTTCTGTCCCTCTAGCTGGCGATTCCTGCCCGAAAGGGACATGTTCTCACGTCTGAGCTCTTTATTCCCCCGATCCAGAGCTGAAGCCATCGTCTTCGTTCTGTAAAATAGGAAGACCAGAGTGATATTTATTTATTTATTTATTTTTATTTTTATTTATTTATTTTTCAAATTTATTCCCCGCCCATCTCCCATGCAAGGGACTCTGGGCGGGTTACAACAAATACAATTTAAAAACTATACAAAAATATCTAAAAACACAGCAGAGAATAAATAAAATAAAATCCAAGATGGATTAGGACCCGCAGATAGATCATGGAGCTACGGGGCCAGCCAACCCCAGGAGGCACTACCACCTCCGATGTCCCTGTAGTTTGCGATTCCAGCCCGAAAGGGACCTGTTCCCACATTGGAACTCTTCTTTCTTGCAGAGCAGAGCTGAAGCCATCGTCTTCGTTCTGTAAAATAGGAAGACCAGAATAGCCCTTTAATTTTTTTACTTGAATCATCAAAACTTTTTTTAGAATAGAAAATAACACTTCCTCGATTACCACGGCCATCAAACCCCTCCATAGTCTTTAAAGTAGCTCTGGTTTGCTCCAATTCAATCTGAGCCGATTTCAGCTGCATTTTCAGTTTGGTTTCATTTTATTTGGGTTCTCGCCAAGCCTGCTGCTTCCGGAGACCGGCTTTCCGGATGTCGGGCAGCAGACAGAGAGAGAGTGCCAGAGTCGAGGGGCCAAAGAGCCAGATCTGGCTCAAGAGCCGCCATTTCCGACCCTTGGCCTAGGCTGCATGATGTTTGATAGGCCTGTCTAAAAGCCCTTCAAATGCGAAATAATAATAGTAGTAGTAATAATAATAATACCAACAACAACAACAACAGCAACACAATTAACACGTTTGAGATTTCTATAACTTTTGGGCCATCTAAAACTGGCCATTGACAAATTTTTCAAGTTTTTCTTTGAAACGTTTATCCTGTGACCTTAGGATTTCTAATTCTCCAGCCAATTTGTTTTTTAAAGCAGCCATATAGGTCATCTCCTGGCTTAATCGGTTCCTCTCTTCTTTCAGATAATGCTTTTCCTGTATATAGATAGAAAAAAATACGGCAGATGTGAATTGTTGCAGAAACTTGAACAATGAACAGCAAGTACCACACTGCTTTTGATTTCAAATGATGAAGTCTAACAATAAATGTCCACAGGGTATGGTAAAAAAAAAGTCAAAATGGTGCCCATGATGGTGCAATTGAAGCTCCACCTGTTTTTTAAGTGTGTCGTGACCATTTTGAATTTTTTTTACCATGCCTGGCAAACACCCCTCATCTTGATTGACTTTGATCAAGTTATGATGAAATGGACAGTTGACTCTTTCTATGCGAGAATTCAGAGAAACTATCTTGTACTTTGTGACTGAATGCTACTTTGGGAGATGAAATATGTTAAGACCGTGGTTCTTAAACTGTTTGACCCAATTCCCCCTTTTCCCGGTCTTGAATAATGTCATTACCCCCACAAAAAAACCCAGACTCTGTAGTTTTACACAAGCATCCCAGCAGCGGCAGTCCCAAACTGGATTTTTGGCTCACAAACAAGCAATTATGAATTGCTTCATTACCCCCAGGATAGACCCAAATTATCCCAGTTTAAGAACCATTGTGTTAAGGGGTCAAGGTTGATTCAGCAACTGTATAAAATAAACCTTATTGGGGAGGTGTGAGCAACCTATCTGTTAGACAGAAATATACTCACCCAGCCTACCTCACAAGGCAGTTGTGGAACAGCTTCTTTGTGGAAAGTTGTAAAGATAAGCTGTACACATTTCAAGCATGTGCACACAACTCTCTCTCCTCAACTGATGTGAGTTCAAATCCTTTATGTGTTTGGTTCAGTTTAGTGTAGTATTACACCTCAATCCTAAACTACGCCTTAACTATAGTTAGTGAAAATTAGTCCGCTTCATAAGCTATGGTTTGAAGTTGCCTTGTTTCTACTAAGTATGATTAGAATTAACTTTTTTGTCCATTTTGCTAATCCAGTTTATAATCTCTTTGTCAGTCTAGACATGATAAATTGACAAGGTGTGTTTAATTTAAAAAAAAAAGGGGGGGGAATCTTCCAAAATCCTCCCTACAGCAGGTTGCTTAGCCCTGACTCTTACCTGAGCCTACTGTTGGATTGTAGACATATTCTTACCTTTTTGTATATCTAGATGTGAATATATAGTCATGTAATAACACACCAGTAGCAATGTATGGCTGTGAGAGTTGGACCATAAGGAAGGCTGAGCGCCGAAGAATTGATGCTTTCGAGCTGTGGTGCTGGAGAAGACTCTTGAGAGTCCCTTGGACTGCAAGGAGGTCAAACCAGTCAATCCTAAAGGAAATCAACCCTGACTGCTCATTGGAAGGACAGATGCTGAAGCTGAAGCTCAAATACTTTGGCCACCTAATGAGAAGAGAGGACTCACTGGAAAAGACCCTGATGCTGGGAAAGACTGAGGGCAAAAGGAGAAGGGGACGGCAGAGGATGAGATGGTTAGATAGCATCACCGATGTAATGAACATGAATTTGAGTAAACTCCGAGAGACAGTGGAGGACAGGAAGGCCTGGCGTGCTATGGTCCATGAGGTCACGAAGAGTCGGACACGACTGAACGACTGAACAACAACAACAACAATAACACACCATTTCTTTAGTATAAAATAAATGTAGGCCCAGGAAATCAAGGTCCTCACATCAGATCTCCTTTGTATAGTTTAAATATCTCAAAGCAAACATTCTTGAGGAGGCTGTGACTCACCAAGAATGTGTGAATTGTGTGAATTGCCCTAGACTACACACTGCCCTTCCTGCCTCAATGACCCTTGTAGAAGGCGATAAGTTGTCTTGTCCTTGCATAAGGAATATAATTCAGAACAGCCATTCAGGATTGTAAAGGAGATAAAAAATAGTTGACATGAAGATGACCTGACTCAATACTCCTCTTCCTGCTTGGATAGGAAGATGGGAGGGGGCATGCTGGTCGGGGTAACTGACCTGATTGGGTAGAGAGAATGTGCCATCCCAACGTGGGTCTGTGAGTAATCTAGGGTATATAATGTGCTGTAGGAAGGGGGTCCTGCGCGATCGCCCACCTAACAGCCTGCTGCTTTGTCTTTGCTCTTGGGTGAATAAAACTCCTAACTTCATGCAATTGGTCAGTTTCTTTACTCCCGGCTCAGGAACGAACTTGGTAAGATTTTCTTCTAACACTACTTCCAAATGACAAAATCCTTCTACCTTTTCCACCATGAGCAGCTATTCCTGTTTAGAATCACCCTTTCCCCCACCCCCCCAGAATGCTTGCTCCTTTTAGCCTCCCAGAACTAGGAGAAACTGAAATTCATCACTGGTGGGGAGGGAGGGGCTTAATTTATGACCTCTGCAGCAGTTAATTTCATTAGACAACCCTAACCCTAACCCTAACCCAGTAAATTGGCTTGTAAGTCCAGTACATAAAAGACATCTGTTGCCATAAGATCTTTGTGTTCACTTCCATTGAAGCATCGCAATGGCACACTTCCTTTTCCTTGAATCAAAATTTATATCTATATCTGTATCTATAATCTTTATTTCATCTTATTGTTAAAAACAAATACATAACAAAAGTTTTCCATGCTTTTTTTCCAGATTTTCTTCCATCAAACCCAAAAGATATAGTTCTGGTTTTTTTATTATGTCAGTTTTCAAGATATTTGAATAGTTTTATGTATCATCTCCCAATTTTTTTTAGCTTTCTTACATATCCACCATAGGTGATAAAATGTTCCAGTTTCAGACATACATTTCCAGCAAGTGTTAAGACATATTTTTATACATTTTGGATAACTTATCTGGAGTGATATACCACCTATACATCATTTTATAAAAAAATTATTCCAAGCTATAATTTAATGTAAATTTTAAACCTCTGGTCCACATTTTTCCCATTGATTATATAAAATATTATAACCAAAATTTTTTGCCCATTTAATCATACATTCCTTTGTTTGCTCATCCTCTAATTTATACTGTAGTAACATTTTGTATAGTTTCACAATAATGTGTTCATTATTCGAACATATTTGTTTTTCAAACCACGTTGTTTCTTTTACAAATTTATATTTTTTTTGTCTAATTTATATTGTTCTAAAATTTGCATATATGTGAACCAGTGGCATTGATATCCTTTTTCTTCTAATTCTTCTCTTGTCTTAATTATCACTTTGTCATTTTCAAATTTTAGTATATCTTTATATCTTAGCCATTTTGTATTTGTTGAACTTTCTTTTCTTGCAATCATTTCCTGTGGTGACAGCCAGAGTGGTATATTGGGGTTAATCTTAGCTTATATTTATTCCATATCTTTAATAACGCTCTTCTGATACAATGGTCATTAAAAACTTTGTTTACTTTTACTTTGTCCCACAGGAATGCGTGCCAACCAAATTTCAGTTCATGGCCTTCTAATGATGGTAATCTACAGTTTTCCAAAGTTATCCATTTTTTAACCACATCAAACAACAAGCTTCATAATATTTTATTTATTTATTATTTGAATTTATCCCCGCCCATCTCTACCATGGTAGACTCTGGGCGGTTTACAATAATATACTTTTAAGTCTGGTAGGCGCAGCCATCCTCTTTCTTTTGAAGGGACCACTAAGAGAAGGAAAACTAATGCCATCTTAAGTTCTTAGGAGTGAGTCCCAAATAAATTTTCTATATTGTGCTTGTGAACAGGATATGACTAAGCAATGGCCAAAGGAACTAAGGGATAAGCCAATCTACCTCTGTAACATACTTGCAAAGGGAAAATGAAATTAGCGAAATGAAAGGGGGTGGAATGTGTCTGTTTCTTCTCAGCTCCAATCTCCTGCCTGCGCTAAATGAGATCTTTTGCTAATCTCGTTTGCGCTAAGATCCCTCCTGCCTGTGTTAATTAAAGTACTAATCTCCCATCTGTGCTAATTGGGGTTTTCTTTGTTTTTCTAAATAACTGCATGGGGCAGAAAGAGTGTATTTCCTTAGCCAGGATGTATGTGAAGTATAAAAGTGATTGTTTGCAAGGACTGGGGTGGTTCTCTTTCCTAGGGTACTGACTGCCACAGTAGCCTAAAGAGAGAAACCCACCCAGCCTCTATTTGATCAAAGCTGGAAGCCTCGTCTTCGTCTCTTATTGGTGTCCATGTAAGTGTTTCCCCAGTCAGCTAGCCAGGATTTGGGGGGAACCTATACTTTCGCATCTTGTAGTAGGTTAAATTTTATTCTTGGTTTTTTTCCTTGCCATATAAATTTTGATAGATCTTTTTGCCATTGTTTAAAGGTATTATCTATTATTGTAATGACTCCAACTTCAGTGCCCCAATAAACACTTCTCAATGCACTCAATTGAAATGCAGAATAAGCTTTATTAAGGATACATGTAAATTGAAACACTCCCAAAGATCCTAATGCCGGATTCCCACCAAACACCCTAACTTAACTCTCCCCCCTGCGCGCCAATTTTGCAGCGCCTATGATGTCAATGTCCAGAACTTTCCCTCTCCGTTCTCAAGCCTCCAACTCCTGCAGGTGGCTGACCTTGACGCCGCATTCCACAGTCTCTGATGGAAGCCACAACACTGTACTTGGCACTCACCCCCTCCTCACAGTTCACACGCTTATACTAAACCTACACCCCTAATGGCAGGATTCAACTATGAACCCTGACAATTATTAATATTCCCAAAATTACCCAAAGACACAACCGAAATCGTTCCACTAGATGAGTGGATAAAACATATAGCTGATGGGTGGCCAACAATGGAGGGGGCATCAAAAGATGCCAAGGAAACTTACAAGAAATACGCTGACCGAAAGAGCCCCAGAATGGCCACTGAAAGTGGGAGAAATGGTATACTTCACCAAGTTCCTAAAATCCTCACAACCTTCGAAAAAACTAGACCCAAAATACATGGGTCCCTTTCCCATAACCCAAATAATTAATAGTGTAACAGTGCAACTGCAACTCCCAAGGAATTTAAGGAAAATCCACCCCGTTTTTCACTGCAGCTTACTGAAACCTGTCAAAGGCACCCGGAGCAACCGACCCCAGTGCCAATAATGGTAGACGGGGAACAACACTTTGAAGTGCAGGAGATTGCCTTTTTTTCTCCCCAATGTCTGAATGGATTGCCGAGTGCAGCAGAATTTCCTAGCCGTTGCCTTCAAGTGAGAGATCCATTTTGTTTGCCGGAGCCAACGGCTCTTTTCCTGGGTTCCAAATAACTTATCCTGCCTGGTGTGTGTGTGTGTGTGTGTGAAGGCGGGGCAGGAGGGGCTGTGGCGGCCAGCTGATCGGCGGCGGCATACGGCAGGGGGGAAGAAGATATCGTCTTCCTCTTCCTCCGGAGTGGCAGGAAGTAGTGGAGAGCGAGCGAGGAGGAGTTTGTCAGGCACAAAGATGCCGCTGTGTTCCAATAAATCTGCACGGCCAGTAAGATTAATAAACATTTTGATGTAGATTTGCTCTTCCACTTTTTCCTGGCCCGCAAGGAATTTTGAGAACAGTTGGAGATAGTCCGGGTCCAACGACCCTTGAGGCGGCCACCAAGCAAAACCTAGGATGCACGCAGTCTGAGCCACCAAGCGGGGGGGGGGGGGGGCGCAGTCTCAGCCACCAAGCAGAGCCTAGTACTGAGCTACCCCAGCAAAATCCTAGATTGCGCGTGCACTGAGCCACCCAGCAGAGGTGCGCGTGTACTCAGCCACCAAGCATTAAAAGAATCTTAGGATGCGCGTAGTCTCAGCCACCCAGCGGGAACCTAAGGGGATTTTTTCGGTGGATGGTGGGGTGCAAACGGAGTGTCAAGCCTGCCTGGGCTTCCCCTCCCCCACGATTCTGCCGGGACTGGCCAAGGTCCTCCCATGTAAAGGTTCCCAACCCAAATCCTGGATCCGCTTTTCTAGTCAAATTTTCTTCGTAGTGCAACACGTGTTCTGCTCTTGTGCACGAGCAGAGTCGACCCAGCCAGCCGTTAATCAGTCTGGGGGTCCAATTAAGTTGGACTCCTGGGAACTGCGATAAAGATCTCCCTGAGACCCAGAAAGGGTCTCCACATTCGCTTCGTGGCTAATTCCTGGCGAAAAAATACCACGGCTCGCTCACACACACTCCCAAACAGCACTCCCCTCCTAAGAAAATTTGTACTCACCAACCAACGTTGGTTGTTTCTTTGTCAGTCCTGACGAGGGGTCTGTTTTCAAAGTCTCCTTTGCAGGCAATGTTAGGGTTCTTTGCTGTACGAGGTCTGGCAGCCCAGAGGAAGGGGAAGGCCACCGGAAGAACACCGTTCCGGGAGCGCTCCGTGGCGTTTGCTTACCTCTGTGCTGGCTTTCTCCGACAGGCTGGTTCAAAGAGCCTGGGTCCCCTTAAGGGGGTTGCCAGGTGCCCCTTGATTCCCGGCCAATGCACCAAAATGTAAGGCACCAAACTTACCACGCACCTTAAGATTGAGCCAAATACACAATGGAGACTTTGTAAAAGGAACAGCAGCAAGTTTATTGGTACCAAGCAAGGTTGCCGGGTGGCAGCCAGACAGCTGTCACGTGCACGTGACCTCTGAATGAAACTACCACCCCGAGAGACAATAGAGCACCAACTTTTATACAGAGATTACAAGCAGGAAGTGAGGATGATGATGGTATGCCCATATGAGGGTGTGGTGTCCTCTGACCATCTCTTGGGATTGGTTAGTTCTCGGGGATCAGGGTCCGCCCAGGGTCCCTGGGTTTACTGTGGGTTTCTGGGATACATTAGGTCATGAGGATAATATTGCTATCAAAAGAGTTACAAAGAGAGGGACCCGTGAACATTCACACCAATTGTTCTCTAGGCACATTCTGTGAACCAGAGATTGACACTTGCATCTTATACAGATAAGGGTAACACATTGGAGGACAATTGGGTTATGCATACATAAGCAAATCGCAAAGGTCTTACATTCTGACACCCAGGAGGAGGAGAATAAAGAAGTTATGACAGAAAGATCAAGTAAACAAGTTCACTTAATTAGCTTACTTCAGGAAGTAAATACAAGGTAATTGGCTCTATGCATTCCTGAGTGAGGTAGCATTAGATTGATAGCTTAGCAATTAGTTTTAATATTCAGAGATGCACTGGGCCTAGCTGGCCCCTTGTCTCAGGGAGAGGTTATCCCCGGGTGAAGCTTCTTTGGTTCAGATAAGAACATCTTTGGTACAACGTAGTGCCAAGGCAATAAAACATTATAAAAATATATTATAATTCTGTGCTCTCCCGGCCTAAACCTTCTGACCAGGTAACCCTAGATCCCTTCACTTCAGTGTGTTAACATTTGGCCCCGGAATTCTACTGGGCTACATTTATCACAGTTAAATAATTCAGCAGTTTGGACCTTAGTTGCATTAGTCATTGCTTCCTCTGAGAACTTAATCTTGCTCTGCAAAGCGTCAATCTGTCCTCGTTTGGCTGTAATTTGCTTTTGCATCCCCATTGCAACTTTCATTGCTGAAAAAGAGAAGATTTCCAGCACATTAGTGGTTTTGAGAAGAGAACTCTTTGCAAGAGATACACCAAGTATTTTTAGCATAGAAATGGCCTCATATAATTCTGGACAAATTTCTGTAATAACAGGAATAGACTTGTAAGTGTAGCCTATAAACAATTCTCTATAAATTTTGAATTTATGAACCTGCAATAACTTGAAGGAACCTTCACTCTTTTTAAGATCAATATGAGTACATTATACTCCAGCACAGAATGACAATGCATTTTACAGTATTCTATGCCCAGAATAAAAATAAATTCCACTGCAAGCTCCCATTTATTAAAAGACCTACATTGCCAACCTATAACTATTTTGTGTGGTTTGTCTGTGGCAGCTCTTCCCCAAAGAATGCTGGGAATTGAAGTTTAGTGAGAATACAAAGAATTATCTACTAGAAATCTCTACTCCCCAGAGAACCACAATTCCTGCTTCCCTCAGAGATAAGGAAAGACACTGGTTTCAGGTCTCTAATGCCCATTAACTTCAGGTAGTCCTCACTTAATGACTATTCATTTAGTGATGGTTCAGACTTACGACAGTGCTGGGAAAAAAACGACTTACAACCGGTGCTCACACTTATGACCGTTGCAGCATCCCCACAGTCACATGATCATGATTTGGGCGCTTGGCAACTGGTTCGCATTTATGACTGTTGCAGCATCCTCTGGTCACGTGATCACCATTTTTGACCTTCCCGGCCGGCTTCTGGCAAGCAATATCAATGGGGAACCATGTGATTCACTTAACCACATGGTTTGCTTAACGTCCGTGGTGATTCGCTTAATGACTGCCACAAAAAAGATTGTAAAATCGGGTTGGATTTGCTTAATGACCGCTTCATTTAGCAACCAAAATTCCCATCTCAATTGTGGTCATTAAGTGAGGACTACCTGTATTAACTATGCCCATTAGCTATTTGGAAACTTCTAGATGTGATCATCTCTAGCTGTGAGCCACATTATCTTATCATCTTATACTAAATTCTCAGATCTGATTCAATAGCATCCATGTACAAATCTGCATTAAAACCATCAGATGAAAAGTAACAGGTTTACCCATTCTACCCTTTGCAAAAGAAGGAAAATCATTCCGTATGAAGAAAATAACACTTCCTCGATTACCATGGCCATCAGACCCCTCCATAGTCTTTAAAGTAGCTCTGGTTTGCTCCAATTCAATCTGAGCCGATTTCAGCTGCATTTTCAGTTTGCTCACAGTTGCTTCCATATCTTCGTTTTTCTCTTGGTAGTCACACTTTATAACTTCTGCTTCCTCTGCAACACACCAGAAATGGCAGAATCAAATCATGCGGTTCTGTGCTGTGCCCATGTAAACGAATCCAACATGAACTCAGGTCAGGTGCAGAGAGATCAGTTGGGAAGTAAGCAGCAGGTGAAGTTTTAGATTATTAGGTGTGTGAGGTACCAGGCAGGCAGGAGATAAGGAAGAGCAAAGAGTAGATAGATAGGTGTAATCCATAGATGACTGGGCAAAGACACAATGCACAATGACATCAAAATGAAGTTGCCCGTGTTAGGATGTCATTGCACAAATGGCTAGACTCACATGCTTGCTTCATAATCCAAAAACATAATTCACAACAGAAAGGAACAGGAAAGGAAGCATATTCAGACTTACTATAGCTGTTCTAATAAATGTAGCTTTAGGTCTGCATGGTGTCTGTTTCTTAGTTGGATCTACCTTGTATACAGCTGACAGAAGGTAGGGGGAAAACTTCCCCGGTCAGTAGCACACATTCTTCATCTAGTGAATTGGGGACGCAAGAATTTGGAACAGGGAAACTAATTGTGGTAGGATTCTGTTTTATTTCGTGAACTGAGACTGGGCTATGTGAAGTTGGGTTTGTGTGTGGGGGGGCTGTATTTGAGGGATTCTGGGGCTAAGGCATACCTAGTCCCTGGCTTTACTGTGCCTTTACCTTTACTTTTTACCTTTCAACTTTCTTCTTCATCTCTGTCCTTGAAATCCTTATTACGCTGGTGGCTTGCAGCACGTTAAAAGATTTGAGTGGAGTATGTCTCCGTATTCCACAATTTAATAGTCTCCAAGTCCCCCCCCCCTTACCTTAGGATTTTGCTATTAAGTTCAATCCGTTCTTTTTTGTCAGTTTCCTGCTGTTTCCGTTGGAATCCACTGATGTGATGTTTTGCTCTTTTGATCTATCCCAGGCACCCCCCCCCCAGAGCTATCACCGTTTGGCACCATGGCATTAATGGCATCGTGACATACCGCCCCTCCAAAAATAACCTTATAAAAATAAACTATGCATACAATACATATAATTACATTGCATCCAATCAATCCAATCCCCCCTTTCCTTTATTTTGGTTTGGTTGGGAATTTGTCGTGGAATTTCCTCACTAAGTCGGGTGCTCGTGCGTGGCGAGTGTCCACCCACTTGCTTTGTGCCTTAGGAAATGGTTTCCACTGGATTAGCTATTGTAGCCTTCCCCAAGACATTGGGGAGAAAAAAAGGCAGCCCGGTCACCCTGAATTCTGCTCCCCATTTAACAGCTCCCTGCCAAATAAATTCTATTTGTTTCCCCAAGAAAGCAAGAAAAGGAAAGGAAAAAAATAAACCTTGGGCACGTCATTACATTAAGGATCTTGAAAACCTGCCAAAGGGGGGCATGGGGGGCGGAATGCTTCAGGCAGGCGAAAGGGACCTGGGGGGGGGGGGTCAACCAGAGAGCAGCGTGTTGACATGTGTGTGAGTGTGCACACGTGTGTTTTAGGGCTGGCTTATCCCCCCACCCTCTGTTTCTCTCCACTCCACACCAGAGTGATTAGCCAGGAGTCCACATGCTGTGATTTTCTCTAATTGTTGTTTTTGCTGAAAGATAATTAAAATCTCTTTTCATTTTAGGTGTGCAGGAGACCTTGATGGTGGGAAAACTGGGGGTGGGGGTGGGGGTGGGAAGAGAAGCAGGAGGGAAAAACCTGCCTCTGGAAAGCGTAGGAGGGTCAACCAGCATGGTGGGGGGAAGGCTTGGGGCACCTTAGAAGAATTGGGTTTCAAGGTGGGTTAGAAATCCTATTTGCTTCCCCAAAAGCCATGGTGAAGGGTGTTTATGGTTTGGGGATGTGTAATAGGCTTGCTGGAGCTGAGCTCTTCCATGCTGAACTAATTCCAAATTTGCTCAGGTCTCCCTCCACACACCCCTTCCTCTTTTTCTCTGCACCCCAACTCTCACTGGTCCCTCTCTTTTCCCTCTTTAAAGCATGCACCCCCATCTTTTAACATCCCTACCCAGCCACCCCTTTCCAACCTCCCCCTTCTTTTTCCAAAAGTTTCCGAAGTTGCCCACAATTTAAATCACGGTGGGGCTAATTCTTCTCTTCCAGCTAGGCGGCAGCCCCTACATCGCTTTGGTTGATCTCGGAAGGCCACGCCGGTCAGACCTGATTAGTGCTTGGATGGGAGACCACCAGGACATGCCAAAGTTGTCAGATTAGGAAAAATTTAAAAAAAAAAAAAAATTTTAAAATCCCAGAAGGATGCAATGATGGGGAAGAGAAAGAGAAGAGACAGATTTAAGCATAGGACAGTTTAAATGTTCCTCAACCTGAAACCTACTCTCTGCAATTCCTTGCTCTGGGAGATTCAGCTGGCCCGTCTGCCACTGTGGAAGTATTTTTTATTCTGCAAGACTCCTTGACTTTATTCCTGATTGATTTTATCTGGCTTATTCTTGTATTTTGTTTTCTTTTTTTCATCCCCTGCTCTGCTCCAAGTTGGTTTTAGATTGTGTTTTTATTCAGTGCCGTTGTTCGCTGATGTGGTTTTGCTTTCAGGGCCAGAAATACAGGGTATAACTTTCTTACAAATCATAAATCAGCAACCAGCGTGCCTTCAATGACCTCATTCACCTTTCCCACTGAAAAAAAAATCCGGCCCAGAAGTTATGCCATCCTTTGATCCAAATACTATAATCAATTCAGACAGTTCAGAAAGAAAATACAGTTTAACCCTTACCGGTAAAAGTCCCCATGTGGTTTTACTGAAATGGAAGATTCTCCTCTAAAGGTAACGCCGATGCAGACAGACCGAAATACTAACCAGGCTGGGCCCAAATCGAGCATCAGCCTCAGGATAATGAAACCTGTGGCCTGTGAAACTTCCTTATGCTTTTTTACCAAATTATAACCCCTCCTCAGACCACACTGCTTTGCCTCTGTGGCTCTGCTTTCAGCAACCCCCACTGAACAACATGGGAAAGTAACAAAGGGGTCAGACTGGCAACTGACCAAAGGTTCATCATCGTTTCCTTTGCCCCACGGGATATACGGAGTGATACACAAAACAAGATACGCACTTCAGGCACACTGCATCTATTTCTGCTGTGTCTCCCCCTTGTTCCAGGGGTGTATGATTCCCATCAGACTTTGAGGAGTGCATTCATTCATTCATTCATTCATTCATTCATTCATTTATTATTTTTAGCATGCTTAGCTGACCTTTGTTGATCTGAAAAAGCTAAGCAGGGCCAGATCTAGTTAAGAGCTGGCTGGGAGACTACCAGGAAAAATATCCTACAAGGCGGCAATGGCAAACTACTTCTGTATAATTGCCCACGCCCATGAAGACATCACAAGTCAAGCCCAACTCGAAGGAGTTTTTAACCTTTACTTTGGCACCTACTTTTTGGACAATGTATGGAATGTGCCTGCCAAAATACTGGAACCTGGAGTTTAACTTCATTTGTGGTCTTTAACACCACTCATACATTCCTATTATGCTGGTACAAGAAGTGTACCACTGTACCATTTTCAAGTTTAACTCATGATGCAGGAAATCAAAGGCAAGTGGAATTCAATAATGCACCTCTGTATTGCTGTCAGAAATTCTAGGTATCCACAACTAACATCAACAATCTACCTATTCTTTAATTTCTTCGACCCTTATGTAACAGAGATGATCGTGCCTGCACCAATTCAGGGGTGTCCACTCAAGATGGTGGCCTCAGTGATGTGATGGAAATTCAGATCAGAGCTCCATCTGGCCGCACATAAAACCAGGCCGAGCTTCAATCACATTGCGGTGGCATTGCGGCACCTTGACTTTTTGGCTGCACCTTGCAGACCCTTCTGCCTCAATATAAACCAGCTCAGAGATAACTAGGAGACCAAAGGTTGATTAACTGTAGTTATGCAGAATCTGGTGCCAAGGCGAATGGCAATGCAGTGATGAGTGTCTCATTTTAGAATTCATATTAGGGCAATATATCATTATAAAGTCTACCAAAACTGTCCCAAAAGAATGTGTAAGCTGTCCACATGTCAAGGTGGCCGTCTCTGCAATGCCCTTGGAAGCTGTGACTCCATCTTTTGCCCGATTGCTCTCAGGAGAGAAGACAAGTGTGATGGAGCCGGGAGCTGAGGGGGCAGAGAGCGCATTCCAGGCTGATAAGCGTTCTCACAGCTTGCACAGCTTGGACAGTGTGGGGGGGGGGGCGAGGAAGAAAGTTAGACTAGCACTGCCTTAAGTTGCCAGTGGTATTTTTCCCCCTAGCTCAGTTTAGGAACCTTTAGCCTGGCAAGATTCTGTGTATGGTAGAAACAATAAAGTAAGTAGAGTTGAACTTGACTCAGCGTTGTTTCTTCACCATTTCCCCGACATCAAGTCCCTCTTCCCTAACTTGGGCCCTCCCAATCTGCTGCATTACAGGTAGTCCTTGCTTAGCCACCACAATTGGGACCAGTATTTTGGTTGCTAAGCGAAGTGGTCATTAAGCAAATCAGCCCTGATTTTACTGCCTTTTTTGCGGTGGTCGTTAAGTGAATCACTGCAGGTGTTAAGCGAACCACATGGTTGTTAAGCAAATCACGTGGTTCCCCGTTGATTTTGCTTGCCAGAAGCTGGCCGGGAAGGTTGAAGGTGGCGATCACGTGACCATGGGATGCTGCAACTCTCATAAATGCGAACCAGTTGCCAAGCACCCAAAGCGTGATCACATGACTGCAGGGATGCTGTGACGATTGTAAGTGTGAGCACCAGTTGGAAGTCGGTTTTTTCAGCACCGTTGTAAGCCTAAACCATCACTAAACGAATGGTAATTGAGGACTAGCTGTATATGCCTGTAAGAGGACTAATAGCTTTTATGGTGGGGCACTGGGGGGAAACGTTGAGTAGAACAGTAAGCCAAGAAGGGGATGCTTGCTTCCCATTTACCTCTTTAAATCTCCTCCCTTGGAAGCTTAAATTTCATATATGACCTCCTTTTCCTTTGAAAGCACTGAATGTAGAGTCTCATGCCCACTCCAAGCCGGTGGCTTAGTGCGGGCAACACAAATGCCCGTGGCTAACTAAACCATGGTTTACTCAGATGACCCAGTTTGGAGGGGGACACGTGACACACTGAACCATCAATCACCAAGGGCTGAGTTTGCGCTGCATCTTCAACCCGATTCCTGAAAAGCGTATTGGTGAACACATCAGATGAGTCGCTCATTGGATGAGTAACTTCATAGCATTTCATCTGCCAGACATGGATGCTGAAGGGGGTCAGTGCGTTCCCACGGCCTAGCCTTGGCTGTGTTCTTGATTTCTTGATTATTTGTTAGATTTATGTGCTGTCCTTTGTTCAGGAGTTCAAGGCGGGATACATGGCACTCCGCCCTCCCGTTTTGCCCCCCAACAACTCTGTACGGTAGGTTGGCCAGCTGGCCTCCAATCACCGGGTTAGAAGTCTTCCTCTGACTTTGCTTTCCATATCTTTGCAATCACTTGCTTTGCTAAAATTAATTTTTGGACAATCCCCACCCCGCCCCCCTTTAGAAGACCCATAAAGAAATACTGTTTGATTAATCCAGTGTTTCTCAAACTTTTCCACCTGTCTTAAAGTTGCCAAGTTTGAGAAACACTGGATTAAACCAACTGGGAATTTATTCATTTACATAATGCGTACTCTCAAATATGTATTTTTTTTAAGGAACAGCATTTCTGATCCACTTTCTTTACCCCAAGGAATAGAACAAGAGTTTTTAAAACTCGTATTTCAAGCCCATATGAAACTACATGGGCTGTATGGACTTTCACGAGAACTACAAACTTGCATTTTGATGTGCTTTATTTCTTCCTTGGACTCCTATAGCTGCCACTGGATGCGATGTTATCCAGGAAGCTCCGTAACTAGCAGAAAAGCAATAGCCTCCTCTGCACTAGACAATATCCCCCCCCCCCCCCCCCGCACCTCACCGCTGCAGGACTGTGTTAGCATAGAGCTGCCAGACCTGGGCTGCAACGCTCCGACCGCGCCACTAGATGGCAGCAGGAGACTCCGACGGTTGTCTGTCTGCTTCATTTAGACCGGATTTGGCAGGGACCCAAGCGCCCTTCGGTAGTCGTGCAAGCCGTCAAAAGAGTCAACATTGTGCTTTTTTGACACACACCCTTCCTGTGGACGGTCCGGCAAACTGAATTGGAGTAAACGGCGGGAGCGGGAGCGATGATGGACCCCCTTTGATTGCTGCACACGTGTGAAGTCAACCCAAAGCTAAAATTACAAGGAAGTTACTTTTAAGAAAGCAAGCCGGGCCTTGAAGTTTTCAGCGGCGAGGGCAGCTCTATGCCGGCTTTTACAGGACTTCCTTTTGCTCTACTTTATTTATTTATTGTTTGATTTATATCACCGCCCATCTCCCCCCACAAGGGGACTCTATGACGGTGACCATTAGCAAGGGGACATATTTTAACAGGAAGGAAGCTTTTTAAGTTTAAAAAAAAACACATTTTTTCTTTATTATTCTACTTCTTCATCCGTTTTCTGCTGAAAATTTGAAAGCAAATTTCAGGAGGAGAAAGGTTTCCATATTGAACAGAGGGCTTTATGGTTGTGAAAACTGCCTTCCTGGTACAGGCTTGCGAGCCGGCCTGTCTCACCCTTTTGCCTTCTTTGCAGGATGAGGATGAGTTCAATCCAAAGAAGCAGAAAATGGATGAAGAGGGTTTGCGAAAAGCAAAGAAAGGCAAGGGCAGAGACGTTAACGAGCTCCACCGCACCCCCACTCGCCGCGTAAACACCCCAACTGCCGAGTGGTTGCTTGAGGTGGGAGGAGGCATGGCCCCAGCCCCAGGAAAGCAAGCGGCCAAGTCGCGGCTTTCACAAGCGCAGCGGATCGCGGCACTAGAAGCCAGGGCCGCACGGGTAGAAACGGGGCTAGAGAACATGGACTCACGGCTGGCAGCAATTCAAGACGCCCTAGAACAGCTATTAAGGAAACCACAACACCGAGAAAGGGATAGAGGCCCGATTGAAAATGACAGCGCCCCCTCGAGGTCCTCCGAATCTCAAAGCTCGGGAGAAAGTGAAGAGGAAGGGGAGGAAGACAGAGATGAGAAAGATGAACCGGTAGCGTGCACAAGCTGTGTGAGTAACCCCTACCAACAAAACCACCCAGCTATCATAACAAAACTTAAAACTAAACTTGATGGGGACCCCGAAAGGCTAGTGTGCTTCCTGAACCACGTAAGAGGGTTCATGGAAGAATCGGGAAAATGCTTTCTTAACGAAGAAGCCAAAGTTAGATATGTGTCTAATTTCTTAATCGGAGAGGCAGCAAAATGGCTGGCAATGCTGCACGAGACTAGGGCAAAAGAACTGCATGACTTTAACATGTTCATGAAAGCCCTGCGTAAGAGATTTGAAGACACCCTGTCCAGAATGTCCGCCAAAGCAGAAATCCAAAGGCTCAGGCAGGGACACCGCACGGTGGCGGAATACGCGTTGGAATTTAAGAAACTAGTTAACCGCCTCCCAAATTGGCCAGAGTCGTTCAAGGTTGAATAATTTGGAGGAAGAGGACTTTGTGAGCTGCAGTCTGATCATACACTGAAGAGGAGGTTCACTGATCTGCCCATGGACAAGTTCTGGATCTCTGTGGAAAGTAGAGCATCCTGCCATTCATAGAAAGGCATTGAACATTTTGCTGCAGTTTTCAACTTCTTACATGTGTGAGCAAGCTTTTTCTTATTTAACCAGCATCAAAAGCAAAGACAGAAATCATCTCATTTCAGTTGAAGATGAAATCTGTGTGTGCTTATTTCAAGTTCGGTCCAGAATCGAGTATTTGTGCAGCAAAAAACCAAGCATTTTTGGGGGTACCTGGTTACTAAGTCTTTCTTTGTAAGTTGTTTTCCTTTTTCCCCACCCCCTTTTTTACACCAGCTAGGTGTTTCTCTTTAACTTTTTTCCTCATTTATGGTAGAGTGCTAGTCATAATTGCATCAATTGATACTCCCTATTTAATTGGGAATGCTATTTCAATTCTACAAATGCAGACTGCAAATTGGACTCAGCTAACGCATTTACTTGAATGTAGGATCAGTTGACTGCGGATGAACTTTTGCTCTGGCATCAACCGCCCTTATCAGCATATTTCAACCTTCTGCTGATCTTAGAACAGCCACTGAAGCACCTGACTCGCTCGCGGATCGCATTTCTGCCTAAAGTGGAAAATCCAGCAGCCCCGGAAGACTTCAGGCCGATTGCGATTGCTTCGGTTCTTCTCCGGACACTACACAAAATCCTGGCTCGTCGACTCTGTGACCAGCTTAAACTATCTTCGCCTCAGTTTGCCTTTCTACAAAGAGATGGCTGTTCAGAGGCCACCACCCTTCTACACTCGACAACATCATCGAATTGTGACTGTGGGGCCGAAAAACAAACTATCCAACCTATAGTGACAGAGTGTCAAAACCGAGCCTACAATGGAGACTTTGCTGATTTCCTGGCTGTGACAACTGAAGCAAAAAACTATATTTGTAACCTAAACATAAGTTTTTAATTTTCCTGTCTATATTTTATATTTCTTATTTATGCTGTTTTTTATTGTAACGCGATGTGAATGTGCCATATGATAAATAAATAAATAAATCCATTTGCTTTTTGTTTATGCTTGTTTACATAGATTAAGCATAAACTTAAAAAGGACCTTATAAATGGTTGTCTTATCAGCAGAACAAGTACGGGATGTTAGGGTTGGCCTACAAACATTAAGGCTGGAACACCATCCCACCTAAGGTTAGATGGTGTCAGGGTTCATGTCTATGAATCCTGCCATTAGAATTAATCATTGCTTAGTGCTTGCATAGTAGTTGGGAGGGGGAATGACAGTTGAGTGTTATGTCTGCTGCTGGAAGCTAGAGACAGCTCGGCCAAGGTCACGCACCTGCAACGGAGTGGAGATGGGACCGTTTGCTTCATGAGATCATCGTTGGTGAATTGGCGCGCAAGGGGAAGGGTTAAGAGAGCATAGTTTGGCGGGAATCAGTATTCAAGTCTTTAGGAGTGCTTCAATGAACATGTATCCTGAATAAAGCTTTATCTGCATTTCAATGAATTGCATGGAGAAGTGTTTATTGGGACATTGTTGTTGAGATCATCACAGATGGGCCCAACCCTACCAGCTTTTTGTAAAACTCTTAAAACCAAGTTGTTCTGGTCAGGAGATTAGCTGAGCCTGTGAGGTATTAATTTACTTGAATTATTCTGCTTTTCTGTTCTTGCTTTTTCTCATTTTTTAAATTTATGTTTTTAACTGTGTTCGCTGCCCAGAAACGCTTTAGCAAGATGGATGGCAATATAAATCGAATAAATATTGTTCAAAAGGTAAATACTGAAGGACCAGGTTAAGCGTTACATCTTGAGGAAACAGAATCAAAGGCAGAAAACTGGAGGGGAGGTGTTCCAAGGCTTGTTAGGGTAAAAATCTGCATTATCAGGAATTTTAATCAGTAATCTAAAATATATGTAACATACGTTTGTCAGGCAAAGGGTAGGTATTTTTATTCAATAGAAAAAGATACTACCCCAATTCCACAGGGTAAGCTCTGAGAAAATTAGGGCCACAAACAGAGATGATCCCAAGATAGCATCAGAAATGCAAGCAAAGTAGTAATTTCTTAATGGGAATTAAAAATTAGGAGCCAGATGTATTGCAGCTAATGAAGTTGAGTTTCAGCTCACAAAAGCTTATACCTTTTATTAAATTAGTCTGGAAAGGTACCACCAGACAGACTCCTTCCCGTTAATGGAAAGTCTGCCATCCCCACAAAACTGTTTGGAAGAGGGAAGCGTTGCGCAGAACTTCCAAAATGTGAAGGGGAAACTACCCAATAGAGCTACAAACTGGTTGACTAGGCAGATCTTACACCTCTGAAACAAACGTATGGCCCCAAATACGTTCAGAAAGACTTCAGAGACAGAAAATCTCACAACCAGGTCACTGGTTCTCACTGAGAACCATCAGTGTTCTGTAATTCCAGGTTCTCCATCCACCAGGCAATCAAGAATGAACTCAAATGGAAGAATTTTTTACACCAGGCCGAGGGGGGGGGGAATTTATCAGAACTCTGTGGATCAAATAGGGAAGGTATGTATTTCATCAAGGAAAGCCTAAAAGGAGATAGGAACTGGGCCAGGGGGGTTAAGGATAATCCCTTTCCATGTATGTATCTCAGCAAATTTAGGTAACTGTTTTTGGAAATGCTAAAAGGGCTTCAAAACTAGCAAGGCAGCCATCTCTTAACTTTTGTTGAAGACAACCTTACTTCTATGAAGTATATTGTACATCTTCTCTCCAACAGGAAAATCCACCCAAATCCTTTTACAAAAGCCCAACAAAACTGCTGCTTTCCCATCTTTTAAGAAAAAAAATGAGACCTTTGCAAACCCTTGCCCTGGAGAAAATTAAATCTTAGAAGTCCAGCTGTAGGCTTCTTTCTGAAACCGGACCAGTATCCCCTCGCAAAACTCACAGAGCTGAACCATCACCTGCCCTTTCCATAAATTGAATCTTTAAGAGGTGCACTGCCCCTAAACATGGAGGCTCAAGCAGGCCAGATGTAAAAGATCAATTGCTAGAACCTCACTGCAACTAGCTAATGTAATTGCTTTCAAACTATCTGTGCTTTTAGGCGTATTTCTCCAAGTTTTACAAGCAACTCTGGGCAGCTTACAAAAAAGTTAAAACGGTAACAAAGAAAGATAGCTATAACTATTAACAATTAAAAACATCAAAAGCTATAAAAACCGTTGGCTCTGAACGCCCCCTGGAAAGAAATGGCGCCCGGCTGCTGCAGCGAGGAAAAATACCCAAGGACAATACCAACTGAAAAATGAAAGAGGGTATGGAGAGAGAGCGAGAGAGAGAGCGGTTTCTTAAATGTCTTGAAGGGACATTTCCAACCAAATCTCCTCTTCATAAAACTATGAAAACATATTTGTAATAGATCGTACCTCGTTCCAAGCTTGTAGCGTATTTCAGTTCATTAGCTGAAGTTGTGGCTTTCAAGCTGTTCTCCCCCCTCCCAATTTCTACTTGGAACAATCCACCCCGGGCAAGATTTGCAAAGGCTTGCAATGGCTGCGAACCGGGAGCTGCAAATTCTAACGGAGGCTTTCAGCCGTCGAGGGGGTTGGATGCAAAAAAAGGAAGCGGCCTAGCCGGGTTTTGCCCGGATTTTCTGGGGAAGCGTCCCTCAGTGCAAAGCGATCGTCAGCCGCATTTTGCGCAGAGTTCAGCTGCCCTGCACAAGTTTAAATCCATTCCCTGTCCCACGCGCAACTTTGAAGGAGCAAATCTGCAACGCTGGTTTCATTTACACGCTGAAATGTACAGAAAAGAAAAAGAGAATGGCGTTGCAAAGGCACAATTCTCTGCTGGCGAAATTACTTTGCCTTAAGCGCGATTACATTCTTAATCGGATGCAAATAGCACAGTTGCACCTGAACGCAGTCCCTTTAAATAAATTTTGCAGCATAACAATAAACTCGCTTCCTTCAAATAATAATAGTTGGGCTATAAAGTATGTTGTGGGAACCCGTCTGTCCCCTTGGTCGATAATGCTGCCTATTTGTTTGGTCAAAGGCTGCTATGTCAACAGAGCCCTTGCATTTTGTTAACTAGGGTTAGGTCAAAAAAGTCAAAATGGCAAAGTGACTGTAAGCGAACTTCTGCCTGTTTTTATGGACTTCATAAAAAGACACACATCTTGATTTTTCTTTTAACCATACCCTGTGCACAGCCCTGACTTAAGTGTGTGTGAACCCAGCAATCTATGCTTTGGTTTAGGAGACTTTTCTTCTAAATTCAGGTTTTGGCATAAAATGCTGCCCGGTCTTCTGCTCTCTTTTTTAGTTTATATGATTTAGGTGCTGCCCCACTCCAGGCGGCTCATACTGTAATAAAAAAGATAAAAATGCCACAATTCAAAACATTGAATGCTAATTTGAGTTTCTATGGAGGTTCTTTTGTTGTTTATTCATTCAGTCGCTTCCGACTCTTCGTGACTTCATGGACCAGCCCACGCCAGAGCTTCCTGTCGGACATCGCCATCCCCAGCTCCCCCACGGTCGAGTCCGTCACCTCCAGAATACCATCCATCCATCTTGCCCTTGGTCGGCCCCTCTTCCTTTTGCCTCCCACTTTCCCTAGCATCAGCTTCTTCTCCAGGGTATCCTGTCTTCTCATTATGTGGCCAAAGTACTTCAGTTTTGCCTTTAATATCATTCCCTCAAGTGAGCAGTCTGGCTTTATTTCCTGGAGTATGGACTGGTTTGATCTTCTTGCAGTCCAAGGCACTCTCAGAATTTTCCTCCAACACCACAGTTAAAAGCATCTATCTTCCTTCGCTCAGCCTTCCTTATGGTCCAGCTCTCGCAGCCATAGGTTACTACGGGGAATACCATTGCTTTAACTATGCGGACCTTTGTTGTCACTGTGATGTCTCTGCTCTTAACTATTTTATCGAGATTTGCCATTGCTCTCCTCCCAAGAAGTAGACGTCTTCTGATTTCCTGGCTGCAGTCAGCGTCTGCAGTAATCTGCGCCTAGAAATACAAAGTCTGTCACTGCCTCCACTTTTTCTCCCTCTATTTGCCAGTCATCAATCAAGCTGGTTGCCATAATCTTGGTTTTTCTGAGGTTTAACTGCAACCCAGCTTTTGCACTTTCTTCTTTCACCTTCGTCATAAGGCTCCTCAGCTCCTCCTCGCTTTCAGCCATCAAAGTGGTATCATCTGCATATCTAAGATTGTTAATGTTTCTTCCAGCGATTTTAACTCCAGCCTTGGATTCCTCAAGCCCAGCACGTCGCATGATGTGTTCTGCGTACAGGTTGAATAGGTAGGGTGAGAGTATACAGCCCTGCCGTACTCCTTTCCCAATCTTAAACCAGTCCGTTGTTTCCGTGCTCTGTTCTTACCGTTGCTACTTGGTCGTTATACATTGGAGAAACCAAACAACTTTTGTACAGGAGGATGGCCCAACACAGGAGAAGTAACACCACAGGACCAGAGTCAGCAGTTTATCTTCATCTAAAGGAAAAAGGACACTCATTTGAGGACATTAATGTTCACATTTTAGACAGAGAAGATAGGTGGTTTGAGAGAGGGGTCAAGGAATCCATTTATGCCAACTTGGAAAATCCTTCCTTGAATAGAGGTGGGGGCCTCAGGCACAACCTCTCCCCCATCTTCCTCCCCGCTTTGTCTTCTGTGCCTAGGAAGATTAAGACCATTTCACAAGCTCAACAGCAGCATGGTGATCTTAACGATCCTCCTTTAGATGATAAAATGACTTAAAAATAACATCTCAATATAACCATGACCTAGCCCCAGGTGTAAGGTCACATAGCTACCTAGAAACATATTTAGGATTCCCTTACCAACTTTGCTCAGACTGAAGAAGCTCCTTGGATAAGGAGCGAAACGTTTCCACTGAGAAAATAGACATCCAGTTGACATGATTCAAGCTACAGACAATTCCACCTGTATGACTGAGAACCTTCATAGACATATTGGTCGTTATACAGATTCCTCAGGAGGCAGACAAGATGACTTGGTATCCCCATACCACCAAGAACTTGCCACAATTTGTTATGATCCACACAGTCAAAGGCTTTAGAATAGTCAATAAAACAAAAATAGATGTTTTTCTGAAACTCCCTGGCTTTCTCCATTATCCACCGGATATTGGCAATTTGGTCTCTAGTTCCTCTGCCTTTTCTAAACCCAGCTGGCAATTCTCGCTCCATGAATTGCTGGAGTCTACCTTGCAAGATCTTGAGCATTACCTTAATGTTAGGCACCAAAACTTACCACGCGCCTCTTAGAGAAATACCAAGTACACAACTGAGACTTTGTAAAAGGAACAGCAGCAATTTTATTTGGTGCCAAGCAAGGTTGCTGGATGGCAGTCCTACAGGTGTCACGTGCAGGTGACCTCTGAGTGGAGCAGCCATCCCAAGTACAGTGAGACACAAGCTTTTATACAGAGAATACAAGCAGGAAGTGAGGATGATGATGGTATGCCCATATGTGGGTGAGGTGTCCTTTGACCATTCCCTGGGATTGGTTCTTGGGGATTAGGGTCCCTCCCAGAGCTGAAGGATTCTGGGATTCACCAGGTCAAGGGGGTGACGTGGGTCATCAACATAGTTACAAGGGATGGAATCTTGTGAACATTCACACCATAGTTCTATGGGCACTGTCCGGGGGCACTTGCATCTTTCAGAGATAACAGTAACACTTACAGGGACATTGGGTTATACAAGCATACTAAATTACAGAGGTCAGAGCCATAAAGTCAAGTCTTTGGATATTCACATCTTGGGGAGGATAGAACAAAGGATTTATTACAAGGAAGTCAGGTAAACATGTTAGCTTGTCAGGAGGAAGACATTGACCAGATAGGGAGAGCCCCAAGCTGGTATGCATTCTAAAGAGAGGTAGGATTACTTTATAGCACCTAATATTGCTATGCAGAATTCTTTGGGGCTTTGCTGAGGCAAAGCCCCTCTCAGGGCCATCCCTGGGTTAACACTCTTTGGTCCAAGCATAATCTTTGGTTCAGTGGAGTTCTAGCAGCGCTGCACTATGGGAAACACTAGAGCAGGGTGTTTTCCAGGCCAAGGTCTGTGGCCCATGGTTTCTCAGATCCTAACATTCCTCCCTTTTTGTTTTTAGTGGCAAAATGCTTTTTGCCTAGCTTAGAGACTGGATGGAGTGTTAACAGTCTCGCAGGTTTCCCGTCAGTGTGGGTAACCACAGTCAACCCTTTGAGGAAGGATAATACAATTCTACGGACTAAGGGAACAATGCAGGGTAGAACAGCAAGTGCAGTTAGGCCGCAGACAAAGATAAATACAAGTTGTTTGATCCGGGCTGCCCCTGGGATCCAAAAGAAAAGTTGGCCTGAGTCTGTGTCCCAGGAAGCCTGGGCACCCAGCCGGGTGGCCTGGTCCTTTAAGTCCTGGACAGCTTCCCTGACTAAGCCAGATTTATTCATATAAAAGCAGCATTCTTCATGGAGGAAGGCACAAAGGCCCCCTTTCTCAGCAGTGATAAGGTTCAAGCCTCGTCGATTTTGCATAACTACAGATGCCAAAGAGTCCAGCTGGACTCTTATTTAAGCTATCTTGGAATTCTTGCGATAGCTGATGGAATCCTACCTCGGCATCAGCAATGCCGGCCACTCCGGTGGTAACGCCGGCTGTCACCCCTAGGGCGACTAGGAGGGGGATGAGAAAGATCGCACGCTTCTGTACATGAGAAGTGAGTGGTACAGGAGGCGCTTCCCCCTTAGGAAGGATAGAGATTTGAGGTAGAAGATGGACAAGAGAGCAAGTGCCTGTCCAGTTGGCATGTAAACAGAGATAGGCATTAGTCCCACAGAGGAAGAACATACCCTGTTCGAGGCAGATGCCTAAATCAATAGAAAAGATAGGTTTCTCCCTTTTCCATGGGTTCCAGACCCCAATTGACCCTGCTAGGAACATTCCCGTAAGTGGCTGCAGGGAGGTGGCATTGAGATGGGGTGGACCCTTGACTAAGGGAATAGAAGGAAAGACAAAATAGTCAGAGGCGTTCCCTTTAGCGTAGGGCAAGGGAGCACAAGGGATGTCTTGGTCATCTTTCAGGCCAAGCCATGCTGGCATTGACCCTTTTGTGTCAGTAGGTAGCCCAAGCCAAGGGGGAAGCAGAGGTCCCTGTGGAGAGGCGGCTAACAGAAGTTTCGCTGCCAGGTTACATGAGGGTCCCTCCTTCTCTTCCCCAGAGATAGAGACTGTGGGTCGGGCAGAAAATGTTACTTTGCCTCGGTATCTTCCAGCAGCAGCTGAAAACAATGGAGGCCTTATGTAAAAATCCTCGAATTTATCAGTGGCGGTGATGACTACCTCCTTTAGGCACTGGTGTCCCTGAAGCTTTCCCAGCCGAACTCCCCCCTTGGGTTGCGTCCTAGTAACGCACAAAGAGGCGGTGCCAATCAGCGGAACTAGTGAGGCCACTGGGCTAAAGATGGGAACTGATGGATTCAGTCCCAGGGTCTTAAGCCGTGACTCAAAGTCCGCATAGAGTTGGCTGTCAGGATGTTCTCCTTCCTTAAAAACTGGAGGAGTTTTGTGGTTTAGCACAATTCTAGAACTGGCCCAAACACGGGGGCTGGCAGGGAGAGCTTGATGGGTGGAAGCTGAAGTAGAGAGACAGAGCCAGCAGTGTTCAGTTAAATCTGGCCTGGATTGATTCAATAATTTGTAAGCCGAGGTAAGGCTTTGCTCAATGTAATCGGGGCTAGCAGGCTTGCGTGTGAGAGTACGGTGGGCGAGGGGGTGTGTCAGAACTGTATAGACCCCCAGGAGCCCCAGAAGAAAAGTTGTAAAGGGGCACATGTTTCCCAGTTTCCCACCCAGTTTCCCCACTAGCCTTTCACTACCCCTCCTCCCCTCTCCTCCCTTTTTGTTTTTAATGGAAGGGACAGAAAGAGGAGGCAGGAGAGGAGATAGAGCAGAGGAGGCTTACCCGAAGAACAGCAGGGTTCCTGGGGTTACTGTCGGAGAGGCTGAAAGGGAAGGGGTTACACAGAGTAATAAAGAAGCAATAGTAGTACAAATTTCATTAAGAAACAGAAGTTAAATGTCCTCCAGGGAAGCTTCTTCGCCTGTGCTCCTATCTGTGTCTGGTGAGATAGGAGGCAGAGGGGGGCGTGAGGATTCGTCGTCCTGAAGATCTTCCTCTGTGTCTCCACCCACTTCCGGTGGGGCAGAGAGCAGAGAGCCTTGTTTTTCGGAATTTTCCTCTGTGCCACTGTTCTCTCCCGGTGGAACAGTGGGCAGAGAGCTGGCGATGAGGGAGTCAAGGTCAGCAGGGGATTGTATGTGGGAGAGTTTAATTTTGAGTGTGGTAAGGGCTTGGCTTTGCCAGGCAGCTGGAGGCTGGATCACTTTCTTGATTCTGGAAGCATGGTCCCAGGCTTGGATTCCTTCGCTTTTTACAGCGGTGGTGGTGCTGAGTAGGACCTGGCAGGCAAAACGTAGCTGACCTGTTTGGAGATAGAAGACAAAATACGCGCCAGAAACTGCAAGTACGCAGAGAGATTAAGTTCTCTCTCCTTGGCAGAAGTGACTGGACAGGCAACAAACAGGTGGCCATACATCACTGGAAAGGGAGACAGTCCTAGTTTTCTCCCTGGCATGGCGTGAATAAGGGTGAGTGTCAGAGGCAGGACTTTTGGCAGGGAAGATGGGTGTCCTGGCATAATTTGGCTAGGTGATCTTTTAGGGTCCTGTTTTTATTTGGCAGACCTCAGTGGAATTGGGCAGCGGTTGGTGTACCTGCCAAGATTGGCGTTCCTGCAGTAAGGTTAATAAGAACAAAACTTACGCAGACAACTGCTAGATTGGCTCAGTGATGTAAGCCTGAGCGCATAAAAATCAGTAGCTTTGAAAAAGCCAAAACCAAAAGCCAAAAACAAAAACAATAAAAACAAAACTGCAAGGTTTATGCTTATCTCTAAGCAACCTGGTTGGGAGGGGGAGTGCCCTGCAGTTGCGGGGGTTATTGGTTTCCCCCTACGCATGCAGTCACCACACCAGCAACGTCTGATGTGTTAAATAAAGCATGCATATATATATATATAAACTATTGGGACTTAGCATTGTGACCAACAGGCAAAGAATTTAAAAAACCATGCTAAATATCCCAAATAAGAATTAAAGTAAAAATTGAAGGGCAATAAAAAAGGCAATAAAACATTGGCAATCATCTCTGTTGCCCAAATAGCACAGCCATGTTAAGTAAAAACATTAACACGTATCATTATAAAATGTCCAATTAATTTTCAAAAACAAGCATTGGGCATAATGTATTTTAATGTGTAGACTGCTTGTGCAATAAAAAATTTCCAAAAAAGACACAAAACAAAACCATCAGATAGATTATGCCAATCCATGGAGGCTCTATTATTGCCAAACTCTTCAGAAATAAAAAAAATTCTTCTTTCCTTTTGGTATTCACACACCACACAGTTCAACAAACTGAAAACATACACACACAACCACACACTCATAAGTTAAGACTCAGATAAGATTGTAATGAAAGGGTCTAAAGTTTAGCTGGTTTATTATAAACCCCTTGTACATTAAGGCAGGAAAGTAGACCTCTCTCCAACCCACACAAGCCAATGTCCTTGGACAGGGTTTCACACTTAAAACATTTTTTTCCCCAGCTGGCTGCAAACACTTGCCTTTTTTCCACCAAATCCTGCACTACGCATTTCTGAAACCCATTTTTTCCTTTTCCTAGCAAACCTTCCTCCTCGGCCACTTCTTCCGCAAAATCCCATAACTCCCCATTTCACGTTTTACACATACCTTTCCTTTTTCTCTGTCACTTACTTACTCTTAAGCCATTTCAATATCACGAACCTATTTCTTTTCTGTGATCTGGGCAGACAGCAAACACAGGGAGAAGCGAAACTAAATCTGCAAGTTATCTGTAGTAGTTTCCGCCGCCCCTTTCTAACTGCTCAGATTCTCTAAACCCACAAATAATTTTTGGTGGAACAAAGGCCAGAAAACAAAGAGAAAAAAAAGTGCAAGAGAATTTCCCTCGCTCTGTGACCTTCAGGGAAGCAAGCAAAAAAATTAACAAAAACTTCTCAACTTTTCTTGTTTCTTTCTCCCCCTCGTCTTTCCCCCACAAGCGTTTGAGTAGCAGACAGAAGGCAATCATTGGAAGGTGGAAAGGCAGAGCCTAGATAGTTACGCACACACACGCAGGAAAAACACCTTTTAACTGGTAATATGCATTCAAACTATACAGAGTACAAGTTAGACGAGACACTTAAAAATGAGTGAACGAAGCCTTGACTGGCAAATCTTGCCATAAAGTTAAACAGACAAGAGTCAGGAGACAGCTGAACAATGGGGAGGGGAAAAGGGTTTCGTACTTACTTCCCAAGCATTCCAAAGGGACAGACCCACACAATTTCACACCTTTGCTTTATAACTTTATAACTTAACTTACACATTTAAACAGAGGACAAACAGAATGAGGCCTTTAAAGCTGCCCCTTTTTGAGATAACTGGTGGTGAGCTTTGCAATTATCGACCTTTAATTTCACTTTGTTAGCAGGGGTTGAGAGACGCCATCCTCCTCCCCCTCCTCTGTTGGTGGTGGAAGGGAGGTGCGGCTAAGAGCAGCTTGTAGGGACAAAAATGCCACTTTGTTTCAGTAAATCTGCTGGGCTAGTGAGATTAATAAACATTCTGACATAAATCTGTTGTTCTTCTCTCTCTTGGCTCGCCAGAAGGTTTGGAAAAAACTTTAAGATACTCAGGGTCCAGTGACCCATCTAGTGGCTAATTTCTTCCGCAAATGGGCGGGTAAAAGGGTCAAAAATTTTGCCGATGGGTTAGTCCTCGCATGGCTCTGACAATTTCCCATAGTCGATGGCAAAAAGCTAAAAAGGGACAGTCCAGGGAAATGGTGTGTGTGAGGGAAGCGATGCAGATTCTCTTTTGCCAGGAACAGAGCCTCCAGCAGACGCTGGACTTAGCCGGTAGCAAATTTAAGGTCCGGTTTTATTAGACCTCCAGCAGGCGCTGGACTTGCTGCGCAGATAAATTTAAGGTCGTGCTCCTCTGCAACCTCCCAGCAGGCGCTGGCGTAACTTTAAAGGTTGCTATTGGACAGCCTCCCAGCAGACGCTGGCATAACTTTAAAGGTTGTCTCTCTGAGTTCTGCAGATGGTTCGCTCTTAGGGAGGAATGTTCCGCCGGAAGGGGCCTTTCCAGGAAGTGTCAACGAAAGACTTGCCAGGTCTTTCGACGCCGCAGCCCGAAGGCTTGCCTAGGGCGGTGGAGAGAGTTGTTCTCACTGAAGGAAGGGGCGTCCCAGGGAGCGTTGCGGCAAGACCTGCCAGGTCTTGTGGCGCCACCGCCCGGGGCACACCTTGAAGTGGGGGAGAGTCTAGGTTTCGTTCCGCAGAGGACGAGGTTGAACCCCCAACCTCGATAATCTCTTTGGTCAGAGGAAAGCTTTGGGTGTCTGCCGCCACCAAGGCGATCAGCAGAGGAAACAAACAAACGGGGAAATCGGCCTCTCAGGCCGCAAGGGGTCCTCCAGACCCGCAGGAACTCTCAGGATTTTCTCGGTCCGATGGAGCCTATGTCCTATCGCAACCGGGACGTGCACCTGTCCTCCCTCTACGAGCTCCTGCATCCAAAACCAAGCTAGCTAGCGTTTTCAGAATTTTCGGCTCTCTCTGGCCCTCAAGTACTTTTCAAGACAGTGTTTCTTTTTTCCCCAATACAGAATTTCGTGATACGGAGTTTTCACAAGGGATCACCAAACATTCTTTCCAAACGCACGACCAATGCCGACCCAGCTAGCCGAAACTCAGTCTAGATGCCCAATTAAGTCGGGCTTCTGGGAACTGCGACAAGGATCTCCCTGAGACCCCAAAGGGCCCCCACAAAACGCTTCGTGGCTACCTCATTGTGAAGCAATACCACGTCTCATATATACACACACATACAGCACCCCCCCCTAAGAAAAGTTCTACTCACCAACGCTGGTAATTCTTTTGCAGTCCTGACTTCTCAGTCCTGACGAGGGTCCGTTTTCAAAGTCTCGGTTGCAGGCAGTTTAGGGTTCTTTGCTGTACAGAGTCTGGCAGCTGGGAGGCAGGGAGAAGCCACCGGAAAAAACTCAGGTCCGGGAGCGCTCATGGCGTTGCCCTACCTCAAAGCTGCTTTTCCCTGACAGGCTGGTTCAGAGAGTCTGCTTCCCTTTTAGGGGGATCACAGGTACTCCCCGACTCCCGGCCAACGCACCAAATGTTAGGCACCAAACTTACCATGCGCCTTCCAGAATAAGCCAAGTACACAACAGAGACTTTGGGAACGGACAACAGCAAATTTATTTGGGGCCAAGCAAAGATTGCCGGATGGCTATCTCCTACAGACATCACACGCAGGTGACCTCTGAGTGGAAAAGCCATCCCGAGTACAAGAGTGCACAAACTTTTATACAGCAAATACAAACAGGAAATGAGGATGGTGATGGTATGCCCATATGTGGGTGAGGTGTCTGATGACCATTCCCTGGGATTGGTTGGTTTTTGGGGACCGGGGTCCCTCCCAGAGCCGAAGGATTCTGGGACTCACCAGGTCAAGGGGGTGACGTGGGTCATCAACATAGTTACAAAGAATGGAGCTTGGGAACATTCACACCATTTGTTCTATGAGATTAATACTTGCATCTTACAGAGATAATAGTAACACTTACAGGGACATTGGGTTACGCAAGCATACTAAATTACAGAGGTCAGAGCCATAAAATCAAGTCTTTGGATATTCACATCTTGGGGAGGATAGAACAAAGGATTTATTACAAGGAAGTCAGGTAAACGTGTTAGCTTGTCAGGAAGAAGACGCTGACCAGATAGGGAGAGCCCCAAGCTGGTATGCATTCTAAAGGGAGGTAGAATTACTTTGTAGCACCTAATATTGCTATGCAGAATTCTTTGGGGCTTTGCTGAGGCAAAGCCCCTCTCAGGGTCATCCCTGGGTTAACACTCTTTTGGTTCAAGCATAATCTTTGGTTCAGTGGAGTTCTAGCAGCGTTGCACTATGGGAAACACTAGAGCAGGGTGTTTTCCAGGCCAAGGTCTGTGGCCCATGGTTTCTCAGATCCTAACACAGCCTTTTTTCCCCTTCCTTGCAGCACAAAGTGAGCCCCATACAGCTCAGCAGCTAGGCTGGGCACACCTTGTCAGCAGCAGGAGCAAGGCGGCGGCAGCGGCAAAGGTCAGCCGGGGCGACGGAGCGCAGGGTGGCGAGGGCGACAGGGACTGGACTGGGGTGGCGGTGACTTCCCAGGGCGTGGCAAGCAGCCCCAGAGCCATGCAGGTCTGGGGCTGCTTGCTGCCCTGCAAGGTAGGGTGCAGGGTGGCCAAAGGGCAACGATGGGGGCAGTTGGAGGCAGTCCCTTACCTTAATGAGGCTCAGGCTGGGAGGAACCAAGCCCGGAATGGCTTGGATTGGGATGGGCACTCAATGATGATTCTCAGTTAACAACCGCAATGGGGAGTGCCAGGATTTCCGTAAGTCAGTGAGGTCACATGGCATCTCGCTTTACGACTGCACCAACTTACAACGGCAATCCTGGTCCCAACTGCAATCGTAAGTTGAGGACTGCCTGTTATTTCAATTCAGTAGTGCTTACTCTCCAAGGTGCAAAAAATTAGAATAGCAATAACTGAGAACCATTTTTGGATGACAGATGTGCTAAAATTTGGTATTAACAAGTTATATCTTTACAAGATTGTTATATTCTACATATTTAATTCTGTTAATTGTATCAAAAATAAATATAACTCATTGTATACAATAAAAATGATGCATCTGTGAAGAGCACCTATTCTCAGATATATTCTTCATCTCCGTCCTTTTGTTCAAAACAGGATTACTCTTCTAGGTGCCATCTACTCTGTATTTGCTTGGCTTCTTGGACACTACTTCTACCCCATACGCCTACTCCAAACCCAATTTCTTACTCTTTTCTGAACAAGTTGGGAAAAACTTTTCACAGCTTATCTTCCCTGAAGACCAGCACAATCTAGAGGACTTCATCAAAGCTGATACATTCAGAGGACTCAAAGACAAAGATTTCCTTCATTTATGCTATTGAAAATAGCATCTCCTCTGTTTGTATCTACTCCAAACTGAGCACATGTTTAGCCAAAGGCATTTGGATTATGGGTATCTGAGATACTTGCCAATATAACTGGTGCAGCCCAATAGCTTAAAACAGTCCTTAAAAATGAATTCATTTTAGCGCAAAGAATATGCCCAAGAATTGCAAATCCTTAAAAGAGAGATGATCTCCAGGACCCTAAAAGGATCAGTCAAAGGAAAATGTTTTGGTTTTTGTAGTAATCTTGATTACACTTCTGAATCTGAATCTGGACAACTACTCCCCGTCTCTAACCTTCTCTTCCCAGTTCAAGAATGAGAGAGAATGGTAGCTTCTCAATTCAAAATGATTTTGGAAGAAACCAATTTAAATTTAAATCTGCTGCAGCCTAGTGTCAGAGTTCAGACTCAAGTTCAGGGATGAAAGATCCCTGGTTACTTTGGTGGATCATTCACACAGGGAATAATAGCATTTGACAGAACTGACCACTCTTCCAGGATTTTATTTATGAATTTCTAAATTACTTCAGTCAAGGCTACTATAAGTCATACACAAAAGCCACAGCCACAGCCAATATAATAGCAACAATACACAATAATAAAGCTACACTATAATTACAGTAAAATTGTAATTAATATATTCCTGGCCCTAGAGATGCTTGCAGAGTCTGAATTTACGATCACAGTGGCTCCAATCCTCCTTGAAGGTAACACCACTGCCTGTCTTAGAGCACTCCAGGATTTCTCTCTCACACGCAGGCACATACTGTAAAGAAATGTAGAGTTCCCCTTGCCAATAGGGAAGGAATGAACTTAAGGGCGGGGGGGGGACTTGGAGAGGTGATTACACCAGTGTTCCTCAACCTTGGCCACTTGAAGATGTGTGGACTTCAACTCCCAGAATTCCGCAGCCAGCATGGATTACACAGTCCAGAGAAGAGGGGAGCACACAAAAGAAACCCAAAGTAGCACCACCCTGATTTTGTTTAGCATAAGAGGCAGCAGACAAACTCTGTCGAGCTTTCAAGATTCTGCTGTTACATCCTACAACAATGAAGAGCAATCCTTGAATCCCCGCTGTGCCTGTTGTCAACCTTGTTGTTTGTTGTGGTTCAGTCGTTTAGTCGTGTCCGACTCTTCGTGAGCTCATGGACCATAGCCCGCCAGGCCTTCCTGTCCTCCACTGTCTCCCGGAGTTTACTCAAATTCATGTTCGTTACATCGGTGATGCTATCTAACCATCTCATCCTCTGCCGTCCCCTTCTCCTTTTGCCTTCAGTCTTTCCCAGCATCAGGGTCTTTTCCAGGGAGTCCTCTCTTCGCATTAGGTGGCCAAAGTATTTGAGCTTCAGCTTCAGCATCTGTCCTTCCAATGAGCAGTCAGGGTTGATTTCCTTTAGGATTGACTGGTTTGACCTCCTTGCAGTCCAAGGGACTCTTAAGAGTCTTCTCCAGCACCACAGTTCAAAAGCATCAATTCTTCGGTGCTCAGCCTTCCTTATGGTCCAACTCTCACAGCCATACATTACTACTGGAAAAACCATAGCTTTAACTATACGGACCTTTGTCGGCATGGTGATGTCTCTGCTTTTTAATATGCTGTCTAGGTTTGCCATAGCTTTCCTCCCAAGGAGCAAGCGTCTTTTAATTTCATGGCTGCAGTCACCGTCTGCGGTGATCTTGGAGCCCAAGAAAATAAAATCTGTCACTGCTTCCATTTCTTCCCCTTCTATTTGCCAGGAAGTGATGGCACCAGATGCCATGATCTGAGTTTTTTTTAATGTTGAGTTTCAAGCCAGCTTTTGCACTCTCCTCTTTCACCCTCATCAAGAGGCTCTTTAGTTCCTCTTCACTTTCTGCCATTAGGGTGGTATCGTCTGCATATCTGAGGTTGTTGATATTTCTCCCGGCAACCTTAACTCCGGGTTGTGATTCATCCAGCCTGGCATTTCTCATGATGTACTCTGCATATAAGTTAAATAAGCAGGGTGATAATATACAGCCTTGTCGTACTCCTTTCCCAATTTTGAACCAATCGGTTGTTCCATGTCCGGTTCTAACTGTTGCTTCTTGACCCGCATACAGGTTTCTCAGGAGACAGGTAAGGTGGTCTGGTACCCCCATCTCTTTAAGAATTTGCCACAGTTTGTTGTGATCCACACAACCAAAGGCTTTAGCGTAGTCAATGAAGCAGAAGTAGATGTTTTTCTGGAACTCTCTTGCTTTTTCCACGATCCAGCGAATGTTGGCAATCTGATCTCTAGTTCCTCTGCCTCTTCGAAACCCAGCTTGCACTTCTGGTAGTTCTCGGTTCACACACTGCTGAAGCCTAGCTTGTAGGATTTTGAGCATAACCTTGCTAGCATGTGAAATGAGCGCAATTGTACGGTAGTTTGAACATTCTTTGGCATTGCCCTTCTTTGGAATTGGAACGTACCTTTTCCAATCCTGTGGCCACTGCTGAGTTTTCCAAATTTGTTGGCATATTGAGTGCAGCACTTTAACAGCATCATCTTTTAGGATTTTAAATAGCTCAGCTAGTCTTCTCCACTAGCTTTGTTGTTAGTAATGCTTCCTAAGGCCCACTTGACTTCACTCTCTAGGATGTCCGGCTCAACATAGCCTACCTCAAAGCCTGACATCAACCTTGAAAGCCTCTCTAAGTTTCTTTCAGCCCCGTCTTAACCACACAGAATCAAGGCAGAGGAATTTTGACTTTCTTTCTCATGCTTCCCTCTTTCTCTGGAACTGCAAGTCCCCCCACCCCGCCCCCTTAATGGCTGGTTCATTCCTCCCCTGTCCCCAAGGTCAACCCTACCTACTTTGGGCACAGGCATGCATCCCTTTGCAGCCACTAACATGTGATGGACATTCAGCTCTACCTCTTTTCTTCTCAAGAGTCTTGCAGAGACAGTAAATATTTAGATACAGATCAGATTCTCTGATACCATGATGAATGCTATTTTGGAAAACCTGTTTTGAAATAAATAATCTTGCAGTACTAAATCAAATGCAACCTACCAAGGCAAGGATGGACAACACGCAACCTGCACATTCCCACTCCACTTCACAATCAAAATCACTAAATGTCAGCAATGTGATTTTGGGCTATTTAGAGGGTGTGGCTTTTAGGAAGGGAATAGTGGTTCCCAGAGCATTTCTGTGCCCATTCCCCTACTTAAAATCCCCCCCCACATGCAAAAAGAGCTGAAAAAACAGCCCCACCTCTTTTGCTGACCTCAGCACTATGGTATCCAAGATTTAATACTCTACGGAGGAGTTTGGCTTCGTTGCCTTCTTCGTACCATTTCTCACTTACTTTTTATCCAAGTGCTCATCAGAAACTATAGAAGGAATCTCTGGACTGGGCTCATTTGATGGTGCTGAATGAAGACCTTCCAAACCCACACCCGAGGTAGAGGGGCTTATGTGGGCTCGGCCAAGCCCCATGACTGCTCTTCCAAGCCCGAAAAAAGGCTTTTCACGTTCCATATAACTGGGTACCCTGGAGAATAGTTAAAAGGGAAAAAAAGAACCAAAACCCACAAAACTAAAATTTCTGCACCGCTTTTATGCTTTTAAAGCACCGCTTTATTTGATGCTTTTAAAGCAACGCTTTATTTGATTTGTACATACATCTCAAGGTGGCCTGCATAATACTCCTTCCTCCTCCTCTTTTCCCCACAACGACCACCCTGTGCAGTGGGTTGGCTGAGAGAGGGGGACTGGCCCAAGGTCACCCAGCTGGCTTCCATACCTAAGCGAGGACTCCCCGTTTCCATCCAGCTCCTTAACTACTTTACCAAACTGGCTCTCAATGTCTGGTGTGTTTGAGAATTTAATTTTTCAGTGTGATTAAATTGAGCCTAGTTTTTCTGAATCCAAGCCCAAAATTATGAACAGCCATATACAGTTTTAGGCATAACAATGAGATCACTCCTTCAGTAATACCCCTGGCAGATTAAATTCCCTCTTCCCTTGAAACCCAAAGCTTGATCCCAAATTTCTCCTAAAGGAGTGGGAAACCACCCAGGGTAGATCTGGAAGGCAGGCACAGAGAGTAGGGAAACTGCCACCGTGTGAGCAGAAGTCGGTTGCTATAAAAATGGATTTATCCCATTTATTTTCTCAGCCTAGAAGAGGCAGGAGTATTAGAAAAATCACAAAAAATTGCAGATTGCTAGTTAAGTGTATAATGTGTAAGTGTATAATGCTCACGTAAGATAAATCTCACTAACACCTCTTCACTACTTAAAATAATAACTACTGAATTGCTACTTAAAATATTATACTTTCACTACTTTAAAAAAAATCAGAACACAGACAATTTTGTCGTTTTGTTCCTGAAAGCAGCAATATTTTAGGACGGAAAGTTGCAGATATACAGTGGGACACAAATGATGAGTGCTAGCTTTCACAGGACTGGGGATTCTATTTGTAATTAGCTACACAGAACTGTCACAACACCTTTAGGCTTGAAATAAAAGCAGCCACTTTATCATTGAAACTGAAATCAGAAAATTGATGAACAGAGCACTAAGCTGACTTCACAGTTGTCCAAGGAGTACACCAATCAAAGTAACCGAATAATTACAGGGTGCTTAGTGCAACCCGTCATTTCTACCCAACCACCTTGGCCCCAACACTGCTTAACTCACATGCCACGGCCAAGAAGCACCTGCTCCACCTTGCTGTCTCCAGCTGGCCCTGCTCTCAACCCTGTGCACATCTGCTCTGCTAGGACATCGACTTTGGATTTCACGTTCAGGTCACCTATTCCTCTCCCCGAAATGCCTCGACCTAAATAGACTCCTTGAAAAATAAAGTCAAGATAGAACACAAATTCTTCGCATAGTTCCAAAGATAATTATTGAGGTATAAGGAAGAAGATTCGATGCAGCAAGAGAACTTACCCAAAGGAGGCCTAGGAGTTACCTCAAAACCAAGGCCCTGAAACATGGAGGCCAATGTTGGAACAGACGCGGAAGGCCCCTGAATTAGAAGAGAACATAGACTTTTACTTATGTACTGCAAAGCCTTAGTTAAGCTTGAAAATTAAAATAAAAGAAACAAAACCTGGCAGGTGAAGGTCTCCAGCTCTCGAAAGCAGCAAGATTCTTCTGTGCCAACAGGCTTTGTTGTTTTGAAATAGCCACAGCCATTTTCTTTGTTCATGAGTAAAGTAGTAAAATCTAGTTTGTTTTAAGAATATAAATCCTAACAGTTTGCACTTGCAGAAAAACTACATACTTGAGGTTGCTTCTAGAGTAAATCTTTATGTAGCCGCTGAGGCTTTATTTTTTGCAAAGTTAGCTTGAAGAGTATTCAGAGATGTTCTACCCTACGGTTTAGTATGGCATTGTATTCTTCCCTAATTGTTGTCCTGTGACCAGAATCTTCTATAACATCAACTCACAAACAAATCCCATGCAGCAGATGTGCACACCAGGTAAAAAGTTTACTGCTTACAGGTTTGTTATTTGTGGTACAGGGAAACCTAGTATTAGTAGGTACCACTCCTGAAGCAGCCATATCAGTGTGGTTCAAAGGAAAAATAGGACATTCTCGAGTTCCCCAGAATGCAATGTTTTGTGCATTCCAAATTAATAGCCTTAATTATCACTTGTAGACCATTCACCAATTGTCTCTTGTCAGTTTCTGTTCCTCTGGGAAGGTTGGAATTAATTAACAATTTCCTCCCCCCACCCTCCGGCCCCACTACAGCATTTCATTTTTTTAGGAATAATGAAATGCAACCAGGAGTTTAAAAGGGGGAATGTATTTAAAAACCAGCTTCAAAAGATCCTAAGAAAACCTAGCAAAAAGAGAATTGTGGAAAGTTGACAATGATGTCACTTTCCACTGAAACTGAGTAAAGTCAGGACAATAACAAATCTTAACTGATTTTTTTTCTTTTATAAAGTTTCACATTCTGGCCTCAGAAGCATTCCTTAAGCGACAGCTGTAAACATGCCAGACATTCACTGTAAAGAAAAAATCATTTCTATCCAGCCAGTTTCAGCAAACCCATGCGTTCTATGAGACCAACTGCCTGTACACTATCCCAGGCAAAGGAGGAAAGTGCCATAGACTCAGTAGGTCTCAGGCTCATCCTACCTACTTTCCAGCATAAATTTATGTGGAATCCACTATTATTGTAAAATCATCCATTCACCTTTTGGCCACCTCTTGGTGACAGGAGTCCTCCTTCTGTCTTGTCTGTGGAAGGACAGGATTTGCCCCCGATGTCTGCAGTATCTTCAGCCTCGGGCACCTGTGGCGGAGGTTCTGGCACACGCCCAACAAGAGACACCTGGAAAGTGGCACCACCCCGAAACGGAGGCCTTACGGGGTACATGGTACTGTTTGAGGGAAAACATGCCTTTCAGGAAGATGCACGATACAATTACTTGCAGAAGCAAAAGACACACGTAGCAAACCAGACCGCAGAAAAAATGACAAGGCTATAAAGCTTATCATAGCCAACACCTTCCTAATATTGGTAGTTCAAGTTTAGCCTCTTTCAGAAAACAGCACTTATCTCCCAGAACAGGCAAAATATACAAAGCAGACTTTTGTAAGAACTTTGTCTTTATCCACCCTTAAAACTTGACTTTCTCCCTTGACTGTTTCCCAACACTTGGCTCTTCCAGAGAATTATGTTAAAAAACAAAATTAACAGTGTCACAGAGTTTATAAAATTCAGCCGCTAGCTACTAAACCAGCAGAGATTGCTGGAGAAACCTCCCTCAACAACTAAGGGGGCCAGAAAAAAGTCCTGGGGACCCTATCTTGTCCATGGGCCACAGGTTGCTCCACTGTGGCTAAGAACAAATCTATACAGTACATCACTCCTTTCCCTCTCCCTCTCCTGTGGAATGCTTGTTTTTTCAAATAACACTCACTGTGTTTTAATTTATAATTAACTTTTAAAGCACTTAGGATGATTTCTTACGCTGGAAAGTGGGATATAAGTAACTGTAATAAATACACATGCACATATACACATATTCTGATCTGTATCATCTCTGCCTTCCAGAACTTCGTTTGGACAAAGGTATCTGTGCAACTTTACAAATCTGGGGAAAAAACTTGTTCCTGATTAAAGGAAGGTGCTGTAAAAGAAATAGAGATTCCTTTATTATACCCATTTCCACAATTCAGTCCCATCCGCACAACACAAAAGGCTATGGTTCCCAATCCCATGGAATACGGTGACCGCTGAATGAGATTACAGGGGTTCTCCAGAACCTTTTTCACCAACATACAGAGCTACAGAGCACATTTTCACAATCCCAATGCTTACACTTACTCACTGTGCTACCTGTTCTTATCTTGCAATTACGCAATGTAAGAACAGGATCTTCTACAAGACAGTGATTTCATGTGTCTTGCAGGGAGTGAACACAGAGGATCCAATCATTGATACATCAATGATACATCCTCTCCAATATGTCTACATGCTGTTAGTTCTTCCCTTTCCCTCAGCTCGTTTCAGCAGCTTTTATCATCCCTCGGACCATGAGTCTAAATGATTTGAAAAGCAGCAGGGAAGCTATAACTGGAAGAACTGGGGTTTAATATCAAGAATTAAAATACATTTGGTTCTTTATTTCTTGTTCCAGAAACCAGAAGAACTACCATTTGGGAACAAATACTGTAACCAACATTCAACATTAATAAAGGGTAAATAAGTAATACATAATTTGGGGGAAAATATTGAGTTGGGTACGGACAACCCTTGATAACCTTTGATTTTTCCCTTGATAACCTTCTCCCATTGCTCACATACAGCAATCCCGGCAGTTAAAGTGAGACCAGGATGCTGAAACTAGTCTCAGTCTTTGCAAACTATGAAAAAATGGTTTACCTATACACTTCCATGCCTTGAGGCAGCCTTTCCTGCTCTAGACTGGTGGTGAACCAACTCACAGAATTCCCCAGCCAGCCTGACTTCCTTAACCAGCACATTTATTTGAACAGCCCATTTACACAAACAAGCAGTGCCATTTGATCTGTTCAGGTCTGCAAACCAGTAGCTGAATAACAAACATTGCATCAAATGGGCTCCACATAAACATGCTCTCATGCAGCCTTCTCTCTCCTGATGTAAACTAAAGGCATGTTGGATTACAATTCTGGTAATTCCCAAGCAATACTGTATACAGGTAGTCCTCGCTTAACGACCATTCGTTTAGCAACCATCTGGAGTTATGACAGTGCTGGGAAAAAGGCTTATGACCATTCCTCTCACTTATGACCACTGCAGCAGCCCCAGTCACGTGATTGCAATGCAGGCGCTGGGCAACTATTGCACATTTATGATGGGTGCTGCATCCCACGGTCATGTGATTGCCATTTTCAACCTTCCCAGACAGCTTCCAATAAGCAAAATCAATAGGGAACCGTGTGATTCACTTAACAACTGCAGTGATTTGCTTAACCACCACAATAATGGTCGTAAAATTGGATTCAGATTCACTTAACAACCACATCACTTAGTGACCTAGATTCCAGTTCCAATTGTGGTCATTAAGCGAGGACTGTCTTACTGGACAAGGAGAAGGATGACAGGAGAAGGAAAGGCTTGATAACTGATTAAGCCTGTAGTTGGATTGAACTGTAAAGCTGCAAACTACAGTATGTGTGTGTCTCCCTTTAAATCAGCCTTGATTCCTGGCAACTACAGGGACGAGTCCCTGAAGTTTTCTTGGCAACATTTTTGGAAATGGTTTGCCTTTGCCTTCTTCCTAGGGTTGAGAGAGGGGAATTGGCCCACAGTCACCCAACTAGCTTTTTGCCCAAGGCAGGACTAGACCTCATGGTCTCCCAGTTTCTAGCCTTGTGCCTTTAACCACTATCCAATTGGCCCTAGCCACCTGAATATATTGCATCAAAACATGAAGATTCTTGTGGCATCTTAAAAACTGGCACATTTATTACAGTTTGAGCTTTTGCTCATCACAACCACTTACTTATTATTTGATTTATAAGGCCACCCATCTTAAACCTATGACTCTGGGCAGCTAACAGAATAAAAACAAGATAAAAACATCATAGAAAAATAAACATATAGGATCCAATATAAAACCAACAACAGTCAACATAACCAAGATACGGGCTCAACTTTATCAATGCATGGAATATTATTCCGAGAGAAATTTATTTTTATTGACATATTTATTAATAAGTTTGTATGCTGCCTGATTCACAACAGATTCTAAAAGGACAACGAAATGCAGCTTTAAAATGTTCACTGTCTCAATCCAAGACAATCAACGCTCTTCCCAGAATTCCTAGCCAATAAAGACCAATTAACTTGAAAACTAAGAACTGTGGCCCCAACACATCTGAAGACCACCAGTGGAGGCATTCTATATACCCCATAATCACCAGCTGTATCCACATAGCAACACTTAACTTGGTTATTAAATTAGCTCCTTCTCTGGGTCCCATTACAATAAACCAAATGGCCAAAGTTCACAGAATACACTAAATCACAAGAAATCAACAAATCAAAAGGCATGGATGAAACAAACCAAGCTTCACCTGCTGTGCAAACACAGCCACTTGAATCTTATATATGGGATGGGGAGGGTAACAGCTCCTCCTGGGGATGGCTGGTGCCATAGAGCCCTCTTTCAAATACCATCTTATCGCCCCTTGGATTTTATACTTATTTTTTACTTGTACGGTGTTTGCATCGTATTATATTTTATGTATTTTAATTGTTGATTTCTTTGTAAACCGCCCAGAGCCCCCCCTTCGGGGGAGATGGGCGGTAATAGAAATTGGAAAAAATAATAAAAAATAAAATATAGGACCTGGTTTAAGTGCATTGTATGGGTGCAGCTGTTGACTCCGAAGGGAGCCAAACAATACCAGAAGGCCAAAGAAATCATCCAACCAAGCAAGTCAGAACTGTATTTATAAGATGCTCCCACCCTCCAGGCACAGTCCAACCAAAGCTAAAAGGAACTAAGCTAAAATGAATGAAAATTACACAAATTACATCAATATAAATTCCCTTCTCACTCCAATGGGTGGCATGTTTTCCTCAATCTTGGGTCCTCTACCAGAGGCCTGGGAGTTTGAGGGTTCTGCACAGGATCTTAGCTGTTCCTAGCATGTGTGTACACGTGTGTGTGTGTGTGTGTGTGTGTGTGTTAAATGAATGAATGAATGACAGCTCAACTGCCTAATTTTACTAACCACCATTCTCAACATCTACTCACAGCCCCTTCCCCCAAGTTTAAATAATTCAGAATTAAATTAATTAAAGTTTGGATAAGCTTAAAGCGAGCCCGACTTCGCAAGATCGCGCAAATGCAGCCGCTCCACGGTCGACTGACCCAACTCAACAGGCAGCGTGGAAAGGAGGGTGGCTTGGAAGCGTATTCACACGACAACCGAACCGAGATGAAGGAAGCTAACCAAGTCAACCCGGCCCCTCGGTCCTTCCCCGCCTGCGCTCCCGATCCCGCGGATTTCCCGAGGCGAAAATGCAAAGTTCGCGGGGGACGCAGAAGGGAAAGAGACGGTTAAATGACTGGAGGTAAAGGGCTCCTCGCACCCCTCCTGCCGGGCGCCAGAGAGAAAGAAACCATCTTGCCCCGCCGGGACGCCTTTCCTCGCCAGCTTACCTGGGAGTAACCACCGAATTCAGCGGGCTTACTTCCGAGTAGACAGGCGAAGGGTCTCCTTTCCCCGCCAGCCGCTGTCCTGAGCCCTCACAGCCCGTTCCTTGCGCCCCGCGCAGCACCCAAGTCTCTTCAGCGGCTGAGTCAGCCGAGAAAACCCCGTTCTCGCCACGCACCGCCACAGCCAGGGCGCGGACCGCACCTTCGCGCCTCTCTTCCACCCTTCATTAGGCGCGGTCCCCGCCACTCCAGGGGGCCTGCTCTCCTATTGGTGAAGGGCTCGCGTTCGGTGCCCGCCCCCGTTTGGAGCCGTCCAACTCCTATCACAACATGGGGGCGAGGGAAAAAATAATCCCCCTCGAGGCCGCAGCCCCGGCCTCCCATGGGATTCACCTGGATTTATTTTAGCAAGGATGCCCGACGAGCACTGTTCCCACGGATTAGTCTGTCTTCTACCAACTCTCTCTTTAGTGGTACAGTCCATTCATGAGAGGAGCGTGGCCTTATTGAAAAAGTGGACGGGCGCCTTTGCCGGGGCGATTGTGCTGAGCGCGCGGCGGGCTTCGGTTCGGGGAAGTGAGTTCCTCGAGGGCCGTTGCGTTATTCGTGTGTAAACCAGCCTGTGACACACTTACTTTCTCACAGTAGCAACAGCTTAAACCGCTTTTTATTCTGCAAACGTTGAAGGCTTGTTCACATTTGTTTGCTTTTTAAAATATTGATTATCCACTTTCAGAATTTAGATTATTTTCATGTAGGGTAGGCATCGCTCTCAAATTGCCTCTCAATCAGTGAACAGAAGCTGAAGCAACCTCTCTACATGGTAGAGCAGGACATCTATCTCTATTTATATGCAAATATATACAGATTGAAAATTTAAAAAAAAACAGTAAATATGGCAGGTGGACATTCAGATTTGCAGATACACCATTCTGTCACTAGAATTTGCATCAGCTTCTGTTCATTTTAGGGATTCATTGCCAACTTGAACAGAGATCCCTAACTTTTGCATGCAATTGTATCAAGCCAAGCTGTGGCTTGTTGGATTTTGGCTTAATATGTAAGGTTAGGCAACTGTAAATTAAAGAGTAAACTATGGATATATAAGCCATGACTTAGTGCAATCAATAAACCCAGGTTTAACATTTCTAGAGAATCTTTCATGTCTGTGTGTGTGTGTGTGTTATGAGCTAAATGAACCAGATAGTGTGGAATTTATTAAGAGATTTAATGATTTCTTAAAGCTACCAGAAGAGACCAAGGCAGACATGTCTCTGTGTTTATGTCAAAAAAAGTCAAGATGGTGGCCATGACCATGCCATTGAAGCCCCGCCCCTTTTCCATTCATTTGCATGCAACACTGTAAAAGGGGCAGTGCTTCAATTTCATTACACATACCCATGAATGTGTGTGTTACTCCTGATGAATGTCACGCCTTTCAATCATTTATTTATTATCTTTCCCAGCATCTATATTTTTGGTACTCTTTCCAATCCAATGGAATGTTTGAAATAAATTATGTAAACAAGATGGAGGCACTGTCTCTCAGTGGGACAACTCTCTAAAAACAGAACAGAGTAGAGCTAAATGTAGTATAGGGAGAGAAGCCAACAAAAGAGAGATGGAGTTTAAAAATGAGCCAGATTTGGCTAGGGGCTGTGGAGAAACAAAATATTGAATATTCCTCCAATTCACCTTCTGGGAGTTGCAGTTGGACAACAGCTCTGAGTATTAGTGACCGGTCCATTCTTAAGTCCCCCCTTCCCTCCTAGTCACATGACCCAGAAGGAGCGTATGCAGTCTTTCTCATGCTTCCTAGTGTGCTCATATGGCCACTGCTGATAATGGAGTTGAAATGCTCCTTGTGCCTTCTGTACGTTTTATGGATGAACACATCCGATGAAAATCAATTGCAGTGCAGTCCACAAAACTATAGACCAGTGTTTCTCAACCTTGGCGACTTTAAGATGTGTGGACTTCAACTCCCAGAATTCCCCAGCCAGGATTGGGGGGAAGCATTGCTGGCTGGGGAATTCTGGGAGTTGAAGTCCACACAGCTTAAAGCTGCCAAGGTTGAGAAACACTGCTATAGACTGTGAAACTATGTTAATTTTTAAGGTAGCCGAAAATTCTTTTTTCTTGTGACTCTATCTATCCCACAAGAAAACATATACAGAAGATTTCCCTGGACTCAGGCTTGACTCTTGGTGACCACCTGGACACTTTTGTGTAGTTTTCTTGGCAATGTAGGAGAAATTTCTCCCTAGAGTTCTTTAGTAATGGGGATCAAACACATTCTTTCACTAAAGCACATGTTGTCTATTTCTGGTACTGGAGGCAGCAGAAGCAAAAACCTAAAAGGGGTGGGGAAACAATCCCAATTTAATGTCATAAAAATTAAAATATACATTTGATTGGATACCTCAGCAAAGTATTTGATTGGATATAGAATATCATGTGGTTACTGAGGTTAGTGACGTCATTAAGCAGAACTATGAAGTAATGGGGCACTACTACAAATACCCTGGCAATTTGGGGAGAACAAATAGGTAGTATTTCCTCAACATAGTTTCTTGAGAGTTACTTTAGTTCAGGGTTTCTCAACCAGGGTTCCGTGAGAGGTCACTAGGGGTTCCCTGGGAGATCACAATTTATTTAAAAGATTATTTCAAATTCAGACAACTTCACCTTAAAGAGGTACGTTTCATTCTTTATTTTCAGTTTAAGAACACTGTTAATGCATATATACAGAAAGCCACTTTGGTCTAGTGGTTAAGGCATCAGGCTAGAAACCAGGAGACCCTGAGTTCCAGTCCCACCTTAGGCACAAAGCCAGCCGGGTGACCTTCAGCCAGTCACTCTCTCTCAGCCCTAGGAAGAAGGCAATAGCAAACCACTTCTGAAAAGTCTTGCCAAGAAAACTGTAGGAACTTGTCCAGGTAGTCTCCAAGAATCGGACATGATTTGAACAGATTTTTTAAAAAATGCATATATACAGGCCTACATGTGAAACAAATATAGTTTTGTAAATTCTGGCCTATATTTGAGCCAGAAAGTGCAGGGGTTCCACGAGGCCTGAAAAACATTTCAAGGGTTCCTCCAGGGTCAAAAGGTTAAGAAAGGCTGCTTTAGTTTATACTGTCTTGTTTCTTGTTTACCTCTTAGCATCCATGCCCAACCAATCAACATTCCTTGGCCTTCTAAATGTTGTATGGCTGAGATGACAGGTTTATTTTCCTGGGAAAGTATATTTGGGGAGGGGGTGATTTACAACTAACTTGAAGCTTTATTTTCTCCTTCAGCAACAAGGGGCATAAATATATCAGTAAAAGAAAATAACATCTCTATCCCCTCCAAAATCCTATAAAAGGAATCTTTTTTTTAAAAAAAAAGGCAACACACTAGGATTTTAAAACAAGGGAGAAAGCAGTCACATCCAGAAAGTGAAGCACACCTGGGAGAGGAGGGGTGGAAGCAACCAATGTCTGATGCAAGGGCAAAGTTCACGGACAAACATTTGATGTCATTCCACATGTGGCACCACATGTGGCATTGTTTTAGCTTGCTGTGGGATGCCATTGCAGGGAATAACTTCTCTCACTGAAAGTCACCCAAGTTAAAGAGTCAATTATTCTAGAGTAATTTAATTTCTTAGGCTAGAGGGATTATGAATCTGAATTACCCAACTGGCAATTATATATGACTGTATAAACAGAAATGCTGACAGCAAATCTTTCCAAAAAGTGGAAATCAATGTGCAAAGCCAGACTGCAAAAATCCAGACAACCATTAAATAGCAACAAATAAATACAAAAAAACTCTAACTTCTCTGCCATCTAGTGGTCATCTGGATTCTTGCAACCCAGATCTGGTAGCCCTAAAAAAGAAGATAAGGAACTGTTAAGCCTGAAGAAATATACTTATTTTACCTCAAAGCATTCTCTCTGCATGCATATCCTGGGGTTTTCCTACCAGATCCCAAATTAATTTGCAGGGTATTATCAGATGAATAAAATAACGTGTTCACTTAAATTCTATCTGGTTCATTGGCACATCTTCTCAGGGAAGTGGGATTTCAACCTTCACAGCTTATCTGTACAATACTGGATACATCTGCTCAGGATTCTCTTATGATGCCTGGCTATAAAGCCCCACTGAACTTGATAGAGTTACTTCGGAGTGAAATGTTCCTCAACCAAGATGACTTTAGCCAAGAACCTGGGAGTAAATCCTACTGAATTCTGTGGAGCAGTGTTTCTCAACCTTGGCCACTTGAAGATGTGTGGACTTCAACTCCCAGAATTCCCCATTCCCTTGCTGGCTGGGGAATTCTGGGAGTTGAAGTCCACACATCTTCAAGTGGCCAAGGTTGAGAAACGCTGCTGTGGAGCTTCCTTTTGAATTAACAGGAGCAGACTTGCCTTGTTATGGACTTCCGGTACACCCTACACACAGACTAGCACACACACTCTCTGCACCAGAGTAGACAGACAAGGAGTCTGCACACGGAGATTTAAATCTGTAGGCGGAATCATCGATTTTGCAAATGACATTTTATTTCTTCACATTTATGTGCTCGTTGAAATCCCAAAGCAAAACTCACCTCTAGCCTTACTTAGGTGGTTCCATTCCTAGGCGGGGAGCCATTCGATTTCAAGCCCCATCATCATGCGCAGGAGTCAGGAGCAGTGAAGTACGAAGGATTTTTCCACGGCTCTTGTTTCTACGCGAGGAGTTCAGCCGACCGGAGAGGCACCGAGAGCGGCGGATGGGTGAGTCTCAAAACATCCTCGCCCTCCCTTTTTTTTCTGCTAAAGACTGCGCGCTGCGGCCTCGTCCCGGCGTTTTTCAGCACCATGGTCAGCGACAGAAGCCTGACCGTGCTCCCGCCGGTTCCACACGTAAGACCTGCAGCTTTGGTCCCCACGATGGTTGGACTTAATCTGTCCCTCCCAATTCGAAACAAGAGATCTCAAATAAAGCAGAGTGCCTTGTCTTCGAGTCCCCCATCCTCCGAGGATGCCCCTGTTTGGAGGTCACCGGACGTATCCTGTAATACTGCATTTTGTTGTTGTTGTTGTTCGGTCGTTTAGTCGTGTCCGACTCTTCGTGACCTCATGGACCATAGCACGCCAGGCCTTCCTGTCCTCCACTGTCACCCGGAGTTTACTCAAATTCATGTTCATTACATCGGTGATGCTATCTAACCATCTCATCCTCTGCCGCCCCCTTCTCCTTTTGCCTTCAGTCTTTCCCAGCATCAGGGTCTTTTCCAGGGAGTCCTCTCTTCGCAAGTGTCTCTCCCTGCCCTCCCCGCTTTTGGCCCCAGAATCCCGTTATTGGGTTGCTTTACCAGATTGTGAGGCGGGTGTACACTTTTAAATCACTTTCACACAAAAAATTCTTCCCTTCCTTTATGCTTTCTGGCTATTTTCTTGTGCAAGATAACCTTCTCAGCATTAAAATCAGTTTTATTAATTTAACGTATAATAGAATAATAAAACTTGCTAACACCTCCCTGACCAACCCATGGGGGGGGCGCGGAATCCATGTTTGCCCCGGGTGACACAGACCCTAGTTGCAGCCTGCTTAGACCCTATTAATGTAATCTTTTGGAGGATGCCCCGATACTTCTTTTAAATCTATTCAGCTATTATTTTTCTGAGGGCAGGAGCTTGCAAAGTGGGAAACTAGGAGCCTGGGGCCAGCAAGACTGTAAAATTATAGAGATAGAGTTAGAGATAGAGATATTATTTATTAAACACATTTATATGGTCACCCAACTCATACATGATGACTCTGAGCGGTTTACAAAATTATATACAATATTAATAAAATTATAAAATTATATACAAATTAGATATATATATATACACACACCGACACATGTGTGCTTTTATTTCCTTGAGTATTTGTGTATGGTAAATTGTTGATTATTTTATTTTACATTATGTTATGTTTGTTTGTTTGAAAATGGACTAATAAAAGCTATTTAAAAAACCCAGACAGTAATATGAAGAAGGTGCAGGTCGCATTAACTGCCTAAAGAAAGCTGTTACAGTGAAAGACTTACACTCAGGATTTAAACCTTGGGACACACGCCGCCGCCATTGGTGTATCGCCAGCAGCGGCACTTTGGAAAGCCGTGGTTAATGTAGTCTTTTATGCCTCATTCCTGCTTCTGCTGGCTGGTCCAAGAGGAAGAGTAACAATTGATGCCATTGATTTTTTTTAAAAAATACTGTTGTATAACTAACAGCAAATCAAAGTTTCTTGAAAAAAAATGAAAGTGGTAATGGATGTAACAGCAAGGGTGGGTTTATTTCATATCTGTATTCTGTCTGCCTATGATGGTTTAAAATGCTTGCAGTATCTTAATCTTAAATTAAGATTTAAATTTAAGATTAAATTAAATTAATCTTAAAATGCATACTTTTGTATTCTTCTATTCATTCTTCTACTCCAAAGTATTCACTTTACATGGATTTTGAATTAGAGTATATATCAAAATCTAGAGGACTAGGAAAGCCAGAGGCTAACTCCAGGACCGTTGTAAGATTCTAAGATGCCACGAAGCAGAGAATTCATTCCATCTGCTCCTTCCATCTCCCTTTTTTCTCATTTCATCTTACATCAGTGTATCCTTCCTTCCTTCCTTCCTTCCTTCCTTCCTTCTTCCCTCCCTCCCTTCCTCCCTCCATCTACAAACCTAAGGCTGCTTCCAGATAATCACCATTGTTGATGCCAAGTGTTCATTGGTTATAAAGCACATGTTCCAGCAGCCTCTTCCATTAGGAAAGCAGTATATCACTCATTCCAAAGTGATGCAAGAAATTCTGGAAAACCACAACAGAAAATATTTGCTGATATGTGTCCAGATTATTTAAATGCTGAGCTTGATGGTAGTAACACTAGAAGCATCAGAAACGAGAGAAGCCTCTGCACCAAGGCAGTACTGGGAAGATTTTATCCACCGCTGGCTTTAGACCAAGAATTCAAATTAAAACAACATGTAACTATTACAGTTGTTGAAATAAATGAAAGGACACCACCAACTTGCCACATAGGAAACACTGTGGAAGATGCTACTTATTTATTTATATATTTATTTATTTATCAATTTATCAAATTTATTCCCTGCCTGTCTCACTCAGAGAGCGACTCTGGGCGGGTTACATAAAACAGGAATAAAACATTAATTAAATACAATATAACAGTAAAACGGTACAGTAAAAACAGTCTTCTTAGTAAATAATGTGTTCCAAAAAGATGGCAAGGAAAAGGTTCTTGATCTCTTGATTTCCAGAACGAGATCCAATAGAAGAGAATCTCTGTAGCTCCGGGTTGAACTCTGGAGTCCTTGGCTTGAAGGTTTGCTTGCAGACTTTTCACTACCCGACTAGGTAACATCATTAAGTGCTAGTGTGTGTGGGGGGGGGGGGTTTGTGCCCTGTTTATATTTTATTTTTACTATTTATTGATTGGTCATATTTATATAGCTGCCCATCTCACATAAAAGTGACTCTGGGAGGCGTACAACACTTAATTAAAAAAGAATAAATAGATAAAAACAGTCACAATTAAAAATAGCTACCCAAAGGCCCACAAAACAAAAGGGGAGAGTATTTACCACAGTCAGGGGGCCATTGCAAGATCTCCCCGGTCCCCTGGAACCCCCAGGCCTGATCACAGAGCCACATCTTGAGGAACTTGTCTCCTGGCACCTGCCAAATGTTACTCCCTGGCAGACGGGACCCGCAGCATGGCTCCTCTGCCAAACCTGATGGGTGGGAGTGTGGTTTCCTTCTTGGAAGCTTGCTTTTATTTATTTATCTATTATTTAAATTTGTATTACCACCCATCCTCCCCAACCAGGGGACTCTGGGCATCTAGTTCCTTGATGAGGGTATTCTGGGAATTCCATTCTTGGCGTTTCTGGATTTGGCTTGGTTTAGGAAGCTCACAAGGGGCGTGGTGGCTCAGCGGGTAAGACACCAGGCTTGTCGATCGGAAGATCGCAAGTTCGGAGGTTCGAATCCCTAGCCCTGCATGACGGAGTGAGCTCCCGTACTTGCCCCAGCTCTTGCCAACCTAGCAATGCCAAAGCATGCAAATGCAAGTAAATGAATATGTACCACTTTGGTGGGTAGGTAACAGCGTTCCGTGTGCGTCATGCCGGCCACATGACCGTGGAAGCGTCTTCGGACAAGGCTGGCTCTTCGGCTAGCAAAGGGAGATGAGCACCGGCCCCTAGAGTCAGACATGACTGCACAAATGTGCGGGGGGAACCTTTGCCTTTTTAGGATGCTCACAGCATCCCAGTTGGAAGTGTGGTTGAGTCTGTCCATGTGTTGTGAGATTGAGGAGTTTTCATCATGTCTCCTGACTGCTAGTGGGTGTTCATGGGTGCACTCTGCTAATCTTCTGCCTGTCTGTCCTTCATAGTGGCTGCTACAGTCCTTACACTGTATGTTGTAGATGACTCCTGTTTTTCCTTCTTGGGCTACTGGGTCTTTTGGTGTACTAAGATGTCTTGGAGGGCTGTTGTTGGTTTGTGTGCTATGGTGATGTCGCGTGGTACACCATAGACAACCTCAAGGAGCAACTGGAACCCAGAACACACAAAAATGCCGACAAGCGCCATCAAGACTACATCTCTAAGACAAGCTGAAAAAAGGAAAACAAAACTCCAAGCCAAACTGCTCACGCTAAACCCCAGAAGCAAAGAGGTACCTGAACCCGAATGGGTAGTCAACATGTCCAGCCTTCCACTATCCACTGCAGACCACAATATCCTCCAGAAATGCCTCCACTATAACATAGGTGACGCTAATCAGTTAGAATTCTTTGCAGCCTTAGCAGCAGCATTTGAAACCACAGGGCTTGCCACAGAGACCCAAGAACACTTAAGGCAGACAATCATACCTCAGGCCAGAAGAACGCAGATCAGGACCCACTCAAAGCAGAGGACAGAGCAGCCCTCAAAAACCCAAAGAAGGACCAAACCATCATCCTCCTCCCAGCAGACAAAGCCAAACCATGGTTATCATGGAGAGAACACAATACATACAGAAAGCCAAAGAATTACTGGAGGACAAAGAAACCTTATTGATTATTGTAACCCGCCCAGAGTCCCTTGTATGGAAGATGGGCGGGGAATAAATTGAATGAATGAATGAATGAATGAATGAATAAATAAATAAATAAATAAATAAACAAACAAACAAACAAACAAACAAACAAACCTACATCCCAGTAAATAAATAAACAAACAAACAAACAAACAAACAAACCTACATCCCAGTAAACACCAACCCCAAACCAAAACTAGTCAACCTGATCAAGAGAACCCCCAACGACCTAACCAAGAAAGGTCAAATCACAAAAGAACAACAGAGGTGAATGAAAAGCAGTGGACCCCCTTCTGCCCATGCTTCTATGGACACCCAAAAATACAGGAGCCCGACATACCTCTTTGTCCAATTGTATCCTTACCAGATACCCCAGCATACAACATAGCGAAGGAACTTACAAAAAAGCCTGGACATCTCGCAGAGGGAAGCGAATATTCCATCAACTCCCCACCACAGTGCCTCCAGAAAATCAAAGACCTAAACGTAGAAGAAGATGAGATTATGGTGTCATTCGATGTCACAGCACGCTTTACGTCCATAGATCCGGAACTGGCGAAAGGATCCATGGCACCAGTACTACGCCACACACCCGACCTAGTCAAATACACCAAGATCGGGATACCCATAATCATGGACCTCATCGACCTCTGCCTCACTACCTATTTTCAGTTCGATGGAGAAATGTACCAACAAATCAGAGGAAGACCCACGGGATCACCACTCTCAGGACTCATAGCAGAGACCATAATGCAGCATCTAGAAACTATAGCACTTCCACGCATACAACCAAAAGTATGGATCTGGTGTGTGGACGACACCTTCGTCATACTAAAAAAGGAGCAACTAGAGAAGGCACATGAAACAACATCTTCAAAGGAATAAAATTCACAAGGGAAGAAGAAAACAACACGCTACCCTTTCTGGATATCCTCACAGCAAATTAAAACACAAGTCTATGAAAAAACTAACCAAGTGCTCCATTATCAATGCAACAACCCAACCTCCCACAAGAGGAGCTGTGTAAGAACATTATTCAGACGAGCAAAAACGCACTGCAGCAACCCAGAACACCAGAAAAAGGAAACAGACCGCCCACACAACATCTTCCAACAAAATAGATACTCACGCAATTTTATCAAAAAGTGCCTGAGCACTCAATCCACTGCAGCACAACCAAGGCAAGCTATGAAAAGGATAACACTGCCATAGATCAGAAACATCTCAGAAACAACCAACAGACTACTACAACCACAAGGCATCACCGTAGCACACAGACCAACTCAAGCCCTCCAAGACATTTTACGTAAACCAAAAGACCCAGGAGCCCAAGAAGAAAAAACAGGAGCCATCTGCAACATACAGTGTAAGGACTGTCACAGCCACCAATTAGGATACACAGACAGAAGACTAGCAGAGCGCATCCATGAACACCAATGAGCAGTCAGAAGACACAATGAAAATTCCTGAATCTCACAAGACATGGACAGACTCAACCCAGTTTCAACCGGGAAGCTGTGAGCATCCCAGACCAAGCCAGATCCAGAAACGCCAAGAATGGAATTCCCGGAAGATTGGCATTCAGACAAACCAGCCACCAACAGACACATGGAGACAAACCCCATTTACACACCATTCCAAGGAGCTAAGAAGGAAACAAAGAGACCGGAACACTTCCTCCCCAGCAGCCAACACCCAGATCAGCAGGAACTAACTCCAGGCAAACAGTCAAGCAGAACACAATGCCCTCATCAAGGAACTACCCAGGAGAAAACCCCCACCCCACCCCCACCGGCCGGGCAAGCCACTGTATATAAACAGGGAGCAAACCCCACACTCCCTGGCACTGATGGTGTTGCCTCGTCGGGTAATGAAACGTCTGCAGGCAAACCACTGAGCTCAGAGAGCACCAAGGACTCCATCCAACGAGATCACTAATAATGCCAGCTGGAGCTTTTCTCTCTTTAGAAAGTTAGAAAGGTCTCATGCGCGTCCTGATTATGCAGTGCTCCCTGTAGTGTCTTGCACAGATGAACAAAACTAGTGCCACGAAAAGGACGGCCAGGAGGAGCATCAGTAACTTCCATGGGTGTTTTCTGAAAAGGAGGGAGAACAGAGAGCGGCTCCTTAGGAAAGGCTTTGCCCATTCACGATGCCACCAGCCCACCTTCCATCAGACTCGCCTTCTCAGCCGGAGGCCGCCTGGGCGACCTCATACGTACCCCACAAAGCCATGTTGGTGAGGAATCCTCGGGGCTGCAGCCCAGCCCACCTGGAGGGCCCCAGACGCAGCCTGGCCGAGGGCCCCCCAAATCCCCCCATCACACAGGGCGCCAGAGGGGAAGGCTGGTTCCCAGTACCGTTCTAGGCCCACTGGTGGGAAGTGAGGCTCCAGGCTGCCCCGAGGACAGTTAGCACCCACTGACCACCAGGCGTGGAGCATCCCCACCCCCAGGAAAGCCTGGAGGGGAACACTTTCGTTTCCAGTCCAGACCGTTCGAGGGGCAGGGCCATTCCCAGACCTTTGGAGCGGGAACGCTGGATCGTGTTGGGCGGCTGTCCTCAGCTTGGCCCCGGCCCTTCTGGCCTCCCGGAGGCCCTGAAACACAGCTTTGCCACTGGGCCTGGGGATCCGGGGGAGGCGTGGGGCCTGCGAAGTGGCTGCCCTCTTGGGGAGGCCTGGATGGCCCTCTCCTGCAGGTGGTTTCAATGGCTTTAGTTTTTGCTTGGCTTGTGTGTGTGTGGGGGGGGGTGTTTGTTGTTACGTTAACTGTGTGAGCTGTGTGAGCTGCCCAGAGTCATGTGTGTGAGATGGGTGGCTGTATAAATTGAATGAATGAATGAATGAATGAATGAATGAATGAATAAATAAATAAATAAATAAATAAATGCATTTGATGCTCTCCAGTTGTTTGGGGACTGAAGCTTCTAGAATTTCTAGCTAGTTTGGCCATTCTGCCAGATTGTCCAAGGCTGCAGGGGGTCCTCTGTTTTGCCCCCCTCTTACAAAAAAGAAGAACAGAAGGGAAGGGGAGAGGAGAGGAGAGGAGGGGAGAGGTAGATTTAGGTCTAAACAGAAGGGGGGTTATGGAGATCTTCATCACCACCGGAAGGGTTCCTTTTCTCCTAAGTTTCTTGTTTTTATAAGATCTTGTGAGATCCCTCACAAATAGTTCAGGAATATGGAGGAGGAACGTAATGCTGATTTGCATTTTACAGCTTTTTAAAGTTGGCCTGTTTGTCTTCTGGTTGTTTTGGAAAGTTGTTAAGATGATGAATGTCTTCCAAGAGGTGTGTGTGTGTGTTTGTGTGTCTGTGTCTGTGTGTGATATCTACTCCATAAATGGTGGAGGGTTCTTGGAGGGTTTCCTTTCCACCCTTCAAAACTACTGCTAGGAATCTGGTTGGGTAGAATCATTGCTACTGCAAGTGGGGACATAGTTGTTCTGTGCTCATTTTTTTAATGTCTAGCTGGTATAATTTATTATTTGGTTTTAAGTAGGGCTAAGGGACAATTAATTCTGCCAGTCTGATTATGGGGGCGGGACAGCCCTTCCATAGGATAAATTATTCACGCAGGCCCAATATCTCTATGCTAAAGTCCTCCAAAAGACTCAGGGAACAGCAATGTACAGTCAAAAACAACTCATTATTTTGGTGGTCTTCCTCCTTTTATTATCCTTTGGACCACACATGTTCACCTCTCCCAAAAATAATTCAAAGATTACAGAAGAGTCTTAGGGGAAACATTTAAATTGGCAAGTCTGTTAGGACTCTGCAGTGTGCAGAAATCCCTTGCCAGTCTTGACTGCATCATGTGGCAAATTAAAATTAAACTCACTGGCAAAGGGGACTAGCATCCTGGGAATCAGCCTATACAGAAAGAACAAAAGTTCAGAGAGGTTGTTTTGGATACCAATTACATTGGGGAAGGAAAAGAGGAAGAATGAACAATGGCCTACAGTGTTAAAAAAACTTTAAGGCAGAAGTGGGCAGTGTATAGCTCCTAAAGTCTTTTTTGTAGCCCACCCAGAAATTCACCACAGCAATTAACTGAGAATCGGAGGCAGTTTCTGGTCATTATTTAGCCGAAAATAACTTGGAAACCCATACAGAACTTCACAAAGGCTTATCGCTTCCTGAAATACAAATACAGAAATATCTACTCACACTCAGAAAACAATCCCGCACATCTCTGAAATTTCAGCCCTGCCTACTTTAGTGGTGTTTGGCGCAACCAATCACAGTATAGATTGGATTTAGGCCCATGCTATGATCTAGTTTCATCTTCAAGGACACTTGCCTCATTTTAATGTTATAAACGTTGTGATGAAACATTAGGAAACTTTTCCTCAGATGATTTTAAGTCAAGCCTGAGTATACTCGTCAGGCAAATCAAATATACAGCCTACACACATACAGCCTACATTTATTAGAATAAGGCCTACCTGTAGCATGAGATGCAGTTGGATAGATTATTCCTGAACATCTGAAAGCAATGAGGGGCAAATAACAAAGAAAACAACAAGTGAATATAGATTTTTGGGCACACATATTACATTAATAACTATAGATTGTAGAGTCATGCATACATTACATGTTGATAATAGCAAATTTTTCCGAATAGCAAACTTTATTAAAAGGCAACTTTTATTCAATTTGTTAGTCAGAAAAGGGGCTTCCAGACTCCTAACACAGCTCCCCTTCTATAATGTCAGATAATTTTTTGCAACTCTTCTGAATCTTCCCAAGTAAAAGTAATATGCAGATTATTAACACGTAGCACTAATCTCTGAAATGCAAGACTTAAAAAAAGAAATCCTAGATTTCACATACTTGCAATAGGCCCTGTGACAATCTTAGGATCATTTTTACTGGTCTTTTTGTTTCCTTCTCAGGTTTTTCTCTCCCCCTTTTTCTCTCTAAATCAGCCTTTCTCAACCTTTTTACCTGGAAGAACCCTTGAAATAATTTTCAAATCTCAGGGGACCCCTGCATAAAAATTATTATACCTACAGCTAGCATTACAAGGAGCGCAAAGTTTAAAAATTATATATATCTTTATGATTTCTCATGAAACCCCTAGCGACGTCTTGTAGAACCCCGTTTGAGAAAGGCTGCTTAAATTATCTGCTATGGGGCTACATCGGTGAATCCCTTGCACACACCGTGGGGATTAAAGTAAAGAGGATATCTTTACTACAGGAAAGAGCTTCCTTTCGTAGCCAAGGGCCATCTGAAGGTGGTATTTCCATCCATCCTCCAGCACAGAAAAAAGAGTAACCACTCTCCTTCAGTGCCGGGGCTCCAGTCCTGATTGGGCTCTTGAGTTTAGAGTTCAGAAGAGAAAGATGCCACATTTATCCATGAGACCTCTAGTGAGGAAAACAGAAGGGAGCCTCTTGGTCATCATTTTGAGTATTCTCTGTGGAGTCCTTGGTGCTCTCTGAGCCTTGTTGTTTTCTTGCAGACGTTTCATTGCCAAACTAGGCAACATCTTCAGTGTGAAAAGGGAGTGGGTTTGCTCTCTGTTTATATACCATAGCTTGTACCAACAAATCAGAGGAAGACCCACAGGATCACCACTCTCAGGACTCATAGCAGAGACCATAATGCAGCATCTAGAAACTAGAGCACTTCCACGCATACAACCAAAACTATGGATCTGGTGTGTGGACGACACCTTCGGGTGTCATAGCAATGCCTCACATGAGGCTTCTCTGTGATGGTGCATCAAACTAGATGAGTGTCCTTGAGTATTAAGATGTCAATTCTGACCTCTCATAGGATTGCTAACACAACGCTATAGTAAAGATTCCCCTTGTTTGTACTTTTGCTATGCACTCCATCTTGGGTAATGTGGCAGAATAGCGATTTTGCTCAATTTGTTCTTTTGATTTCTCTTAAGACAGAGAGAGATTCAGGAAAGCACGTGGTTTTCCTGATTCTCCTTTGCAGATGGAACTAGAATCACCAGCTGCTTTTCAAGTCGGGTCTTTGACTGAGCGGGGAACTTGAGTTCTGAAAGTGGAATTCTGCATTCACTATAATGGGCCTCGTAGCAATGGCTCACATGAGGTTTCTCTGTGATGGTGCATCAAACTAGATGAGTGTCCTTGAGTATTAAGATGTCAATTCTGATCTCTCATGGGATTGCTAACACAACGCTATAGTAAAGATTCCCCTTGTTTGTACTTTTGCTATGCACTCCTTCTTGGGTAATGTTGCAGAATAGCGATATTGCTCAATTTGTTCTTTTGATTTCTCTTAAGACAGAGAGAGATTCAGGAAAGCACATGGTTTTCCTGATTCTCCTTTCCAGATGAAACTAGAATCACCACCTGCTTTTCAAGTCGGGTCTTTCACTGAGCGGGGAACTTGAGTTCTGAAAGTGGAATTCTGCATTCACTATAATGGGCCTCGTAGCAATGGCTCACATGAGGCTTCTCTGTGATGGTGCATCAAACTAGATGAGTGTCCTTGAGTATTAAGATGTCAATTCTGATCTCTCATGGGATTGCTAACACAACGCTATAGTAAAGATTCCCCTTGTTTGTACTTTTGCTATGCACTCCTTCTTGGGTAATGTTGCAGAATAGCGATATTGCTCAATTTGTTCTTTTGATTTCTCTTAAGACAGAGAGAGATTCAGGAAAGCACATGGTTTTCCTGATTCTCCTTTGCAGATGGAACTAGAATCACCACCTGCTTTTCAAGTCGGGTCTTTGACTGAGCGGGGAACTTGAGTTCTGAAAGTGGAATTCTGCATTCACTATAATGGGCCCCGTAGCAATGCCTCACATGAGGCTTCTCTGTCATGGTGCATCAAACCAGATGAGTGTCCTAGAGTATTAAGATGTCAATTCTGACCTCTCGTGGGATTGCTAACACAACGCTATAGTAAAGATTCCCCTTGTTTGTACTTTTGCTATGCACTCCTTCTTGGGTAATGTGGCAGAATAGCGATTTTGCTCAATTTGTTCTTTCGATTTCCCTTAAGACAGAGAGAGATTCAGGAAAGCACATGGTTTTCCTGATTCTCCTTTGCAGATGGAACTAGAATCACCACCTGCTTTTCAAGTCGGATCTTTCACTGAGCGGGGAACTTGAGTTCTGAAAGTGGAATTCTGCATTCACTATAATGGGCCCCGTAGCAATGCCTCACATGAGGCTTCTCTGTCATGGTGCATCAAACCAGATGAGTGTCCTAGAGTATTAAGATGTCAATTCTGACCTCTCGTGGGATTGCTAACACAACGCTATAGTAAAGATTCCCCTTGTTTGTACTTTTGCTATGCACTCCTTCTTGGGTAATGTGGCAGAATAGCGATTTTGCTCAATTTGTTCTTTCGATTTCCCTTAAGACAGAGAGAGATTCAGGAAAGCACATGGTTTTCCTGATTCTCCTTTGCAGATGGAACTAGAATCACCAGCTGCTTTTCAAGTCGGGTCTTTGACTGAGCGGGGAACTTGAGTTCTGAAAGTGGAATTCTGCATTCACTATAATGGGCCTCGGAGCAATGGCTCACATGAGGCTTCTCTGTCATGGTGCATCAAACTAGATGAGTGTCCTTGAGTATTAAGATGTATGTTCTGACCTCTCGTGGGATTGCTAACACAACGCTATAGTAAAGATTCCCCTTGTTTGTACTTTTGCTATGCACTCCTTCTTGGGTAATGTGGCAGAATAGCGATTTTGCTCAATTTGTTCTTTCGATTTCCCTTAAGACAGAGAGAGATTCAGGAAAGCACATGGTTTTCCTGATTCTCCTTTGCAGATGGAACTAGAATCACCAGCTGCTTTTCAAGTCGGGTCTTTGACTGAGCGGGGAACTTGAGTTCTGAAAGTGGAATTCTGCATTCACTATAATGGGCCTCGTAGCAATGGCTCACATGAGGCTTCTCTGTCATGGTGCATCAAACTAGATGAGTGTCCTTGAGTATTAAGATGTATGTTCTGACCTCTCGTGGGATTGCTAACACAACGCTATAGTAAAGATTCCCCTTGTTTGTACTTTTGCTATGCAGTCCTTCTTGGGAAATGTGGCAGAATAGCGATTTTGCTCAATTTGTTCTTTTGATTTCTCTTAAGACAGAGAGAGATTCAGGAAAGCACATGGTTTTCCTGATTCTCCTTTGCAGATGGAACTAGAATCACCAGCTACTTTTCAAGTCGGGTCTTTGACTGAGCGGGGAACTTGAGTTCTGAAAGTGGAATTCTGCATTCACTATAATGGGCCTCGTAGCAATGGCTCACATGAGGTTTCTCTGTGATGGTGCATCAAATTAGATGAGTGTCCTTGAGTATTAAGATGTCAATTCTGATCTCTCATGGGATTGCTAACACAACGCTATAGTAAAGATTCCCCTTGTTTGTACTTTTGCTATGCACTCCTTCTTGGGTAATGTTGCAGAATAGCGATATTGCTCAATTTGTTCTTTTGATTTCTCTTAAGACAGAGAGAGATTCAGGAAAGCACATGGTTTTCCTGATTCTCCTTTCCAGATGAAACTAGAATCACCACCTGCTTTTCAAGTCGGATCTTTCACTGAGCGGGGAACTTGAGTTCTGAAAGTGGAATTCTGCATTCACTATAATGGGCCCCGTAGCAATGCCTCACATGAGGCTTCTCTGTCATGGTGCATCAAACTAGATGAGTGTCCTAGAGTATTAAGATGTCAATTCTGACCTCTCGTGGGATTGCTAACACAACGCTATAGTAAAGATTCCCCTTGTTTGTACTTTTGCTATGCACTCCTTCTTGGGTAATGTGGCAGAATAGCGATTTTGCTCAATTTGTTCTTTCGATTTCTCTTAAGACAGAGAGAGATTCCGGAAAGCACATGGTTTTCCTTATTCTCCTTTGCAGATGGAACTAGAATCACCAGCTGCTTTTCAAGTCGGGTCTTTGACTGAGCGGGGAACTTGAGTTCTGAAAGTGGAATTCTGCATTCACTATAATGGGCCCCGTAGCAATGCCTCACATGAGGCTTCTCTGTCATGGTGCATCAAACTAGATGAGTGTCCTAGAGTATTAAGATGTCAATTCTGACCTCTCGTGGGATTGCTAACACAACGCTATAGTAAAGATTCCCCTTGTTTGTACTTTTGCTATGCACTCCTTCTTGGGTAATGTGGCAGAATAGCGATTTTGCTCAATTTGTTCTTTCGATTTCTCTTAATACAGAGAGAGATTCAGGAAACCACACGGTTTTCCTGATTCTCCTTTGCAGATGGAACTAGAATCACCAGCTCCTTCTCAAGTCGGGTCTTTGACTGAGCGGGGAACTTGAGTTCTGAAAGTGGAATTCTGCATTCACTATAATGGGCCTCGTAGCAATGGCTCACATGAGGCTTCTCTGTCATGGTGCATCAAACTAGATGAGTGTCCTTGAGTATTAAGATGTCAATTCTGACCTCTTGTGGGATTGCTAACACAACGCTATAGTAAAGATTCCCCTTGTTTGTACTTTTGCTATGCACTCCTTCTTGGGTAATGTGGCAGAATAGCGATTTTGCTCAATTTGTTCTTTTGATTTCTCTTAAGACAGAGAGAGATTCAGGAAAGCACATGGTTTTCCTAATTCTCCTTTGCAGATGGAACTAGAATCACCAGCTGCTTTTCAAGTCGGGTCTTTGACTGAGCGGGGAACTTGAGTTCTGAAAGTGGAATTCTGCATTCACTATAATGGGCCTCGGAGCAATGGCTCACATGACGCTTCTCTGTGATGGTGCATCAAACTAGATGAGTGTCCTTGAGTATTAAGATGTCAATTCTGACCTCTCGTGGGATTGCTAACACAACGCTATAGTAAAGATTCCCCTTGTTTGTACTTTTGCTATGCACTCCTTCTTGGGTAATGTGGCAGAATAGCGATTTTGCTCAATTTGTTCTTTCGATTTCTCTTAAGACAGAGAGAGATTCCGGAAAGCACATGGTTTTCCTGATTCTCCTTTGCAGATGGAACTAGAATCACCAGCTGCTTTTCAAGTCGGGTCTTTGACTGAGCGGGGAACTTGAGTTCTGAAAGTGGAATTCTGCATTCACTATAATGGGCCTCGTAGCAATGGCTCACATGAGGCTTCTCTGTGATGGTGCATCAAACTAGATGAGTGTCCTTGAGTATTAAGATGTCAATTCTGATCTCTCATGGGATTGCTAACACAACGCTATAGTAAAGATTCCCCTTGTTTGTACTTTTGCTATGCACTCCTTCTTGGGTAATGTGGCAGAATAGCGATTTTGCTCAATTTGTTCTTTCGATTTCTCTTAATACAGAGAGAGATTCAGGAAACCACACGGTTTTCCTGATTCTCCTTTGCAGATGGAACTAGAATCACCAGCTGCTTCTCAAGTCGGGTCTTTGACTGAGCGGGGAACTTGAGTTCTGAAAGTGGAATTCTGCATTCACTATAATGGGCCTCGTAGCAATGGCTCACATGAGGCTTCTCTGTCATGGTGCATCAAACTAGATGAGTGTCCTTGAGTATTAAGATGTCAATTCTGACCTCTTGTGGGATTGCTAACACAACGCTATAGTAAAGATTCCCCTTGTTTGTACTTTTGCTATGCACTCCTTCTTGGGTAATGTGGCAGAATAGCGATTTTGCTCAATTTGTTCTTTTGATTTCTCTTAAGACAGAGAGAGATTCAGGAAAGCACATGGTTTTCCTAATTCTCCTTTGCAGATGGAACTAGAATCACCAGCTGCTTTTCAAGTCGGGTCTTTGACTGAGCGGGGAACTTGAGTTCTGAAAGTGGAATTCTGCATTCACTATAATGGGCCTCGTAGCAATGGCTCACATGAGGCTTCTCTGTCATGGTGCATCAAACTAGATGAGTGTCCTTGAGTATTAAGATGTCAATTCTGATCTCTCATGGGATTGCTAACACAACGCTATAGTAAAGATTCCCCTTGTTTGTACTTTTGCTATGCACTCCTTCTTGGGTAATGTGGCAGAATAGCGATTTTGCTCAATTTGTTCTTTCGATTTCTCTTAATACAGAGAGAGATTCAGGAAACCACACGGTTTTCCTGATTCTCCTTTGCAGATGGAACTAGAATCACCAGCTGCTTCTCAAGTCGGGTCTTTGACTGAGCGGGGAACTTGAGTTCTGAAAGTGGAATTCTGCATTCACTATAATGGGCCTCGTAGCAATGGCTCACATGAGGCTTCTCTGTCATGGTGCATCAAACTAGATGAGTGTCCTTGAGTATTAAGATGTCAATTCTGACCTCTTGTGGGATTGCTAACACAACGCTATAGTAAAGATTCCCCTTGTTTGTACTTTTGCTATGCACTCCTTCTTGGGTAATGTGGCAGAATAGCGATTTTGCTCAATTTGTTCTTTTGATTTCTCTTAAGACAGAGAGAGATTCAGGAAAGCACATGGTTTTCCTAATTCTCCTTTGCAGATGGAACTAGAATCACCAGCTGCTTTTCAAGTCGGGTCTTTGACTGAGCGGGGAACTTGAGTTCTGAAAGTGGAATTCTGCATTCACTATAATGGGCCTCGTAGCAATGGCTCACATGAGGCTTCTCTGTCATGGTGCATCAAACTAGATGAGTGTCCTTGAGTATTAAGATGTCAATTCTGATCTCTCATGGGATTGCTAACACAACGCTATAGTAAAGATTCCCCTTGTTTGTACTTTTGCTATGCACTCCTTCTTGGGTAATGTGGCAGAATAGCGATTTTGCTCAATTTGTTCTTTCGATTTCTCTTAATACAGAGAGAGATTCAGGAAACCACACGGTTTTCCTGATTCTCCTTTGCAGATGGAACTAGAATCACCAGCTGCTTCTCAAGTCGGGTCTTTGACTGAGCGGGGAACTTGAGTTCTGAAAGTGGAATTCTGCATTCACTATAATGGGCCTCGTAGCAATGGCTCACATGAGGCTTCTCTGTCATGGTGCATCAAACTAGATGAGTGTCCTTGAGTATTAAGATGTCAATTCTGACCTCTTGTGGGATTGCTAACACAACGCTATAGTAAAGATTCCCCTTGTTTGTACTTTTGCTATGCACTCCTTCTTGGGTAATGTGGCAGAATAGCGATTTTGCTCAATTTGTTCTTTTGATTTCTCTTAAGACAGAGAGAGATTCAGGAAAGCACATGGTTTTCCTAATTCTCCTTTGCAGATGGAACTAGAATCACCAGCTGCTTTTCAAGTCGGGTCTTTGACTGAGCGGGGAACTTGAGTTCTGAAAGTGGAATTCTGCATTCACTATAATGGGCCTCGGAGCAATGGCTCACATGAGGCTTCTCTGTCATGGTGCATCAAACTAGATGAGTGTCCTTGAGTATTAAGATGTCAATTCTGACCTCTCGTGGGATTGCTAACACAACGCTATAGTAAAGATTCCCCTTGTTTGTACTTTTGCTATGCACTCATTCTTGGGTAATGTGGCAGAATAGCGATTTTGCTCAATTTGTTCTTTCGATTTCTCTTAAGACAGAGAGAGATTCCGGAAAGCACATGGTTTTCCTGATTCTCCTTTGCAGATGGAACTAGAATCACCAGCTGCTTTTCAAGTCGGGTCTTTGACTGAGCGGGGAACTTGAGTTCTGAAAGTGGAATTCTGCATTCACTATAATGGGCCTCGTAGCAATGGCTCACATGAGGCTTCTCTGTCATGGTGCATCAAACTAGATGAGTGTCCTTGAGTATTAAGATGTCAATTCTGATCTCTCATGGGATTGCTAACACAACGCTATAGTAAAGATTCCCCTTGTTTGTACTTTTGCTATGCACTCCTTCTTGGGTAATGTTGCAGAATAGCGATATTGCTCAATTTGTTCTTTTGATTTCTCTTAAGACAGAGAGAGATTCATGAAAGCACATGGTTTTCCTGATTCTCCTTTGCAGATGGAACTAGAATCACCACCTGCTTTTCAAGTCGGATCTTTCACTGAGCGGGGAACTTGAGTTCTGAAAGTGGAATTCTGCATTCACTATAATGGGCCCCGTAGCAATGCCTCACATGAGGCTTCTCTGTCATGGTGCATCAAACCAGATGAGTGTCCTAGAGTATTAAGATGTCAATTCTGACCTCTTGTGGGATTGCTAACACAACGCTATAGTAAAGATTCCCCTTGTTTGTACTTTTGCTATGCACTCCTTCTTGGGTAATGTGGCAGAATAGCGATTTTGCTCAATTTGTTCTTTCGATTTCCCTTAAGACAGAGAGAGATTCAGGAAAGCACATGGTTTTCCTGATTCTCCTTTGCAGATGGAACTAGAATCACCAGCTGCTTTTCAAGTCGGGTCTTTGACTGAGCGGGGAACTTGAGTTCTGAAAGTGGAATTCTGCATTCACTATAATGGGCCTCGGAGCAATGGCTCACATGAGGCTTCTCTGTCATGGTGCATCAAACTAGATGAGTGTCCTTGAGTATTAAGATGTATGTTCTGACCTCTCGTGGGATTGCTAACACAACGCTATAGTAAAGATTCCCCTTGTTTGTACTTTTGCTATGCACTCCTTCTTGGGTAATGTTGCAGAATAGCGATTTTGCTCAATTTGTTCTTTTGATTTCTCTTAAGACAGAGAGAGATTCAGGAAAGCACATGGTTTTCCTGATTCTCCTTTGCAGATGGAACTAGAATCACCAGCTACTTTTCAAGTCGGGTCTTTGACTGAGCGGGGAACTTGAGTTCTGAAAGTGGAATTCTGCATTCACTATAATGGGCCTCGTAGCAATGGCTCACATGAGGCTTCTCTGTCATGGTGCATCAAACTAGATGAGTGTCCTTGAGTATTAAGATGTCAATTCTGACCTCTTGTGGGATTGCTAACACAACGCTATAGTAAAGATTCCCCTTGTTTGTACTTTTGCTATGCACTCCTTCTTGGGTAATGTGGCAGAATAGCGATTTTGCTCAATTTGTTCTTTTGATTTCTCTTAAGACAGAGAGAGATTCAGGAAAGCACATGGTTTTCCTAATTCTCCTTTGCAGATGGAACTAGAATCACCAGCTGCTTTTCAAGTCGGGTCTTTGACTGAGCGGGGAACTTGAGTTCTGAAAGTGGAATTCTGCATTCACTATAATGGGCCTCGTAGCAATGGCTCACATGAGGCTTCTCTGTCATGGTGCATCAAACTAGATGAGTGTCCTTGAGTATTAAGATGTCAATTCTGATCTCTCATGGGATTGCTAACACAACGCTATAGTAAAGATTCCCCTTGTTTGTACTTTTGCTATGCACTCCTTCTTGGGTAATGTGGCAGAATAGCGATTTTGCTCAATTTGTTCTTTCGATTTCTCTTAATACAGAGAGAGATTCAGGAAACCACACGGTTTTCCTGATTCTCCTTTGCAGATGGAACTAGAATCACCAGCTGCTTCTCAAGTCGGGTCTTTGACTGAGCGGGGAACTTGAGTTCTGAAAGTGGAATTCTGCATTCACTATAATGGGCCTCGTAGCAATGGCTCACATGAGGCTTCTCTGTCATGGTGCATCAAACTAGATGAGTGTCCTTGAGTATTAAGATGTCAATTCTGACCTCTTGTGGGATTGCTAACACAACGCTATAGTAAAGATTCCCCTTGTTTGTACTTTTGCTATGCACTCCTTCTTGGGTAATGTGGCAGAATAGCGATTTTGCTCAATTTGTTCTTTTGATTTCTCTTAAGACAGAGAGAGATTCAGGAAAGCACATGGTTTTCCTAATTCTCCTTTGCAGATGGAACTAGAATCACCAGCTGCTTTTCAAGTCGGGTCTTTGACTGAGCGGGGAACTTGAGTTCTGAAAGTGGAATTCTGCATTCACTATAATGGGCCTCGGAGCAATGGCTCACATGAGGCTTCTCTGTCATGGTGCATCAAACTAGATGAGTGTCCTTGAGTATTAAGATGTCAATTCTGACCTCTCGTGGGATTGCTAACACAACGCTATAGTAAAGATTCCCCTTGTTTGTACTTTTGCTATGCACTCATTCTTGGGTAATGTGGCAGAATAGCGATTTTGCTCAATTTGTTCTTTCGATTTCTCTTAAGACAGAGAGAGATTCCGGAAAGCACATGGTTTTCCTGATTCTCCTTTGCAGATGGAACTAGAATCACCAGCTGCTTTTCAAGTCGGGTCTTTGACTGAGCGGGGAACTTGAGTTCTGAAAGTGGAATTCTGCATTCACTATAATGGGCCTCGTAGCAATGGCTCACATGAGGCTTCTCTGTCATGGTGCATCAAACTAGATGAGTGTCCTTGAGTATTAAGATGTCAATTCTGATCTCTCATGGGATTGCTAACACAACGCTATAGTAAAGATTCCCCTTGTTTGTACTTTTGCTATGCACTCCTTCTTGGGTAATGTTGCAGAATAGCGATATTGCTCAATTTGTTCTTTTGATTTCTCTTAAGACAGAGAGAGATTCATGAAAGCACATGGTTTTCCTGATTCTCCTTTGCAGATGGAACTAGAATCACCACCTGCTTTTCAAGTCGGATCTTTCACTGAGCGGGGAACTTGAGTTCTGAAAGTGGAATTCTGCATTCACTATAATGGGCCCCGTAGCAATGCCTCACATGAGGCTTCTCTGTCATGGTGCATCAAACCAGATGAGTGTCCTAGAGTATTAAGATGTCAATTCTGACCTCTTGTGGGATTGCTAACACAACGCTATAGTAAAGATTCCCCTTGTTTGTACTTTTGCTATGCACTCCTTCTTGGGTAATGTGGCAGAATAGCGATTTTGCTCAATTTGTTCTTTCGATTTCCCTTAAGACAGAGAGAGATTCAGGAAAGCACATGGTTTTCCTGATTCTCCTTTGCAGATGGAACTAGAATCACCAGCTGCTTTTCAAGTCGGGTCTTTGACTGAGCGGGGAACTTGAGTTCTGAAAGTGGAATTCTGCATTCACTATAATGGGCCTCGGAGCAATGGCTCACATGAGGCTTCTCTGTCATGGTGCATCAAACTAGATGAGTGTCCTTGAGTATTAAGATGTATGTTCTGACCTCTCGTGGGATTGCTAACACAACGCTATAGTAAAGATTCCCCTTGTTTGTACTTTTGCTATGCACTCCTTCTTGGGTAATGTTGCAGAATAGCGATTTTGCTCAATTTGTTCTTTTGATTTCTCTTAAGACAGAGAGAGATTCAGGAAAGCACATGGTTTTCCTGATTCTCCTTTGCAGATGGAACTAGAATCACCAGCTACTTTTCAAGTCGGGTCTTTGACTGAGCGGGGAACTTGAGTTCTGAAAGTGGAATTCTGCATTCACTATAATGGGCCTCGTAGCAATGGCTCACATGAGGTTTCTCTGTGATGGTGCATCAAATTAGATGAGTGTCCTTGAGTATTAAGATGTCAATTCTGACCTCTCGTGGGATTGCTAACACAACGCTATAGTAAAGATTCCCCTTGTTTGTACTTTTGCTATGCACTCCTTCTTGGGTAATGTGGCAGAATAGCGATTTTGCTCAATTTGTTCTTTTGATTTCTCTTAAGACAGAGAGAGATTCCGGAAAGCACATGGTTTTCCTGATTCTCCTTTGCAGATGGAACTAGAATCACCAGCTGCTTTTCAAGTCGGGTCTTTGACTGAGCGGGGAACTTGAGTTCTGAAAGTGGAATTCTGCATTCACTATAATGGGCCTCGTAGCAATGACTCACATGAGGCTTCTCTGTCATGGTGCATCAAACTAGATGAGTGTCCTTGAGTATTAAGATGTATGTTCTGACCTCTCGTGGGATTGCTAACACAACGCTATAGTAAAGATTCCCCTTGTTTGTACTTTTGCTATGCACTCCTTCTTGGGTAAAGTGGCAGAATAGCGATTTTGCTCAATTTGTTCTTTTGATTTCTCTTAAGACAGAGAGAGATTCAGGAAACCACATGGTTTTCCTGATTCTCCTTTGCAGATGGAACTAGAATCACCAGCTGCTTTTCAAGTCGGGTCTTTGACTGAGCGGGGAACTTGAGTTCTGAAAGTGGAATTCTGCATTCACTATAATGGGCCTCGTAGCAATGGCTCACATGAGGCTTCTCTGTGATGGTGCATCAGACTAGATGAGTGTCCTTGAGTATTAAGATGTCAATTCTGACCTCTCGTGGGATTGCTAACACAACGCTATAGTAAAGATTCCCCTTGTTTGTACTTTTGCTATGCACTCCTTCTTGGGTAATGTGGCAGAATAGCGATTTTGCTCAATTTGTTCTTTTGATTTCTCTTAAGACAGAGAGAGATTCCGGAAAGCACATGGTTTTCCTGATTCTCCTTTGCAGATGGAACTAGAATCACCAGCTGCTTTTCAAGTCGGGTCTTTGACTGAGCGGGGAACTTGAGTTCTGAAAGTGGAATTCTGCATTCACTATAATGGGCCTCGTAGCAATGACTCACATGAGGCTTCTCTGTCATGGTGCATCAAACTAGATGAGTGTCCTTGAGTATTAAGATGTATGTTCTGACCTCTCGTGGGATTGCTAACACAACGCTATAGTAAAGATTCCCCTTGTTTGTACTTTTGCTATGCACTCCTTCTTGGGTAAAGTGGCAGAATAGCGATTTTGCTCAATTTGTTCTTTTGATTTCTCTTAAGACAGAGAGAGATTCAGGAAACCACATGGTTTTCCTGATTCTCCTTTGCAGATGGAACTAGAATCACCAGCTGCTTTTCAAGTCGGGTCTTTGACTGAGCGGGGAACTTGAGTTCTGAAAGTGGAATTCTGCATTCACTATAATGGGCCTCGTAGCAATGGCTCACATGAGGCTTCTCTGTGATGGTGCATCAGACTAGATGAGTGTCCTTGAGTATTAAGATGTCAATTCTGACCTCTCGTGGGATTGCTAACACAACGCTATAGTAAAGATTCCCCTTGTTTGTACTTTTGCTATGCACTCCTTCTTGGGTAATGTGGCAGAATAGCGATTTTGCTCAATTTGTTCTTTTGATTTCTCTTAAGACAGAGAGAGATTCCGGAAAGCACATGGTTTTCCTGATTCTCCTTTGCAGATGGAACTAGAATCACCAGCTGCTTTTCAAGTCGGGTCTTTGACTGAGCGGGGAACTTGAGTTCTGAAAGTGGAATTCTGCATTCACTATAATGGGCCTCGTAGCAATGACTCACATGAGGCTTCTCTGTCATGGTGCATCAAACTAGATGAGTGTCCTTGAGTATTAAGATGTATGTTCTGACCTCTCGTGGGATTGCTAACACAACGCTATAGTAAAGATTCCCCTTGTTTGTACTTTTGCTATGCACTCCTTCTTGGGTAAAGTGGCAGAATAGCGATTTTGCTCAATTTGTTCTTTTGATTTCTCTTAAGACAGAGAGAGATTCAGGAAACCACATGGTTTTCCTGATTCTCCTTTGCAGATGGAACTAGAATCACCAGCTGCTTTTCAAGTCGGGTCTTTGACTGAGCGGGGAACTTGAGTTCTGAAAGTGGAATTCTGCATTCACTATAATGGGCCTCGTAGCAATGGCTCACATGAGGCTTCTCTGTGATGGTGCATCAGACTAGATGAGTGTCCTTGAGTATTAAGATGTCAATTCTGATCTCTCATGGGATTGCTAACACAACGCTATAGTAAAGATTCCCCTTGTTTGTACTTTTGCTATGCACTCCTTCTTGGGTAATGTGGCAGAATAGCGATTTTGCTCAATTTGTTCTTTTGATTTCTCTTAAGACAGAGAGAGATTCAAGAAAGCACATGGTTTTCCTGATTCTCCTTTGCAGATGGAACTAGAATCACCAGCTGCTTTTCAAGTCGGGTCTTTGACTGAGCGGGGAACTTGAGTTCTGAAAGTGGAATTCTGCATTCACTATAATGGGCCCCGTAGCAATGCCTCACATGAGGCTTCTCTGTCATGGTGCATCAAACTAGATGAGTGTCCTTGAGTATTAAGATGTCAATTCTGACCTCTCGTGGGATTGCTAACACAACGCTATAGTAAAGATTCCCCTTGTTTGTACTTTTGCTATGCACTCCTTCTTGGGTAATGTTGCAGAATAGCGATTTTGCTCAATTTGTTCTTTTGATTTCTCTGAAGACAGAGAGAGCTTCAGGCTACCACACGGTTTTCCTGATTCTCCTTTGCAGATGGAACTAGAATCACCAGCTGCTTCTCAAGTCGGGTCTTTGACTGAGCGGGGAACTTGAGTTCTGAAAGTGGAATTCTGCATTCACTATAATGGGCCTCGTAGCAATGGCTCACATGAGGCTTCTCTGTCCTGGTGCATCAAACTAGGTGAGTGTCCTTGCGTATTAAGATGTCAATTCTGACCTCTCGTGGGATTGCTAACACAACGCTATAGTAAAGATTCCCCTTGTTTGTACTTTTGCTATGCACTCCTTCTTGGGTAAAGTGGCAGAATAGCGATTTTGCTCAATTTGTTCTTTCGATTTCTCTTAAGACAGAGAGAGATTCAGGAAACCACATGGTTTTCCTGATTCTCCTTTGCAGATGGAACTAGAATCACCAGCTGCTTTTCAAGTCGGGTCTTTGACTGAGCGGGGAACTTGAGTTCTGAAAGTGGAATTCTGCATTCACTATAATGGGCCTCGTAGCAATGGCTCACATGAGGCTTCTCTGTCATGGTGCATCAAACTAGATGAGTGTCCTTGAGTATTAAGATGTCAATTCTGATCTCTCATGGGATTGCTAACACAACGCTATAGTAAAGATTCCCCTTGTTTGTACTTTTGCTATGCACTCCTTCTTGGGTAATGTGGCAGAATAGCGATTTTGCTCAATTTGTTCTTTCGATTTCCCTTAAGACAGAGAGAGATTCAGGAAAGCACATGGTTTTCCTGATTCTCCTTTGCAGATGGAACTAGAATCACCAGCTGCTTTTCAAGTCGGGTCTTTGACTGAGCGGGGAACTTGAGTTCTGAAAGTGGAATTCTGCATTCACTATAATGGGCCTCGTAGCAATGGCTCACATGAGGCTTCTCTGTCATGGTGCATCAAACTAGATGAGTGTCCTTGAGTATTAAGATGTCAATTCTGATCTCTCATGGGATTGCTAACACAACGGTATAGTAAAGATTCCCCTTGTTTGTACTTTTGCTATGCACTCCTTCTTGGGTAATGTGGCAGAATAGCGATTTTGCTCAATTTGTTCTTTCGATTTCCCTTAAGACAGAGAGAGATTCAGGAAAGCACATGGTTTTCCTGATTCTCCTTTGCAGATGGAACTAGAATCACCAGCTGCTTTTCAAGTCGGGTCTTTGACTGAGCGGGGAACTTGAGTTCTGAAAGTGGAATTCTGCATTCACTATAATGGGCCCCGTAGCAATGCCTCACATGAGGCTTCTCTGTCATGGTGCATCAAACCAGATGAGTGTCCTAGAGTATTAAGATGTCAATTCTGACCTCTCGTGGGATTGCTAACACAACGCTATAGTAAAGATTCCCCTTGTTTGTACTTTTGCTATGCACTCCTTCTTGGGTAAAGTGGCAGAATAGCGATTTTGCTCAATTTGTTCTTTCGATTTCTCTTAAGACAGAGAGAGATTCAGGAAACCACATGGTTTTCCTGATTCTCCTTTGCAGATGGAACTAGAATCACCAGCTGCTTTTCAAGTCGGGTCTTTGAGTGAGCGGGGAACTTGAGTTCTGAAAGTGGAATTCTGCATTCACTATAATGGGCCTCGTAGCAATGGCTCACATGAGGCTTCTCTGTCATGGTGCATCAAACTAGATGAGTGTCCTTGAGTATTAAGATGTCAATTCTGATCTCTCATGGGATTGCTAACACAACGCTATAGTAAAGATTCCCCTTGTTTGTACTTTTGCTATGCACTCCTTCTTGGGTAATGTGGCAGAATAGCGATTTTGCTCAATTTGTTCTTTCGATTTCCCTTAAGACAGAGAGAGATTCAGGAAAGCACATGGTTTTCCTGATTCTCCTTTGCAGATGGAACTAGAATCACCAGCTGCTTTTCAAGTCGGGTCTTTGACTGAGCGGGGAACTTGAGTTCTGAAAGTGGAATTCTGCATTCACTATAATGGGCCCCGTAGCAATGCCTCACATGAGGCTTCTCTGTCATGGTGCATCAAACCAGATGAGTGTCCTAGAGTATTAAGATGTCAATTCTGACCTCTCGTGGGATTGCTAACACAACGCTATAGTAAAGATTCCCCTTGTTTGTACTTTTGCTATGCACTCCTTCTTGGGTAATGTGGCAGAATAGCGATTTTGCTCAATTTGTTCTTTCGATTTCCCTTAAGACAGAGAGAGATTCAGGAAAGCACATGGTTTTCCTGATTCTCCTTTGCAGATGGAACTAGAATCACCAGCTGCTTTTCAAGTCGGGTCTTTGACTGAGCGGGGAACTTGAGTTCTGAAAGTGGAATTCTGCATTCACTATAATGGGCCTCGTAGCAATGGCTCACATGAGGCTTCTCTGTGATGGTGCATCAAACTAGATGAGTGTCCTTGAGTATTAAGATGTCAATTCTGATCTCTCATGGGATTGCTAACACAACGCTATAGTAAAGATTCCCCTTGTTTGTACTTTTGCTATGCACTCCTTCTTGGGTAATGTGGCAGAATTGCGATTTTGCTCAATTTGTTCTTTCGATTTCTCTTAATACAGAGAGAGATTCAGGAAACCACACGGTTTTCCTGATTCTCCTTTGCAGATGGAACTAGAATCACCAGCTGCTTCTCAAGTCGGGTCTTTGACTGAGCGGGGAACTTGAGTTCTGAAAGTGGAATTCTGCATTCACTATAATGGGCCTCGTAGCAATGGCTCACATGAGGCTTCTCTGTCATGGTGCATCAAACTAGATGAGTGTCCTTGAGTATTAAGATGTCAATTCTGACCTCTTGTGGGATTGCTAACACAACGCTATAGTAAAGATTCCCCTTGTTTGTACTTTTGCTATGCACTCCTTCTTGGGTAATGTGGCAGAATAGCGATTTTGCTCAATTTGTTCTTTTGATTTCTCTTAAGACAGAGAGAGATTCAGGAAAGCACATGGTTTTCCTAATTCTCCTTTGCAGATGGAACTAGAATCACCAGCTGCTTTTCAAGTCGGGTCTTTGACTGAGCGGGGAACTTGAGTTCTGAAAGTGGAATTCTGCATTCACTATAATGGGCCTCGGAGCAATGGCTCACATGAGGCTTCTCTGTCATGGTGCATCAAACTAGATGAGTGTCCTTGAGTATTAAGATGTCAATTCTGACCTCTCGTGGGATTGCTAACACAACGCTATAGTAAAGATTCCCCTTGTTTGTACTTTTGCTATGCACTCCTTCTTGGGTAATGTGGCAGAATAGCGATTTTGCTCAATTTGTTCTTTTGATTTCTCTTAAGACAGAGAGAGATTCAAGAAAGCACATGGTTTTCCTGATTCTCCTTTGCAGATGGAACTAGAATCACCAGCTGCTTTTCAAGTCGGGTCTTTGACTGAGCGGGGAACTTGAGTTCTGAAAGTGGAATTCTGCATTCACTATAATGGGCCCCGTAGCAATGCCTCACATGAGGCTTCTCTGTCATGGTGCATCAAACTAGATGAGTGTCCTTGAGTATTAAGATGTCAATTCTGACCTCTCGTGGGATTGCTAACACAACGCTATAGTAAAGATTCCCCTTGTTTGTACTTTTGCTATGCACTCCTTCTTGGGTAATGTTGCAGAATAGCGATTTTGCTCAATTTGTTCTTTTGATTTCTCTGAAGACAGAGAGAGCTTCAGGCTACCACACGGTTTTCCTGATTCTCCTTTGCAGATGGAACTAGAATCACCAGCTGCTTCTCAAGTCGGGTCTTTGACTGAGCGGGGAACTTGAGTTCTGAAAGTGGAATTCTGCATTCACTATAATGGGCCTCGTAGCAATGGCTCACATGAGGCTTCTCTGTCCTGGTGCATCAAACTAGGTGAGTGTCCTTGCGTATTAAGATGTCAATTCTGACCTCTCGTGGGATTGCTAACACAACGCTATAGTAAAGATTCCCCTTGTTTGTACTTTTGCTATGCACTCCTTCTTGGGTAAAGTGGCAGAATAGCGATTTTGCTCAATTTGTTCTTTCGATTTCTCTTAAGACAGAGAGAGATTCAGGAAACCACATGGTTTTCCTGATTCTCCTTTGCAGATGGAACTAGAATCACCAGCTGCTTTTCAAGTCGGGTCTTTGACTGAGCGGGGAACTTGAGTTCTGAAAGTGGAATTCTGCATTCACTATAATGGGCCTCGTAGCAATGGCTCACATGAGGCTTCTCTGTCATGGTGCATCAAACTAGATGAGTGTCCTTGAGTATTAAGATGTCAATTCTGATCTCTCATGGGATTGCTAACACAACGCTATAGTAAAGATTCCCCTTGTTTGTACTTTTGCTATGCACTCCTTCTTGGGTAATGTGGCAGAATAGCGATTTTGCTCAATTTGTTCTTTCGATTTCCCTTAAGACAGAGAGAGATTCAGGAAAGCACATGGTTTTCCTGATTCTCCTTTGCAGATGGAACTAGAATCACCAGCTGCTTTTCAAGTCGGGTCTTTGACTGAGCGGGGAACTTGAGTTCTGAAAGTGGAATTCTGCATTCACTATAATGGGCCTCGTAGCAATGGCTCACATGAGGCTTCTCTGTCATGGTGCATCAAACTAGATGAGTGTCCTTGAGTATTAAGATGTCAATTCTGATCTCTCATGGGATTGCTAACACAACGCTATAGTAAAGATTCCCCTTGTTTGTACTTTTGCTATGCACTCCTTCTTGGGTAATGTGGCAGAATAGCGATTTTGCTCAATTTGTTCTTTCGATTTCCCTTAAGACAGAGAGAGATTCAGGAAAGCACATGGTTTTCCTGATTCTCCTTTGCAGATGGAACTAGAATCACCAGCTGCTTTTCAAGTCGGGTCTTTGACTGAGCGGGGAACTTGAGTTCTGAAAGTGGAATTCTGCATTCACTATAATGGGCCCCGTAGCAATGCCTCACATGAGGCTTCTCTGTCATGGTGCATCAAACCAGATGAGTGTCCTAGAGTATTAAGATGTCAATTCTGACCTCTCGTGGGATTGCTAACACAACGCTATAGTAAAGATTCCCCTTGTTTGTACTTTTGCTATGCACTCCTTCTTGGGTAAAGTGGCAGAATAGCGATTTTGCTCAATTTGTTCTTTCGATTTCTCTTAAGACAGAGAGAGATTCAGGAAACCACATGGTTTTCCTGATTCTCCTTTGCAGATGGAACTAGAATCACCAGCTGCTTTTCAAGTCGGGTCTTTGAGTGAGCGGGGAACTTGAGTTCTGAAAGTGGAATTCTGCATTCACTATAATGGGCCTCGTAGCAATGGCTCACATGAGGCTTCTCTGTCATGGTGCATCAAACTAGATGAGTGTCCTTGAGTATTAAGATGTCAATTCTGATCTCTCATGGGATTGCTAACACAACGCTATAGTAAAGATTCCCCTTGTTTGTACTTTTGCTATGCACTCCTTCTTGGGTAATGTGGCAGAATAGCGATTTTGCTCAATTTGTTCTTTCGATTTCCCTTAAGACAGAGAGAGATTCAGGAAAGCACATGGTTTTCCTGATTCTCCTTTGCAGATGGAACTAGAATCACCAGCTGCTTTTCAAGTCGGGTCTTTGACTGAGCGGGGAACTTGAGTTCTGAAAGTGGAATTCTGCATTCACTATAATGGGCCCCGTAGCAATGCCTCACATGAGGCTTCTCTGTCATGGTGCATCAAACCAGATGAGTGTCCTAGAGTATTAAGATGTCAATTCTGACCTCTCGTGGGATTGCTAACACAACGCTATAGTAAAGATTCCCCTTGTTTGTACTTTTGCTATGCACTCCTTCTTGGGTAATGTGGCAGAATAGCGATTTTGCTCAATTTGTTCTTTCGATTTCCCTTAAGACAGAGAGAGATTCAGGAAAGCACATGGTTTTCCTGATTCTCCTTTGCAGATGGAACTAGAATCACCAGCTGCTTTTCAAGTCGGGTCTTTGACTGAGCGGGGAACTTGAGTTCTGAAAGTGGAATTCTGCATTCACTATAATGGGCCTCGTAGCAATGGCTCACATGAGGCTTCTCTGTGATGGTGCATCAAACTAGATGAGTGTCCTTGAGTATTAAGATGTCAATTCTGATCTCTCATGGGATTGCTAACACAACGCTATAGTAAAGATTCCCCTTGTTTGTACTTTTGCTATGCACTCCTTCTTGGGTAATGTGGCAGAATTGCGATTTTGCTCAATTTGTTCTTTCGATTTCTCTTAATACAGAGAGAGATTCAGGAAACCACACGGTTTTCCTGATTCTCCTTTGCAGATGGAACTAGAATCACCAGCTGCTTCTCAAGTCGGGTCTTTGACTGAGCGGGGAACTTGAGTTCTGAAAGTGGAATTCTGCATTCACTATAATGGGCCTCGTAGCAATGGCTCACATGAGGCTTCTCTGTCATGGTGCATCAAACTAGATGAGTGTCCTTGAGTATTAAGATGTCAATTCTGACCTCTTGTGGGATTGCTAACACAACGCTATAGTAAAGATTCCCCTTGTTTGTACTTTTGCTATGCACTCCTTCTTGGGTAATGTGGCAGAATAGCGATTTTGCTCAATTTGTTCTTTTGATTTCTCTTAAGACAGAGAGAGATTCAGGAAAGCACATGGTTTTCCTAATTCTCCTTTGCAGATGGAACTAGAATCACCAGCTGCTTTTCAAGTCGGGTCTTTGACTGAGCGGGGAACTTGAGTTCTGAAAGTGGAATTCTGCATTCACTATAATGGGCCTCGGAGCAATGGCTCACATGAGGCTTCTCTGTCATGGTGCATCAAACTAGATGAGTGTCCTTGAGTATTAAGATGTCAATTCTGACCTCTCGTGGGATTGCTAACACAACGCTATAGTAAAGATTCCCCTTGTTTGTACTTTTGCTATGCACTCATTCTTGGGTAATGTGGCAGAATAGCGATTTTGCTCAATTTGTTCTTTCGATTTCTCTTAAGACAGAGAGAGATTCCGGAAAGCACATGGTTTTCCTGATTCTCCTTTGCAGATGGAACTAGAATCACCAGCTGCTTTTCAAGTCGGGTCTTTGACTGAGCGGGGAACTTGAGTTCTGAAAGTGGAATTCTGCATTCACTATAATGGGCCTCGTAGCAATGGCTCACATGAGGCTTCTCTGTCATGGTGCATCAAACTAGATGAGTGTCCTTGAGTATTAAGATGTCAATTCTGATCTCTCATGGGATTGCTAACACAACGCTATAGTAAAGATTCCCCTTGTTTGTACTTTTGCTATGCACTCCTTCTTGGGTAATGTTGCAGAATAGCGATATTGCTCAATTTGTTCTTTTGATTTCTCTTAAGACAGAGAGAGATTCATGAAAGCACATGGTTTTCCTGATTCTCCTTTGCAGATGGAACTAGAATCACCACCTGCTTTTCAAGTCGGATCTTTCACTGAGCGGGGAACTTGAGTTCTGAAAGTGGAATTCTGCATTCACTATAATGGGCCCCGTAGCAATGCCTCACATGAGGCTTCTCTGTCATGGTGCATCAAACCAGATGAGTGTCCTAGAGTATTAAGATGTCAATTCTGACCTCTTGTGGGATTGCTAACACAACGCTATAGTAAAGATTCCCCTTGTTTGTACTTTTGCTATGCACTCCTTCTTGGGTAATGTGGCAGAATAGCGATTTTGCTCAATTTGTTCTTTCGATTTCCCTTAAGACAGAGAGAGATTCAGGAAAGCACATGGTTTTCCTGATTCTCCTTTGCAGATGGAACTAGAATCACCAGCTGCTTTTCAAGTCGGGTCTTTGACTGAGCGGGGAACTTGAGTTCTGAAAGTGGAATTCTGCATTCACTATAATGGGCCCCGTAGCAATGCCTCACATGAGGCTTCTCTGTCATGGTGCATCAAACCAGATGAGTGTCCTAGAGTATTAAGATGTCAATTCTGACCTCTCGTGGGATTGCTAACACAACGCTATAGTAAAGATTCCCCTTGTTTGTACTTTTGCTATGCACTCCTTCTTGGGTAAAGTGGCAGAATAGCGATTTTGCTCAATTTGTTCTTTCGATTTCTCTTAAGACAGAGAGAGATTCAGGAAACCACATGGTTTTCCTGATTCTCCTTTGCAGATGGAACTAGAATCACCAGCTGCTTTTCAAGTCGGGTCTTTGAGTGAGCGGGGAACTTGAGTTCTGAAAGTGGAATTCTGCATTCACTATAATGGGCCTCGTAGCAATGGCTCACATGAGGCTTCTCTGTCATGGTGCATCAAACTAGATGAGTGTCCTTGAGTATTAAGATGTCAATTCTGATCTCTCATGGGATTGCTAACACAACGCTATAGTAAAGATTCCCCTTGTTTGTACTTTTGCTATGCACTCCTTCTTGGGTAATGTGGCAGAATAGCGATTTTGCTCAATTTGTTCTTTCGATTTCCCTTAAGACAGAGAGAGATTCAGGAAAGCACATGGTTTTCCTGATTCTCCTTTGCAGATGGAACTAGAATCACCAGCTGCTTTTCAAGTCGGGTCTTTGACTGAGCGGGGAACTTGAGTTCTGAAAGTGGAATTCTGCATTCACTATAATGGGCCCCGTAGCAATGCCTCACATGAGGCTTCTCTGTCATGGTGCATCAAACCAGATGAGTGTCCTAGAGTATTAAGATGTCAATTCTGACCTCTCGTGGGATTGCTAACACAACGCTATAGTAAAGATTCCCCTTGTTTGTACTTTTGCTATGCACTCCTTCTTGGGTAATGTGGCAGAATAGCGATTTTGCTCAATTTGTTCTTTCGATTTCCCTTAAGACAGAGAGAGATTCAGGAAAGCACATGGTTTTCCTGATTCTCCTTTGCAGATGGAACTAGAATCACCAGCTGCTTTTCAAGTCGGGTCTTTGACTGAGCGGGGAACTTGAGTTCTGAAAGTGGAATTCTGCATTCACTATAATGGGCCTCGTAGCAATGGCTCACATGAGGCTTCTCTGTGATGGTGCATCAAACTAGATGAGTGTCCTTGAGTATTAAGATGTCAATTCTGATCTCTCATGGGATTGCTAACACAACGCTATAGTAAAGATTCCCCTTGTTTGTACTTTTGCTATGCACTCCTTCTTGGGTAATGTGGCAGAATTGCGATTTTGCTCAATTTGTTCTTTCGATTTCTCTTAATACAGAGAGAGATTCAGGAAACCACACGGTTTTCCTGATTCTCCTTTGCAGATGGAACTAGAATCACCAGCTGCTTCTCAAGTCGGGTCTTTGACTGAGCGGGGAACTTGAGTTCTGAAAGTGGAATTCTGCATTCACTATAATGGGCCTCGTAGCAATGGCTCACATGAGGCTTCTCTGTCATGGTGCATCAAACTAGATGAGTGTCCTTGAGTATTAAGATGTCAATTCTGACCTCTTGTGGGATTGCTAACACAACGCTATAGTAAAGATTCCCCTTGTTTGTACTTTTGCTATGCACTCCTTCTTGGGTAATGTGGCAGAATAGCGATTTTGCTCAATTTGTTCTTTTGATTTCTCTTAAGACAGAGAGAGATTCAGGAAAGCACATGGTTTTCCTAATTCTCCTTTGCAGATGGAACTAGAATCACCAGCTGCTTTTCAAGTCGGGTCTTTGACTGAGCGGGGAACTTGAGTTCTGAAAGTGGAATTCTGCATTCACTATAATGGGCCTCGTAGCAATGGCTCACATGAGGCTTCTCTGTCATGGTGCATCAAACTAGATGAGTGTCCTTGAGTATTAAGATGTCAATTCTGACCTCTTGTGGGATTGCTAACACAACGCTATAGTAAAGATTCCCCTTGTTTGTACTTTTGCTATGCACTCCTTCTTGGGTAATGTGGCAGAATAGCGATTTTGCTCAATTTGTTCTTTTGATTTCTCTTAAGACAGAGAGAGATTCAGGAAAGCACATGGTTTTCCTAATTCTCCTTTGCAGATGGAACTAGAATCACCAGCTGCTTTTCAAGTCGGGTCTTTGACTGAGCGGGGAACTTGAGTTCTGAAAGTGGAATTCTGCATTCACTATAATGGGCCTCGGAGCAATGGCTCACATGAGGCTTCTCTGTCATGGTGCATCAAACTAGATGAGTGTCCTTGAGTATTAAGATGTCAATTCTGACCTCTCGTGGGATTGCTAACACAACGCTATAGTAAAGATTCCCCTTGTTTGTACTTTTGCTATGCACTCATTCTTGGGTAATGTGGCAGAATAGCGATTTTGCTCAATTTGTTCTTTCGATTTCTCTTAAGACAGAGAGAGATTCCGGAAAGCACATGGTTTTCCTGATTCTCCTTTGCAGATGGAACTAGAATCACCAGCTGCTTTTCAAGTCGGGTCTTTGACTGAGCGGGGAACTTGAGTTCTGAAAGTGGAATTCTGCATTCACTATAATGGGCCTCGTAGCAATGGCTCACATGAGGCTTCTCTGTCATGGTGCATCAAACTAGATGAGTGTCCTTGAGTATTAAGATGTCAATTCTGATCTCTCATGGGATTGCTAACACAACGCTATAGTAAAGATTCCCCTTGTTTGTACTTTTGCTATGCACTCCTTCTTGGGTAATGTTGCAGAATAGCGATATTGCTCAATTTGTTCTTTTGATTTCTCTTAAGACAGAGAGAGATTCATGAAAGCACATGGTTTTCCTGATTCTCCTTTGCAGATGGAACTAGAATCACCACCTGCTTTTCAAGTCGGATCTTTCACTGAGCGGGGAACTTGAGTTCTGAAAGTGGAATTCTGCATTCACTATAATGGGCCCCGTAGCAATGCCTCACATGAGGCTTCTCTGTCATGGTGCATCAAACCAGATGAGTGTCCTAGAGTATTAAGATGTCAATTCTGACCTCTTGTGGGATTGCTAACACAACGCTATAGTAAAGATTCCCCTTGTTTGTACTTTTGCTATGCACTCCTTCTTGGGTAATGTGGCAGAATAGCGATTTTGCTCAATTTGTTCTTTCGATTTCCCTTAAGACAGAGAGAGATTCAGGAAAGCACATGGTTTTCCTGATTCTCCTTTGCAGATGGAACTAGAATCACCAGCTGCTTTTCAAGTCGGGTCTTTGACTGAGCGGGGAACTTGAGTTCTGAAAGTGGAATTCTGCATTCACTATAATGGGCCCCGTAGCAATGCCTCACATGAGGCTTCTCTGTCATGGTGCATCAAACCAGATGAGTGTCCTAGAGTATTAAGATGTCAATTCTGACCTCTCGTGGGATTGCTAACACAACGCTATAGTAAAGATTCCCCTTGTTTGTACTTTTGCTATGCACTCCTTCTTGGGTAAAGTGGCAGAATAGCGATTTTGCTCAATTTGTTCTTTCGATTTCTCTTAAGACAGAGAGAGATTCAGGAAACCACATGGTTTTCCTGATTCTCCTTTGCAGATGGAACTAGAATCACCAGCTGCTTTTCAAGTCGGGTCTTTGAGTGAGCGGGGAACTTGAGTTCTGAAAGTGGAATTCTGCATTCACTATAATGGGCCTCGTAGCAATGGCTCACATGAGGCTTCTCTGTCATGGTGCATCAAACTAGATGAGTGTCCTTGAGTATTAAGATGTCAATTCTGATCTCTCATGGGATTGCTAACACAACGCTATAGTAAAGATTCCCCTTGTTTGTACTTTTGCTATGCACTCCTTCTTGGGTAATGTGGCAGAATAGCGATTTTGCTCAATTTGTTCTTTCGATTTCCCTTAAGACAGAGAGAGATTCAGGAAAGCACATGGTTTTCCTGATTCTCCTTTGCAGATGGAACTAGAATCACCAGCTGCTTTTCAAGTCGGGTCTTTGACTGAGCGGGGAACTTGAGTTCTGAAAGTGGAATTCTGCATTCACTATAATGGGCCCCGTAGCAATGCCTCACATGAGGCTTCTCTGTCATGGTGCATCAAACCAGATGAGTGTCCTAGAGTATTAAGATGTCAATTCTGACCTCTCGTGGGATTGCTAACACAACGCTATAGTAAAGATTCCCCTTGTTTGTACTTTTGCTATGCACTCCTTCTTGGGTAATGTGGCAGAATAGCGATTTTGCTCAATTTGTTCTTTCGATTTCCCTTAAGACAGAGAGAGATTCAGGAAAGCACATGGTTTTCCTGATTCTCCTTTGCAGATGGAACTAGAATCACCAGCTGCTTTTCAAGTCGGGTCTTTGACTGAGCGGGGAACTTGAGTTCTGAAAGTGGAATTCTGCATTCACTATAATGGGCCTCGTAGCAATGGCTCACATGAGGCTTCTCTGTGATGGTGCATCAAACTAGATGAGTGTCCTTGAGTATTAAGATGTCAATTCTGATCTCTCATGGGATTGCTAACACAACGCTATAGTAAAGATTCCCCTTGTTTGTACTTTTGCTATGCACTCCTTCTTGGGTAATGTGGCAGAATTGCGATTTTGCTCAATTTGTTCTTTCGATTTCTCTTAATACAGAGAGAGATTCAGGAAACCACACGGTTTTCCTGATTCTCCTTTGCAGATGGAACTAGAATCACCAGCTGCTTCTCAAGTCGGGTCTTTGACTGAGCGGGGAACTTGAGTTCTGAAAGTGGAATTCTGCATTCACTATAATGGGCCTCGTAGCAATGGCTCACATGAGGCTTCTCTGTCATGGTGCATCAAACTAGATGAGTGTCCTTGAGTATTAAGATGTCAATTCTGACCTCTTGTGGGATTGCTAACACAACGCTATAGTAAAGATTCCCCTTGTTTGTACTTTTGCTATGCACTCCTTCTTGGGTAATGTGGCAGAATAGCGATTTTGCTCAATTTGTTCTTTTGATTTCTCTTAAGACAGAGAGAGATTCAGGAAAGCACATGGTTTTCCTAATTCTCCTTTGCAGATGGAACTAGAATCACCAGCTGCTTTTCAAGTCGGGTCTTTGACTGAGCGGGGAACTTGAGTTCTGAAAGTGGAATTCTGCATTCACTATAATGGGCCTCGTAGCAATGGCTCACATGAGGCTTCTCTGTCATGGTGCATCAAACTAGATGAGTGTCCTTGAGTATTAAGATGTCAATTCTGACCTCTTGTGGGATTGCTAACACAACGCTATAGTAAAGATTCCCCTTGTTTGTACTTTTGCTATGCACTCCTTCTTGGGTAATGTGGCAGAATAGCGATTTTGCTCAATTTGTTCTTTTGATTTCTCTTAAGACAGAGAGAGATTCAGGAAAGCACATGGTTTTCCTAATTCTCCTTTGCAGATGGAACTAGAATCACCAGCTGCTTTTCAAGTCGGGTCTTTGACTGAGCGGGGAACTTGAGTTCTGAAAGTGGAATTCTGCATTCACTATAATGGGCCTCGGAGCAATGGCTCACATGAGGCTTCTCTGTCATGGTGCATCAAACTAGATGAGTGTCCTTGAGTATTAAGATGTCAATTCTGACCTCTCGTGGGATTGCTAACACAACGCTATAGTAAAGATTCCCCTTGTTTGTACTTTTGCTATGCACTCATTCTTGGGTAATGTGGCAGAATAGCGATTTTGCTCAATTTGTTCTTTCGATTTCTCTTAAGACAGAGAGAGATTCCGGAAAGCACATGGTTTTCCTGATTCTCCTTTGCAGATGGAACTAGAATCACCAGCTGCTTTTCAAGTCGGGTCTTTGACTGAGCGGGGAACTTGAGTTCTGAAAGTGGAATTCTGCATTCACTATAATGGGCCTCGTAGCAATGGCTCACATGAGGCTTCTCTGTCATGGTGCATCAAACTAGATGAGTGTCCTTGAGTATTAAGATGTCAATTCTGATCTCTCATGGGATTGCTAACACAACGCTATAGTAAAGATTCCCCTTGTTTGTACTTTTGCTATGCACTCCTTCTTGGGTAATGTTGCAGAATAGCGATATTGCTCAATTTGTTCTTTTGATTTCTCTTAAGACAGAGAGAGATTCATGAAAGCACATGGTTTTCCTGATTCTCCTTTGCAGATGGAACTAGAATCACCACCTGCTTTTCAAGTCGGATCTTTCACTGAGCGGGGAACTTGAGTTCTGAAAGTGGAATTCTGCATTCACTATAATGGGCCCCGTAGCAATGCCTCACATGAGGCTTCTCTGTCATGGTGCATCAAACCAGATGAGTGTCCTAGAGTATTAAGATGTCAATTCTGACCTCTTGTGGGATTGCTAACACAACGCTATAGTAAAGATTCCCCTTGTTTGTACTTTTGCTATGCACTCCTTCTTGGGTAATGTGGCAGAATAGCGATTTTGCTCAATTTGTTCTTTCGATTTCCCTTAAGACAGAGAGAGATTCAGGAAAGCACATGGTTTTCCTGATTCTCCTTTGCAGATGGAACTAGAATCACCAGCTGCTTTTCAAGTCGGGTCTTTGACTGAGCGGGGAACTTGAGTTCTGAAAGTGGAATTCTGCATTCACTATAATGGGCCTCGGAGCAATGGCTCACATGAGGCTTCTCTGTCATGGTGCATCAAACTAGATGAGTGTCCTTGAGTATTAAGATGTATGTTCTGACCTCTCGTGGGATTGCTAACACAACGCTATAGTAAAGATTCCCCTTGTTTGTACTTTTGCTATGCACTCCTTCTTGGGTAATGTTGCAGAATAGCGATTTTGCTCAATTTGTTCTTTTGATTTCTCTTAAGACAGAGAGAGATTCAGGAAAGCACATGGTTTTCCTGATTCTCCTTTGCAGATGGAACTAGAATCACCAGCTACTTTTCAAGTCGGGTCTTTGACTGAGCGGGGAACTTGAGTTCTGAAAGTGGAATTCTGCATTCACTATAATGGGCCTCGTAGCAATGGCTCACATGAGGTTTCTCTGTGATGGTGCATCAAATTAGATGAGTGTCCTTGAGTATTAAGATGTCAATTCTGACCTCTCGTGGGATTGCTAACACAACGCTATAGTAAAGATTCCCCTTGTTTGTACTTTTGCTATGCACTCCTTCTTGGGTAATGTGGCAGAATAGCGATTTTGCTCAATTTGTTCTTTTGATTTCTCTTAAGACAGAGAGAGATTCCGGAAAGCACATGGTTTTCCTGATTCTCCTTTGCAGATGGAACTAGAATCACCAGCTGCTTTTCAAGTCGGGTCTTTGACTGAGCGGGGAACTTGAGTTCTGAAAGTGGAATTCTGCATTCACTATAATGGGCCTCGTAGCAATGACTCACATGAGGCTTCTCTGTCATGGTGCATCAAACTAGATGAGTGTCCTTGAGTATTAAGATGTATGTTCTGACCTCTCGTGGGATTGCTAACACAACGCTATAGTAAAGATTCCCCTTGTTTGTACTTTTGCTATGCACTCCTTCTTGGGTAAAGTGGCAGAATAGCGATTTTGCTCAATTTGTTCTTTTGATTTCTCTTAAGACAGAGAGAGATTCAGGAAACCACATGGTTTTCCTGATTCTCCTTTGCAGATGGAACTAGAATCACCAGCTGCTTTTCAAGTCGGGTCTTTGACTGAGCGGGGAACTTGAGTTCTGAAAGTGGAATTCTGCATTCACTATAATGGGCCTCGTAGCAATGGCTCACATGAGGCTTCTCTGTGATGGTGCATCAGACTAGATGAGTGTCCTTGAGTATTAAGATGTCAATTCTGATCTCTCATGGGATTGCTAACACAACGCTATAGTAAAGATTCCCCTTGTTTGTACTTTTGCTATGCACTCCTTCTTGGGTAATGTGGCAGAATAGCGATTTTGCTCAATTTGTTCTTTTGATTTCTCTTAAGACAGAGAGAGATTCAAGAAAGCACATGGTTTTCCTGATTCTCCTTTGCAGATGGAACTAGAATCACCAGCTGCTTTTCAAGTCGGGTCTTTGACTGAGCGGGGAACTTGAGTTCTGAAAGTGGAATTCTGCATTCACTATAATGGGCCCCGTAGCAATGCCTCACATGAGGCTTCTCTGTCATGGTGCATCAAACTAGATGAGTGTCCTTGAGTATTAAGATGTCAATTCTGACCTCTCGTGGGATTGCTAACACAACGCTATAGTAAAGATTCCCCTTGTTTGTACTTTTGCTATGCACTCCTTCTTGGGTAATGTTGCAGAATAGCGATTTTGCTCAATTTGTTCTTTTGATTTCTCTGAAGACAGAGAGAGCTTCAGGCTACCACACGGTTTTCCTGATTCTCCTTTGCAGATGGAACTAGAATCACCAGCTGCTTCTCAAGTCGGGTCTTTGACTGAGCGGGGAACTTGAGTTCTGAAAGTGGAATTCTGCATTCACTATAATGGGCCTCGTAGCAATGGCTCACATGAGGCTTCTCTGTCATGGTGCATCAAACTAGATGAGTGTCCTTGAGTATTAAGATGTCAATTCTGACCTCTTGTGGGATTGCTAACACAACGCTATAGTAAAGATTCCCCTTGTTTGTACTTTTGCTATGCACTCCTTCTTGGGTAAAGTGGCAGAATAGCGATTTTGCTCAATTTGTTCTTTCGATTTCTCTTAAGACAGAGAGAGATTCAGGAAACCACATGGTTTTCCTGATTCTCCTTTGCAGATGGAACTAGAATCACCAGCTGCTTTTCAAGTCGGGTCTTTGACTGAGCGGGGAACTTGAGTTCTGAAAGTGGAATTCTGCATTCACTATAATGGGCCTCGTAGCAATGGCTCACATGAGGCTTCTCTGTCATGGTGCATCAAACTAGATGAGTGTCCTTGAGTATTAAGATGTCAATTCTGATCTCTCATGGGATTGCTAACACAACGCTATAGTAAAGATTCCCCTTGTTTGTACTTTTGCTATGCACTCCTTCTTGGGTAATGTGGCAGAATAGCGATTTTGCTCAATTTGTTCTTTCGATTTCCCTTAAGACAGAGAGAGATTCAGGAAAGCACATGGTTTTCCTGATTCTCCTTTGCAGATGGAACTAGAATCACCAGCTGCTTTTCAAGTCGGGTCTTTGACTGAGCGGGGAACTTGAGTTCTGAAAGTGGAATTCTGCATTCACTATAATGGGCCTCGTAGCAATGGCTCACATGAGGCTTCTCTGTCATGGTGCATCAAACTAGATGAGTGTCCTTGAGTATTAAGATGTCAATTCTGATCTCTCATGGGATTGCTAACACAACGCTATAGTAAAGATTCCCCTTGTTTGTACTTTTGCTATGCACTCCTTCTTGGGTAATGTGGCAGAATAGCGATTTTGCTCAATTTGTTCTTTCGATTTCCCTTAAGACAGAGAGAGATTCAGGAAAGCACATGGTTTTCCTGATTCTCCTTTGCAGATGGAACTAGAATCACCAGCTGCTTTTCAAGTCGGGTCTTTGACTGAGCGGGGAACTTGAGTTCTGAAAGTGGAATTCTGCATTCACTATAATGGGCCCCGTAGCAATGCCTCACATGAGGCTTCTCTGTCATGGTGCATCAAACCAGATGAGTGTCCTAGAGTATTAAGATGTCAATTCTGACCTCTCGTGGGATTGCTAACACAACGCTATAGTAAAGATTCCCCTTGTTTGTACTTTTGCTATGCACTCCTTCTTGGGTAATGTGGCAGAATAGCGATTTTGCTCAATTTGTTCTTTCGATTTCCCTTAAGACAGAGAGAGATTCAGGAAAGCACATGGTTTTCCTGATTCTCCTTTGCAGATGGAACTAGAATCACCAGCTGCTTTTCAAGTCGGGTCTTTGACTGAGCGGGGAACTTGAGTTCTGAAAGTGGAATTCTGCATTCACTATAATGGGCCTCGGAGCAATGGCTCACATGAGGCTTCTCTGTCATGGTGCATCAAACTAGATGAGTGTCCTTGAGTATTAAGATGTCAATTCTGACCTCTCGTGGGATTGCTAACACAACGCTATAGTAAAGATTCCCCTTGTTTGTACTTTTGCTATGCACTCCTTCTTGGGTAAAGTGGCAGAATAGCGATTTTGCTCAATTTGTTCTTTCGATTTCTCTTAAGACAGAGAGAGATTCAGGAAACCACATGGTTTTCCTGATTCTCCTTTGCAGATGGAACTAGAATCACCAGCTGCTTTTCAAGTCGGGTCTTTGACTGAGCGGGGAACTTGAGTTCTGAAAGTGGAATTCTGCATTCACTATAATGGGCCTCGTAGCAATGGCTCACATGAGGCTTCTCTGTCATGGTGCATCAAACTAGATGAGTGTCCTTGAGTATTAAGATGTCAATTCTGATCTCTCATGGGATTGCTAACACAACGCTATAGTAAAGATTCCCCTTGTTTGTACTTTTGCTATGCACTCCTTCTTGGGTAATGTGGCAGAATAGCGATTTTGCTCAATTTGTTCTTTCGATTTCCCTTAAGACAGAGAGAGATTCAGGAAAGCACATGGTTTTCCTGATTCTCCTTTGCAGATGGAACTAGAATCACCAGCTGCTTTTCAAGTCGGGTCTTTGACTGAGCGGGGAACTTGAGTTCTGAAAGTGGAATTCTGCATTCACTATAATGGGCCCCGTAGCAATGCCTCACATGAGGCTTCTCTGTCATGGTGCATCAAACCAGATGAGTGTCCTAGAGTATTAAGATGTCAATTCTGACCTCTCGTGGGATTGCTAACACAACGCTATAGTAAAGATTCCCCTTGTTTGTACTTTTGCTATGCACTCCTTCTTGGGTAATGTGGCAGAATAGCGATTTTGCTCAATTTGTTCTTTCGATTTCCCTTAAGACAGAGAGAGATTCAGGAAAGCACATGGTTTTCCTGATTCTCCTTTGCAGATGGAACTAGAATCACCAGCTGCTTTTCAAGTCGGGTCTTTGACTGAGCGGGGAACTTGAGTTCTGAAAGTGGAATTCTGCATTCACTATAATGGGCCTCGTAGCAATGGCTCACATGAGGCTTCTCTGTGATGGTGCATCAAACTAGATGAGTGTCCTTGAGTATTAAGATGTCAATTCTGATCTCTCATGGGATTGCTAACACAACGCTATAGTAAAGATTCCCCTTGTTTGTACTTTTGCTATGCACTCCTTCTTGGGTAATGTGGCAGAATAGCGATTTTGCTCAATTTGTTCTTTTGATTTCTCTTAAGACAGAGAGAGATTCAAGAAAGCACATGGTTTTCCTGATTCTCCTTTGCAGATGGAACTAGAATCACCAGCTGCTTTTCAAGTCGGGTCTTTGACTGAGCGGGGAACTTGAGTTCTGAAAGTGGAATTCTGCATTCACTATAATGGGCCCCGTAGCAATGCCTCACATGAGGCTTCTCTGTCATGGTGCATCAAACTAGATGAGTGTCCTTGAGTATTAAGATGTATGTTCTGACCTCTCGTGGGATTGCTAACACAACGCTATAGTAAAGATTCCCCTTGTTTGTACTTTTGCTATGCACTCCTTCTTGGGTAATGTTGCAGAATAGCGATTTTGCTCAATTTGTTCTTTTGATTTCTCTGAAGACAGAGAGAGCTTCAGGCTACCACACGGTTTTCCTGATTCTCCTTTGCAGATGGAACTAGAATCACCAGCTGCTTCTCAAGTCGGGTCTTTGACTGAGCGGGGAACTTGAGTTCTGAAAGTGGAATTCTGCATTCACTATAATGGGCCTCGTAGCAATGGCTCACATGAGGCTTCTCTGTCCTGGTGCATCAAACTAGGTGAGTGTCCTTGAGTATTAAGATGTCAATTCTGACCTCTCGTGGGATTGCTAACACAACGCTATAGTAAAGATTCCCCTTGTTTGTACTTTTGCTATGCACTCCTTCTTGGGTAATGTGGCAGAATAGCGATTTTGCTCAATTTGTTCTTTTCATTTCTCTTAAGACAGAGAGAGATTCCGGAAAGCACATGGTTTTCCTGATTCTCCTTTGCAGATGGAACTAGAATCACCAGCTGCTTTTCAAGTCGGGTCTTTGACTGAGCGGGGAACTTGAGTTCTGAAAGTGGAATTCTGCATTCACTATAATGGGCCTCGTAGCAATGGCTCACATGAGGCTTCTCTGTGATGGTGCATCAAACTAGATGAGTGTCCTTGAGTATTAAGATGTCAATTCTGATCTCTCATGGGATTGCTAACACAACGCTATAGTAAAGATTCCCCTTGTTTGTACTTTTGCTATGCACTCCTTCTTGGGTAATGTGGCAGAATAGCGATTTTGCTCAATTTGTTCTTTCGATTTCCCTTAAGACAGAGAGAGATTAGGAAAGCACATGGTTTTCCTGATTCTCCTTTGCAGATGGAACTAGAATCACCAGCTGCTTCTCAAGTCGGGTCTTTGACTGAGCGGGGAACTTGAGTTCTGAAAGTGGAATTCTGCATTCACTATAATGGGCCCCGTAGCAATGCCTCACATGAGGCTTCTCTGTCATGGTGCATCAAACCAGATGAGTGTCCTAGAGTATTAAGATGTCAATTCTGACCTCTCGTGGGATTGCTAACACAACGCTATAGTAAAGATTCCCCTTGTTTGTACTTTTGCTATGCACTCCTTCTTGGGTAATGTGGCAGAATAGCGATTTTGCTCAATTTGTTCTTTCGATTTCCCTTAAGACAGAGAGAGATTCAGGAAAGCACATGGTTTTCCTGATTCTCCTTTGCAGATGGAACTAGAATCACCAGCTGCTTTTCAAGTCGGGTCTTTGACTGAGCGGGGAACTTGAGTTCTGAAAGTGGAATTCTGCATTCACTATAATGGGCCTCGGAGCAATGGCTCACATGAGGCTTCTCTGTCATGGTGCATCAAACTAGATGAGTGTCCTAGAGTATTAAGATGTTAATTCTGACCTCTCGTGGGATTGCTAACACAACGCTATAGTAAAGATTCCCCTTGTTTGTACTTTTGCTATGCACTCCTTCTTGGGTAATGTGGCAGAATAGCGATTTTGCTCAATTTGTTCTTTCGATTTCTCTTAAGACAGAGAGAGATTCAGGAAACCACACGGTTTTCCTGATTCTCCTTTGCAGATGGAACTAGAATCACCAGCTGCTTCTCAAGTCGGGTCTTTGACTGAGCGGGGAACTTGAGTTCTGAAAGTGGAATTCTGCATTCACTATAATGGGCCCCGTAGCAATGCCTCACATGAGGCTTCTCTGTCATGGTGCATCAAACTAGATGAGTGTCCTTGAGTATTAAGATGTCAATTCTGACCTCTTGTGGGATTGCTAACACAACGCTATAGTAAAGATTCCCCTTGTTTGTACTTTTGCTATGCACTCCTTCTTGGGTAATGTGGCAGAATAGCGATTTTGCTCAATTTGTTCTTTTGATTTCTCTTAAGACAGAGAGAGATTCAGGAAAGCACATGGTTTTCCTAATTCTCCTTTCCAGATGGAACTAGAATCACCAGCTGCTTTTCAAGTCGGGTCTTTGACTGAGCGGGGAACTTGAGTTCTGAAAGTGGAATTCTGCATTCACTATAATGGGCCTCGTAGCAATGGCTCACATGAGGCTTCTCTGTCATGGTGCATCAAACTAGATGAGTGTCCTTGAGTATTAAGATGTCAATTCTGACCTCTCGTGGGATTGCTAACACAACGCTATAGTAAAGATTCCCCTTGTTTGTACTTTTGCTATGCACTCCTTCTTGGGTAATGTGGCAGAATAGCGATTTTGCTCAATTTGTTCTTTCGATTTCTCTTAAGACAGAGAGAGATTCCGGAAAGCACATGGTTTTCCTGATTCTCCTTTGCAGATGGAACTAGAATCAGCACCTGCTTTTCAAGTCGGGTCTTTGACTGAGCGGGGAACTTGAGTTCTGAAAGTGGAATTCTGCATTCACTATAATGGGCCTCGTAGCAATGGCTCACATGAGGCTTCTCTGTGATGGTGCATCAAACTAGATGAGTGTCCTTGAGTATTAAGATGTCAATTCTGATCTCTCATGGGATTGCTAACACAACGCTATAGTAAAGATTCCCCTTGTTTGTACTTTTGCTATGCACTCCTTCTTGGGTAATGTTGCAGAATAGCGATATTGCTCAATTTGTTCTTTTGATTTCTCTTAAGACAGAGAGAGATTCAGGAAAGCACATGGTTTTCCTGATTCTCCTTTGCAGATGGAACTAGAATCACCACCTGCTTTTCAAGTCGGATCTTTCACTGAGCGGGGAACTTGAGTTCTGAAAGTGGAATTCTGCATTCACTATAATGGGCCCCGTAGCAATGCCTCACATGAGGCTTCTCTGTCATGGTGCATCAAACCAGATGAGTGTCCTAGAGTATTAAGATGTCAATTCTGACCTCTCGTGGGATTGCTAACACAACGCTATAGTAAAGATTCCCCTTGTTTGTACTTTTGCTATGCACTCCTTCTTGGGTAATGTGGCAGAATAGCGATTTTGCTCAATTTGTTCTTTCGATTTCCCTTAAGACAGAGAGAGATTCAGGAAAGCACATGGTTTTCCTGATTCTCCTTTGCAGATGGAACTAGAATCACCAGCTGCTTTTCAAGTCGGGTCTTTGACTGAGCGGGGAACTTGAGTTCTGAAAGTGGAATTCTGCATTCACTATAATGGGCCTCGGAGCAATGGCTCACATGAGGCTTCTCTGTCATGGTGCATCAAACTAGATGAGTGTCCTTGAGTATTAAGATGTATGTTCTGACCTCTCGTGGGATTGCTAACACAACGCTATAGTAAAGATTCCCCTTGTTTGTACTTTTGCTATGCACTCCTTCTTGGGTAATGTGGCAGAATAGCGATTTTGCTCAATTTGTTCTTTCGATTTCCCTTAAGACAGAGAGAGATTCAGGAAAGCACATGGTTTTCCTGATTCTCCTTTGCAGATGGAACTAGAATCACCAGCTGCTTTTCAAGTCGGGTCTTTGACTGAGCGGGGAACTTGAGTTCTGAAAGTGGAATTCTGCATTCACTATAATGGGCCTCGGAGCAATGGCTCACATGAGGCTTCTCTGTCATGGTGCATCAAACTAGATGAGTGTCCTTGAGTATTAAGATGTATGTTCTGACCTCTCGTGGGATTGCTAACACAACGCTATAGTAAAGATTCCCCTTGTTTGTACTTTTGCTATGCAGTCCTTCTTGGGAAATGTGGCAGAATAGCGATTTTGCTCAATTTGTTCTTTTGATTTCTCTTAAGACAGAAAGAGATTCAGGAAAGCACATGGTTTTCCTGATTCTCCTTTGCAGATGGAACTAGAATCACCAGCTACTTTTCAAGTCGGGTCTTTGACTGAGCGGGGAACTTGAGTTCTGAAAGTGGAATTCTGCATTCACTATAATGGGCCTCGTAGCAATGGCTCACATGAGGTTTCTCTGTGATGGTGCATCAAATTAGATGAGTGTCCTTGAGTATTAAGATGTCAATTCTGATCTCTCATGGGATTGCTAACACAACGCTATAGTAAAGATTCCCCTTGTTTGTACTTTTGCTATGCACTCCTTCTTGGGTAATGTTGCAGAATAGCGATATTGCTCAATTTGTTCTTTTGATTTCTCTTAAGACAGAGAGAGATTCAGGAAAGCACATGGTTTTCCTGATTCTCCTTTCCAGATGAAACTAGAATCACCACCTGCTTTTCAAGTCGGATCTTTCACTGAGCGGGGAACTTGAGTTCTGAAAGTGGAATTCTGCATTCACTATAATGGGCCCCGTAGCAATGCCTCACATGAGGCTTCTCTGTCATGGTGCATCAAACTAGATGAGTGTCCTAGAGTATTAAGATGTCAATTCTGACCTCTCGTGGGATTGCTAACACAACGCTATAGTAAAGATTCCCCTTGTTTGTACTTTTGCTATGCACTCCTTCTTGGGTAATGTGGCAGAATAGCGATTTTGCTCAATTTGTTCTTTCGATTTCTCTTAAGACAGAGAGAGATTCAGGAAAGCACATGGTTTTCCTTATTCTCCTTTGCAGATGGAACTAGAATCACCAGCTGCTTTTCAAGTCGGGTCTTTGACTGAGCGGGGAACTTGAGTTCTGAAAGTGGAATTCTGCATTCACTATAATGGGCCCCGTAGCAATGCCTCACATGAGGCTTCTCTGTCATGGTGCATCAAACTAGATGAGTGTCCTAGAGTATTAAGATGTCAATTCTGACCTCTCGTGGGATTGCTAACACAACGCTATAGTAAAGATTCCCCTTGTTTGTACTTTTGCTATGCACTCCTTCTTGGGTAATGTGGCAGAATAGCGATTTTGCTCAATTTGTTCTTTCGATTTCTCTTAATACAGAGAGAGATTCAGGAAACCACACGGTTTTCCTGATTCTCCTTTGCAGATGGAACTAGAATCACCAGCTGCTTTTCAAGTCGGGTCTTTGACTGAGCGGGGAACTTGAGTTCTGAAAGTGGAATTCTGCATTCACTATAATGGGCCTCGTAGCAATGGCTCACATGAGGCTTCTCTGTGATGGTGCATCAAACTAGATGAGTGTCCTTGAGTATTAAGATGTCAATTCTGATCTCTCATGGGATTGCTAACACAACGCTATAGTAAAGATTCCCCTTGTTTGTACTTTTGCTATGCACTCCTTCTTGGGTAATGTTGCAGAATAGCGATATTGCTCAATTTGTTCTTTTGATTTCTCTTAAGACAGAGAGAGATTCAGGAAAGCACATGGTTTTCCTGATTCTCCTTTGCAGATGGAACTAGAATCACCACCTGCTTTTCAAGTCGGATCTTTCACTGAGCGGGGAACTTGAGTTCTGAAAGTGGAATTCTGCATTCACTATAATGGGCCCCGTAGCAATGCCTCACATGAGGCTTCTCTGTCATGGTGCATCAAACCAGATGAGTGTCCTAGAGTATTAAGATGTCAATTCTGACCTCTCGTGGGATTGCTAACACAACGCTATAGTAAAGATTCCCCTTGTTTGTACTTTTGCTATGCACTCCTTCTTGGGTAATGTGGCAGAATAGCGATTTTGCTCAATTTGTTCTTTCGATTTCCCTTAAGACAGAGAGAGATTCAGGAAAGCACATGGTTTTCCTGATTCTCCTTTGCAGATGGAACTAGAATCACCAGCTGCTTTTCAAGTCGGGTCTTTGACTGAGCGGGGAACTTGAGTTCTGAAAGTGGAATTCTGCATTCACTATAATGGGCCCCGTAGCAATGCCTCACATGAGGCTTCTCTGTCATGGTGCATCAAACTAGATGAGTGTCCTAGAGTATTAAGATGTCAATTCTGACCTCTCGTGGGATTGCTAACACAACGCTATAGTAAAGATTCCCCTTGTTTGTACTTTTGCTATGCACTCCTTCTTGGGTAATGTGGCAGAATAGCGATTTTGCTCAATTTGTTCTTTCGATTTCTCTTAATACAGAGAGAGATTCAGGAAACCACACGGTTTTCCTGATTCTCCTTTGCAGATGGAACTAGAATCACCAGCTGCTTTTCAAGTCGGGTCTTTGACTGAGCGGGGAACTTGAGTTCTGAAAGTGGAATTCTGCATTCACTATAATGGGCCTCGTAGCAATGGCTCACATGAGGCTTCTCTGTGATGGTGCATCAAACTAGATGAGTGTCCTTGAGTATTAAGATGTCAATTCTGATCTCTCATGGGATTGCTAACACAACGCTATAGTAAAGATTCCCCTTGTTTGTACTTTTGCTATGCACTCCTTCTTGGGTAATGTTGCAGAATAGCGATATTGCTCAATTTGTTCTTTTGATTTCTCTTAAGACAGAGAGAGATTCAGGAAAGCACATGCTTTTCCTGATTCTCCTTTGCAGATGGAACTAGAATCACCACCTGCTTTTAAAGTCGGATCTTTCACTGAGCGGGGAACTTGAGTTCTGAAAGTGGAATTCTGCATTCACTATAATGGGCCCCGTAGCAATGCCTCACATGAGGCTTCTCTGTCATGGTGCATCAAACCAGATGAGTGTCCTAGAGTATTAAGATGTCAATTCTGACCTCTCGTGGGATTGCTAACACAACGCTATAGTAAAGATTCCCCTTGTTTGTACTTTTGCTATGCACTCCTTCTTGGGTAATGTGGCAGAATAGCGATTTTGCTCAATTTGTTCTTTCGATTTCCCTTAAGACAGAGAGAGATTCAGGAAAGCACATGGTTTTCCTGATTCTCCTTTGCAGATGGAACTAGAATCACCAGCTGCTTTTCAAGTCGGGTCTTTGACTGAGCGGGGAACTTGAGTTCTGAAAGTGGAATTCTGCATTCACTATAATGGGCCCCGTAGCAATGCCTCACATGAGGCTTCTCTGTCATGGTGCATCAAACTAGATGAGTGTCCTAGAGTATTAAGATGTCAATTCTGACCTCTCGTGAGATTGCTAACACAACGCTATAGTAAAGATTCCCCTTGTTTGTACTTTTGCTATGCACTCCTTCTTGGGTAATGTGGCAGAATAGCGATTTTGCTCAATTTGTTCTTTCGATTTCCCTTAAGACAGAGAGAGATTCAGGAAAGCACATGGTTTTCCTGATTCTCCTTTGCAGATGGAACTAGAATCACCAGCTGCTTTTCAAGTCGGGTCTTTGACTGAGCGGGGAACTTGAGTTCTGAAAGTGGAATTCTGCATTCACTATAATGGGCCTCGGAGCAATGGCTCACATGAGGCTTCTCTGTCATGGTGCATCAAACTAGATGAGTGTCCTTGAGTATTAAGATGTATGTTCTGACCTCTCGTGGGATTGCTAACACAACGCTATAGTAAAGATTCCCCTTGTTTGTACTTTTGCTATGCACTCCTTCTTGGGTAATGTTGCAGAATAGCGATATTGCTCAATTTGTTCTTTTGATTTCTCTTAAGACAGAGAGAGATTCAGGAAAGCACATGGTTTTCCTGATTCTCCTTTCCAGATGAAACTAGAATCACCACCTGCTTTTCAAGTCGGATCTTTCACTGAGCGGGGAACTTGAGTTCTGAAAGTGGAATTCTGCATTCACTATAATGGGCCCCGTAGCAATGCCTCACATGAGGCTTCTCTGTCATGGTGCATCAAACTAGATGAGTGTCCTAGAGTATTAAGATGTCAATTCTGACCTCTCGTGGGATTGCTAACACAACGCTATAGTAAAGATTCCCCTTGTTTGTACTTTTGCTATGCACTCCTTCTTGGGTAATGTGGCAGAATAGCGATTTTGCTCAATTTGTTCTTTCGATTTCTCTTAAGACAGAGAGAGATTCAGGAAAGCACATGGTTTTCCTTATTCTCCTTTGCAGATGGAACTAGAATCACCAGCTGCTTTTCAAGTCGGGTCTTTGACTGAGCGGGGAACTTGAGTTCTGAAAGTGGAATTCTGCATTCACTATAATGGGCCCCGTAGCAATGCCTCACATGAGGCTTCTCTGTCATGGTGCATCAAACTAGATGAGTGTCCTAGAGTATTAAGATGTCAATTCTGACCTCTCGTGGGATTGCTAACACAACGCTATAGTAAAGATTCCCCTTGTTTGTACTTTTGCTATGCACTCCTTCTTGGGTAATGTGGCAGAATAGCGATTTTGCTCAATTTGTTCTTTCGATTTCTCTTAATACAGAGAGAGATTCAGGAAACCACACGGTTTTCCTGATTCTCCTTTGCAGATGGAACTAGAATCACCAGCTGCTTCTCAAGTCGGGTCTTTGACTGAGCGGGGAACTTGAGTTCTGAAAGTGGAATTCTGCATTCACTATAATGGGCCTCGTAGCAATGGCTCACATGAGGCTTCTCTGTCATGGTGCATCAAACTAGATGAGTATCCTTGAGTATTAAGATGTCAATTCTGACCTCTTGTGGGATTGCTAACACAACGCTATAGTAAAGATTCCCCTTGTTTGTACTTTTGCTATGCACTCCTTCTTGGGTAATGTGGCAGAATAGCGATTTTGCTCAATTTGTTCTTTTGATTTCTCTTAAGACAGAGAGAGATTCAGGAAAGCACATGGTTTTCCTAATTCTCCTTTGCAGATGGAACTAGAATCACCAGCTGCTTTTCAAGTCGGGTCTTTGACTGAGCGGGGAACTTGAGTTCTGAAAGTGGAATTCTGCATTCACTATAATGGGCCTCGTAGCAATGGCTCACATGAGGCTTCTCTGTGATGGTGCATCAAACTAGATGAGTGTCCTTGAGTATTAAGATGTCAATTCTGACCTCTCGTGGGATTGCTAACACAACGCTATAGTAAAGATTCCCCTTGTTTGTACTTTTGCTATGCACTCCTTCTTGGGTAATGTGGCAGAATAGCGATTTTGCTCAATTTGTTCTTTCGATTTCTCTTAAGACAGAGAGAGATTCCGGAAAGCACATGGTTTTCCTGATTCTCCTTTGCAGATGGAACTAGAATCACCAGCTGCTTTTCAAGTCGGGTCTTTGACTGAGCGGGGAACTTGAGTTCTGAAAGTGGAATTCTGCATTCACTATAATGGGCCTCGTAGCAATGACTCACATGAGGCTTCTCTGACATGGTGCATCAAACTAGATGAGTGTCCTTAAGATGTATGTTCTGACCTCTCGTGGGATTGCTAACACAACGCTATAGTAAAGATTCCCCTTGTTTGTACTTTTGCTATGCACTCCTTCTTGGGTAAAGTGGCAGAATAGCGATTTTGCTCAATTTGTTCTTTTGATTTCTCTTAAGACAGAGAGAGATTCAGGAAACCACATGGTTTTCCTGATTCTCCTTTGCAGATGGAACTAGAATCACCAGCTGCTTTTCAAGTCGGGTCTTTGACTGAGCGGGGAACTTGAGTTCTGAAAGTGGAATTCTGCATTCACTATAATGGGCCTCGTAGCAATGGCTCACATGAGGCTTCTCTGTGATGGTGCATCAAACTAGATGAGTGTCCTTGAGTATTAAGATGTCAATTCTGATCTCTCATGGGATTGCTAACACAACGCTATAGTAAAGATTCCCCTTGTTTGTACTTTTGCTATGCACTCCTTCTTGGGTAATGTGGCAGAATAGCGATTTTGCTCAATTTTTTCTTTCGATTTCTCTTAATACAGAGAGAGATTCAGGAAACCACACGGTTTTCTTGATTCTCCTTTGCAGATGGAACTAGAATCACCAGCTGCTTCTCAAATCGGGTCTTTGACTGAGCGGGGAACTTGAGTTCTGAAAGTGGAATTCTGCATTCACTATAATGGGCCTCGTAGCAATGGCTCACATGAGGCTTCACTGTCATGGTGCATCAAACTAGATGAGTGTCCTTGAGTATTAAGATGTCAATTCTGACCTCTTGTGGGATTGCTAACACAACGCTATAGTAAAGATTCCCCTTGTTTGTACTTTTGCTATGCAGTCCTTCTTGGGAAATGTGGCAGAATAGCGATTTTGCTCAATTTGTTCTTTCGATTTCTCTTAAGACAGAAAGAGATTCAGGAAAGCACATGGTTTTCCTGATTCTCCTTTGCAGATGGAACTAGAATCACCAGCTGCTTTTCAAGTCGGGTCTTTGACTGAGCGGGGAACTTGAGTTCTGAAAGTGGAATTCTGCATTCACTATAATGGGCCTCGGAGCAATGGCTCACATGAGGCTTCTCTGTCATGGTGCATCAAACTAGATGAGTGTCCTTGAGTATTAAGATGTATGTTCTGACCTCTCGTGGGATTGCTAACACAACGCTATAGTAAAGATTCCCCTTGTTTGTACTTTTGCTATGCACTCCTTCTTGGGTAATGTTGCAGAATAGCGATATTGCTCAATTTGTTCTTTTGATTTCTCTTAAGACAGAGAGAGATTCAGGAAAGCACATGGTTTTCCTGATTCTCCTTTCCAGATGAAACTAGAATCACCACCTGCTTTTCAAGTCGGGTCTTTGACTGAGCGGGGAACTTGAGTTCTGAAAGTGGAATTCTGCATTCACTATAATGGGCCTCGTAGCAATGACTCACATGAGGCTTCTCTGTCATGGTGCATCAAACTAGATGAGTGTCCTTGAGTATTAAGATGTATGTTCTGACCTCTCGTGGGATTGCTAACACAACGCTATAGTAAAGATTCCCCTTGTTTGTACTTTTGCTATGCACTCCTTCTTGGGTAAAGTGGCAGAATAGCGATTTTGCTCAATTTGTTCTTTTGATTTCTCTTAAGACAGAGAGAGATTCAGGAAAGCACATGGTTTTCCTGATTCTCCTTTGCAGATGGAACTAGAATCACCACCTGCTTTTAAAGTCGGATCTTTCACTGAGCGGGGAACTTGAGTTCTGAAAGTGGAATTGTGCATTCACTATAATGGGCCCCGTAGCAATGCCTCACATGAGGCTTCTCTGTCATGGTGCATCAAACCAGATGAGTGTCCTAGAGTATTAAGATGTCAATTCTGACCTCTCGTGGGATTGCTAACACAACGCTATAGTAAAGATTCCCCTTGTTTGTACTTTTGCTATGCACTCCTTCTTGGGTAATGTGGCAGAATAGCGATTTTGCTCAATTTGTTCTTTCGATTTCCCTTAAGACAGAGAGAGATTCAGGAAAGCACATGGTTTTCCTGATTCTCCTTTGCAGATGGAACTAGAATCACCAGCTGCTTTTCAAGTCGGGTCTTTGACTGAGCGGGGAACTTGAGTTCTGAAAGTGGAATTCTGCATTCACTATAATGGGCCTCGGAGCAATGGCTCACATGAGGCTTCTCTGTCATGGTGCATCAAACTAGATGAGTGTCCTTGAGTATTAAGATGTATGTTCTGACCTCTCGTGGGATTGCTAACACAACGCTATAGTAAAGATTCCCCTTGTTTGTACTTTTGCTATGCACTCCTTCTTGGGTAATGTTGCAGAATAGCGATATTGCTCAATTTGTTCTTTTGATTTCTCTTAAGACAGAGAGAGATTCAGGAAAGCACATGGTTTTCCTGATTCTCCTTTCCAGATGAAACTAGAATCACCACCTGCTTTTCAAGTCGGATCTTTCACTGAGCGGGGAACTTGAGTTCTGAAAGTGGAATTCTGCATTCACTATAATGGGCCCCGTAGCAATGCCTCACATGAGGCTTCTCTGTCATGGTGCATCAAACCAGATGAGTGTCCTAGAGTATTAAGATGTCAATTCTGACCTCTCGTGGGATTGCTAACACAACGCTATAGTAAAGATTCCCCTTGTTTGTACTTTTGCTATGCACTCCTTCTTGGGTAATGTGGCAGAATAGCGATTTTGCTCAATTTGTTCTTTCGATTTCCCTTAAGACAGAGAGAGATTCAGGAAAGCACATGGTTTTCCTGATTCTCCTTTGCAGATGGAACTAGAATCACCAGCTGCTTTTCAAGTCGGGTCTTTGACTGAGCGGGGAACTTGAGTTCTGAAAGTGGAATTCTGCATTCACTATAATGGGCCTCGGAGCAATGGCTCACATGAGGCTTCTCTGTCATGGTGCATCAAACTAGATGAGTGTCCTTGAGTATTAAGATGTATGTTCTGACCTCTCGTGGGATTGCTAACACAACGCTATAGTAAAGATTCCCCTTGTTTGTACTTTTGCTATGCAGTCCTTCTTGGGAAATGTGGCAGAATAGCGATTTTGCTCAATTTGTTCTTTCGATTTCTCTTAAGACAGAAAGAGATTCAAGAAAGCACATGGTTTTCCTGATTCTCCTTTGCAGATGGAACTAGAATCACCAGCTGCTTTTCAAGTCGGGTCTTTGACTGAGCGGGGAACTTGAGTTCTGAAAGTGGAATTCTGCATTCACAATAATGGGCCTCGGAGCAATGGCTCACATGAGGCTTCTCTGTCATGGTGCATCAAACTAGATGAGTGTCCTTGAGTATTAAGATGTATGTTCTGACCTCTCGTGGGATTGCTAACACAACGCTATAGTAAAGATTCCCCTTGTTTGTACTTTTGCTATGCACTCCTTCTTGGGTAATGTTGCAGAATAGCGATATTGCTCAATTTGTTCTTTTGATTTCTCTTAAGACAGAGAGAGATTCAGGAAAGCACATGGTTTTCCTGATTCTCCTTTCCAGATGAAACTAGAATCACCACCTGCTTTTCAAGTCGGATCTTTCACTGAGCGGGGAACTTGAGTTCTGAAAGTGGAATTCTGCATTCACTATAATGGGCCCCGTAGCAATGCCTCACATGAGGCTTCTCTGTCATGGTGCATCAAACTAGATGAGTGTCCTTGAGTATTAAGATGTCAATTCTGACCTCTTGTGGGATTGCTAACACAACGCTATAGTAAAGATTCCCCTTGTTTGTACTTTTGCTATGCACTCCTTCTTGGGTAATGTGGCAGAATAGCGATTTTGCTCAATTTGTTCTTTTGATTTCTCTTAAGACAGAGAGAGATTCAGGAAAGCACATGGTTTTCCTAATTCTCCTTTGCAGATGGAACTAGAATCACCAGCTGCTTTTCAAGTCGGGTCTTTGACTGAGCGGGGAACTTGAGTTCTGAAAGTGGAATTCTGCATTCACTATAATGGGCCTCGTAGCAATGGCTCACATGAGGCTTCTCTGTGATGGTGCATCAAACTAGATGAGTGTCCTTGAGTATTAAGATGTCAATTCTGACCTCTCGTGGGATTGCTAACACAACGCTATAGTAAAGATTCCCCTTGTTTGTACTTTTGCTATGCACTCCTTCTTGGGTAATGTGGCAGAATAGCGATTTTGCTCAATTTGTTCTTTCGATTTCTCTTAAGACAGAGAGAGATTCCGGAAAGCACATGGTTTTCCTGATTCTCCTTTGCAGATGGAACTAGAATCACCAGCTGCTTTTCAAGTCGGGTCTTTGACTGAGCGGGGAACTTGAGTTCTGAAAGTGGAATTCTGCATTCACTATAATGGGCCTCGTAGCAATGACTCACATGAGGCTTCTCTGACATGGTGCATCAAACTAGATGAGTGTCCTTAAGATGTATGTTCTGACCTCTCGTGGGATTGCTAACACAACGCTATAGTAAAGATTCCCCTTGTTTGTACTTTTGCTATGCACTCCTTCTTGGGTAAAGTGGCAGAATAGCGATTTTGCTCAATTTGTTCTTTTGATTTCTCTTAAGACAGAGAGAGATTCAGGAAACCACATGGTTTTCCTGATTCTCCTTTGCAGATGGAACTAGAATCACCAGCTGCTTTTCAAGTCGGGTCTTTGACTGAGCGGGGAACTTGAGTTCTGAAAGTGGAATTCTGCATTCACTATAATGGGCCTCGTAGCAATGGCTCACATGAGGCTTCTCTGTGATGGTGCATCAAACTAGATGAGTGTCCTTGAGTATTAAGATGTCAATTCTGATCTCTCATGGGATTGCTAACACAACGCTATAGTAAAGATTCCCCTTGTTTGTACTTTTGCTATGCACTCCTTCTTGGGTAATGTGGCAGAATAGCGATTTTGCTCAATTTTTTCTTTCGATTTCTCTTAATACAGAGAGAGATTCAGGAAACCACACGGTTTTCTTGATTCTCCTTTGCAGATGGAACTAGAATCACCAGCTGCTTCTCAAATCGGGTCTTTGACTGAGCGGGGAACTTGAGTTCTGAAAGTGGAATTCTGCATTCACTATAATGGGCCTCGTAGCAATGGCTCACATGAGGCTTCACTGTCATGGTGCATCAAACTAGATGAGTGTCCTTGAGTATTAAGATGTCAATTCTGACCTCTTGTGGGATTGCTAACACAACGCTATAGTAAAGATTCCCCTTGTTTGTACTTTTGCTATGCAGTCCTTCTTGGGAAATGTGGCAGAATAGCGATTTTGCTCAATTTGTTCTTTCGATTTCTCTTAAGACAGAAAGAGATTCAGGAAAGCACATGGTTTTCCTGATTCTCCTTTGCAGATGGAACTAGAATCACCAGCTGCTTTTCAAGTCGGGTCTTTGACTGAGCGGGGAACTTGAGTTCTGAAAGTGGAATTCTGCATTCACTATAATGGGCCTCGGAGCAATGGCTCACATGAGGCTTCTCTGTCATGGTGCATCAAACTAGATGAGTGTCCTTGAGTATTAAGATGTATGTTCTGACCTCTCGTGGGATTGCTAACACAACGCTATAGTAAAGATTCCCCTTGTTTGTACTTTTGCTATGCACTCCTTCTTGGGTAATGTTGCAGAATAGCGATATTGCTCAATTTGTTCTTTTGATTTCTCTTAAGACAGAGAGAGATTCAGGAAAGCACATGGTTTTCCTGATTCTCCTTTCCAGATGAAACTAGAATCACCACCTGCTTTTCAAGTCGGGTCTTTGACTGAGCGGGGAACTTGAGTTCTGAAAGTGGAATTCTGCATTCACTATAATGGGCCTCGTAGCAATGACTCACATGAGGCTTCTCTGTCATGGTGCATCAAACTAGATGAGTGTCCTTGAGTATTAAGATGTATGTTCTGACCTCTCGTGGGATTGCTAACACAACGCTATAGTAAAGATTCCCCTTGTTTGTACTTTTGCTATGCACTCCTTCTTGGGTAAAGTGGCAGAATAGCGATTTTGCTCAATTTGTTCTTTTGATTTCTCTTAAGACAGAGAGAGATTCAGGAAAGCACATGGTTTTCCTGATTCTCCTTTGCAGATGGAACTAGAATCACCACCTGCTTTTAAAGTCGGATCTTTCACTGAGCGGGGAACTTGAGTTCTGAAAGTGGAATTCTGCATTCACTATAATGGGCCCCGTAGCAATGCCTCACATGAGGCTTCTCTGTCATGGTGCATCAAACCAGATGAGTGTCCTAGAGTATTAAGATGTCAATTCTGACCTCTCGTGGGATTGCTAACACAACGCTATAGTAAAGATTCCCCTTGTTTGTACTTTTGCTATGCACTCCTTCTTGGGTAATGTGGCAGAATAGCGATTTTGCTCAATTTGTTCTTTCGATTTCCCTTAAGACAGAGAGAGATTCAGGAAAGCACATGGTTTTCCTGATTCTCCTTTGCAGATGGAACTAGAATCACCAGCTGCTTTTCAAGTCGGGTCTTTGACTGAGCGGGGAACTTGAGTTCTGAAAGTGGAATTCTGCATTCACTATAATGGGCCTCGGAGCAATGGCTCACATGAGGCTTCTCTGTCATGGTGCATCAAACTAGATGAGTGTCCTTGAGTATTAAGATGTATGTTCTGACCTCTCGTGGGATTGCTAACACAACGCTATAGTAAAGATTCCCCTTGTTTGTACTTTTGCTATGCACTCCTTCTTGGGTAATGTTGCAGAATAGCGATATTGCTCAATTTGTTCTTTTGATTTCTCTTAAGACAGAGAGAGATTCAGGAAAGCACATGGTTTTCCTGATTCTCCTTTCCAGATGAAACTAGAATCACCACCTGCTTTTCAAGTCGGATCTTTCACTGAGCGGGGAACTTGAGTTCTGAAAGTGGAATTCTGCATTCACTATAATGGGCCCCGTAGCAATGCCTCACATGAGGCTTCTCTGTCATGGTGCATCAAACCAGATGAGTGTCCTAGAGTATTAAGATGTCAATTCTGACCTCTCGTGGGATTGCTAACACAACGCTATAGTAAAGATTCCCCTTGTTTGTACTTTTGCTATGCACTCCTTCTTGGGTAATGTGGCAGAATAGCGATTTTGCTCAATTTGTTCTTTCGATTTCCCTTAAGACAGAGAGAGATTCAGGAAAGCACATGGTTTTCCTGATTCTCCTTTGCAGATGGAACTAGAATCACCAGCTGCTTTTCAAGTCGGGTCTTTGACTGAGCGGGGAACTTGAGTTCTGAAAGTGGAATTCTGCATTCACTATAATGGGCCTCGGAGCAATGGCTCACATGAGGCTTCTCTGTCATGGTGCATCAAACTAGATGAGTGTCCTTGAGTATTAAGATGTATGTTCTGACCTCTCGTGGGATTGCTAACACAACGCTATAGTAAAGATTCCCCTTGTTTGTACTTTTGCTATGCAGTCCTTCTTGGGAAATGTGGCAGAATAGCGATTTTGCTCAATTTGTTCTTTCGATTTCTCTTAAGACAGAAAGAGATTCAAGAAAGCACATGGTTTTCCTGATTCTCCTTTGCAGATGGAACTAGAATCACCAGCTGCTTTTCAAGTCGGGTCTTTGACTGAGCGGGGAACTTGAGTTCTGAAAGTGGAATTCTGCATTCACAATAATGGGCCTCGGAGCAATGGCTCACATGAGGCTTCTCTGTCATGGTGCATCAAACTAGATGAGTGTCCTTGAGTATTAAGATGTATGTTCTGACCTCTCGTGGGATTGCTAACACAACGCTATAGTAAAGATTCCCCTTGTTTGTACTTTTGCTATGCACTCCTTCTTGGGTAATGTTGCAGAATAGCGATATTGCTCAATTTGTTCTTTTGATTTCTCTTAAGACAGAGAGAGATTCAGGAAAGCACATGGTTTTCCTGATTCTCCTTTCCAGATGAAACTAGAATCACCACCTGCTTTTCAAGTCGGATCTTTCACTGAGCGGGGAACTTGAGTTCTGAAAGTGGAATTCTGCATTCACTATAATGGGCCCCGTAGCAATGCCTCACATGAGGCTTCTCTGTCATGGTGCATCAAACTAGATGAGTGTCCTAGAGTATTAAGATGTCAATTCTGACCTCTCGTGGGATTGCTAACACAACGCTATAGTAAAGATTCCCCTTGTTTGTACTTTTGCTATGCACTCCTTCTTGGGTAATGTGGCAGAATAGCGATTTTGCTCAATTTGTTCTTTCGATTTCTCTTAAGACAGAGAGAGATTCAGGAAAGCACATGGTTTTCCTTATTCTCCTTTGCAGATGGAACTAGAATCACCAGCTGCTTTTCAAGTCGGGTCTTTGACTGAGCGGGGAACTTGAGTTCTGAAAGTGGAATTCTGCATTCACTATAATGGGCCCCGTAGCAATGCCTCACATGAGGCTTCTCTGTCATGGTGCATCAAACTAGATGAGTGTCCTAGAGTATTAAGATGTCAATTCTGACCTCTCGTGGGATTGCTAACACAACGCTATACTAAAGATTCCCCTTGTTTGTACTTTTGCTATGCACTCCTTCTTGGGTAATGTGGCAGAATAGCGATTTTGCTCAATTTGTTCTTTCGATTTCTCTTAATACAGAGAGAGATTCAGGAAACCACACGGTTTTCCTGATTCTCCTTTGCAGATGGAACTAGAATCACCAGCTGCTTCTCAAGTCGGGTCTTTGACTGAGCGGGGAACTTGAGTTCTGAAAGTGGAATTCTGCATTCACTATAATGGGCCTCGTAGCAATGGCTCACATGAGGCTTCTCTGTCATGGTGCATCAAACTAGATGAGTGTCCTTGAGTATTAAGATGTCAATTCTGACCTCTTGTGGGATTGCTAACACAACGCTATAGTAAAGATTCCCCTTGTTTGTACTTTTGCTATGCACTCCTTCTTGGGTAATGTGGCAGAATAGCGATTTTGCTCAATTTGTTCTTTTGATTTCTCTTAAGACAGAGAGAGATTCAGGAAAGCACATGGTTTTCCTAATTCTCCTTTGCAGATGGAACTAGAATCACCAGCTGCTTTTCAAGTCGGGTCTTTGACTGAGCGGGGAACTTGAGTTCTGAAAGTGGAATTCTGCATTCACTATAATGGGCCTCGTAGCAATGGCTCACATGAGGCTTCTCTGTGATGGTGCATCAAACTAGATGAGTGTCCTTGAGTATTAAGATGTCAATTCTGACCTCTCGTGGGATTGCTAACACAACGCTATAGTAAAGATTCCCCTTGTTTGTACTTTTGCTATGCACTCCTTCTTGGGTAAAGTGGCAGAATAGCGATTTTGCTCAATTTGTTCTTTTGATTTCTCTTAAGACAGAGAGAGATTCAGGAAACCACATGGTTTTCCTGATTCTCCTTTGCAGATGGAACTAGAATCACCAGCTGCTTTTCAAGTCGGGTCTTTGACTGAGCGGGGAACTTGAGTTCTGAAAGTGGAATTCTGCATTCACTATAATGGGCCTCGTAGCAATGGCTCACATGAGGCTTCTCTGTGATGGTGCATCAAACTAGATGAGTGTCCTTGAGTATTAAGATGTCAATTCTGATCTCTCATGGGATTGCTAACACAACGCTATAGTAAAGATTCCCCTTGTTTGTACTTTTGCTATGCACTCCTTCTTGGGTAATGTGGCAGAATAGCGATTTTGCTCAATTTTTTCTTTCGATTTCTCTTAATACAGAGAGAGATTCAGGAAACCACACGGTTTTCTTGATTCTCCTTTGCAGATGGAACTAGAATCACCAGCTGCTTCTCAAGTCGGGTCTTTGACTGAGCGGGGAACTTGAGTTCTGAAAGTGGAATTCTGCATTCACTATAATGGGCCTCGTAGCAATGGCTCACATGAGGCTTCACTGTCATGGTGCATCAAACTAGATGAGTGTCCTTGAGTATTAAGATGTCAATTCTGACCTCTTGTGGGATTGCTAACACAACGCTATAGTAAAGATTCCCCTTGTTTGTACTTTTGCTATGCAGTCCTTCTTGGGAAATGTGGCAGAATAGCGATTTTGCTCAATTTGTTCTTTCGATTTCTCTTAAGACAGAAAGAGATTCAGGAAAGCACATGGTTTTCCTGATTCTCCTTTGCAGATGGAACTAGAATCACCAGCTGCTTTTCAAGTCGGGTCTTTGACTGAGCGGGGAACTTGAGTTCTGAAAGTGGAATTCTGCATTCACTATAATGGGCCTCGTAGCAATGACTCACATGAGGCTTCTCTGTCATGGTGCATCAAACTAGATGAGTGTCCTTGAGTATTAAGATGTATGTTCTGACCTCTCGTGGGATTGCTAACACAACGCTATAGTAAAGATTCCCCTTGTTTGTACTTTTGCTATGCACTCCTTCTTGGGTAAAGTGGAAGAATAGCGATTTTGCTCAATTTGTTCTTTTGATTTCTCTTAAGACAGAGAGAGATTCAGGAAACCACATGGTTTTCCTGATTCTCCTTTGCATATGGAACTAGAATCACCAGCTGCTTTTCAAGTCGGGTCTTTGACTGAGCGGGGAACTTGAGTTCTGAAAGTGGAATTCTGCATTCACTATAATGGGCCTCGTAGCAATGGCTCACATGAGGCTTCTCTGTGATGGTGCATCAAACTAGATGAGTGTCCTTGAGTATTAAGATGTCAATTCTGATCTCTCATGGGATTGCTAACACAACGCTATAGTAAAGATTCCCCTTGTTTGTACTTTTGCTATGCACTCCTTCTTGGGTAATGTGGCAGAATAGCGATTTTGCTCAATTTTTTCTTTCGACTTCTCTTAATACAGAGAGAGATTCAGGAAACCACACGGTTTTCTTGATTCTCCTTTGCAGATGGAACTAGAATCACCAGCTGCTTCTCAAGTCGGGTCTTTGACTGAGCGGGGAACTTGAGTTCTGAAAGTGGAATTCTGCATTCACTATAATGGGCCTCGTAGCAATGGCTCACATGAGGCTTCACTGTCATGGTGCATCAAACTAGATGAGTGTCCTTGAGTATTAAGATGTCAATTCTGACCTCTTGTGGGATTGCTAACACAACGCTATAGTAAAGATTCCCCTTGTTTGTACTTTTGCTATGCACTCCTTCTTGGGTAATGTGGCAGAATAGCGATTTTGCTCAATTTGTTCTTTCGATTTCTCTTAAGACAGAGAGAGATTCCGGAAAGCACATGGTTTTCCTGATTCTCCTTTGCAGATGGAACTAGAATCACCAGCTGCTTTTCAAGTCGGGTCTTTGACTGAGCGGGGAACTTGAGTTCTGAAAGTGGAATTCTGCATTCACTATAATGGGCCTCGTAGCAATGACTCACATGAGGCTTCTCTGTCATGGTGCATCAAACTAGATGAGTGTCCTTGAGTATTAAGATGTATGTTCTGACCTCTCGTGGGATTGCTAACACAACGCTATAGTAAAGATTCCCCTTGTTTGTACTTTTGCTATGCACTCCTTCTTGGGTAAAGTGGCAGAATAGCGATTTTGCTCAATTTGTTCTTTCGATTTCTCTTAATACAGAGAGAGATTCAGGAAACCACACGGTTTTCTTGATTCTCCTTTGCAGATGGAACTAGAATCACCAGCTGCTTCTCAAGTCGGGTCTTTGACTGAGCGGGGAACTTGAGTTCTGAAAGTGGAATTCTGCATTCACTATAATGGGCCTCGTAGCAATGGCTCACATGAGGCTTCACTGTCATGGTGCATCAAACTAGATGAGTGTCCTTGAGTATTAAGATGTCAATTCTGACCTCTTGTGGGATTGCTAACACAACGCTATAGTAAAGATTCCCCTTGTTTGTACTTTTGCTATGCACTCCTTCTTGGGTAATGTGGCAGAATAGCGATTTTGCTCAATTTGTTCTTTTGATTCCTCTTAAGACAGAGAGAGATTCAGGAAAGCACATGGGTTTCCTGATTCTCCTTTGCAGATGGAACAAGAATAAACAGCTGCTTTTCAAGTCGGGTCCTTGACTGAGCGGGGAACTTGAGTTCTGAAAGTGGAATTCTGCATTCACTATAATGGGCCTCGTAGCAGTGGCTCACATGAGGCTTCTCTGTGATGGTGCATCAAAATTGATGAGTGTCCTTGAGTATTAAGATGTCAATTCTGACCTCTCGTGGGATTGCTAACACAACGCTATAGTAAAGATTCCCCTCGTTTGTACATTTGCTATCCACTCCATTTTCGGCAATGCGGCAGAATAGCGATTATGCTCAAATTGTTCTCTTGATTTCTCTTAAGATTGAGAGAAATTCAGGAAAACACATGGTTTTCCTGATTCTCCTTTGCAGATGGAACAAGAATCACCAGCTGGTTTTCAAGATGTTTCTTTGACTGAGCGGGGAACTTGAGTTCTGAAAGTGGAATTCTGCATTCACTATAATGGGCCTCCTAGCAATGGCTCACATGGGGCTTCTCTGTCATTGTGCATCAAACTAGATGAGTGTCCTAGAGTATTAATATGTCAATTCTGACCTCTCATGGGATTGCTAACACAACGCTATAGTAAAGATTCCCCTTGTTTGTACTTTTGCTATGCACTCCATTTTGGGTAATGTGGCAGAATAGCGATTTTGATCAATTTGTTCTATTGATTCCTCTTAAGACAGAGAGAGATTCAGGAAAGCACATGGTTTTCCTGATTCTCCTTTGCAGATGGAACTAGAATCATCAGCTGCTTTTCAAGTCGGGTCTTTGACTGAGCGGGGAACTTGAGTTCTGAAAGTGGAATTCTGCTTTCACTATAATGGGCCTCGTAGCAATGGCTCACATGGGGCTTCTCTGTCATGGTGCATCAAACTAGATTAGTGTCCTAGAGTATTAAGATGTCAATTCTGACCTCTCATAGGATTGCTAACACAACGCTATAGTAAAGATTCCCCTTGTTTGTACATTTGCTATCCACTCCATTTTCGGCAATGCGGCAGAATAGCGATTCTGCTCAAATTGTTCTCTTGATTTCTCTTAAGATTGAGAGAAATTCAGGAAAACACATGGGTTTCCTGATTCTCCTTTGCAGATGGAACAAGAATAAACAGCTGCTTTTCAAGTTCGGTCCTTGACTGAGCGGGGAACTTGAGTTCTGAAAGTGGAATTCTGCATTCACTATAATGGGCCTCGTAGAAGTGGCTCACATGAGGCTTCTCAGTGATGGTGCATCAAAATTGATGAGTGTCCTTGAGTATTAAGATGTCAATTCTGACCTCTCGTGGGATTGCTAACACAACGCTATAGTAAAGATTCCCCTCGTTTGTACATTTGCTATCCACTCCATTTTCGGCAATGCGGCAGAATAGCGATTATGCTCAAATTGTTCTCTTGATTTCTCTTAAGATTGAGAGAAATTCAGGAAAACACATGGTTTTCCTGATTCTCCTTTGCAGATGGAACAAGAATCACCAGCTGGTTTTCAAGATGTTTCTTTGACTGAGCGGGGAACTTGAGTTCTGAAAGTGGAATTCTGCATTCACTATAATGGGCCTCCTAGCAATGGCTCACATGGGGCTTCTCTGTCATTGTGCATCAAACTAGATGAGTGTCCTAGAGTATTAATATGTCAATTCTGACCTCTCATGGGATTGCTAACACAACGCTATAGTAAAGATTCCCCTTGTTTGTACTTTTGCTATGCACTCCATTTTGGGTAATGTGGCAGAATAGCGATTTTGATCAATTTGTTCTATTGATTCCTCTTAAGACAGAGAGAGATTCAGGAAAGCACATGGTTTTCCTGATTCTCCTTTGCAGATGGAACTAGAATCATCAGCTGCTTTTCAAGTCGGGTCTTTGACTGAGCGGGGAACTTGAGTTCTGAAAGTGGAATTCTGCTTTCACTATAATGGGCCTCGTAGCAATGGCTCACATGGGGCTTCTCTGTCATGGTGCATCAAACTAGATTAGTGTCCTAGAGTATTAAGATGTCAATTCTGACCTCTCATAGGATTGCTAACACAACGCTATAGTAAAGATTCCCCTTGTTTGTACATTTGCTATCCACTCCATTTTCGGCAATGCGGCAGAATAGCGATTCTGCTCAAATTGTTCTCTTGATTTCTCTTAAGATTGAGAGAAATTCAGGAAAACACATGGTTTTCCTGATTCTCCTTTGCAGATGGAACAAGAATCACCAGCTGCTTTTCAAGATGTTTCTTTGACTGAGCGGGGAACTTGAGTTCTGAAAGTGGAATTCTGCATTCACTATAATGGGCCTCGTAGCAATGGCTCACATGGGGCTTCTCTGTCATGGTGCATCAAACTAGATGAGTGTCCTAGAGTATTAATATGTCAATTCTGACCTCTCATGGGATTGCTAACACAACGCTATAGTAAAGATTCCCCGTGTTTGTACTTTTGCTATGCACTCCATTTTGGGTAATGTGGCAGAATAGCGATTTTGATCAATTTGTTCTATTGATTCCTCTTAAGACAGAGAGAGATTCAGGAAAGCACATGGGTTTCCTGATTCTCCTTTGCAGATGGAACAAGAATAAACAGCTGCTTTTCAAGTCGGGTCCTTGACTGAGCGGGGAACTTGAGTTCTGAAAGTGGAATTCTGCATTCACTATAATGGGCCTCGTAGCAGTGGCTCACATGAGGCTTCTCTGTGATGGTGCATCAAAATTGATGAGTATCCTTGAGTATTAAGATGTCAATTCTGACCTCTCATAGGATTGCTAACACAACGCTATAGTAAAGATTCCCCTTGTTTGTACTTTTGCTATGCACTCCATTTTGGGTAATGTGGCAGAATAGCGATTTTGCTCAATTTGTTCTTTTGATTTCTCTTAAGACAGAGAGAGATTCAGGAAAGCACATGGTTTTCCTGATTCTCCTTTGCAGATGGAACAAGAATCACCAGCTGCTTTTCAAGTCGGGTCCTTGACTGAGCGGGGAACTTGAGTTCTGAAAGTGGAATTCTGCATTCACTATAATGAGCCTCGTAGCAATGGCTCACATGGGGCTTCTCTGTCATGGTGCATCAAACTAGATGAGTGTCCTAGAGTATTAAGATGTCAATTCTGACCTCTCATAGGATTGCTAACACAACGCTATAGTAAAGATTCCCCTTGTTTGTACTTTTGCTATCCACTCCATTTTCGGCAATTCTGCAGAATAGCGATTTTGATCAATCTGTTCTATTGATTCCTCTTAAGACAGAGAGAGATTCAGGAAAGCACATGGGTTTCCTGATTCTCCTTTGCAGATGGAACAAGAATAAACAGCTGCTTTTCAAGTTCGGTCCTTGACTGAGCGGGGAACTTGAGTTCTGAAAGTGGAATTCTGCATTCACTATAATGGGCCTCGTAGAAGTGGCTCACATGAGGCTTCTCTGTGATGGTGCATCAAAATTGATGAGTGTCCTTGAGTATTAAGATGTCAATTCTGACCTCTCGTGGGATTGCTAACACAACGCTATAGTAAAGATTCCCCTCGTTTGTACATTTGCTATCCACTCCATTTTCGGCAATGCGGCAGAATAGCGATTATGCTCAAATTGTTCTCTTGATTTCTCTTAAGATTGAGAGAAATTCAGGAAAACACATGGTTTTCCTGATTCTCCTTTGCAGATGGAACAAGAATCACCAGCTGGTTTTCAAGATGTTTCTTTGACTGAGCGGGGAACTTGAGTTCTGAAAGTGGAATTCTGCATTCACTATAATGGGCCTCCTAGCAATGGCTCACATGGGGCTTCTCTGTCATTGTGCATCAAACTAGATGAGTGTCCTAGAGTATTAATATGTCAATTCTGACCTCTCATGGGATTGCTAACACAACGCTATAGTAAAGATTCCCCTTGTTTGTACTTTTGCTATGCACTCCATTTTGGGTAATGTGGCAGAATAGCGATTTTGATCAATTTGTTCTATTGATTCCTCTTAAGACAGAGAGAGATTCAGGAAAGCACATGGGTTTCCTGATTCTCCTTTGCAGATGGAACAAGAATAAACAGCTGCTTTTCAAGTCGGGTCCTTGACTGAGCGGGGAACTTGAGTTCTGAAAGTGGAATTCTGCATTCACTATAATGGGCCTCGTAGCAGTGGCTCACATGAGGCTTCTCTGTGATGGTGCATAAAACTAGATGAGTGTCCTTAAGTATTAAGATGTCAATTCTGACCTCTCATGGGATTGCTAACACAACGCTATAGTAAAGATTCCCCTTGTTTGTACTTTTGCTGTGCACTCCATTTTGGGTAATGTGGCAGAATAGCGATTTTGCTCAATTTGTTCTTTTGATTTCTCTTAAGACAGAGAGAGATTCAGGAAAGCACATGGTTTTCCTGATTCTCCTTTGCAGATGGAACAAGAATCACCAGCTGCTTTTCAAGATGGGTCTTTGACTGAGCGGGGAACTTGAGTTCTGAAAGTGGAATTCTGCATTCACTATAATGGGCCTCGTAGCAATGGCTCACATGGGGCTTCTCTGTCATGGTGCATCAAACTAGATGAGTGTCCTAGAGTATTAATATGTCAATTATGACCTCTCATGGGATTGCTAACACAACGCTATAGTAAAGATTCCCCTTGTTTGTACTTTTGCTATGCACTCCATTTTGGGTAATGTGGCAGAATAGCGATTTTGATCAATTTGTTCTATTGATTCCTCTTAAGATTGAGAGAAATTCAGGAAAACACATGGTTTTCCTGATTATCCCTTGCAGATGGAACTAGAATCACCAGCTGCTTTTCAAGTCGGGTATTTGACTGAGCGGGGAACTTGAGTTCTGAAAGTGGAATTCTGCATTCACTATAATGGGCCTCGCAGCAATGGCTCACATGGGGCTTCTCTGTCATGGTGCATCAAACTAGATGAGTGTCCTAGAGTATTAAGATGTCAATTCTGACCTCTCATGGGATTGCTAACACAACGCTATAGTAAAGATTCCCCTTGTTTGTACTTTTGCTATGCACTCCATTTTGGGTAATGTGGCAGAATAGCGATTTTGTTCAATTTGTTCTTTTGATTCCTCTTAAGACAGAGAGAGATTCAGGAAAGCACATGGGTTTCCTGATTCTCCTTTGCAGATGGAACTAGAATCACAAAATGCTTTTCAAGTCGGGTATTTGACTGAGCGGGGAACTTGAGTTCTGAAAGTGGAATTCTGCAGTCATTATAATGGGCCTCGTAGCAATGGCTCACATGAGGCTTCTCTGTCATGGTGCATCAAACTAGATGAGTGTCCTAGAGTATTAATATGTCAATTCTGACCTCTGATGGGATTGCTAACACAACGCTATAGTAAAGATTCCCCTTGTTTGTACTTTTGCTATGCACTCCATTTTGGGTAATGTGGCAGAATAGCGATTTTGATCAATTTGTTCTATTGATTCCTCTTAAGATTGAGAGAAATTCAGGAAAACACATGGTTTTCCTGATTATCCCTTGCAGATGGAACTAGAATCACCAGCTGCTTTTCAAGTCGGGTATTTGACTGAGCGGGGAACTTGAGTTCTGAAAGTGGAATTTCGCATTCACTATAATGGGCCTCGCAGCAATGGCTCACATGGGGCTTCTCTGTCATGGTGCATCAAACTAGATGAGTGTCCTAGAGTATTAAGATGTCAATTCTGACCTCTCATGGGATTGCTAACACAACGCTATAGTAAAGATTCCCCTTGTTTGTACTTTTGCTATGCACTCCATTTTGGGTAATGTGGCAGAATAGCGATTTTGTTCAATTTGTTCTTTTGATTCCTCTTAAGACAGAGAGAGATTCAGGAAAGCACATGGGTTTCCTGATTCTCCTTTGCAGATGGAACTAGAATCACAAGATGCTTTTCAAGTCGGGTCTTTGACTGAGCGGGGAACTTGAGTTCTGAAAGTGGAATTCTGCAGTCATTATAATGGGCCTCGTAGCAATGGCTCACGTGAGGCTTCTCTGTCATGGTGCATCAAACTAGATGAGTGTCCTAGAGTATTAATATGTCAATTCTGACCTCTCATGGGATTGCTAACACAACGCTATAGTAAAGATTCCCCTTGTTTGTACTTTTGCTATGCACTCCATTTTGGGTAATGTGGCAGAATAGCGATTTTGCTCAATTTGTTCTTTCGATTTCTCTCAAGACAGAGAGAGATTCAGGAAAGCACGTGGTTTTCCTGATTCTCCTTTGCAGATGGAACAAGAAAAAACAGCTGCTTTTCAAGTCGGGTCCTTGACTGAGCGGAGAACTTGAGTTCTGAAAGTGGAATTCTGCATTCACTATAATGGGCCTCGTAGCAATGGCTCACATGAGGCTTCTCTGTCATGGTGCATCAAACTAGATGAGTGTACTTGAGTATTAAGATGTCAATTCTGACCTCTCGTGGGATTGCTAACACAACGCTATAGTAAAGATTCCCCTTGTTTGTACTTTTGCTATGCACTCCTTCTTGGGTAATGTGGCAGAATAGCGATTTTGCTCAATTTGTTCTATTGATTCCTCTTAAGACAGAGAGAGATTAAGGAAAGCACATGGGTTTCCTGATTATCCCTTGCAGATGGAACTAGAATCACAAGATGCTTTTCAAGTCGGGTCTTTGAATGAGCGGGGAACTTGAGTTCTGAAAGTGGAATTCTGCATTCACTATAATGGGCCTCGTAGCAATGGCTCACATGGGGCTTCTCTGTCATGGTGCATCAAACTAGATGAGTGTCCTAGAGTATTAATATGTCAATTCTGACCTCTCATGGGATTGCTAACACAACGCTATAGTAAAGATTCCCCTCGTTTGTACATTTGCTATCCACTCCATTTTCGGCAATGCGGCAGAATAGCGATTATGCTCAAATTGTTCTCTTGATTTCTCTTAAGATTGAGAGAAATTCAGGAAAACACATGGTTTTCCTGATTCTCCTTTGCAGATGGAACAAGAATCACCAGCTGGTTTTCAAGATGTTTCTTTGACTGAGCGGGGAACTTGAGTTCTGAAAGTGGAATTCTGCATTCACTATAATGGGCCTCCTAGCAATGGCTCACATGGGGCTTCTCTGTCATTGTGCATCAAACTAGATGAGTGTCCTAGAGTATTAATATGTCAATTCTGACCTCTCATGGGATTGCTAACACAACGCTATAGTAAAGATTCCCCTTGTTTGTACTTTTGCTATGCACTCCATTTTGGGTAATGTGGCAGAATAGCGATTTTGATCAATTTGTTCTATTGATTCCTCTTAAGACAGAGAGAGATTCAGGAAAGCACATGGTTTTCCTGATTCTCCTTTGCAGATGGAACTAGAATCATCAGCTGCTTTTCAAGTCGGGTCTTTGACTGAGCGGGGAACTTGAGTTCTGAAAGTGGAATTCTGCTTTCACTATAATGGGCCTCGTAGCAATGGCTCACATGGGGCTTCTCTGTCATGGTGCATCAAACTAGATTAGTGTCCTAGAGTATTAAGATGTCAATTCTGACCTCTCATAGGATTGCTAACACAACGCTATAGTAAAGATTCCCCTTGTTTGTACATTTGCTATCCACTCCATTTTCGGCAATGCGGCAGAATAGCGATTCTGCTCAAATTGTTCTCTTGATTTCTCTTAAGATTGAGAGAAATTCAGGAAAACACATGGGTTTCCTGATTCTCCTTTGCAGATGGAACAAGAATAAACAGCTGCTTTTCAAGTTCGGTCCTTGACTGAGCGGGGAACTTGAGTTCTGAAAGTGGAATTCTGCATTCACTATAATGGGCCTCGTAGAAGTGGCTCACATGAGGCTTCTCAGTGATGGTGCATCAAAATTGATGAGTGTCCTTGAGTATTAAGATGTCAATTCTGACCTCTCGTGGGATTGCTAACACAACGCTATAGTAAAGATTCCCCTCGTTTGTACATTTGCTATCCACTCCATTTTCGGCAATGCGGCAGAATAGCGATTATGCTCAAATTGTTCTCTTGATTTCTCTTAAGATTGAGAGAAATTCAGGAAAACACATGGTTTTCCTGATTCTCCTTTGCAGATGGAACAAGAATCACCAGCTGGTTTTCAAGATGTTTCTTTGACTGAGCGGGGAACTTGAGTTCTGAAAGTGGAATTCTGCATTCACTATAATGGGCCTCCTAGCAATGGCTCACATGGGGCTTCTCTGTCATTGTGCATCAAACTAGATGAGTGTCCTAGAGTATTAATATGTCAATTCTGACCTCTCATGGGATTGCTAACACAACGCTATTGTAAAGATTCCCCTTGTTTGTACTTTTGCTATGCACTCCATTTTGGGTAATGTGGCAGAATAGCGATTTTGATCAATTTGTTCTATTGATTCCTCTTAAGACAGAGAGAGATTCAGGAAAGCACATGGTTTTCCTGATTCTCCTTTGCAGATGGAACTAGAATCATCAGCTGCTTTTCAAGTCGGGTCTTTGACTGAGCGGGGAACTTGAGTTCTGAAAGTGGAATTCTGCATTCACTATAATGGGCCTCGTAGCAATGGCTCACATGGGGCTTCTCTGTCATGGTGCATCAAACTAGATGAGTGTCCTAGAGTATTAATATGTCAATTATGACCTCTCATGGGATTGCTAACACAACGCTATAGTAAAGATTCCCCTTGTTTGTACTTTTGCTATGCACTCCATTTTGGGTAATGTGGCAGAATAGCGATTTTGATCAATTTGTTCTATTGATTCCTCTTAAGATTGAGAGAAATTCAGGAAAACACATGGTTTTCCTGATTATCCCTTGCAGATGGAACTAGAATCACCAGCTGCTTTTCAAGTCGGGTATTTGACTGAGCGGGGAACTTGAGTTCTGAAAGTGGAATTCTGCATTCACTATAATGGGCCTCGCAGCAATGGCTCACATGGGGCTTCTCTGTCATGGTGCATCAAACTAGATGAGTGTCCTAGAGTATTAAGATGTCAATTCTGACCTCTCATGGGATTGCTAACACAACGCTATAGTAAAGATTCCCCTTGTTTGTACTTTTGCTATGCACTCCATTTTGGGTAATGTGGCAGAATAGCGATTTTGTTCAATTTGTTCTTTTGATTCCTCTTAAGACAGAGAGAGATTCAGGAAAGCACATGGGTTTCCTGATTCTCCTTTGCAGATGGAACTAGAATCACAAAATGCTTTTCAAGTCGGGTATTTGACTGAGCGGGGAACTTGAGTTCTGAAAGTGGAATTCTGCAGTCATTATAATGGGCCTCGTAGCAATGGCTCACATGAGGCTTCTCTGTCATGGTGCATCAAACTAGATGAGTGTCCTAGAGTATTAATATGTCAATTCTGACCTCTGATGGGATTGCTAACACAACGCTATAGTAAAGATTCCCCTTGTTTGTACTTTTGCTATGCACTCCATTTTGGGTAATGTGGCAGAATAGCGATTTTGATCAATTTGTTCTATTGATTCCTCTTAAGATTGAGAGAAATTCAGGAAAACACATGGTTTTCCTGATTATCCCTTGCAGATGGAACTAGAATCACCAGCTGCTTTTCAAGTCGGGTATTTGACTGAGCGGGGAACTTGAGTTCTGAAAGTGGAATTTCGCATTCACTATAATGGGCCTCGCAGCAATGGCTCACATGGGGCTTCTCTGTCATGGTGCATCAAACTAGATGAGTGTCCTAGAGTATTAAGATGTCAATTCTGACCTCTCATGGGATTGCTAACACAACGCTATAGTAAAGATTCCCCTTGTTTGTACTTTTGCTATGCACTCCATTTTGGGTAATGTGGCAGAATAGCGATTTTGTTCAATTTGTTCTTTTGATTCCTCTTAAGACAGAGAGAGATTCAGGAAAGCACATGGGTTTCCTGATTCTCCTTTGCAGATGGAACTAGAATCACAAGATGCTTTTCAAGTCGGGTCTTTGACTGAGCGGGGAACTTGAGTTCTGAAAGTGGAATTCTGCAGTCATTATAATGGGCCTCGTAGCAATGGCTCACGTGAGGCTTCTCTGTCATGGTGCATCAAACTAGATGAGTGTCCTAGAGTATTAATATGTCAATTCTTACCTCTCATGGGATTGCTAACACAACGCTATAGTAAAGATTCCCCTTGTTTGTACTTTTGCTATGCACTCCATTTTGGGTAATGTGGCAGAATAGCGATTTTGCTCAATTTGTTCTTTCGATTTCTCTCAAGACAGAGAGAGATTCAGGAAAGCACGTGGTTTTCCTGATTCTCCTTTGCAGATGGAACAAGAAAAAACAGCTGCTTTTCAAGTCGGGTCCTTGACTGAGCGGAGAACTTGAGTTCTGAAAGTGGAATTCTGCATTCACTATAATGGGCCTCGTAGCAATGGCTCACATGAGGCTTCTCTGTCATGGTGCATCAAACTAGATGAGTGTACTTGAGTATTAAGATGTCAATTCTGACCTCTCGTGGGATTGCTAACACAACGCTATAGTAAAGATTCCCCTTGTTTGTACTTTTGCTATGCACTCCTTCTTGGGTAATGTGGCAGAATAGCGATTTTGCTCAATTTGTTCTATTGATTCCTCTTAAGACAGAGAGAGATTAAGGAAAGCACATGGGTTTCCTGATTATCCCTTGCAGATGGAACTAGAATCACAAGATGCTTTTCAAGTCGGGTCTTTGAATGAGCGGGGAACTTGAGTTCTGAAAGTGGAATTCTGCATTCACTATAATGGGCCTCGTAGCAATGGCTCACATGGGGCTTCTCTGTCATGGTGCATCAAACTAGATTAGTGTCCTAGAGTATTAAGATGTCAATTCTGACCTCTCATAGGATTGCTAACACAACGCTATAGTAAAGATTCCCCTTGTTTGTACATTTGCTATCCACTCCATTTTCGGCAATGCGGCAGAATAGCGATTCTGCTCAAATTGTTCTCTTGATTTCTCTTAAGATTGAGAGAAATTCAGGAAAACACATGGGTTTCCTGATTCTCCTTTGCAGATGGAACAAGAATAAACAGCTGCTTTTCAAGTTCGGTCCTTGACTGAGCGGGGAACTTGAGTTCTGAAAGTGGAATTCTGCATTCACTATAATGGGCCTCGTAGAAGTGGCTCACATGAGGCTTCTCAGTGATGGTGCATCAAAATTGATGAGTGTCCTTGAGTATTAAGATGTCAATTCTGACCTCTCGTGGGATTGCTAACACAACGCTATAGTAAAGATTCCCCTCGTTTGTACATTTGCTATCCACTCCATTTTCGGCAATGCGGCAGAATAGCGATTATGCTCAAATTGTTCTCTTGATTTCTCTTAAGATTGAGAGAAATTCAGGAAAACACATGGTTTTCCTGATTCTCCTTTGCAGATGGAACAAGAATCACCAGCTGGTTTTCAAGATGTTTCTTTGACTGAGCGGGGAACTTGAGTTCTGAAAGTGGAATTCTGCATTCACTATAATGGGCCTCCTAGCAATGGCTCACATGGGGCTTCTCTGTCATTGTGCATCAAACTAGATGAGTGTCCTAGAGTATTAATATGTCAATTCTGACCTCTCATGGGATTGCTAACACAACGCTATTGTAAAGATTCCCCTTGTTTGTACTTTTGCTATGCACTCCATTTTGGGTAATGTGGCAGAATAGCGATTTTGATCAATTTGTTCTATTGATTCCTCTTAAGACAGAGAGAGATTCAGGAAAGCACATGGTTTTCCTGATTCTCCTTTGCAGATGGAACTAGAATCATCAGCTGCTTTTCAAGTCGGGTCTTTGACTGAGCGGGGAACTTGAGTTCTGAAAGTGGAATTCTGCATTCACTATAATGGGCCTCGTAGCAATGGCTCACATGGGGCTTCTCTGTCATGGTGCATCAAACTAGATGAGTGTCCTAGAGTATTAATATGTCAATTATGACCTCTCATGGGATTGCTAACACAACGCTATAGTAAAGATTCCCCTTGTTTGTACTTTTGCTATGCACTCCATTTTGGGTAATGTGGCAGAATAGCGATTTTGATCAATTTGTTCTATTGATTCCTCTTAAGATTGAGAGAAATTCAGGAAAACACATGGTTTTCCTGATTATCCCTTGCAGATGGAACTAGAATCACCAGCTGCTTTTCAAGTCGGGTATTTGACTGAGCGGGGAACTTGAGTTCTGAAAGTGGAATTCTGCATTCACTATAATGGGCCTCGCAGCAATGGCTCACATGGGGCTTCTCTGTCATGGTGCATCAAACTAGATGAGTGTCCTAGAGTATTAAGATGTCAATTCTGACCTCTCATGGGATTGCTAACACAACGCTATAGTAAAGATTCCCCTTGTTTGTACTTTTGCTATGCACTCCATTTTGGGTAATGTGGCAGAATAGCGATTTTGTTCAATTTGTTCTTTTGATTCCTCTTAAGACAGAGAGAGATTCAGGAAAGCACATGGGTTTCCTGATTCTCCTTTGCAGATGGAACTAGAATCACAAAATGCTTTTCAAGTCGGGTATTTGACTGAGCGGGGAACTTGAGTTCTGAAAGTGGAATTCTGCAGTCATTATAATGGGCCTCGTAGCAATGGCTCACATGAGGCTTCTCTGTCATGGTGCATCAAACTAGATGAGTGTCCTAGAGTATTAATATGTCAATTCTGACCTCTGATGGGATTGCTAACACAACGCTATAGTAAAGATTCCCCTTGTTTGTACTTTTGCTATGCACTCCATTTTGGGTAATGTGGCAGAATAGCGATTTTGATCAATTTGTTCTATTGATTCCTCTTAAGATTGAGAGAAATTCAGGAAAACACATGGTTTTCCTGATTATCCCTTGCAGATGGAACTAGAATCACCAGCTGCTTTTCAAGTCGGGTATTTGACTGAGCGGGGAACTTGAGTTCTGAAAGTGGAATTTCGCATTCACTATAATGGGCCTCGCAGCAATGGCTCACATGGGGCTTCTCTGTCATGGTGCATCAAACTAGATGAGTGTCCTAGAGTATTAAGATGTCAATTCTGACCTCTCATGGGATTGCTAACACAACGCTATAGTAAAGATTCCCCTTGTTTGTACTTTTGCTATGCACTCCATTTTGGGTAATGTGGCAGAATAGCGATTTTGTTCAATTTGTTCTTTTGATTCCTCTTAAGACAGAGAGAGATTCAGGAAAGCACATGGGTTTCCTGATTCTCCTTTGCAGATGGAACTAGAATCACAAGATGCTTTTCAAGTCGGGTCTTTGACTGAGCGGGGAACTTGAGTTCTGAAAGTGGAATTCTGCAGTCATTATAATGGGCCTCGTAGCAATGGCTCACGTGAGGCTTCTCTGTCATGGTGCATCAAACTAGATGAGTGTCCTAGAGTATTAATATGTCAATTCTGACCTCTCATGGGATTGCTAACACAACGCTATAGTAAAGATTCCCCTTGTTTGTACTTTTGCTATGCACTCCATTTTGGGTAATGTGGCAGAATAGCGATTTTGCTCAATTTGTTCTTTCGATTTCTCTCAAGACAGAGAGAGATTCAGGAAAGCACGTGGTTTTCCTGATTCTCCTTTGCAGATGGAACAAGAAAAAACAGCTGCTTTTCAAGTCGGGTCCTTGACTGAGCGGAGAACTTGAGTTCTGAAAGTGGAATTCTGCATTCACTATAATGGGCCTCGTAGCAATGGCTCACATGAGGCTTCTCTGTCATGGTGCATCAAACTAGATGAGTGTACTTGAGTATTAAGATGTCAATTCTGACCTCTCGTGGGATTGCTAACACAACGCTATAGTAAAGATTCCCCTTGTTTGTACTTTTGCTATGCACTCCTTCTTGGGTAATGTGGCAGAATAGCGATTTTGCTCAATTTGTTCTATTGATTCCTCTTAAGACAGAGAGAGATTAAGGAAAGCACATGGGTTTCCTGATTATCCCTTGCAGATGGAACTAGAATCACAAGATGCTTTTCAAGTCGGGTCTTTGAATGAGCGGGGAACTTGAGTTCTGAAAGTGGAATTCTGCATTCACTATAATGGGCCTCGTAGCAATGGCTCACATGGGGCTTCTCTGTCATGGTGCATCAAACTAGATGAGTGTCCTAGAGTATTAATATGTCAATTCTGACCTCTCATGGGATTGCTAACACAACGCTATAGTAAAGATTCCCCTCGTTTGTACATTTGCTATCCACTCCATTTTCGGCAATGCGGCAGAATAGCGATTATGCTCAAATTGTTCTCTTGATTTCTCTTAAGATTGAGAGAAATTCAGGAAAACACATGGTTTTCCTGATTCTCCTTTGCAGATGGAACAAGAATCACCAGCTGGTTTTCAAGATGTTTCTTTGACTGAGCGGGGAACTTGAGTTCTGAAAGTGGAATTCTGCATTCACTATAATGGGCCTCCTAGCAATGGCTCACATGGGGCTTCTCTGTCATTGTGCATCAAACTAGATGAGTGTCCTAGAGTATTAATATGTCAATTCTGACCTCTCATGGGATTGCTAACACAACGCTATAGTAAAGATTCCCCTTGTTTGTACTTTTGCTATGCACTCCATTTTGGGTAATGTGGCAGAATAGCGATTTTGATCAATTTGTTCTATTGATTCCTCTTAAGACAGAGAGAGATTCAGGAAAGCACATGGTTTTCCTGATTCTCCTTTGCAGATGGAACTAGAATCATCAGCTGCTTTTCAAGTCGGGTCTTTGACTGAGCGGGGAACTTGAGTTCTGAAAGTGGAATTCTGCTTTCACTATAATGGGCCTCGTAGCAATGGCTCACATGGGGCTTCTCTGTCATGGTGCATCAAACTAGATTAGTGTCCTAGAGTATTAAGATGTCAATTCTGACCTCTCATAGGATTGCTAACACAACGCTATAGTAAAGATTCCCCTTGTTTGTACATTTGCTATCCACTCCATTTTCGGCAATGCGGCAGAATAGCGATTCTGCTCAAATTGTTCTCTTGATTTCTCTTAAGATTGAGAGAAATTCAGGAAAACACATGGGTTTCCTGATTCTCCTTTGCAGATGGAACAAGAATAAACAGCTGCTTTTCAAGTTCGGTCCTTGACTGAGCGGGGAACTTGAGTTCTGAAAGTGGAATTCTGCATTCACTATAATGGGCCTCGTAGAAGTGGCTCACATGAGGCTTCTCAGTGATGGTGCATCAAAATTGATGAGTGTCCTTGAGTATTAAGATGTCAATTCTGACCTCTCGTGGGATTGCTAACACAACGCTATAGTAAAGATTCCCCTCGTTTGTACATTTGCTATCCACTCCATTTTCGGCAATGCGGCAGAATAGCGATTATGCTCAAATTGTTCTCTTGATTTCTCTTAAGATTGAGAGAAATTCAGGAAAACACATGGTTTTCCTGATTCTCCTTTGCAGATGGAACAAGAATCACCAGCTGGTTTTCAAGATGTTTCTTTGACTGAGCGGGGAACTTGAGTTCTGAAAGTGGAATTCTGCATTCACTATAATGGGCCTCCTAGCAATGGCTCACATGGGGCTTCTCTGTCATTGTGCATCAAACTAGATGAGTGTCCTAGAGTATTAATATGTCAATTCTGACCTCTCATGGGATTGCTAACACAACGCTATTGTAAAGATTCCCCTTGTTTGTACTTTTGCTATGCACTCCATTTTGGGTAATGTGGCAGAATAGCGATTTTGATCAATTTGTTCTATTGATTCCTCTTAAGACAGAGAGAGATTCAGGAAAGCACATGGTTTTCCTGATTCTCCTTTGCAGATGGAACTAGAATCATCAGCTGCTTTTCAAGTCGGGTCTTTGACTGAGCGGGGAACTTGAGTTCTGAAAGTGGAATTCTGCTTTCACTATAATGGGCCTCGTAGCAATGGCTCACATGGGGCTTCTCTGTCATGGTGCATCAAACTAGATTAGTGTCCTAGAGTATTAAGATGTCAATTCTGACCTCTCATAGGATTGCTAACACAACGCTATAGTAAAGATTCCCCTTGTTTGTACATTTGCTATCCACTCCATTTTCGGCAATGCGGCAGAATAGCGATTCTGCTCAAATTGTTCTCTTGATTTCTCTTAAGATTGAGAGAAATTCAGGAAAACACATGGTTTTCCTGATTCTCCTTTGCAGATGGAACAAGAATCACCAGCTGCTTTTCAAGATGTTTCTTTGACTGAGCGGGGAACTTGAGTTCTGAAAGTGGAATTCTGCATTCACTATAATGGGTCTCGTAGCAATGGCTCACATGGGGCTTCTCTGTCATGGTGCATCAAACTAGGTGAGTGTCCTAGAGTATTAATATGTCAATTCTGACCTCTCATGGGATTGCTAACACAACGCTATAGTAAAGATTCCCCGTGTTTGTACTTTTGCTATGCACTCCATTTTGGGTAATGTGGCAGAATAGCGATTTTGATCAATTTGTTCTATTGATTCCTCTTAAGACAGAGAGAGATTCAGGAAAGCACATGGGTTTCCTGATTCTCCTTTGCAGATGGAACAAGAATAAACAGCTGCTTTTCAAGTCGGGTCCTTGACTGAGCGGGGAACTTGAGTTCTGAAAGTGGAATTCTGCATTCACTATAATGGGCCTCGTAGCAGTGGCTCACATGAGGCTTCTCTGTGATGGTGCATCAAAATTGATGAGTATCCTTGAGTATTAAGATGTCAATTCTGACCTCTCATAGGATTGCTAACACAACGCTATAGTAAAGATTCCCCTTGTTTGTACTTTTGCTATGCACTCCATTTTGGGTAATGTGGCAGAATAGCGATTTTGCTCAATTTGTTCTTTTGATTTCTCTTAAGACACAGAGAGATTCAGGAAAGCACATGGTTTTCCTGATTCTACTTTGCAGATGGAACAAGAATCACCAGCTGCTTTTCAAGTCGGGTCCTTGACTGAGCGGGGAACTTGAGTTCTGAAAGTGGAATTCTGCATTCACTATAATGAGCCTCGTAGCAATGGCTCACATGGGGCTTCTCTGTCATGGTGCATCAAACTAGATGAGTGTCCTAGAGTATTAAGATGTCAATTCTGACCTCTCATAGGATTGCTAACACAACGCTATAGTAAAGATTCCCCTTGTTTGTACTTTTGCTATCCACTCCATTTTCGGCAATTCTGCAGAATAGCGATTTTGATCAATCTGTTCTATTGATTCCTCTTAAGACAGAGAGAGATTCAGGAAAGCACATGGGTTTCCTGATTCTCCTTTGCAGATGGAACAAGAATAAACAGCTGCTTTTCAAGTTCGGTCCTTGACTGAGCGGGGAACTTGAGTTCTGAAAGTGGAATTCTGCATTCACTATAATGGGCCTCGTAGAAGTGGCTCACATGAGGCTTCTCTGTGATGGTGCATCAAAATTGATGAGTGTCCTTGAGTATTAAGATGTCAATTCTGACCTCTCGTGGGATTGCTAACACAACGCTATAGTAAAGATTCCCCTCGTTTGTACATTTGCTATCCACTCCATTTTCGGCAATGCGGCAGAATAGCGATTATGCTCAAATTGTTCTCTTGATTTCTCTTAAGATTGAGAGAAATTCAGGAAAACACATGGTTTTCCTGATTCTCCTTTGCAGATGGAACAAGAATCACCAGCTGGTTTTCAAGATGTTTCTTTGACTGAGCGGGGAACTTGAGTTCTGAAAGTGGAATTCTGCATTCACTATAATGGGCCTCCTAGCAATGGCTCACATGGGGCTTCTCTGTCATTGTGCATCAAACTAGATGAGTGTCCTAGAGTATTAATATGTCAATTCTGACCTCTCATGGGATTGCTAACACAACGCTATAGTAAAGATTCCCCTTGTTTGTACTTTTGCTATGCACTCCATTTTGGGTAATGTGGCAGAATAGCGATTTTGATCAATTTGTTCTATTGATTCCTCTTAAGATTGAGAGAAATTCAGGAAAACACATGGTTTTCCTGATTCTCCTTTGCAGATGGAACTAGAATCATCAGCTGCTTTTCAAGTCGGGTCCTTGACTGAGCGGGGAACTTGAGTTCTGAAAGTGGAATTCTGCATTCACTATAATGGGCCTCGTAGCAGTGGCTCACATGAGGCTTCTCTGTGATGGTGCATAAAACTAGATGAGTGTCCTTAAGTATTAAGATGTCAATTCTGACCTCTCATGGGATTGCTAACACAACGCTATAGTAAAGATTCCCCTTGTTTGTACTTTTGCTGTGCACTCCATTTTGGGTAATGTGGCAGAATAGCGATTTTGCTCAATTTGTTCTTTTGATTTCTCTTAAGACAGAGAGAGATTCAGGAAAGCACATGGTTTTCCTGATTCTCCTTTGCAGATGGAACAAGAATCACCAGCTGCTTTTCAAGATGGGTCTTTGACTGAGCGGGGAACTTGAGTTCTGAAAGTGGAATTCTGCATTCACTATAATGGGCCTCGTAGCAATGGCTCACATGGGGCTTCTCTGTCATGGTGCATCAAACTAGATGAGTGTCCTAGAGTATTAATATGTCAATTATGACCTCTCATGGGATTGCTAACACAACGCTATAGTAAAGATTCCCCTTGTTTGTACTTTTGCTATGCACTCCATTTTGGGTAATGTGGCAGAATAGCGATTTTGATCAATTTGTTCTATTGATTCCTCTTAAGATTGAGAGAAATTCAGGAAAACACATGGTTTTCCTGATTATCCCTTGCAGATGGAACTAGAATCACCAGCTGCTTTTCAAGTCGGGTATTTGACTGAGCGGGGAACTTGAGTTCTGAAAGTGGAATTCTGCATTCACTATAATGGGCCTCGCAGCAATGGCTCACATGGGGCTTCTCTGTCATGGTGCATCAAACTAGATGAGTGTCCTAGAGTATTAAGATGTCAATTCTGACCTCTCATGGGATTGCTAACACAACGCTATAGTAAAGATTCCCCTTGTTTGTACTTTTGCTATGCACTCCATTTTGGGTAATGTGGCAGAATAGCGATTTTGTTCAATTTGTTCTTTTGATTCCTCTTAAGACAGAGAGAGATTCAGGAAAGCACATGGGTTTCCTGATTCTCCTTTGCAGATGGAACTAGAATCACAAAATGCTTTTCAAGTCGGGTATTTGACTGAGCGGGGAACTTGAGTTCTGAAAGTGGAATTCTGCAGTCATTATAATGGGCCTCGTAGCAATGGCTCACATGAGGCTTCTCTGTCATGGTGCATCAAACTAGATGAGTGTCCTAGAGTATTAATATGTCAATTCTGACCTCTGATGGGATTGCTAACACAACGCTATAGTAAAGATTCCCCTTGTTTGTACTTTTGCTATGCACTCCATTTTGGGTAATGTGGCAGAATAGCGATTTTGATCAATTTGTTCTATTGATTCCTCTTAAGATTGAGAGAAATTCAGGAAAACACATGGTTTTCCTGATTATCCCTTGCAGATGGAACTAGAATCACCAGCTGCTTTTCAAGTCGGGTATTTGACTGAGCGGGGAACTTGAGTTCTGAAAGTGGAATTTCGCATTCACTATAATGGGCCTCGCAGCAATGGCTCACATGGGGCTTCTCTGTCATGGTGCATCAAACTAGATGAGTGTCCTAGAGTATTAAGATGTCAATTCTGACCTCTCATGGGATTGCTAACACAACGCTATAGTAAAGATTCCCCTTGTTTGTACTTTTGCTATGCACTCCATTTTGGGTAATGTGGCAGAATAGCGATTTTGTTCAATTTGTTCTTTTGATTCCTCTTAAGACAGAGAGAGATTCAGGAAAGCACATGGGTTTCCTGATTCTCCTTTGCAGATGGAACTAGAATCACAAGATGCTTTTCAAGTCGGGTCTTTGACTGAGCGGGGAACTTGAGTTCTGAAAGTGGAATTCTGCAGTCATTATAATGGGCCTCGTAGCAATGGCTCACGTGAGGCTTCTCTGTCATGGTGCATCAAACTAGATGAGTGTCCTAGAGTATTAATATGTCAATTCTGACCTCTCATGGGATTGCTAACACAACGCTATAGTAAAGATTCCCCTTGTTTGTACTTTTGCTATGCACTCCTTCTTGGGTAATGTGGCAGAATAGCGATTTTGATCAATTTGTTCTATTGATTCCTCTTAAGACAGAGAGAGATTCAGGAAAGCACATGGGTTTCCTGATTCTCCTTTGCAGATGGAACAAGAATAAACAGCTGCTTTTCAAGTCGGGTCCTTGACTGAGCGGGGAACTTGAGTTCTGAAAGTGGAATTCTGCATTCACTATAATGGGCCTCGTAGCAGTGGCTCACATGAGACTTCTCTGTGATGGTGCATCAAAATTGATGAGTGTCCTTGAGTATTAAGATGTCAATTCTGACCTTTCATGGGATTGCTAACACAACGCTATAGTAAAGATTCCCCTTGTTTGTACTTTTGCTATGCACTCCATTTTGGGTAATGTGGCAGAATAGCGATTTTGCTCAATTTGTTCTTTCGATTTCTCTCAAGACAGAGAGAGATTCAGGAAAGCACGTGGTTTTCCTGATTCTCCTTTGCAGATGGAACAAGAAAAAACAGCTGCTTTTCAAGTCGGGTCCTTGACTGAGCGGAGAACTTGAGTTCTGAAAGTGGAATTCTGCATTCACTATAATGGGCCTCGTAGCAATGGCTCACATGAGGCTTCTCTGTCATGGTGCATCAAACTAGATGAGTGTACTTGAGTATTAAGATGTCAATTCTGACCTCTCGTGGGATTGCTAACACAACGCTATAGTAAAGATTCCCCTTGTTTGTACTTTTGCTATGCACTCCTTCTTGGGTAATGTGGCAGAATAGCGATTTTGCTCAATTTGTTCTATTGATTCCTCTTAAGACAGAGAGAGATTAAGGAAAGCACATGGGTTTCCTGATTATCCCTTGCAGATGGAACTAGAATCACAAGATGCTTTTCAAGTCGGGTCTTTGAATGAGCGGGGAACTTGAGTTCTGAAAGTGGAATTCTGCATTCACTATAATGGGCCTCGTAGCAATGGCTCACATGGGGCTTCTCTGTCATGGTGCATCAAAATTGATGAGTGTCCTTGAGTATTAAGATGTCAATTCTGACCTCTCATGGGATTGCTAACACAACGCTATAGTAAAGATTCCCCTTGTTTGTACTTTTGCTATGCACTCCATTTTGGGTAATGTGGCAGAATAGCGATTTTGCTCAATTTGTTCTTTTGATTTCTCTTAAGACAGAGAGAGATTCAGGAAAGCACATGGTTTTCCTGATTCTCCTTTGCAGATGGAACAAGAATCACCAGCTGCTTTTCAAGATGGGTCTTTGACTGAGCGGGGAACTTGAGTTCTGAAAGTGGAATTCTGCATTCACTATAATGGGCCTCGTAGCAATGGCTCACATGGGGCTTCTCTGTCATGGTGCATCAAACTAGATGAGTGTCCTAGAGTATTAATATGTAAATTCTGACCTCTCATGGGATTGCTAACACAACGCTATAGTAAAGATTCCCCTTGTTTGTACATTTGCTATCCACTCCCATTTTCGGCAATGCGGCAGAATAGCGATTCTGCTCAAATTGTTCTCTTGATTTCTCTTAAGATTGAGAGAAATTCAGGAAAACACATGGTTTTCCTGATTCTCCTTTGCAGATGGAACAAGATTCACCAGCTGCTGTTCAAGATGTTTCTTTGACTGAGCGGGGAACTTGAGTTCTGAAAGTGGAATTCTGCATTCACTATAATGGGCCTCCTAGCAATGGCTCACATGGGGCTTCTCTGTCATGGTGCATCAAACTAGATGAGTGTCCTAGAGTATTAATATGTCAATTCTGACCTCTCATGGGATTGCTAACACAACGCTATAGTAAAGATTCCCCTTGTTTGTACTTTTGCTATGCACTCCTTCTTGGGTAATGTGGCAGAATAGCGATTTTGCTCAATTTGTTCTTTCGATTTCTCTCAAGACAGAGAGAGATTCAGGAAAGCACGTGGTTTTCCTGATTCTCCTTTGCAGATGGAACAAGAAAAAACAGCTGCTTTTCAAGTCGGGTCCTTGACTGAGCGGAGAACTTGAGTTCTGAAAGTGGAATTCTGCATTCACTATAATGGGCCTCGTAGCAATGGCTCACATGAGGCTTCTCTGTCATGGTGCATCAAACTAGATGAGTGTACTTGAGTATTAAGATGTCAATTCTGACCTCTCGTGGGATTGCTAACACAACGCTATAGTAAAGATTCCCCTTGTTTGTACTTTTGCTATGCACTCCTTCTTGGGTAATGTGGCAGAATAGCGATTTTGCTCAATTTGTTCTATTGATTCCTCTTAAGACAGAGAGAGATTAAGGAAAGCACATGGGTTTCCTGATTATCCCTTGCAGATGGAACTAGAATCACAAGATGCTTTTCAAGTCGGGTCTTTGAATGAGCGGGGAACTTGAGTTCTGAAAGTGGAATTCTGCATTCACTATAATGGGCCTCGTAGCAATGGCTCACATGGGGCTTCTCTGTCATGGTGCATCAAAATTGATGAGTGTCCTTGAGTATTAAGATGTCAATTCTGACCTCTCATGGGATTGCTAACACAACGCTATAGTAAAGATTCCCCTTGTTTGTACTTTTGCTATGCACTCCATTTTGGGTAATGTGGCAGAATAGCGATTTTGCTCAATTTGTTCTTTTGATTTCTCTTAAGACAGAGAGAGATTCAGGAAAGCACATGGTTTTCCTGATTCTCCTTTGCAGATGGAACAAGAATCACCAGCTGCTTTTCAAGATGGGTCTTTGACTGAGCGGGGAACTTGAGTTCTGAAAGTGGAATTCTGCATTCACTATAATGGGCCTCGTAGCAATGGCTCACATGGGGCTTCTCTGTCATGGTGCATCAAACTAGATGAGTGTCCTAGAGTATTAATATGTAAATTCTGACCTCTCATGGGATTGCTAACACAACGCTATAGTAAAGATTCCCCTTGTTTGTACATTTGCTATCCACTCCCATTTTCGGCAATGCGGCAGAATAGCGATTCTGCTCAAATTGTTCTCTTGATTTCTCTTAAGATTGAGAGAAATTCAGGAAAACACATGGTTTTCCTGATTCTCCTTTGCAGATGGAACAAGATTCACCAGCTGCTGTTCAAGATGTTTCTTTGACTGAGCGGGGAACTTGAGTTCTGAAAGTGGAATTCTGCATTCACTATAATGGGCCTCCTAGCAATGGCTCACATGGGGCTTCTCTGTCATGGTGCATCAAACTAGATGAGTGTCCTAGAGTATTAATATGTCAATTCTGACCTCTCATGGGATTGCTAACACAACGCTATAGTAAAGATTCCCCTTGTTTGTACTTTTGCTATGCACTCCATTTTGGGTAATGTGGCAGAATAGCGATTTTGATCAATTTGTTCTATTGATTCCTCTTAAGACAGAGAGAGATTCAGGAAAGCACATGGTTTTCCTGATTCTCCTTTGCAGATGGAACTAGAATCATCAGCTGCTTTTCAAGTCGGGTCTTTGACTGAGCGGGGAACTTGAGTTCTGAAAGTGGAATTCTGCTTTCACTATAATGGGCCTCGTAGCAATGGCTCACATGGGGCTTCTCTGTCATGGTGCATCAAACTAGATGAGTGTCCCAGAGTATTAATATGTCAATTCTGACCTCTCATGGGATTGCTAACACAACGCTATAGTAAAGATTCCCCTTGTTTGTACTTTTGCTATGCACTCCATTTTGGGTAATGTGGCAGAATAGCGATTTTGATCAATTTGTTCTATTGATTCCTCTTAAGACAGAGAGAGATTCAGGAAAGCACATGGGTTTCCTGATTCTCCTTTGCAGATGGAACAAGAATAAACAGCTGCTTTTCAAGTCGGGTCCTTGACTGAGCGGGGAACTTGAGTTCTGAAAGTGGAATTCTGCATTCACTATAATGGGCCTCGTAGCAGTGGCTCACATGAGGCTTCTCTGTGATGGTGCATCAAAATTGATGAGTATCCTTGAGTATTAAGATGTCAATTCTGACCTCTCATAGGATTGCTAACACAACGCTATAGTAAAGATTCCCCTTGTTTGTACTTTTGCTATGCACTCCATTTTGGGTAATGTGGCAGAATAGCGATTTTGCTCAATTTGTTCTTTTGATTTCTCTTAAGACAGAGAGAGATTCAGGAAAGCACATGGTTTTCCTGATTCTCCTTTGCAGATGGAACAAGAATCACCAGCTGCTTTTCAAGTCGGGTCCTTGACTGAGCGGGGAACTTGAGTTCTGAAAGTGGAATTCTGCATTCACTATAATGAGCCTCGTAGCAATGGCTCACATGGGGCTTCTCTGTCATGGTGCATCAAACTAGATGAGTGTCCTAGAGTATTAAGATGTCAATTCTGACCTCTCATAGGATTGCTAACACAACGCTATAGTAAAGATTCCCCTTGTTTGTACTTTTGCTATCCACTCCATTTTCGGCAATTCTGCAGAATAGCGATTTTGATCAATCTGTTCTATTGATTCCTCTTAAGACAGAGAGAGATTCAGGAAAGCACATGGGTTTCCTGATTCTCCTTTGCAGATGGAACAAGAATAAACAGCTGCTTTTCAAGTTCGGTCCTTGACTGAGCGGGGAACTTGAGTTCTGAAAGTGGAATTCTGCATTCACTATAATGGGCCTCGTAGAAGTGGCTCACATGAGGCTTCTCTGTGATGGTGCATCAAAATTGATGAGTGTCCTTGAGTATTAAGATGTCAATTCTGACCTCTCGTGGGATTGCTAACACAACGCTATAGTAAAGATTCCCCTCGTTTGTACATTTGCTATCCACTCCATTTTCGGCAATGCGGCAGAATAGCGATTATGCTCAAATTGTTCTCTTGATTTCTCTTAAGATTGAGAGAAATTCAGGAAAACACATGGTTTTCCTGATTCTCCTTTGCAGATGGAACAAGAATCACCAGCTGGTTTTCAAGATGTTTCTTTGACTGAGCGGGGAACTTGAGTTCTGAAAGTGGAATTCTGCATTCACTATAATGGGCCTCCTAGCAATGGCTCACATGGGGCTTCTCTGTCATTGTGCATCAAACTAGATGAGTGTCCTAGAGTATTAATATGTCAATTCTGACCTCTCATGGGATTGCTAACACAACGCTATAGTAAAGATTCCCCTTGTTTGTACTTTTGCTATGCACTCCATTTTGGGTAATGTGGCAGAATAGCGATTTTGATCAATTTGTTCTATTGATTCCTCTTAAGACAGAGAGAGATTCAGGAAAGCACATGGTTTTCCTGATTCTCCTTTGCAGATGGAACTAGAATCATAAGCTGCTTTTCAAGTCGGGTCTTTGACTGAGCGGGGAACTTGAGTTCTGAAAGTGGAATTCTGCTTTCACTATAATGGGCCTCGTAGCAATGGCTCACATGGGGCTTCTCTGTCATGGTGCATCAAACTAGATTAGTGTCCTAGAGTATTAAGATGTCAATTCTGACCTCTCATAGGATTGCTAACACAACGCTATAGTAAAGATTCCCCTTGTTTGTACATTTGCTATCCACTCCATTTTCGGCAATGCGGCAGAATAGCGATTCTGCTCAAATTGTTCTCTTGATTTCTCTTAAGATTGAGAGAAATTCAGGAAAACACATGGGTTTCCTGATTCTCCTTTGCAGATGGAACAAGAATAAACAGCTGCTTTTCAAGTTCGGTCCTTGACTGAGCGGGGAACTTGAGTTCTGAAAGTGGAATTCTGCATTCACTATAATGGGCCTCGTAGCAATGGCTCACATGGGGCTTCTCTGTCATGGTGCATCAAACTAGATGAGTGTCCCAGAGTATTAATATGTCAATTCTGACCTCTCATGGGATTGCTAACACAACGCTATAGTAAAGATTCCCCTTGTTTGTACTTTTGCTATGCACTCCATTTTGGGTAATGTGGCAGAATAGCGATTTTGATCAATTTGTTCTATTGATTCCTCTTAAGACAGAGAGAGATTCAGGAAAGCACATGGGTTTCCTGATTCTCCTTTGCAGATGGAACAAGAATAAACAGCTGCTTTTCAAGTCGGGTCCTTGACTGAGCGGGGAACTTGAGTTCTGAAAGTGGAATTCTGCATTCACTATAATGGGCCTCGTAGCAGTGGCTCACATGAGGCTTCTCTGTGATGGTGCATCAAAATTGATGAGTATCCTTGAGTATTAAGATGTCAATTCTGACCTCTCATAGGATTGCTAACACAACGCTATAGTAAAGATTCCCCTTGTTTGTACTTTTGCTATGCACTCCATTTTGGGTAATGTGGCAGAATAGCGATTTTGCTCAATTTGTTCTTTTGATTTCTCTTAAGACAGAGAGAGATTCAGGAAAGCACATGGTTTTCCTGATTCTCCTTTGCAGATGGAACAAGAATCACCAGCTGCTTTTCAAGTCGGGTCCTTGACTGAGCGGGGAACTTGAGTTCTGAAAGTGGAATTCTGCATTCACTATAATGAGCCTCGTAGCAATGGCTCACATGGGGCTTCTCTGTCATGGTGCATCAAACTAGATGAGTGTCCTAGAGTATTAAGATGTCAATTCTGACCTCTCATAGGATTGCTAACACAACGCTATAGTAAAGATTCCCCTTGTTTGTACTTTTGCTATCCACTCCATTTTCGGCAATTCTGCAGAATAGCGATTTTGATCAATCTGTTCTATTGATTCCTCTTAAGACAGAGAGAGATTCAGGAAAGCACATGGGTTTCCTGATTCTCCTTTGCAGATGGAACAAGAATAAACAGCTGCTTTTCAAGTTCGGTCCTTGACTGAGCGGGGAACTTGAGTTCTGAAAGTGGAATTCTGCATTCACTATAATGGGCCTCGTAGAAGTGGCTCACATGAGGCTTCTCTGTGATGGTGCATCAAAATTGATGAGTGTCCTTGAGTATTAAGATGTCAATTCTGACCTCTCGTGGGATTGCTAACACAACGCTATAGTAAAGATTCCCCTCGTTTGTACATTTGCTATCCACTCCATTTTCGGCAATGCGGCAGAATAGCGATTATGCTCAAATTGTTCTCTTGATTTCTCTTAAGATTGAGAGAAATTCAGGAAAACACATGGTTTTCCTGATTCTCCTTTGCAGATGGAACAAGAATCACCAGCTGGTTTTCAAGATGTTTCTTTGACTGAGCGGGGAACTTGAGTTCTGAAAGTGGAATTCTGCATTCACTATAATGGGCCTCCTAGCAATGGCTCACATGGGGCTTCTCTGTCATTGTGCATCAAACTAGATGAGTGTCCTAGAGTATTAATATGTCAATTCTGACCTCTCATGGGATTGCTAACACAACGCTATAGTAAAGATTCCCCTTGTTTGTACTTTTGCTATGCACTCCATTTTGGGTAATGTGGCAGAATAGCGATTTTGATCAATTTGTTCTATTGATTCCTCTTAAGACAGAGAGAGATTCAGGAAAGCACATGGTTTTCCTGATTCTCCTTTGCAGATGGAACTAGAATCATAAGCTGCTTTTCAAGTCGGGTCTTTGACTGAGCGGGGAACTTGAGTTCTGAAAGTGGAATTCTGCTTTCACTATAATGGGCCTCGTAGCAATGGCTCACATGGGGCTTCTCTGTCATGGTGCATCAAACTAGATTAGTGTCCTAGAGTATTAAGATGTCAATTCTGACCTCTCATAGGATTGCTAACACAACGCTATAGTAAAGATTCCCCTTGTTTGTACATTTGCTATCCACTCCATTTTCGGCAATGCGGCAGAATAGCGATTCTGCTCAAATTGTTCTCTTGATTTCTCTTAAGATTGAGAGAAATTCAGGAAAACACATGGGTTTCCTGATTCTCCTTTGCAGATGGAACAAGAATAAACAGCTGCTTTTCAAGTTCGGTCCTTGACTGAGCGGGGAACTTGAGTTCTGAAAGTGGAATTCTGCATTCACTATAATGGGCCTCGTAGAAGTGGCTCACATGAGGCTTCTCAGTGATGGTGCATCAAAATTGATGAGTGTCCTTGAGTATTAAGATGTCAATTCTGACCTCTCGTGGGATTGCTAACACAACGCTATAGTAAAGATTCCCCTCGTTTGTACATTTGCTATCCACTCCATTTTCGGCAATGCGGCAGAATAGCGATTATGCTCAAATTGTTCTCTTGATTTCTCTTAAGATTGAGAGAAATTCAGGAAAACACATGGTTTTCCTGATTCTCCTTTGCAGATGGAACAAGAATCACCAGCTGGTTTTCAAGATGTTTCTTTGACTGAGCGGGGAACTTGAGTTCTGAAAGTGGAATTCTGCATTCACTATAATGGGCCTCCTAGCAATGGCTCACATGGGGCTAATCTGTCATTGTGCATCAAACTAGATGAGTGTCCTAGAGTATTAATATGTCAATTCTGACCTCTCATGGGATTGCTAACACAACGCTATAGTAAAGATTCCCCTTGTTTGTACTTTTGCTATGCACTCCATTTTGGGTAATGTGGCAGAATAGCGATTTTGATCAATTTGTTCTATTGATTCCTCTTAAGACAGAGAGAGATTCAGGAAAGCACATGGTTTTCCTGATTCTCCTTTGCAGATGGAACTAGAATCATCAGCTGCTTTTCAAGTCGGGTCTTTGACTGAGCGGGGAACTTGAGTTCTGAAAGTGGAATTCTGCTTTCACTATAATGGGCCTCGTAGCAATGGCTCACATGGGGCTTCTCTGTCATGGTGCATCAAACTAGATTAGTGTCCTAGAGTATTAAGATGTCAATTCTGACCTCTCATAGGATTGCTAACACAACGCTATAGTAAAGATTCCCCTTTACATTTGCTATCCACTCCATTTTCGGCAATGCGGCAGAATAGCGATTCTGCTCAAATTGTTCTCTTGATTTCTCTTAAGATTGAGAGAAATTCAGGAAAACACATGGTTTTCCTGATTCTCCTTTGCAGATGGAACAAGAATCACCAGCTGCTTTTCAAGATGTTTCTTTGACTGAGCGGGGAACTTGAGTTCTGAAAGTGGAATTCTGCATTCACTATAATGGGCCTCGTAGCAATGGCTCACATGGGGCTTCTCTGTCATGGTGCATCAAACTAGATGAGTGTCCTAGAGTATTAATATGTCAATTCTGACCTCTCATGGGATTGCTAACACAACGCTATAGTAAAGATTCCCCGTGTTTGTACTTTTGCTATGCACTCCATTTTGGGTAATGTGGCAGAATAGCGATTTTGATCAATTTGTTCTATTGATTCCTCTTAAGACAGAGAGAGATTCAGGAAAGCACATGGGTTTCCTGATTCTCCTTTGCAGATGGAACAAGAATAAACAGCTGCTTTTCAAGTCGGGTCCTTGACTGAGCGGGGAACTTGAGTTCTGAAAGTGGAATTCTGCATTCACTATAATGGGCCTCGTAGCAGTGGCTCACATGAGGCTTCTCTGTGATGGTGCATCAAAATTGATGAGTATCCTTGAGTATTAAGATGTCAATTCTGACCTCTCATAGGATTGCTAACACAACGCTATAGTAAAGATTCCCCTTGTTTGTACTTTTGCTATGCACTCCATTTTGGGTAATGTGGCAGAATAGCGATTTTGCTCAATTTGTTCTTTTGATTTCTCTTAAGACAGAGAGAGATTCAGGAAAGCACATGGTTTTCCTGATTCTCCTTTGCAGATGGAACAAGAATCACCAGCTGCTTTTCAAGTCGGGTCCTTGACTGAGCGGGGAACTTGAGTTCTGAAAGTGGAATTCTGCGTTCACTATAATGAGCCTCGTAGCAATGGCTCACATGGGGCTTCTCTGTCATGGTGCATCAAACTAGATGAGTGTCCTAGAGTATTAAGATGTCAATTCTGACCTCTCATAGGATTGCTAACACAACGCTATAGTAAAGATTCCCCTTGTTTGTACTTTTGCTATCCACTCCATTTTCGGCAATTCTGCAGAATAGCGATTTTGATCAATCTGTTCTATTGATTCCTCTTAAGACAGAGAGAGATTCAGGAAAGCACATGGGTTTCCTGATTCTCCTTTGCAGATGGAACAAGAATAAACAGCTGCTTTTCAAGTTCGGTCCTTGACTGAGCGGGGAACTTGAGTTCTGAAAGTGGAATTCTGCATTCACTATAATGGGCCTCGTAGAAGTGGCTCACATGAGGCTTCTCTGTGATGGTGCATCAAAATTGATGAGTGTCCTTGAGTATTAAGATGTCAATTCTGACCTCTCGTGGGATTGCTAACACAACGCTATAGTAAAGATTCCCCTCGTTTGTACATTTGCTATCCACTCCATTTTCGGCAATGCGGCAGAATAGCGATTATGCTCAAATTGTTCTCTTGATTTCTCTTAAGATTGAGAGAAATTCAGGAAAACACATGGTTTTCCTGATTCTCCTTTGCAGATGGAACAAGAATCACCAGCTGGTTTTCAAGATGTTTCTTTGACTGAGCGGGGAACTTGAGTTCTGAAAGTGGAATTCTGCATTCACTATAATGGGCCTCCTAGCAATGGCTCACATGGGGCTTCTCTGTCATTGTGCATCAAACTAGATGAGTGTCCTAGAGTATTAATATGTCAATTCTGACCTCTCATGGGATTGCTAACACAACGCTATAGTAAAGATTCCCCGTGTTTGTACTTTTGCTATCCACTCCATTTTCGGCAATGCGGCAGAATAGCGATTCTGCTCAAATTGTTCTCTTGATTTCTCTTAAGATTGAGAGAAATTCAGGAAAACACATGGTTTTCCTGATTCTCCTTTGCAGATGGAACAAGAATCACCAGCTGCTTTTCAAGATGTTTCTTTGACTGAGCGGGGAACTTGAGTTCTGAAAGTGGAATTCTGCATTCACTATAATGGGCCTCGTAGCAATGGCTCACATGGGGCTTCTCTGTCATGGTGCATCAAACTAGATGAGTGTCCTAGAGTATTAATATGTCAATTCTGACCTCTCATGGGATTGCTAACACAACGCTATAGTAAAGATTGCCCTTGTTTGTACTTTTGCTATGCACTCCATTTTGGGTAATGTGGCAGAATAGCGATTTTGATCAATTTGTTCTATTGATTCCTCTTAAGACAGAGAGAGATTCAGGAAAGCACATGGGTTTCCTGATTCTCCTTTGCAGATGGAACAAGAATAAACAGCTGCTTTTCAAGTCGGGTCCTTGACTGAGCGGGGAACTTGAGTTCTGAAAGTGGAATTCTGCATTCACTATAATGGGCCTCGTAGCAGTGGCTCACATGAGGCTTCTCTGTGATGGTGCATCAAAATTGATGAGTGTCCTTGAGTATTAAGATGTCAATTCTGACCTCTCATGGGATTGCTAACACAACGCTGTAGTAAAGATTCCCCTTGTTTGTACTTTTGCTATGCACTCCATTTTGGGTAATGTGGCAGAATAGCGATTTTGCTCAATTTGTTCTTTTGATTTCTCTTAAGACAGAGAGAGATTCAGGAAAGCACATGGTTTTCCTGATTCTCCTTTGCAGATGGAACAAGAATCACCAGCTGCCTTTCAAGATGGGTCTTTGACTGAGCGGGGAACTTGAGTTCTGAAAGTGGAATTCTGCATTCACTATAATGGGCCTCGTAGCAATGGCTCACATGGGGCTTCTCTGTCATGGTGCATCAACCTAGATGAGTGTCCTAGAGTATTAAGATGTCAATTCTGACCTCTCATAGGATTGCTAACACAACGCTATAGTAAAGATTCCCCTTTACATTTGCTATCCACTCCATTTTCGGCAATGCGGCAGAATAGCGATTCTGCTCAAATTGTTCTCTTGATTTCTCTTAAGATTGAGAGAAATTCAGGAAAACACATGGTTTTCCTGATTCTCCTTTTCAGATGGAACAAGAATCACCAGCTGCTTTTCAAGATGTTTCTTTGACTGAGCGGGGAACTTGAGTTCTGAAAGTGGAATTCTGCATTCACTATAATGGGCCTCGTAGCAATGGCTCACATGGGGCTTCTCTGTCATGGTGCATCAAACTAGATGAGTGTCCTAGAGTATTAATATGTCAATTCTGACCTCTCATGGGATTGCTAACACAACGCTATAGTAAAGATTCCCCTTGTTTGTACTTTTGCTATGCACTCCATTTTGGGTAATGTGGCAGAATAGCGATTTTGATCAATTTGTTCTATTGATTCCTCTTAAGACAGAGAGAGATTCAGGAAAGCACATGGTTTTCCTGATTCTCCTTTGCAGATGGAACTAGAATCATCAGCTGCTTTTCAAGTCGGGTCTTTGACTGAGCGGGGAACTTGAGTTCTGAAAGTGGAATTCTGCTTTCACTATAATGGGCCTCGTAGCAATGGCTCACATGGGGCTTCTCTGTCATGGTGCATCAAACTAGATGAGTGTCCTAGAGTATTAAGATGTCAATTCTGACCTCTCATAGGATTGCTAACACAACGCTATAGTAAAGATTCCCCTTGTTTGTACATTTGCTATCCACTCCATTTTCGGCAATGCGGCAGAATAGCGATTCTGCTCAATTTGTTCTTTTGATTTCTCTTAAGACAGAGAGAGATTCAGGAAAGCACATGGTTTTCCTGATTCTCCTTTGCAGATGGAACAAGAATCACCAGCTGCTTTTCAAGATGGGTCTTTGACTGAGCGGGGAACTTGAGTTCTGAAAGTGGAATTCTGCATTCACTATAATGGGCCTCGTAGCAATGGCTCACATGGGGCTTCTCTGTCGTGGTGCATCAAACTAGATGAGTGTCCTAGAGTATTAAGATGTCAATTCTGACCTCTCATGGGATTGCTAACACAACGCTATAGTAAAGATTCCCCTTGTTTGTACTTTTGCTATGCACTCCATTTTGGGTAATGTGGCAGAATAGCGATTTTGATCAATTTGTTCTATTGATTCCTCTTAAGACAGAGAGAGATTCAGGAAAGCACATGGGTTTCCTGATTCTCCTTTGCAGATGGAACAAGAATAAACAGCTGCTTTTCAAGTCGGGTCCTTGACTGAGCGGGGAACTTGAGTTCTGAAAGTGGAATTCTGCATTCACTATAATGGGCCTCGTAGCAGTGGCTCACATGAGGCTTCTCTGTGATGGTGCATCAAAATTGATGAGTGTCCTTGAGTATTAAGATGTCAATTCTGACCTCTCATGGGATTGCTAACAAAACGCTGTAGTAAAGATTCCCCTTGTTTGTACTTTTGCTATGCACTCCATTTTGGGTAATGTGGCAGAATAGCGATTTTGATCAATTTGTTCTATTGATTCCTCTTAAGACAGAGAGAGATTCAGGAAAGCACATGGGTTTCCTGATTCTCCTTTGCAGATGGAACAAGAATAAACAGCTGCTTTTCAAGTCGGGTCCTTGACTGAGCGGGGAACTTGAGTTCTGAAAGTGGAATTCTGCATTCACTATAATGGGCCTCGTAGCAGTGGCTCACATGAGGCTTCTCTGTGATGGTGCATCAAAATTGATGAGTGTCCTTGAGTATTAAGATGTCAATTCTGACCTCTCATGGGATTGCTAACACAACGCTGTAGTAAAGATTCCCCTTGTTTGTACTTTTGCTATGCACTCCATTTTGGGTAATGTGGCAGAATAGCGATTTTGCTCAATTTGTTCTTTTGATTTCTCTTAAGACAGAGAGAGATTCAGGAAAGCACATGGTTTTCCTGATTCTCCTTTGCAGATGGAACAAGAATCACCAGCTGCCTTTCAAGATGGGTCTTTGACTGAGCGGGGAACTTGAGTTCTGAAAGTGGAATTCTGCATTCACTATAATGGGCCTCGTAGCAATGGCTCACATGGGGCTTCTCTGTCATGGTGCATCAACCTAGATGAGTGTCCTAGAGTATTAAGATGTCAATTCTGACCTCTCATAGGATTGCTAACACAACGCTATAGTAAAGATTCCCCTTTACATTTGCTATCCACTCCATTTTCGGCAATGCGGCAGAATAGCGATTCTGCTCAAATTGTTCTCTTGATTTCTCTTAAGATTGAGAGAAATTCAGGAAAACACATGGTTTTCCTGATTCTCCTTTTCAGATGGAACAAGAATCACCAGCTGCTTTTCAAGATGTTTCTTTGACTGAGCGGGGAACTTGAGTTCTGAAAGTGGAATTCTGCATTCACTATAATGGGCCTCGTAGCAATGGCTCACATGGGGCTTCTCTGTCATGGTGCATCAAACTAGATGAGTGTCCTAGAGTATTAATATGTCAATTCTGACCTCTCATGGGATTGCTAACACAACGCTATAGTAAAGATTCCCCTTGTTTGTACTTTTGCTATGCACTCCATTTTGGGTAATGTGGCAGAATAGCGATTTTGATCAATTTGTTCTATTGATTCCTCTTAAGACAGAGAGAGATTCAGGAAAGCACATGGTTTTCCTGATTCTCCTTTGCAGATGGAACTAGAATCATCAGCTGCTTTTCAAGTCGGGTCTTTGACTGAGCGGGGAACTTGAGTTCTGAAAGTGGAATTCTGCTTTCACTATAATGGGCCTCGTAGCAATGGCTCACATGGGGCTTCTCTGTCATGGTGCATCAAACTAGATGAGTGTCCTAGAGTATTAAGATGTCAATTCTGACCTCTCATAGGATTGCTAACACAACGCTATAGTAAAGATTCCCCTTGTTTGTACATTTGCTATCCACTCCATTTTCGGCAATGCGGCAGAATAGCGATTCTGCTCAATTTGTTCTTTTGATTTCTCTTAAGACAGAGAGAGATTCAGGAAAGCACATGGTTTTCCTGATTCTCCTTTGCAGATGGAACAAGAATCACCAGCTGCTTTTCAAGATGGGTCTTTGACTGAGCGGGGAACTTGAGTTCTGAAAGTGGAATTCTGCATTCACTATAATGGGCCTCGTAGCAATGGCTCACATGGGGCTTCTCTGTCGTGGTGCATCAAACTAGATGAGTGTCCTAGAGTATTAAGATGTCAATTCTGACCTCTCATGGGATTGCTAACACAACGCTATAGTAAAGATTCCCCTTGTTTGTACTTTTGCTATGCACTCCATTTTGGGTAATGTGGCAGAATAGCGATTTTGATCAATTTGTTCTATTGATTCCTCTTAAGACAGAGAGAGATTCAGGAAAGCACATGGGTTTCCTGATTCTCCTTTGCAGATGGAACAAGAATAAACAGCTGCTTTTCAAGTCGGGTCCTTGACTGAGCGGGGAACTTGAGTTCTGAAAGTGGAATTCTGCATTCACTATAATGGGCCTCGTAGCAGTGGCTCACATGAGGCTTCTCTGTGATGGTGCATCAAAATTGATGAGTGTCCTTGAGTATTAAGATGTCAATTCTGACCTCTCATGGGATTGCTAACACAACGCTATAGTAAAGATTCCCCTTGTTTGTACTTTTGCTATGCACTCCATTTTGGGTAATGTGGCAGAATAGCGATTTTGATCAATTTGTTCTATTGATTCCTCTTAAGACAGAGAGAGATTCAGGAAAGCACATGGTTTTCCTGATTCTCCTTTGCAGATGGAACTAGAATCATAAGCTGCTTTTCAAGTCGGGTCTTTGACTGAGCGGGGAACTTGAGTTCTGAAAGTGGAATTCTGCTTTCACTATAATGGGCCTCGTAGCAATGGCTCACATGGGGCTTCTCTGTCATGGTGCATCAAACTAGATGAGTGTCCCAGAGTATTAATATGTCAATTCTGACCTCTCATGGGATTGCTAACACAACGCTATAGTAAAGATTCCCCTTGTTTGTACATTTGCTATCCACTCCCATTTTCGGCAATGCGGCAGAATAGCGATTCTGCTCAAATTGTTCTCTTGATTTCTCTTAAGATTGAGACAAATTCAGGAAAACACATGGTTTTCCTGATTCTCCTTTGCAGATGGAACAAGAATCACCAGCTGCTTTTCAAGATGTTTCTTTGACTGAGCGGGGAACTTGAGTTCTGAAAGTGGAATTCTGCATTCACTATAATGGGCCTCGTAGCAATGGCTCACATGGGGCTTCTCTGTCATGGTGCATCAAACTAGATGAGTGTCCTAGAGTATTAATATGTCAATTCTGACCTCTCATGGGATTGCTAACACAACGCTATAGTAAAGATTCCCCGTGTTTGTACTTTTGCTATGCACTCCATTTTGGGTAATGTGGCAGAATAGCGATTTTGATCAATTTGTTCTATTGATTCCTCTTAAGACAGAGAGAGATTCAGGAAAGCACATGGGTTTCCTGATTCTCCTTTGCAGATGGAACAAGAATAAACAGCTGCTTTTCAAGTCGGGTCCTTGACTGAGCGGGGAACTTGAGTTCTGAAAGTGGAATTCTGCATTCACTATAATGGGCCTCGTAGCAGTGGCTCACATGAGGCTTCTCTGTGATGGTGCATCAAAATTGATGAGTATCCTTGAGTATTAAGATGTCAATTCTGACCTCTCATAGGATTGCTAACACAACGCTATAGTAAAGATTCCCCTTGTTTGTACTTTTGCTATGCACTCCATTTTGGGTAATGTGGCAGAATAGCGATTTTGCTCAATTTGTTCTTTTGATTTCTCTTAAGACAGAGAGAGATTCAGGAAAGCACATGGTTTTCCTGATTCTCCTTTGCAGATGGAACAAGAATCACCAGCTGCTTTTCAAGTCGGGTCCTTGACTGAGCGGGGAACTTGAGTTCTGAAAGTGGAATTCTGCATTCACTATAATGAGCCTCGTAGCAATGGCTCACATGGGGCTTCTCTGTCATGGTGCATCAAACTAGATGAGTGTCCTAGAGTATTAAGATGTCAATTCTGACCTCTCATAGGATTGCTAACACAACGCTATAGTAAAGATTCCCCTTGTTTGTACTTTTGCTATCCACTCCATTTTCGGCAATTCTGCAGAATAGCGATTTTGATCAATCTGTTCTATTGATTCCTCTTAAGACAGAGAGAGATTCAGGAAAGCACATGGGTTTCCTGATACTCCTTTGCAGATGGAACAAGAATAAACAGCTGCTTTTCAAGTTCGGTCCTTGACTGAGCGGGGAACTTGAGTTCTGAAAGTGGAATTCTGCATTCACTATAATGGGCCTCGTAGAAGTGGCTCACATGAGGCTTCTCTGTGATGGTGCATCAAAATTGATGAGTGTCCTTGAGTATTAAGATGTCAATTCTGACCTCTCGTGGGATTGCTAACACAACGCTATAGTAAAGATTCCCCTCGTTTGTACATTTGCTATCCACTCCATTTTCGGCAATGCGGCAGAATAGCGATTATGCTCAAATTGTTCTCTTGATTTCTCTTAAGATTGAGAGAAATTCAGGAAAACACATGGTTTTCCTGATTCTCCTTTGCAGATGGAACAAGAATCACCAGCTGGTTTTCAAGATGTTTCTTTGACTGAGCGGGGAACTTGAGTTCTGAAAGTGGAATTCTGCATTCACTATAATGGGCCTCCTAGCAATGGCTCACATGGGGCTTCTCTGTCATTGTGCATCAAACTAGATGAGTGTCCTAGAGTATTAATATGTCAATTCTGACCTCTCATGGGATTGCTAACACAACGCTATAGTAAAGATTCCCCTTGTTTGTACTTTTGCTATGCACTCCATTTTGGGTAATGTGGCAGAATAGCGATTTTGATCAATTTGTTCTATTGATTCCTCTTAAGACAGAGAGAGATTCAGGAAAGCACATGGTTTTCCTGATTCTCCTTTGCAGATGGAACTAGAATCATCAGCTGCTTTTCAAGTCGGGTCTTTGACTGAGCGGGGAACTTGAGTTCTGAAAGTGGAATTCTGCTTTCACTATAATGGGCCTCGTAGCAATGGCTCACATGGGGCTTCTCTGTCATGGTGCATCAAACTAGATTAGTGTCCTAGAGTATTAAGATGTCAATTCTGACCTCTCATAGGATTGCTAACACAACGCTATAGTAAAGATTCCCCTTGTTTGTACATTTGCTATCCACTCCATTTTCGGCAATGCGGCAGAATAGCGATTCTGCTCAAATTGTTCTCTTGATTTCTCTTAAGATTGAGAGAAATTCAGGAAAACACATGGGTTTCCTGATTCTCCTTTGCAGATGGAACAAGAATAAACAGCTGCTTTTCAAGTTCGGTCCTTGACTGAGCGGGGAACTTGAGTTCTGAAAGTGGAATTCTGCATTCACTATAATGGGCCTCGTAGAAGTGGCTCACATGAGGCTTCTCAGTGATGGTGCATCAAAATTGATGAGTGTCCTTGAGTATTAAGATGTCAATTCTGACCTCTCGTGGGATTGCTAACACAACGCTATAGTAAAGATTCCCCTCGTTTGTACATTTGCTATCCACTCCATTTTCGGCAATGCGGCAGAATAGCGATTATGCTCAAATTGTTCTCTTGATTTCTCTTAAGATTGAGAGAAATTCAGGAAAACACATGGTTTTCCTGATTCTCCTTTGCAGATGGAACAAGAATCACCAGCTGGTTTTCAAGATGTTTCTTTGACTGAGCGGGGAACTTGAGTTCTGAAAGTGGAATTCTGCATTCACTATAATGGGCCTCCTAGCAATGGCTCACATGGGGCTTCTCTGTCATTGTGCATCAAACTAGATGAGTGTCCTAGAGTATTAATATGTCAATTCTGACCTCTCATGGGATTGCTAACACAACGCTATAGTAAAGATTCCCCTTGTTTGTACTTTTGCTATGCACTCCATTTTGGGTAATGTGGCAGAATAGCGATTTTGATCAATTTGTTCTATTGATTCCTCTTAAGACAGAGAGAGATTCAGGAAAGCACATGGTTTTCCTGATTCTCCTTTGCAGATGGAACTAGAATCATCAGCTGCTTTTCAAGTCGGGTCTTTGACTGAGCGGGGAACTTGAGTTCTGAAAGTGGAATTCTGCTTTCACTATAATGGGCCTCGTAGCAATGGCTCACATGGGGCTTCTCTGTCATGGTGCATCAAACTAGATTAGTGTCCTAGAGTATTAAGATGTCAATTCTGACCTCTCATAGGATTGCTAACACAACGCTATAGTAAAGATTCCCCTTGTTTGTACATTTGCTATCCACTCCATTTTCGGCAATGCGGCAGAATAGCGATTCTGCTCAAATTGTTCTCTTGATTTCTCTTAAGATTGAGAGAAATTCAGGAAAACACATGGTTTTCCTGATTCTCCTTTGCAGATGGAACAAGAATCACCAGCTGCTTTTCAAGATGTTTCTTTGACTGAGCGGGGAACTTGAGTTCTGAAAGTGGAATTCTGCATTCACTATAATGGGCCTCGTAGCAATGGCTCACATGGGGCTTCTCTGTCATGGTGCATCAAACTAGATGAGTGTCCTAGAGTATTAATATGTCAATTCTGACCTCTCATGGGATTGCTAACACAACGCTATAGTAAAGATTCCCCGTGTTTGTACTTTTGCTATGCACTCCATTTTGGGTAATGTGGCAGAATAGCGATTTTGATCAATTTGTTCTATTGATTCCTCTTAAGACAGAGAGAGATTCAGGAAAGCACATGGGTTTCCTGATTCTCCTTTGCAGATGGAACAAGAATAAACAGCTGCTTTTCAAGTCGGGTCCTTGACTGAGCGGGGAACTTGAGTTCTGAAAGTGGAATTCTGCATTCACTATAATGGGCCTCGTAGCAGTGGCTCACATGAGGCTTCTCTGTGATGGTGCATCAAAATTGATGAGTATCCTTGAGTATTAAGATGTCAATTCTGACCTCTCATAGGATTGCTAACACAACGCTATAGTAAAGATTCCCCTTGTTTGTACTTTTGCTATGCACTCCATTTTGGGTAATGTGGCAGAATAGCGATTTTGCTCAATTTGTTCTTTTGATTTCTCTTAAGACAGAGAGAGATTCAGGAAAGCACATGGTTTTCCTGATTCTCCTTTGCAGATGGAACAAGAATCACCAGCTGCTTTTCAAGTCGGGTCCTTGACTGAGCGGGGAACTTGAGTTCTGAAAGTGGAATTCTGCATTCACTATAATGAGCCTCGTAGCAATGGCTCACATGGGGCTTCTCTGTCATGGTGCATCAAACTAGATGAGTGTCCTAGAGTATTAAGATGTCAATTCTGACCTCTCATAGGATTGCTAACACAACGCTATAGTAAAGATTCCCCTTGTTTGTACTTTTGCTATCCACTCCATTTTCGGCAATTCTGCAGAATAGCGATTTTGATCAATCTGTTCTATTGATTCCTCTTAAGACAGAGAGAGATTCAGGAAAGCACATGGGTTTCCTGATTCTCCTTTGCAGATGGAACAAGAATAAACAGCTGCTTTTCAAGTTCGGTCCTTGACTGAGCGGGGAACTTGAGTTCTGAAAGTGGAATTCTGCATTCACTATAATGGGCCTCGTAGCAGTGGCTCACATGAGGCTTCTCTGTGATGGTGCATCAAAATTGATGAGTGTCCTTGAGTATTAAGATGTCAATTCTGACCTCTCGTGGGATTGCTAACACAACGCTATAGTAAAGATTCCCCTCGTTTGTACATTTGCTATCCACTCCATTTTCGGCAATGCGGCAGAATAGCGATTATGCTCAAATTGTTCTCTTGATTTCTCTTAAGATTGAGAGAAATTCAGGAAAACACATGGTTTTCCTGATTCTCCTTTGCAGATGGAACAAGAATCACCAGCTGGTTTTCAAGATGTTTCTTTGACTGAGCGGGGAACTTGAGTTCTGAAAGTGGAATTCTGCATTCACTATAATGGGCCTCCTAGCAATGGCTCACATGGGGCTTCTCTGTCATGGTGCATCAAACTAGATGAGTGTCCTAGAGTATTAATATGTCAATTATGACCTCTCATGGGATTGCTAACACAACGCTATAGTAAAGATTCCCCTTGTTTGTACTTTTGCTATGCACTCCATTTTGGGTAATGTGGCAGAATAGCGATTTTGATCAATTTGTTCTATTGATTCCTCTTAAGACAGAGAGAGATTCAGGAAAGCACATGGGTTTCCTGATTCTCCTTTGCAGATGGAACAAGAATAAACAGCTGCTTTTCAAGTCGGGTCCTTGACTGAGCGGGGAACTTGAGTTCTGAAAGTGGAATTCTGCATTCACTATAATGGGCCTCGTAGCAGTGGCTCACATGAGGCTTCTCTGTGATGGTGCATAAAACTAGATGAGTGTCCTTAAGTATTAAGATGTCAATTCTGACCTCTCATGGGATTGCTAACACAACGCTATAGTAAAGATTCCCCTTGTTTGTACTTTTGCTGTGCACTCCATTTTGGGTAATGTGGCAGAATAGCGATTTTGCTCAATTTGTTCTTTTGATTTCTCTTAAGACAGAGAGAGATTCAGGAAAGCACATGGTTTTCCTGATTCTCCTTTGCAGATGGAACAAGAATCACCAGCTGCTTTTCAAGATGGGTCTTTGACTGAGCGGGGAACTTGAGTTCTGAAAGTGGAATTCTGCATTCACTATAATGGGCCTCGTAGCAATGGCTCACATGGGGCTTCTCTGTCATGGTGCATCAAACTAGATGAGTGTCCTAGAGTATTAATATGTCAATTATGACCTCTCATGGGATTGCTAACACAACGCTATAGTAAAGATTCCCCTTGTTTGTACTTTTGCTATGCACTCCATTTTGGGTAATGTGGCAGAATAGCGATTTTGATCAATTTGTTCTATTGATTCCTCTTAAGATTGAGAGAAATTCAGGAAAACACATGGTTTTCCTGATTATCCCTTGCAGATGGAACTAGAATCACCAGCTGCTTTTCAAGTCGGGTATTTGACTGAGCGGGGAACTTGAGTTCTGAAAGTGGAATTCTGCATTCACTATAATGGGCCTCGCAGCAATGGCTCACATGGGGCTTCTCTGTCATGGTGCATCAAACTAGATGAGTGTCCTAGAGTATTAAGATGTCAATTCTGACCTCTCATGGGATTGCTAACACAACGCTATAGTAAAGATTCCCCTTGTTTGTACTTTTGCTATGCACTCCATTTTGGGTAATGTGGCAGAATAGCGATTTTGTTCAATTTGTTCTTTTGATTCCTCTTAAGACAGAGAGAGATTCAGGAAAGCACATGGGTTTCCTGATTCTCCTTTGCAGATGGAACTAGAATCACAAAATGCTTTTCAAGTCGGGTATTTGACTGAGCGGGGAACTTGAGTTCTGAAAGTGGAATTCTGCAGTCATTATAATGGGCCTCGTAGCAATGGCTCACATGAGGCTTCTCTGTCATGGTGCATCAAACTAGATGAGTGTCCTAGAGTATTAATATGTCAATTCTGACCTCTGATGGGATTGCTAACACAACGCTATAGTAAAGATTCCCCTTGTTTGTACTTTTGCTATGCACTCCATTTTGGGTAATGTGGCAGAATAGCGATTTTGATCAATTTGTTCTATTGATTCCTCTTAAGATTGAGAGAAATTCAGGAAAACACATGGTTTTCCTGATTATCCCTTGCAGATGGAACTAGAATCACCAGCTGCTTTTCAAGTCGGGTATTTGACTGAGCGGGGAACTTGAGTTCTGAAAGTGGAATTTCGCATTCACTATAATGGGCCTCGCAGCAATGGCTCACATGGGGCTTCTCTGTCATGGTGCATCAAACTAGATGAGTGTCCTAGAGTATTAAGATGTCAATTCTGACCTCTCATGGGATTGCTAACACAACGCTATAGTAAAGATTCCCCTTGTTTGTACTTTTGCTATGCACTCCATTTTGGGTAATGTGGCAGAATAGCGATTTTGTTCAATTTGTTCTTTTGATTCCTCTTAAGACAGAGAGAGATTCAGGAAAGCACATGGGTTTCCTGATTCTCCTTTGCAGATGGAACTAGAATCACAAGATGCTTTTCAAGTCGGGTCTTTGACTGAGCGGGGAACTTGAGTTCTGAAAGTGGAATTCTGCAGTCATTATAATGGGCCTCGTAGCAATGGCTCACGTGAGGCTTCTCTGTCATGGTGCATCAAACTAGATGAGTGTCCTAGAGTATTAATATGTCAATTCTGACCTCTCATGGGATTGCTAACACAACGCTATAGTAAAGATTCCCCTTGTTTGTACTTTTGCTATGCACTCCATTTTGGGTAATGTGGCAGAATAGCGATTTTGCTCAATTTGTTCTTTCGATTTCTCTCAAGACAGAGAGAGATTCAGGAAAGCACGTGGTTTTCCTGATTCTCCTTTGCAGATGGAACAAGAAAAAACAGCTGCTTTTCAAGTCGGGTCCTTGACTGAGCGGAGAACTTGAGTTCTGAAAGTGGAATTCTGCATTCACTATAATGGGCCTCGTAGCAATGGCTCACATGGGGCTTCTCTGTCATGGTGCATCAAACTAGATGAGTGTCCCAGAGTATTAATATGTCAATTCTGACCTCTCATGGGATTGCTAACACAACGCTATAGTAAAGATTCCCCTTGTTTGTACATTTGCTATCCACTCCCATTTTCGGCAATGCGGCAGAATAGCGATTCTGCTCAAATTGTTCTCTTGATTTCTCTTAAGATTGAGAGAAATTCAGGAAAACACATGGTTTTCCTGATTCTCCTTTGCAGATGGAACAAGAATCACCAGCTGCTTTTCAAGATGTTTCTTTGACTGAGCGGGGAACTTGAGTTCTGAAAGTGGAATTCTGCATTCACTATAATGGGCCTCGTAGCAATGGCTCACATGGGGCTTCTCTGTCATGGTGCATCAAACTAGATGAGTGTCCTAGAGTATTAATATGTCAATTCTGACCTCTCATGGGATTGCTAACACAACGCTATAGTAAAGATTCCCCGTGTTTGTACTTTTGCTATGCACTCCATTTTGGGTAATGTGGCAGAATAGCGATTTTGATCAATTTGTTCTATTGATTCCTCTTAAGACAGAGAGAGATTCAGGAAAGCACATGGGTTTCCTGATTCTCCTTTGCAGATGGAACAAGAATAAACAGCTGCTTTTCAAGTCGGGTCCTTGACTGAGCGGGGAACTTGAGTTCTGAAAGTGGAATTCTGCATTCACTATAATGGGCCTCGTAGCAGTGGCTCACATGAGGCTTCTCTGTGATGGTGCATCAAAATTGATGAGTATCCTTGAGTATTAAGATGTCAATTCTGACCTCTCATAGGATTGCTAACACAACGCTATAGTAAAGATTCCCCTTGTTTGTACTTTTGCTATGCACTCCATTTTGGGTAATGTGGCAGAATAGCGATTTTGCTCAATTTGTTCTTTTGATTTCTCTTAAGACAGAGAGAGATTCAGGAAAGCACATGGTTTTCCTGATTCTCCTTTGCAGATGGAACAAGAATCACCAGCTGCTTTTCAAGTCGGGTCCTTGACTGAGCGGGGAACTTGAGTTCTGAAAGTGGAATTCTGCATTCACTATAATGAGCCTCGTAGCAATGGCTCACATGGGGCTTCTCTGTCATGGTGCATCAAACTAGATGAGTGTCCTAGAGTATTAAGATGTCAATTCTGACCTCTCATAGGATTGCTAACACAACGCTATAGTAAAGATTCCCCTTGTTTGTACTTTTGCTATCCACTCCATTTTCGGCAATTCTGCAGAATAGCGATTTTGATCAATCTGTTCTATTGATTCCTCTTAAGACAGAGAGAGATTCAGGAAAGCACATGGGTTTCCTGATACTCCTTTGCAGATGGAACAAGAATAAACAGCTGCTTTTCAAGTTCGGTCCTTGACTGAGCGGGGAACTTGAGTTCTGAAAGTGGAATTCTGCATTCACTATAATGGGCCTCGTAGAAGTGGCTCACATGAGGCTTCTCTGTGATGGTGCATCAAAATTGATGAGTGTCCTTGAGTATTAAGATGTCAATTCTGACCTCTCGTGGGATTGCTAACACAACGCTATAGTAAAGATTCCCCTCGTTTGTACATTTGCTATCCACTCCATTTTCGGCAATGCGGCAGAATAGCGATTATGCTCAAATTGTTCTCTTGATTTCTCTTAAGATTGAGAGAAATTCAGGAAAACACATGGTTTTCCTGATTCTCCTTTGCGGATGGAACAAGAATCACCAGCTGGTTTTCAAGATGTTTCTTTGACTGAGCGGGGAACTTGAGTTCTGAAAGTGGAATTCTGCATTCACTATAATGGGCCTCCTAGCAATGGCTCACATGGGGCTTCTCTGTCATTGTGCATCAAACTAGATGAGTGTCCTAGAGTATTAATATGTCAATTCTGACCTCTCATGGGATTGCTAACACAACGCTATAGTAAAGATTCCCCTTGTTTGTACTTTTGCTATGCACTCCATTTTGGGTAATGTGGCAGAATAGCGATTTTGATCAATTTGTTCTATTGATTCCTCTTAAGACAGAGAGAGATTCAGGAAAGCACATGGTTTTCCTGATTCTCCTTTGCAGATGGAACTAGAATCATCAGCTGCTTTTCAAGTCGGGTCTTTGACTGAGCGGGGAACTTGAGTTCTGAAAGTGGAATTCTGCTTTCACTATAATGGGCCTCGTAGCAATGGCTCACATGGGGCTTCTCTGTCATGGTGCATCAAACTAGATTAGTGTCCTAGAGTATTAAGATGTCAATTCTGACCTCTCATAGGATTGCTAACACAACGCTATAGTAAAGATTCCCCTTGTTTGTACATTTGCTATCCACTCCATTTTCGGCAATGCGGCAGAATAGCGATTCTGCTCAAATTGTTCTCTTGATTTCTCTTAAGATTGAGAGAAATTCAGGAAAACACATGGGTTTCCTGATTCTCCTTTGCAGATGGAACAAGAATAAACAGCTGCTTTTCAAGTTCGGTCCTTGACTGAGCGGGGAACTTGAGTTCTGAAAGTGGAATTCTGCATTCACTATAATGGGCCTCGTAGAAGTGGCTCACATGAGGCTTCTCAGTGATGGTGCATCAAAATTGATGAGTGTCCTTGAGTATTAAGATGTCAATTCTGACCTCTCGTGGGATTGCTAACACAACGCTATAGTAAAGATTCCCCTCGTTTGTACATTTGCTATCCACTCCATTTTCGGCAATGCGGCAGAATAGCGATTATGCTCAAATTGTTCTCTTGATTTCTCTTAAGATTGAGAGAAATTCAGGAAAACACATGGTTTTCCTGATTCTCCTTTGCAGATGGAACAAGAATCACCAGCTGGTTTTCAAGATGTTTCTTTGACTGAGCGGGGAACTTGAGTTCTGAAAGTGGAATTCTGCATTCACTATAATGGGCCTCCTAGCAATGGCTCACATGGGGCTTCTCTGTCATTGTGCATCAAACTAGATGAGTGTCCTAGAGTATTAATATGTCAATTCTGACCTCTCATGGGATTGCTAACACAACGCTATAGTAAAGATTCCCCTTGTTTGTACTTTTGCTATGCACTCCATTTTGGGTAATGTGGCAGAATAGCGATTTTGATCAATTTGTTCTATTGATTCCTCTTAAGACAGAGAGAGATTCAGGAAAGCACATGGTTTTCCTGATTCTCCTTTGCAGATGGAACTAGAATCATCAGCTGCTTTTCAAGTCGGGTCTTTGACTGAGCGGGGAACTTGAGTTCTGAAAGTGGAATTCTGCTTTCACTATAATGGGCCTCGTAGCAATGGCTCACATGGGGCTTCTCTGTCATGGTGCATCAAACTAGATTAGTGTCCTAGAGTATTAAGATGTCAATTCTGACCTCTCATAGGATTGCTAACACAACGCTATAGTAAAGATTCCCCTTGTTTGTACATTTGCTATCCACTCCATTTTCGGCAATGCGGCAGAATAGCGATTCTGCTCAAATTGTTCTCTTGATTTCTCTTAAGATTGAGAGAAATTCAGGAAAACACATGGTTTTCCTGATTCTCCTTTGCAGATGGAACAAGAATCACCAGCTGCTTTTCAAGATGTTTCTTTGACTGAGCGGGGAACTTGAGTTCTGAAAGTGGAATTCTGCATTCACTATAATGGGCCTCGTAGCAATGGCTCACATGGGGCTTCTCTGTCATGGTGCATCAAACTAGATGAGTGTCCTAGAGTATTAATATGTCAATTCTGACCTCTCATGGGATTGCTAACACAACGCTATAGTAAAGATTCCCCGTGTTTGTACTTTTGCTATGCACTCCATTTTGGGTAATGTGGCAGAATAGCGATTTTGATCAATTTGTTCTATTGATTCCTCTTAAGACAGAGAGAGATTCAGGAAAGCACATGGGTTTCCTGATTCTCCTTTGCAGATGGAACAAGAATAAACAGCTGCTTTTCAAGTCGGGTCCTTGACTGAGCGGGGAACTTGAGTTCTGAAAGTGGAATTCTGCATTCACTATAATGGGCCTCGTAGCAGTGGCTCACATGAGGCTTCTCTGTGATGGTGCATCAAAATTGATGAGTATCCTTGAGTATTAAGATGTCAATTCTGACCTCTCATAGGATTGCTAACACAACGCTATAGTAAAGATTCCCCTTGTTTGTACTTTTGCTATGCACTCCATTTTGGGTAATGTGGCAGAATAGCGATTTTGCTCAATTTGTTCTTTTGATTTCTCTTAAGACAGAGAGAGATTCAGGAAAGCACATGGTTTTCCTGATTCTCCTTTGCAGATGGAACAAGAATCACCAGCTGCTTTTCAAGTCGGGTCCTTGACTGAGCGGGGAACTTGAGTTCTGAAAGTGGAATTCTGCATTCACTATAATGAGCCTCGTAGCAATGGCTCACATGGGGCTTCTCTGTCATGGTGCATCAAACTAGATGAGTGTCCTAGAGTATTAAGATGTCAATTCTGACCTCTCATAGGATTGCTAACACAACGCTATAGTAAAGATTCCCCTTGTTTGTACTTTTGCTATCCACTCCATTTTCGGCAATTCTGCAGAATAGCGATTTTGATCAATCTGTTCTATTGATTCCTCTTAAGACAGAGAGAGATTCAGGAAAGCACATGGGTTTCCTGATTCTCCTTTGCAGATGGAACAAGAATAAACAGCTGCTTTTCAAGTTCGGTCCTTGACTGAGCGGGGAACTTGAGTTCTGAAAGTGGAATTCTGCATTCACTATAATGGGCCTCGTAGAAGTGGCTCACATGAGGCTTCTCTGTGATGGTGCATCAAAATTGATGAGTGTCCTTGAGTATTAAGATGTCAATTCTGACCTCTCGTGGGATTGCTAACACAACGCTATAGTAAAGATTCCCCTCGTTTGTACATTTGCTATCCACTCCATTTTCGGCAATGCGGCAGAATAGCGATTATGCTCAAATTGTTCTCTTGATTTCTCTTAAGATTGAGAGAAATTCAGGAAAACACATGGTTTTCCTGATTCTCCTTTGCAGATGGAACAAGAATCACCAGCTGGTTTTCAAGATGTTTCTTTGACTGAGCGGGGAACTTGAGTTCTGAAAGTGGAATTCTGCATTCACTATAATGGGCCTCCTAGCAATGGCTCACATGGGGCTTCTCTGTCATTGTGCATCAAACTAGATGAGTGTCCTAGAGTATTAATATGTCAATTCTGACCTCTCATGGGATTGCTAACACAACGCTATAGTAAAGATTCCCCTTGTTTGTACTTTTGCTATGCACTCCATTTTGGGTAATGTGGCAGAATAGCGATTTTGATCAATTTGTTCTATTGATTCCTCTTAAGACAGAGAGAGATTCAGGAAAGCACATGGGTTTCCTGATTCTCCTTTGCAGATGGAACAAGAATAAACAGCTGCTTTTCAAGTCGGGTCCTTGACTGAGCGGGGAACTTGAGTTCTGAAAGTGGAATTCTGCATTCACTATAATGGGCCTCGTAGCAGTGGCTCACATGAGGCTTCTCTGTGATGGTGCATAAAACTAGATGAGTGTCCTTAAGTATTAAGATGTCAATTCTGACCTCTCATGTGATTGCTAACACAACGCTATAGTAAAGATTCCCCTTGTTTGTACTTTTGCTGTGCACTCCATTTTGGGTAATGTGGCAGAATAGCGATTTTGCTCAATTTGTTCTTTTGATTTCTCTTAAGACAGAGAGAGATTCAGGAAAGCACATGGTTTTCCTGATTCTCCTTTGCAGATGGAACAAGAATCACCAGCTGCTTTTCAAGATGGGTCTTTGACTGAGCGGGGAACTTGAGTTCTGAAAGTGGAATTCTGCATTCACTATAATGGGCCTCGTAGCAATGGCTCACATGGGGCTTCTCTGTCATGGTGCATCAAACTAGATGAGTGTCCTAGAGTATTAATATGTCAATTATGACCTCTCATGGGATTGCTAACACAACGCTATAGTAAAGATTCCCCTTGTTTGTACTTTTGCTATGCACTCCATTTTGGGTAATGTGGCAGAATAGCGATTTTGATCAATTTGTTCTATTGATTCCTCTTAAGATTGAGAGAAATTCAGGAAAACACATGGTTTTCCTGATTATCCCTTGCAGATGGAACTAGAATCACCAGCTGCTTTTCAAGTCGGGTATTTGACTGAGCGGGGAACTTGAGTTCTGAAAGTGGAATTCTGCATTCACTATAATGGGCCTCGCAGCAATGGCTCACATGGGGCTTCTCTGTCATGGTGCATCAAACTAGATGAGTGTCCTAGAGTATTAAGATGTCAATTCTGACCTCTCATGGGATTGCTAACACAACGCTATAGTAAAGATTCCCCTTGTTTGTACTTTTGCTATGCACTCCATTTTGGGTAATGTGGCAGAATAGCGATTTTGTTCAATTTGTTCTTTTGATTCCTCTTAAGACAGAGAGAGATTCAGGAAAGCACATGGGTTTCCTGATTCTCCTTTGCAGATGGAACTAGAATCACAAAATGCTTTTCAAGTCGGGTATTTGACTGAGCGGGGAACTTGAGTTCTGAAAGTGGAATTCTGCAGTCATTATAATGGGCCTCGTAGCAATGGCTCACATGAGGCTTCTCTGTCATGGTGCATCAAACTAGATGAGTGTCCTAGAGTATTAATATGTCAATTCTGACCTCTGATGGGATTGCTAACACAACGCTATAGTAAAGATTCCCCTTGTTTGTACTTTTGCTATGCACTCCATTTTGGGTAATGTGGCAGAATAGCGATTTTGATCAATTTGTTCTATTGATTCCTCTTAAGATTGAGAGAAATTCAGGAAAACACATGGTTTTCCTGATTATCCCTTGCAGATGGAACTAGAATCACCAGCTGCTTTTCAAGTCGGGTATTTGACTGAGCGGGGAACTTGAGTTCTGAAAGTGGAATTTCGCATTCACTATAATGGGCCTCGCAGCAATGGCTCACATGGGGCTTCTCTGTCATGGTGCATCAAACTAGATGAGTGTCCTAGAGTATTAAGATGTCAATTCTGACCTCTCATGGGATTGCTAACACAACGCTATAGTAAAGATTCCCCTTGTTTGTACTTTTGCTATGCACTCCATTTTGGGTAATGTGGCAGAATAGCGATTTTGTTCAATTTGTTCTTTTGATTCCTCTTAAGACAGAGAGAGATTCAGGAAAGCACATGGGTTTCCTGATTCTCCTTTGCAGATGGAACTAGAATCACAAGATGCTTTTCAAGTCGGGTCTTTGACTGAGCGGGGAACTTGAGTTCTGAAAGTGGAATTCTGCAGTCATTATAATGGGCCTCGTAGCAATGGCTCACGTGAGGCTTCTCTGTCATGGTGCATCAAACTAGATGAGTGTCCTAGAGTATTAATATGTCAATTCTGACCTCTCATGGGATTGCTAACACAACGCTATAGTAAAGATTCCCCTTGTTTGTACTTTTGCTATGCACTCCATTTTGGGTAATGTGGCAGAATAGCGATTTTGCTCAATTTGTTCTTTCGATTTCTCTCAAGACAGAGAGAGATTCAGGAAAGCACGTGGTTTTCCTGATTCTCCTTTGCAGATGGAACAAGAAAAAACAGCTGCTTTTCAAGTCGGGTCCTTGACTGAGCGGAGAACTTGAGTTCTGAAAGTGGAATTCTGCATTCACTATAATGGGCCTCGTAGCAATGGCTCACATGAGGCTTCTCTGTCATGGTGCATCAAACTAGATGAGTGTACTTGAGTATTAAGATGTCAATTCTGACCTCTCGTGGGATTGCTAACACAACGCTATAGTAAAGATTCCCCTTGTTTGTACTTTTGCTATGCACTCCTTCTTGGGTAATGTGGCAGAATAGCGATTTTGCTCAATTTGTTCTATTGATTCCTCTTAAGACAGAGAGAGATTAAGGAAAGCACATGGGTTTCCTGATTATCCCTTGCAGATGGAACTAGAATCACAAGATGCTTTTCAAGTCGGGTCTTTGAATGAGCGGGGAACTTGAGTTCTGAAAGTGGAATTCTGCATTCACTATAATGGGCCTCGTAGCAATGGCTCACATGGGGCTTCTCTGTCATGGTGCATCAAACTAGATGAGTGTCCTAGAGTATTAATATGTCAATTCTGACCTCTCATGGGATTGCTAACACAACGCTATAGTAAAGATTCCCCTCGTTTGTACATTTGCTATCCACTCCATTTTCGGCAATGCGGCAGAATAGCGATTATGCTCAAATTGTTCTCTTGATTTCTCTTAAGATTGAGAGAAATTCAGGAAAACACATGGTTTTCCTGATTCTCCTTTGCAGATGGAACAAGAATCACCAGCTGGTTTTCAAGATGTTTCTTTGACTGAGCGGGGAACTTGAGTTCTGAAAGTGGAATTCTGCATTCACTATAATGGGCCTCCTAGCAATGGCTCACATGGGGCTTCTCTGTCATTGTGCATCAAACTAGATGAGTGTCCTAGAGTATTAATATGTCAATTCTGACCTCTCATGGGATTGCTAACACAACGCTATAGTAAAGATTCCCCTTGTTTGTACTTTTGCTATGCACTCCATTTTGGGTAATGTGGCAGAATAGCGATTTTGATCAATTTGTTCTATTGATTCCTCTTAAGACAGAGAGAGATTCAGGAAAGCACATGGTTTTCCTGATTCTCCTTTGCAGATGGAACTAGAATCATCAGCTGCTTTTCAAGTCGGGTCTTTGACTGAGCGGGGAACTTGAGTTCTGAAAGTGGAATTCTGCTTTCACTATAATGGGCCTCGTAGCAATGGCTCACATGGGGCTTCTCTGTCATGGTGCATCAAACTAGATTAGTGTCCTAGAGTATTAAGATGTCAATTCTGACCTCTCATAGGATTGCTAACACAACGCTATAGTAAAGATTCCCCTTGTTTGTACATTTGCTATCCACTCCATTTTCGGCAATGCGGCAGAATAGCGATTCTGCTCAAATTGTTCTCTTGATTTCTCTTAAGATTGAGAGAAATTCAGGAAAACACATGGGTTTCCTGATTCTCCTTTGCAGATGGAACAAGAATAAACAGCTGCTTTTCAAGTTCGGTCCTTGACTGAGCGGGGAACTTGAGTTCTGAAAGTGGAATTCTGCATTCACTATAATGGGCCTCGTAGAAGTGGCTCACATGAGGCTTCTCAGTGATGGTGCATCAAAATTGATGAGTGTCCTTGAGTATTAAGATGTCAATTCTGACCTCTCGTGGGATTGCTAACACAACGCTATAGTAAAGATTCCCCTCGTTTGTACATTTGCTATCCACTCCATTTTCGGCAATGCGGCAGAATAGCGATTATGCTCAAATTGTTCTCTTGATTTCTCTTAAGATTGAGAGAAATTCAGGAAAACACATGGTTTTCCTGATTCTCCTTTGCAGATGGAACAAGAATCACCAGCTGGTTTTCAAGATGTTTCTTTGACTGAGCGGGGAACTTGAGTTCTGAAAGTGGAATTCTGCATTCACTATAATGGGCCTCCTAGCAATGGCTCACATGGGGCTTCTCTGTCATTGTGCATCAAACTAGATGAGTGTCCTAGAGTATTAATATGTCAATTCTGACCTCTCATGGGATTGCTAACACAACGCTATTGTAAAGATTCCCCTTGTTTGTACTTTTGCTATGCACTCCATTTTGGGTAATGTGGCAGAATAGCGATTTTGATCAATTTGTTCTATTGATTCCTCTTAAGACAGAGAGAGATTCAGGAAAGCACATGGTTTTCCTGATTCTCCTTTGCAGATGGAACTAGAATCATCAGCTGCTTTTCAAGTCGGGTCTTTGACTGAGCGGGGAACTTGAGTTCTGAAAGTGGAATTCTGCTTTCACTATAATGGGCCTCGTAGCAATGGCTCACATGGGGCTTCTCTGTCATGGTGCATCAAACTAGATTAGTGTCCTAGAGTATTAAGATGTCAATTCTGACCTCTCATAGGATTGCTAACACAACGCTATAGTAAAGATTCCCCTTGTTTGTACATTTGCTATCCACTCCATTTTCGGCAATGCGGCAGAATAGCGATTCTGCTCAAATTGTTCTCTTGATTTCTCTTAAGATTGAGAGAAATTCAGGAAAACACATGGTTTTCCTGATTCTCCTTTGCAGATGGAACAAGAATCACCAGCTGCTTTTCAAGATGTTTCTTTGACTGAGCGGGGAACTTGAGTTCTGAAAGTGGAATTCTGCATTCACTATAATGGGCCTCGTAGCAATGGCTCACATGGGGCTTCTCTGTCATGGTGCATCAAACTAGATGAGTGTCCTAGAGTATTAATATGTCAATTCTGACCTCTCATGGGATTGCTAACACAACGCTATAGTAAAGATTCCCCGTGTTTGTACTTTTGCTATGCACTCCATTTTGGGTAATGTGGCAGAATAGCGATTTTGATCAATTTGTTCTATTGATTCCTCTTAAGACAGAGAGAGATTCAGGAAAGCACATGGGTTTCCTGATTCTCCTTTGCAGATGGAACAAGAATAAACAGCTGCTTTTCAAGTCGGGTCCTTGACTGAGCGGGGAACTTGAGTTCTGAAAGTGGAATTCTGCATTCACTATAATGGGCCTCGTAGCAGTGGCTCACATGAGGCTTCTCTGTGATGGTGCATCAAAATTGATGAGTATCCTTGAGTATTAAGATGTCAATTCTGACCTCTCATAGGATTGCTAACACAACGCTATAGTAAAGATTCCCCTTGTTTGTACTTTTGCTATGCACTCCATTTTGGGTAATGTGGCAGAATAGCGATTTTGCTCAATTTGTTCTTTTGATTTCTCTTAAGACACAGAGAGATTCAGGAAAGCACATGGTTTTCCTGATTCTCCTTTGCAGATGGAACAAGAATCACCAGCTGCTTTTCAAGTCGGGTCCTTGACTGAGCGGGGAACTTGAGTTCTGAAAGTGGAATTCTGCATTCACTATAATGAGCCTCGTAGCAATGGCTCACATGGGGCTTCTCTGTCATGGTGCATCAAACTAGATGAGTGTCCTAGAGTATTAAGATGTCAATTCTGACCTCTCATAGGATTGCTAACACAACGCTATAGTAAAGATTCCCCTTGTTTGTACTTTTGCTATCCACTCCATTTTCGGCAATTCTGCAGAATAGCGATTTTGATCAATCTGTTCTATTGATTCCTCTTAAGACAGAGAGAGATTCAGGAAAGCACATGGGTTTCCTGATTCTCCTTTGCAGATGGAACAAGAATAAACAGCTGCTTTTCAAGTTCGGTCCTTGACTGAGCGGGGAACTTGAGTTCTGAAAGTGGAATTCTGCATTCACTATAATGGGCCTCGTAGAAGTGGCTCACATGAGGCTTCTCTGTGATGGTGCATCAAAATTGATGAGTGTCCTTGAGTATTAAGATGTCAATTCTGACCTCTCGTGGGATTGCTAACACAACGCTATAGTAAAGATTCCCCTCGTTTGTACATTTGCTATCCACTCCATTTTCGGCAATGCGGCAGAATAGCGATTATGCTCAAATTGTTCTCTTGATTTCTCTTAAGATTGAGAGAAATTCAGGAAAACACATGGTTTTCCTGATTCTCCTTTGCAGATGGAACAAGAATCACCAGCTGGTTTTCAAGATGTTTCTTTGACTGAGCGGGGAACTTGAGTTCTGAAAGTGGAATTCTGCATTCACTATAATGGGCCTCCTAGCAATGGCTCACATGGGGCTTCTCTGTCATTGTGCATCAAACTAGATGAGTGTCCTAGAGTATTAATATGTCAATTCTGACCTCTCATGGGATTGCTAACACAACGCTATAGTAAAGATTCCCCTTGTTTGTACTTTTGCTATGCACTCCATTTTGGGTAATGTGGCAGAATAGCGATTTTGATCAATTTGTTCTATTGATTCCTATTAAGATTGAGAGAAATTCAGGAAAACACATGGTTTTCCTGATTCTCCTTTGCAGATGGAACTAGAATCATCAGCTGCTTTTCAAGTCGGGTCCTTGACTGAGCGGGGAACTTGAGTTCTGAAAGTGGAATTCTGCATTCACTATAATGGGCCTCGTAGCAGTGGCTCACATGAGGCTTCTCTGTGATGGTGCATAAAACTAGATGAGTGTCCTTAAGTATTAAGATGTCAATTCTGACCTCTCATGGGATTGCTAACACAACGCTATAGTAAAGATTCCCCTTGTTTGTACTTTTGCTGTGCACTCCATTTTGGGTAATGTGGCAGAATAGCGATTTTGCTCAATTTGTTCTTTTGATTTCTCTTAAGACAGAGAGAGATTCAGGAAAGCACATGGTTTTCCTGATTCTCCTTTGCAGATGGAACAAGAATCACCAGCTGCTTTTCAAGATGGGTCTTTGACTGAGCGGGGAACTTGAGTTCTGAAAGTGGAATTCTGCATTCACTATAATGGGCCTCGTAGCAATGGCTCACATGGGGCTTCTCTGTCATGGTGCATCAAACTAGATGAGTGTCCTAGAGTATTAATATGTCAATTATGACCTCTCATGGGATTGCTAACACAACGCTATAGTAAAGATTCCCCTTGTTTGTACTTTTGCTATGCACTCCATTTTGGGTAATGTGGCAGAATAGCGATTTTGATCAATTTGTTCTATTGATTCCTCTTAAGATTGAGAGAAATTCAGGAAAACACATGGTTTTCCTGATTATCCCTTGCAGATGGAACTAGAATCACCAGCTGCTTTTCAAGTCGGGTATTTGACTGAGCGGGGAACTTGAGTTCTGAAAGTGGAATTCTGCATTCACTATAATGGGCCTTGCAGCAATGGCTCACATGGGGCTTCTCTGTCATGGTGCATCAAACTAGATGAGTGTCCTAGAGTATTAAGATGTCAATTCTGACCTCTCATGGGATTGCTAACACAACGCTATAGTAAAGATTCCCCTTGTTTGTACTTTTGCTATGCACTCCATTTTGGGTAATGTGGCAGAATAGCGATTTTGTTCAATTTGTTCTTTTGATTCCTCTTAAGACAGAGAGAGATTCAGGAAAGCACATGGGTTTCCTGATTCTCCTTTGCAGATGGAACTAGAATCACAAAATGCTTTTCAAGTCGGGTATTTGACTGAGCGGGGAACTTGAGTTCTGAAAGTGGAATTCTGCAGTCATTATAATGGGCCTCGTAGCAATGGCTCACATGAGGCTTCTCTGTCATGGTGCATCAAACTAGATGAGTGTCCTAGAGTATTAATATGTCAATTCTGACCTCTGATGGGATTGCTAACACAACGCTATAGTAAAGATTCCCCTTGTTTGTACTTTTGCTATGCACTCCATTTTGGGTAATGTGGCAGAATAGCGATTTTGATCAATTTGTTCTATTGATTCCTCTTAAGATTGAGAGAAATTCAGGAAAACACATGGTTTTCCTGATTATCCCTTGCAGATGGAACTAGAATCACCAGCTGCTTTTCAAGTCGGGTATTTGACTGAGCGGGGAACTTGAGTTCTGAAAGTGGAATTTCGCATTCACTATAATGGGCCTCGCAGCAATGGCTCACATGGGGCTTCTCTGTCATGGTGCATCAAACTAGATGAGTGTCCTAGAGTATTAAGATGTCAATTCTGACCTCTCATGGGATTGCTAACACAACGCTATAGTAAAGATTCCCCTTGTTTGTACTTTTGCTATGCACTCCATTTTGGGTAATGTGGCAGAATAGCGATTTTGTTCAATTTGTTCTTTTGATTCCTCTTAAGACAGAGAGAGATTCAGGAAAGCACATGGGTTTCCTGATTCTCCTTTGCAGATGGAACTAGAATCACAAGATGCTTTTCAAGTCGGGTCTTTGACTGAGCGGGGAACTTGAGTTCTGAAAGTGGAATTCTGCAGTCATTATAATGGGCCTCGTAGCAATGGCTCACGTGAGGCTTCTCTGTCATGGTGCATCAAACTAGATGAGTGTCCTAGAGTATTAATATGTCAATTCTGACCTCTCATGGGATTGCTAACACAACGCTATAGTAAAGATTCCCCTTGTTTGTACTTTTGCTATGCACTCCTTCTTGGGTAATGTGGCAGAATAGCGATTTTGATCAATTTGTTCTATTGATTCCTCTTAAGACAGAGAGAGATTCAGGAAAGCACATGGGTTTCCTGATTCTCCTTTGCAGATGGAACAAGAATAAACAGCTGCTTTTCAAGTCGGGTCCTTGACTGAGCGGGGAACTTGAGTTCTGAAAGTGGAATTCTGCATTCACTATAATGGGCCTCGTAGCAGTGGCTCACATGAGACTTCTCTGTGATGGTGCATCAAAATTGATGAGTGTCCTTGAGTATTAAGATGTCAATTCTGACCTTTCATGGGATTGCTAACACAACGCTATAGTAAAGATTCCCCTTGTTTGTACTTTTGCTATGCACTCCATTTTGGGTAATGTGGCAGAATAGCGATTTTGATCAATTTGTTCTATTGATTCCTCTTAAGATTGAGAGAAATTCAGGAAAACACATGGTTTTCCTGATTATCCCTTGCAGATGGAACTAGAATCACCAGCTGCTTTTCAAGTCGGGTATTTGACTGAGCGGGGAACTTGAGTTCTGAAAGTGGAATTTCGCATTCACTATAATGGGCCTCGCAGCAATGGCTCACATGGGGCTTCTCTGTCATGGTGCATCAAACTAGATGAGTGTCCTAGAGTATTAAGATGTCAATTCTGACCTCTCATGGGATTGCTAACACAACGCTATAGTAAAGATTCCCCTTGTTTGTACTTTTGCTATGCACTCCATTTTGGGTAATGTGGCAGAATAGCGATTTTGTTCAATTTGTTCTTTTGATTCCTCTTAAGACAGAGAGAGATTCAGGAAAGCACATGGGTTTCCTGATTCTCCTTTGCAGATGGAACTAGAATCACAAGATGCTTTTCAAGTCGGGTCTTTGACTGAGCGGGGAACTTGAGTTCTGAAAGTGGAATTCTGCAGTCATTATAATGGGCCTCGTAGCAATGGCTCACGTGAGGCTTCTCTGTCATGGTGCATCAAACTAGATGAGTGTCCTAGAGTATTAATATGTCAATTCTGACCTCTCATGGGATTGCTAACACAACGCTATAGTAAAGATTCCCCTTGTTTGTACTTTTGCTATGCACTCCTTCTTGGGTAATGTGGCAGAATAGCGATTTTGATCAATTTGTTCTATTGATTCCTCTTAAGACAGAGAGAGATTCAGGAAAGCACATGGGTTTCCTGATTCTCCTTTGCAGATGGAACAAGAATAAACAGCTGCTTTTCAAGTCGGGTCCTTGACTGAGCGGGGAACTTGAGTTCTGAAAGTGGAATTCTGCATTCACTATAATGGGCCTCGTAGCAGTGGCTCACATGAGACTTCTCTGTGATGGTGCATCAAAATTGATGAGTGTCCTTGAGTATTAAGATGTCAATTCTGACCTTTCATGGGATTGCTAACACAACGCTATAGTAAAGATTCCCCTTGTTTGTACTTTTGCTATGCACTCCATTTTGGGTAATGTGGCAGAATAGCGATTTTGCTCAATTTGTTCTTTCGATTTCTCTCAAGACAGAGAGAGATTCAGGAAAGCACGTGGTTTTCCTGATTCTCCTTTGCAGATGGAACAAGAAAAAACAGCTGCTTTTCAAGTCGGGTCCTTGACTGAGCGGAGAACTTGAGTTCTGAAAGTGGAATTCTGCATTCACTATAATGGGCCTCGTAGCAATGGCTCACATGAGGCTTCTCTGTCATGGTGCATCAAACTAGATGAGTGTACTTGAGTATTAAGATGTCAATTCTGACCTCTCGTGGGATTGCTAACACAACGCTATAGTAAAGATTCCCCTTGTTTGTACTTTTGCTATGCACTCCTTCTTGGGTAATGTGGCAGAATAGCGATTTTGCTCAATTTGTTCTATTGATTCCTCTTAAGACAGAGAGAGATTAAGGAAAGCACATGGGTTTCCTGATTATCCCTTGCAGATGGAACTAGAATCACAAGATGCTTTTCAAGTCGGGTCTTTGAATGAGCGGGGAACTTGAGTTCTGAAAGTGGAATTCTGCATTCACTATAATGGGCCTCGTAGCAATGGCTCACATGGGGCTTCTCTGTCATGGTGCATCAAAATTGATGAGTGTCCTTGAGTATTAAGATGTCAATTCTGACCTCTCATGGGATTGCTAACACAACGCTATAGTAAAGATTCCCCTTGTTTGTACTTTTGCTATGCACTCCATTTTGGGTAATGTGGCAGAATAGCGATTTTGCTCAATTTGTTCTTTTGATTTCTCTTAAGACAGAGAGAGATTCAGGAAAGCACATGGTTTTCCTGATTCTCCTTTGCAGATGGAACAAGAATCACCAGCTGCTTTTCAAGATGGGTCTTTGACTGAGCGGGGAACTTGAGTTCTGAAAGTGGAATTCTGCATTCACTATAATGGGCCTCGTAGCAATGGCTCACATGGGGCTTCTCTGTCATGGTGCATCAAACTAGATGAGTGTCCTAGAGTATTAATATGTAAATTCTGACCTCTCATGGGATTGCTAACACAACGCTATAGTAAAGATTCCCCTTGTTTGTACATTTGCTATCCACTCCCATTTTCGGCAATGCGGCAGAATAGCGATTCTGCTCAAATTGTTCTCTTGATTTCTCTTAAGATTGAGAGAAATTCAGGAAAACACATGGTTTTCCTGATTCTCCTTTGCAGATGGAACAAGATTCACCAGCTGCTGTTCAAGATGTTTCTTTGACTGAGCGGGGAACTTGAGTTCTGAAAGTGGAATTCTGCATTCACTATAATGGGCCTCCTAGCAATGGCTCACATGGGGCTTCTCTGTCATGGTGCATCAAACTAGATGAGTGTCCTAGAGTATTAATATGTCAATTCTGACCTCTCATGGGATTGCTAACACAACGCTATAGTAAAGATTCCCCTTGTTTGTACTTTTGCTATGCACTCCATTTTGGGTAATGTGGCAGAATAGCGATTTTGATCAATTTGTTCTATTGATTCCTCTTAAGACAGAGAGAGATTCAGGAAAGCACATGGTTTTCCTGATTCTCCTTTGCAGATGGAACTAGAATCATCAGCTGCTTTTCAAGTCGGGTCTTTGACTGAGCGGGGAACTTGAGTTCTGAAAGTGGAATTCTGCTTTCACTATAATGGGCCTCGTAGCAATGGCTCACATGGGGCTTCTCTGTCATGGTGCATCAAACTAGATGAGTGTCCCAGAGTATTAATATGTCAATTCTGACCTCTCATGGGATTGCTAACACAACGCTATAGTAAAGATTCCCCTTGTTTGTACATTTGCTATCCACTCCCATTTTCGGCAATGCGGCAGAATAGCGATTCTGCTCAAATTGTTCTCTTGATTTCTCTTAAGATTGAGAGAAATTCAGGAAAACACATGGTTTTCCTGATTCTCCTTTGCAGATAGAACAAGAATCACCAGCTGCTTTTCAAGATGTTTCTTTGACTGAGCGGGGAACTTGAGTTCTGAAAGTGGAATTCTGCATTCACTATAATGGGCCTCGTAGCAATGGCTCACATGGGGCTTCTCTGTCATGGTGCATCAAACTAGATGAGTGTCCTAGAGTATTAATATGTCAATTCTGACCTCTCATGGGATTGCTAACACAACGCTATAGTAAAGATTCCCCTTGTTTGTACTTTTGCTATGCACTCCATTTTGGGTAATGTGGCAGAATAGCGATTTTGATCAATTTGTTCTATTGATTCCTCTTAAGACAGAGAGAGATTCAGGAAAGCACATGGGTTTCCTGATTCTCCTTTGCAGATGGAACAAGAATAAACAGCTGCTTTTCAAGTCGGGTCCTTGACTGAGCGGGGAACTTGAGTTCTGAAAGTGGAATTCTGCATTCACTATAATGGGCCTCGTAGCAGTGGCTCACATGAGGCTTCTCTGTGATGGTGCATCAAAATTGATGAGTGTCCTTGAGTATTAAGATGTCAATTCTGACCTCTCATGGGATTGCTAACACAACGCTATAGTAAAGATTCCCCTTGTTTGTACTTTTGCTATGCACTCCATTTTGGGTAATGTGGCAGAATAGCGATTTTGATCAATTTGTTCTATTGATTCCTCTTAAGACAGAGAGAGATTCAGGAAAGCACATGGTTTTCCTGATTCTCCTTTGCAGATGGAACTAGAATCATCAGCTGCTTTTCAAGTCGGGTCTTTGACTGAGCGGGGAACTTGAGTTCTGAAAGTGGAATTCTGCTTTCACTATAATGGACCTCGTAGCAATGGCTCACATGGGGCTTCTCTGTCATGGTGCATCAAACTAGATGAGTGTCCTAGAGTATTAAGATGTCAATTCTGACCTCTCATAGGATTGCTAACACAACGCTATAGTAAAGATTCCCCTTGTTTGTACATTTGCTATCCACTCCATTTTCGGCAATGCGGCAGAATAGCGATTCTGCTCAAATTGTTCTCTTGATTTCTCTTAAGATTGAGAGAAATTCAGGAAAACACATGGTTTTCCTGATTCTCCTTTGCAGATGGAACAAGAATCACCAGCTGCTTTTCAAGATGTTTATTTGACTGAGCGGGGAACTTGAGTTCTGAAAGTGGAATTCTGCATTCACTATAATGGGCCTCGTAGCAATGGCTCACATGGGGCTTCTCTGTCATGGTGCATCAAACTAGATGAGTGTCCTAGAGTATTAATATGTCAATTCTGACCTCTCATGGGATTGCTAACACAACGCTATAGTAAAGATTCCCTTGTTTGTACTTTTGCTATGCACTCCATTTTGGGTAATGTGGCAGAATAGCGATTTTGATCAATTTGTTCTATTGATTCCTCTTAAGACAGAGAGAGATTCAGGAAAGCACATGGGTTTCCTGATTCTCCTTTGCAGATGGAACAAGAATAAACAGCTGCTTTTCAAGTCGGGTCCTTGACTGAGCGGGGAACTTGAGTTCTGAAAGTGGAATTCTGCATTCACTATAATGGGCCTCGTAGCAATGGCTCACATGGGGCTTCTCTGTCGTGGTTCATCAAACTAGATGAGTGTCCTAGAGTATTAAGATGTCAATTCTGACCTCTCATAGGATTGCTGACACAACGCTATAGTAAAGATTCCCCTTGTTTGTACATTTGCTATCCACTCCATTTTCGGAAATGCGGCAGAATAGCGATTCTGCTCAAATTGTTCTCTTGATTTCTCTTAAGATTGAGAGAAATTCAGGAAAACACATGGTTTTCCTGATTCTCCTTTGCAGATGGAACAAGAATCACCAGCTGCTTTTCAAGATGTTTCTTTGACTGAGCGGGGAACTTGAGTTCTGAAAGTGGAATTCTGCATTCACTATAATGGGCCTCGTAGCAATGGCTCACATGGGGCTTCTCTGTCATGGTGCATCAAACTAGATGAGTGTCCTAGAGTATTAATATGTCAATTCTGACCTCTCATGGGATTGCTAACACAACGCTATAGTAAAGATTCCCTTGTTTGTACTTTTGCTATGCACTCCATTTTGGGTAATGTGGCAGAATAGCGATTTTGATCAATTTGTTCTATTGATTCCTCTTAAGACAGAGAGAGATTCAGGAAAGCACATGGGTTTCCTGATTCTCCTTTGCAGATGGAACAAGAATAAACAGCTGCTTTTCAAGTCGGGTCCTTTACTGAGCGGGGAACTTGAGTTCTGAAAGTGGAATTCTGCATTCACTATAATGGGCCTCGTAGCAATGGCTCACATGGGGCTTCTCTGTCGTGGTTCATCAAACTAGATGAGTGTCCTAGAGTATTAAGATGTCAATTCTGACCTCTCATAGGATTGCTGACACAACGCTATAGTAAAGATTCCCCTTGTTTGTACATTTGCTATCCACTCCATTTTCGGAAATGCGGCAGAATAGCGATTCTGCTCAAATTGTTCTCTTGATTTCTCTTAAGATTGAGAGAAATTCAGGAAAACACATGGTTTTCCTGATTCTCCTTTGCAGATGGAACAAGAATCACCAGCTGCTTTTCAAGATGTTTCTTTGACTGAGCGGGGAACTTGAGTTCTGAAAGTGGAATTCTGCATTCACTATAATGGGCCTCCTAGCAATGGCTCACATGGGGCTTCTCTGTCATGGTGCATCAAACTAGATGAGTGTCCTAGAGTATTAATATGTCAATTCTGACCTCTCATGGGATTGCTAACACAACGCTATAGTAAAGATTCCCTTGTTTGTACTTTTGCTATGCACTCCATTTTGGGTAATGTGGCAGAATAGCGATTTTGATCAATTTGTTCTATTGATTCCTCTTAAGACAGAGAGAGATTCAGGAAAGCACATGGGTTTCCTGATTCTCCTTTGCAGATGGAACAAGAATAAACAGCTGCTTTTCAAGTCGGGTCCTTTACTGAGCGGGGAACTTGAGTTCTGAAAGTGGAATTCTGCATTCACTATAATGGGCCTCGTAGCAATGGCTCACATGGGGCTTCTCTGTCGTGGTTCATCAAACTAGATGAGTGTCCTAGAGTATTAAGATGTCAATTCTGACCTCTCATAGGATTGCTGACACAACGCTATAGTAAAGATTCCCCTTGTTTGTACATTTGCTATCCACTCCATTTTCGGAAATGCGGCAGAATAGCGATTCTGCTCAAATTGTTCTCTTGATTTCTCTTAAGATTGAGAGAAATTCAGGAAAACACATGGTTTTCCTGATTCTCCTTTGCAGATGGAACAAGAATCACCAGCTGCTTTTTAAGATGTTTCTTTGACTGAGCGGGGAACTTGAGTTCTGAAAGTGGAATTCTGCATTCACTATAATGGGCCTCGTAGCAATGGCTCACATGGGGCTTCTCTGTCATGGTGCATCAAACTAGATGAGTGTCCTAGAGTATTAATATGTCAATTCTGACCTCTGATGGGATTGCTAACACAACGCTATAGTAAAGATTCCCCTTGTTTGTACTTTTGCTATGCACTCCATTTTGGGTAATGTGGCAGAATAGCGATTTTGATCAATTTGTTCTATTGATTCCTCTTAAGATTGAGAGAAATTCAGGAAAACACATGGTTTTCCTGATTATCCCTTGCAGATGGAACTAGAATCACCAGCTGCTTTTCAAGTCGGGTATTTGACTGAGCGGGGAACTTGAGTTCTGAAAGTGGAATTCTGCATTCACTATAATGGGCCTCGCAGCAATGGCTCACATGGGGCTTCTCTGTCATGGTGCATCAAACTAGATGAGTGTCCTAGAGTATTAAGATGTCAATTCTGACCTCTCATGGGATTGCTAACACAACGCTATAGTAAAGATTCCCCTTGTTTGTACTTTTGCTATGCACTCCATTTTGGGTAATGTGGCAGAATAGCGATTTTGTTCAATTTGTTCTTTTGATTCCTCTTAAGACAGAGAGAGATTCAGGAAAGCACATGGGTTTCCTGATTCTCCTTTGCAGATGGAACTAGAATCACAAGATGCTTTTCAAGTCGGGTCTTTGACTGAGCGGGGAACTTGAGTTCTGAAAGTGGAATTCTGCAGTCATTATAATGGGCCTCGTAGCAATGGCTCACGTGAGGCTTCTCTGTCATGGTGCATCAAACTAGATGAGTGTCCTAGAGTATTAATATGTCAATTCTGACCTCTCATGGGATTGCTAACACAACGCTATAGTAAAGATTCCCCTTGTTTGTACTTTTGCTATGCACTCCTTCTTGGGTAATGTGGCAGAATAGCGATTTTGATCAATTTGTTCTATTGATTCCTCTTAAGACAGAGAGAGATTCAGGAAAGCACATGGGTTTCCTGATTCTCCTTTGCAGATGGAACAAGAATAAACAGCTGCTTTTCAAGTCGGGTCCTTGACTGAGCGGGGAACTTGAGTTCTGAAAGTGGAATTCTGCATTCACTATAATGGGCCTCGTAGCAGTGGCTCACATGAGACTTCTCTGTGATGGTGCATCAAAATTGATGAGTGTCCTTGAGTATTAAGATGTCAATTCTGACCTTTCATGGGATTGCTAACACAACGCTATAGTAAAGATTCCCCTTGTTTGTACTTTTGCTATGCACTCCATTTTGGGTAATGTGGCAGAATAGCGATTTTGCTCAATTTGTTCTTTCGATTTCTCTCAAGACAGAGAGAGATTCAGGAAAGCACGTGGTTTTCCTGATTCTCCTTTGCAGATGGAACAAGAAAAAACAGCTGCTTTTCAAGTCGGGTCCTTGACTGAGCGGAGAACTTGAGTTCTGAAAGTGGAATTCTGCATTCACTATAATGGGCCTCGTAGCAATGGCTCACATGAGGCTTCTCTGTCATGGTGCATCAAACTAGATGAGTGTACTTGAGTATTAAGATGTCAATTCTGACCTCTCGTGGGATTGCTAACACAACGCTATAGTAAAGATTCCCCTTGTTTGTACTTTTGCTATGCACTCCTTCTTGGGTAATGTGGCAGAATAGCGATTTTGCTCAATTTGTTCTATTGATTCCTCTTAAGACAGAGAGAGATTAAGGAAAGCACATGGGTTTCCTGATTATCCCTTGCAGATGGAACTAGAATCACAAGATGCTTTTCAAGTCGGGTCTTTGAATGAGCGGGGAACTTGAGTTCTGAAAGTGGAATTCTGCATTCACTATAATGGGCCTCGTAGCAATGGCTCACATGGGGCTTCTCTGTCATGGTGCATCAAAATTGATGAGTGTCCTTGAGTATTAAGATGTCAATTCTGACCTCTCATGGGATTGCTAACACAACGCTATAGTAAAGATTCCCCTTGTTTGTACTTTTGCTATGCACTCCATTTTGGGTAATGTGGCAGAATAGCGATTTTGCTCAATTTGTTCTTTTGATTTCTCTTAAGACAGAGAGAGATTCAGGAAAGCACATGGTTTTCCTGATTCTCCTTTGCAGATGGAACAAGAATCACCAGCTGCTTTTCAAGATGGGTCTTTGACTGAGCGGGGAACTTGAGTTCTGAAAGTGGAATTCTGCATTCACTATAATGGGCCTCGTAGCAATGGCTCACATGGGGCTTCTCTGTCATGGTGCATCAAACTAGATGAGTGTCCTAGAGTATTAATATGTAAATTCTGACCTCTCATGGGATTGCTAACACAACGCTATAGTAAAGATTCCCCTTGTTTGTACATTTGCTATCCACTCCCATTTTCGGCAATGCGGCAGAATAGCGATTCTGCTCAAATTGTTCTCTTGATTTCTCTTAAGATTGAGAGAAATTCAGGAAAACACATGGTTTTCCTGATTCTCCTTTGCAGATGGAACAAGATTCACCAGCTGCTGTTCAAGATGTTTCTTTGACCGAGCGGGGAACTTGAGTTCTGAAAGTGGAATTCTGCATTCACTATAATGGGCCTCCTAGCAATGGCTCACATGGGGCTTCTCTGTCATGGTGCATCAAACTAGATGAGTGTCCTAGAGTATTAATATGTCAATTCTGACCTCTCATGGGATTGCTAACACAACGCTATAGTAAAGATTCCCCTTGTTTGTACTTTTGCTATGCACTCCATTTTGGGTAATGTGGCAGAATAGCGATTTTGCTCAATTTGTTCTTTCGATTTCTCTCAAGACAGAGAGAGATTCAGGAAAGCACGTGGTTTTCCTGATTCTCCTTTGCAGATGGAACAAGAAAAAACAGCTGCTTTTCAAGTCGGGTCCTTGACTGAGCGGAGAACTTGAGTTCTGAAAGTGGAATTCTGCATTCACTATAATGGGCCTCGTAGCAATGGCTCACATGAGGCTTCTCTGTCATGGTGCATCAAACTAGATGAGTGTACTTGAGTATTAAGATGTCAATTCTGACCTCTCGTGGGATTGCTAACACAACGCTATAGTAAAGATTCCCCTTGTTTGTACTTTTGCTATGCACTCCTTCTTGGGTAATGTGGCAGAATAGCGATTTTGCTCAATTTGTTCTATTGATTCCTCTTAAGACAGAGAGAGATTAAGGAAAGCACATGGGTTTCCTGATTATCCCTTGCAGATGGAACTAGAATCACAAGATGCTTTTCAAGTCGGGTCTTTGAATGAGCGGGGAACTTGAGTTCTGAAAGTGGAATTCTGCATTCACTATAATGGGCCTCGTAGCAATGGCTCACATGGGGCTTCTCTGTCATGGTGCATCAAAATTGATGAGTGTCCTTGAGTATTAAGATGTCAATTCTGACCTCTCATGGGATTGCTAACACAACGCTATAGTAAAGATTCCCCTTGTTTGTACTTTTGCTATGCACTCCATTTTGGGTAATGTGGCAGAATAGCGATTTTGCTCAATTTGTTCTTTTGATTTCTCTTAAGACAGAGAGAGATTCAGGAAAGCACATGGTTTTCCTGATTCTCCTTTGCAGATGGAACAAGAATCACCAGCTGCTTTTCAAGATGGGTCTTTGACTGAGCGGGGAACTTGAGTTCTGAAAGTGGAATTCTGCATTCACTATAATGGGCCTCGTAGCAATGGCTCACATGGGGCTTCTCTGTCATGGTGCATCAAACTAGATGAGTGTCCTAGAGTATTAATATGTAAATTCTGACCTCTCATGGGATTGCTAACACAACGCTATAGTAAAGATTCCCCTTGTTTGTACATTTGCTATCCACTCCCATTTTCGGCAATGCGGCAGAATAGCGATTCTGCTCAAATTGTTCTCTTGATTTCTCTTAAGATTGAGAGAAATTCAGGAAAACACATGGTTTTCCTGATTCTCCTTTGCAGATGGAACAAGATTCACCAGCTGCTGTTCAAGATGTTTCTTTGACCGAGCGGGGAACTTGAGTTCTGAAAGTGGAATTCTGCATTCACTATAATGGGCCTCCTAGCAATGGCTCACATGGGGCTTCTCTGTCATGGTGCATCAAACTAGATGAGTGTCCTAGAGTATTAATATGTCAATTCTGACCTCTCATGGGATTGCTAACACAACGCTATAGTAAAGATTCCCCTTGTTTGTACTTTTGCTATGCACTCCATTTTGGGTAATGTGGCAGAATAGCGATTTTGATCAATTTGTTCTATTGATTCCTCTTAAGACAGAGAGAGATTCAGGAAAGCACATGGTTTTCCTGATTCTCCTTTGCAGATGGAACTAGAATCATCAGCTGCTTTTCAAGTCGGGTCTTTGACTGAGCGGGGAACTTGAGTTCTGAAAGTGGAATTCTGCTTTCACTATAATGGGCCTCGTAGCAATGGCTCACATGGGGCTTCTCTGTCATGGTGCATCAAACTAGATGAGTGTCCCAGAGTATTAATATGTCAATTCTGACCTCTCATGGGATTGCTAACACAACGCTATAGTAAAGATTCCCCTTGTTTGTACATTTGCTATCCACTCCCATTTTCGGCAATGCGGCAGAATAGCGATTCTGCTCAAATTGTTCTCTTGATTTCTCTTAAGATTGAGAGAAATTCAGGAAAACACATGGTTTTCCTGATTCTCCTTTGCAGATAGAACAAGAATCACCAGCTGCTTTTCAAGATGTTTCTTTGACTGAGCGGGGAACTTGAGTTCTGAAAGTGGAATTCTGCATTCACTATAATGGGCCTCGTAGCAATGGCTCACATGGGGCTTCTCTGTCATGGTGCATCAAACTAGATGAGTGTCCTAGAGTATTAATATGTCAATTCTGACCTCTCATGGGATTGCTAACACAACGCTATAGTAAAGATTCCCCTTGTTTGTACTTTTGCTATGCACTCCATTTTGGGTAATGTGGCAGAATAGCGATTTTGATCAATTTGTTCTATTGATTCCTCTTAAGACAGAGAGAGATTCAGGAAAGCACATGGGTTTCCTGATTCTCCTTTGCAGATGGAACAAGAATAAACAGCTGCTTTTCAAGTCGGGTCCTTGACTGAGCGGGGAACTTGAGTTCTGAAAGTGGAATTCTGCATTCACTATAATGGGCCTCGTAGCAGTGGCTCACATGAGGCTTCTCTGTGATGGTGCATCAAAATTGATGAGTGTCCTTGAGTATTAAGATGTCAATTCTGACCTCTCATGGGATTGCTAACACAACGCTATAGTAAAGATTCCCCTTGTTTGTACTTTTGCTATGCACTCCATTTTGGGTAATGTGGCAGAATAGCGATTTTGATCAATTTGTTCTATTGATTCCTCTTAAGACAGAGAGAGATTCAGGAAAGCACATGGTTTTCCTGATTCTCCTTTGCAGATGGAACTAGAATCATCAGCTGCTTTTCAAGTCGGGTCTTTGACTGAGCGGGGAACTTGAGTTCTGAAAGTGGAATTCTGCTTTCACTATAATGGACCTCGTAGCAATGGCTCACATGGGGCTTCTCTGTCATGGTGCATCAAACTAGATGAGTGTCCTAGAGTATTAAGATGTCAATTCTGACCTCTCATAGGATTGCTAACACAACGCTATAGTAAAGATTCCCCTTGTTTGTACATTTGCTATCCACTCCATTTTCGGCAATGCGGCAGAATAGCGATTCTGCTCAAATTGTTCTCTTGATTTCTCTTAAGATTGAGAGAAATTCAGGAAAACACATGGTTTTCCTGATTCTCCTTTGCAGATGGAACAAGAATCACCAGCTGCTTTTCAAGATGTTTATTTGACTGAGCGGGGAACTTGAGTTCTGAAAGTGGAATTCTGCATTCACTATAATGGGCCTCGTAGCAATGGCTCACATGGGGCTTCTCTGTCATGGTGCATCAAACTAGATGAGTGTCCTAGAGTATTAATATGTCAATTCTGACCTCTCATGGGATTGCTAACACAACGCTATAGTAAAGATTCCCTTGTTTGTACTTTTGCTATGCACTCCATTTTGGGTAATGTGGCAGAATAGCGATTTTGATCAATTTGTTCTATTGATTCCTCTTAAGACAGAGAGAGATTCAGGAAAGCACATGGGTTTCCTGATTCTCCTTTGCAGATGGAACAAGAATAAACAGCTGCTTTTCAAGTCGGGTCCTTGACTGAGCGGGGAACTTGAGTTCTGAAAGTGGAATTCTGCATTCACTATAATGGGCCTCGTAGCAATGGCTCACATGGGGCTTCTCTGTCGTGGTTCATCAAACTAGATGAGTGTCCTAGAGTATTAAGATGTCAATTCTGACCTCTCATAGGATTGCTGACACAACGCTATAGTAAAGATTCCCCTTGTTTGTACATTTGCTATCCACTCCATTTTCGGAAATGCGGCAGAATAGCGATTCTGCTCAAATTGTTCTCTTGATTTCTCTTAAGATTGAGAGAAATTCAGGAAAACACATGGTTTTCCTGATTCTCCTTTGCAGATGGAACAAGAATCACCAGCTGCTTTTCAAGATGTTTCTTTGACTGAGCGGGGAACTTGAGTTCTGAAAGTGGAATTCTGCATTCACTATAATGGGCCTCGTAGCAATGGCTCACATGGGGCTTCTCTGTCATGGTGCATCAAACTAGATGAGTGTCCTAGAGTATTAATATGTCAATTCTGACCTCTCATGGGATTGCTAACACAACGCTATAGTAAAGATTCCCTTGTTTGTACTTTTGCTATGCACTCCATTTTGGGTAATGTGGCAGAATAGCGATTTTGATCAATTTGTTCTATTGATTCCTCTTAAGACAGAGAGAGATTCAGGAAAGCACATGGGTTTCCTGATTCTCCTTTGCAGATGGAACAAGAATAAACAGCTGCTTTTCAAGTCGGGTCCTTTACTGAGCGGGGAACTTGAGTTCTGAAAGTGGAATTCTGCATTCACTATAATGGGCCTCGTAGCAATGGCTCACATGGGGCTTCTCTGTCGTGGTTCATCAAACTAGATGAGTGTCCTAGAGTATTAAGATGTCAATTCTGACCTCTCATAGGATTGCTGACACAACGCTATAGTAAAGATTCCCCTTGTTTGTACATTTGCTATCCACTCCATTTTCGGAAATGCGGCAGAATAGCGATTCTGCTCAAATTGTTCTCTTGATTTCTCTTAAGATTGAGAGAAATTCAGGAAAACACATGGTTTTCCTGATTCTCCTTTGCAGATGGAACAAGAATCACCAGCTGCTTTTCAAGATGTTTCTTTGACTGAGCGGGGAACTTGAGTTCTGAAAGTGGAATTCTGCATTCACTATAATGGGCCTCCTAGCAATGGCTCACATGGGGCTTCTCTGTCATGGTGCATCAAACTAGATGAGTGTCCTAGAGTATTAATATGTCAATTCTGACCTCTCATGGGATTGCTAACACAACGCTATAGTAAAGATTCCCTTGTTTGTACTTTTGCTATGCACTCCATTTTGGGTAATGTGGCAGAATAGCGATTTTGATCAATTTGTTCTATTGATTCCTCTTAAGACAGAGAGAGATTCAGGAAAGCACATGGGTTTCCTGATTCTCCTTTGCAGATGGAACAAGAATAAACAGCTGCTTTTCAAGTCGGGTCCTTTACTGAGCGGGGAACTTGAGTTCTGAAAGTGGAATTCTGCATTCACTATAATGGGCCTCGTAGCAATGGCTCACATGGGGCTTCTCTGTCGTGGTTCATCAAACTAGATGAGTGTCCTAGAGTATTAAGATGTCAATTCTGACCTCTCATAGGATTGCTGACACAACGCTATAGTAAAGATTCCCCTTGTTTGTACATTTGCTATCCACTCCATTTTCGGAAATGCGGCAGAATAGCGATTCTGCTCAAATTGTTCTCTTGATTTCTCTTAAGATTGAGAGAAATTCAGGAAAACACATGGTTTTCCTGATTCTCCTTTGCAGATGGAACAAGAATCACCAGCTGCTTTTTAAGATGTTTCTTTGACTGAGCGGGGAACTTGAGTTCTGAAAGTGGAATTCTGCATTCACTATAATGGGCCTCGTAGCAATGGCTCACATGGGGCTTCTCTGTCATGGTGCATCAAACTAGATGAGTGTCCTAGAGTATTAATATGTCAATTCTGACCTCTGATGGGATTGCTAACACAACGCTATAGTAAAGATTCCCCTTGTTTGTACTTTTGCTATGCACTCCATTTTGGGTAATGTGGCAGAATAGCGATTTTGATCAATTTGTTCTATTGATTCCTCTTAAGACAGAGAGAGATTCAGGAAAGCACATGGGTTTCCTGATTCTCCTTTGCAGATGGAACAAGAATAAACAGCTGCTTTTCAAGTCGGGTCCTTGACTGAGCGGGGAACTTGAGTTCTGAAAGTGGAATTCTGCATTCACTATAATGGGCCTCGTAGCAGTGGCTCACATGAGGCTTCTCTGTGATGGTGCATCAAAATTGATGAGTGTCCTTGAGTATTAAGATGTCAATTCTGACCTCTCATGGGATTGCTAACACAACGCTATAGGAAAGATTCCCCTTGTTTGTACTTTTGCTATGCACTCCATTTTGGGTAATGTGGCAGAATAGCGATTTTGATCAATTTGTTCTATTGATTCCTCTTAAGACAGAGAGAGATTCAGGAAAGCACATGGGTTTCCTGATTCTCCTTTGCAGATGGAACTAGAATCATCAGCTGCTTTTCAAGTCGGGTCTTTGACTGAGCGGGGAACTTGAGTTCTGAAAGTGGAATTCTGCTTTCACTATAATGGGCCTCGTAGCAATGGCTCACATGGGGCTTCTCTGTCATGGTGCATCAAACTAGATGAGTGTCCTAGAGTATTAAGATGTCAATTCTGACCTCTCATAGGATTGCTAACACAACGCTATAGTAAAGATTCCCCTTGTTTGTACATTTGCTATCCACTCCATTTTCGGCAATGCGGCAGAATAGCGATTCTGCTCAAATTGTTCTCTTGATTTCTCTTAAGATTGAGAGAAATTCAGGAAAACACATGGTTTTCCTGATTCTCCTTTGCAGATGGAACAAGAATCACCAGCTGCTTTTCAAGATGTTTATTTGACTGAGCGGGGAACTTGAGTTCTGAAAGTGGAATTCTGCATTCACTATAATGGGCCTCCTAGCAATGGCTCACATGGGGCTTCTCTGTCATGGTGCATCAAACTAGATGAGTGTCCTAGAGTATTAATATGTCAATTCTGACCTCTCATGGGATTGCTAACACAACGCTATAGTAAAGATTCCCCTTGTTTGTACTTTTGCTATGCACTCCATTTTCGGCTATGCGGCAGAAAAGCGATTTTGCTCAATTTGTTCTTTGATTTCTCTTAAGACAGAGAGAGATTCAGGAAAGCACATGGTTTTCCTGATTCTCCTTTGCAGATGGAACAAGAATCACCAGCTGCTTTTCAAGTCGGGTCTTTGACTGAGCGGGGAACTTCAGTTCTGAAAGTGGAATTCTGCATTCACTATAATGGGCCTCGTAACAATGGCTCACATGGGGCTTCTCTGTTATGGTGCATCAAACTTGATGAGTGTCCTTGAGTATTAAGATGTCAATTCTGACCTCTCATGGGATTGCTAACACAACGCTATAGTAAAGACTCCCCTTGTTTGTACTTTTGCTATGCACTCCATCTTGGGTAATGTGGCAGAATAGCGATTTTGCTCAATTTGTTCTTTTGATTTCTCTTAAGACAGAGAGAGAATCAGGAAAGCACATGGTTTTCCTGATTCTCCTTTGCAGATGAAACTGGAATCACCAGCTGCTTTTCAAGTCGGGTCTTTGACTGAGCGGGGAACTTCAGTTCTGAAAGTGGAATTCTGCATTCACAATAATAGGCCTCGTAGCAATGGCTCACATGAGGCTTCTCTGTCATGGTGCATCAAACTTGATGAGTGTCCTTGAGTATTAAGATGTCAATTCTGACCTCTCATGGGATTGCTATCACAACGCTATAGTAAAGATTCCCCTTGTTTCTACTTTTGCTATCCACTCCATTTTGGGCAATGTGGCAGAATAGCGATTTTGCTCAAATTGTTCTCTTGATTTCTCTTAAGAATGGGAGAGAATCAGGAAAGCACATGGTTTTCCTGATTCTCCTTTGCAGATGAAACTAGAATCACCAGCTGCTTTTCAAGTCGGGTCTTTGGCTGAGCGGGGAACTTGAGTTCTGAAAGTGGAATTCTGCATTCACTATAATGGGCCTCGTAGCAATGGCTCACATGAGGCTTCTCTGTCATGGTGCATCAAACTAGATGAGTCTCCTTGAGTATTAAGATGTCAATTCTGACCTCTCGTGGGATTGCTAACACAACACTATAGTAAAGATTGCCCTTGTTTGTACTTTTGCTATGCACTCCATCTTGGGTAATGTGGCAGAATAGCGATTTTGCTCAATTTGTTCTTTTGATTTCTCTTAAGACAGAGAGAGATTCAGGAAAGCACATGGTTTTCCTGATTCTCCTTTGCAGATGGAACTAGAATCACCAGCTGCTTTTCAAGTCGGGTCATTGACTGAGCGGGGAACTTGAGTTCTGAAAGTGGAATTCTGCATTCACTATAATGGGCCTCGTAGCAATGGCTCACATGAGGCTTCTCTGTCATGGTGCATCAAACTAGATGAGTGTCCTTGAGTATTAAGATGTCAATTCTGACCTCTCGTGGGATTGCTAACACAACGTTATAGTAAAGATTCCCCTTGTTTGTACTTTTGCTATGCACTCCATCTTGGGTAATGTGGCAGAATAGCGATTTTGCTCAATTTGTTCTTTTGATTTCTCTTAAGACAGAGAGAGATTCAGGAAAGCACGTGGTTTTCCTGATTCTCCTTTGCAGATGGAACTAGAATCACCAGCTGCTTTTCAAGTCGGGTCATTGACTGAGCGGGGAACTTGAGTTCTGAAAGTGGAATTCTGCATTCACTATAATGGGCCTCGTAGCAATGGCTCACATGAGGCTTCTCTGTCATGGTGCATCAAACTAGATGAGTGTCCTTGAGTATTAAGATGTCAATTCTGACCGCTCGTGGGATTGCTAACACAACGCTATAGTAAAGATTCCCCTTGTTTGTACTTTTGCTATGCACTCCATTTTGGGCAATGTGGCAGAATAGCGATTTTGCTCAAATTGTTCTCTTGATTTCTCTTAAGAATGAGAGAAATTCAGGAAAACACATGGTTTTCCTGATTCTCCTTTGCAGATAGAACAAGAATCACCAGCTGCTTTTCAAGTCGGGTCTTTGACTGAGCGGGGAACTTGAGTTCTGAAAGTGGAATTCTGTATTCACTATAATGGGCCTCGTAGCAATGGCTCACATGAGGCTTCTCTGTCATCGTGCATCAAACTAGATGAGTGTCCTTGAGTATTACGATGTCAATTCTGACCTCTCGTGGGATTGCTAACACAACGCTATAGTAAAGATTCCCCTTGTTTGTACTTTTGCTATGCACTCCATCTTGGGTAATGTGGCAGAATAGCGATTTTGCTCAATTTGTTCTTTTGATTTCTCTTAAGACAGAGAGATTCAGGAAAGCACATGGTTTTCCTGATTCTCCTTTGCAGATGGAACAAGAATCACCAGCTGCTTTTCAAGTCGGGTCTTTGACTGAGCGGGGAACTTCAGTTCCGAAAGTGGAATTCTGCATTCACTATAATGGGCCTCGTAACAATGGCTCACATGGGGCTTCTCTGTTATGGTGCATCAAACTAGATGAGGGTCCTTGAGTATTAAGATGTCAATTCTGACCTCTCATGGGATTGCTAACACAGCGCTATAGTAAAGATTCCCCTTGTTTGTACTTTTGCTATCCACTCCATTTTGGGCTATGCGGCAGAATAGCGATTTTGCTCAATTTGTTCTTTGATTTCTCTTAAGACAGAGAGAGATTCAGGAAAGCACATGGTTTTCCTGATTCTCCTTTGCAGATGGAACAAGAATAACCAGCTGCTTTTCAAGTCGGGTCTTTGACTGAGCGGGGAACTTCAGTTCTGAAAGTGGAATTCTGCATTCACTATAATGGGCCTCGTAGCAATGGCTCACATGAGGCTTCTCTGTCATGGTGCATCAAACTAGATGAGTGTCCTTGAGTATTAAGATGTCAATTCTGAACTCTCGTGGGATTGCTAACACAACGCTATAGTAAAGACTCCCCTTGTTTGTACTTTTGCTATGCACTGTATCTTGGGTAATGTGGCAGAATAGCGATTTTGCTCAATTTGTTCTTTTGATTTCTCTTAAGACAGAGAGAGAATCAGGAAAGCACATGGTTTTCCTGATTCTCCTTTGCAGATGAAACTAGAATCACCAGCTGCTTTTCAAGTCGGGTCTTTGACTGAGCGGGGAACTTGAGTTCTGAAAGTGGAATTCTGCATTCACTATAATGGGCCTCGTAGCAATGGCTCACATGAGGCTTCTCTGCAATGGTGCATCAAACTAGATGAGTAATGAGTATTAAGATGTCAATTCTGACCTCTCGTGGGATTGCTAACACAACACTATAGTAAAGATTGCCCTTGTTTGTACTTTTGCTATGCACTCCATCTTGGGTAATGTGGCAGAATAGCGATTTTGCTCAATTTGTTCTTTTGATTTCTCTTAAGACAGAGAGAGATTCAGGAAAGCACATGGTTTTCCTGATTCTCCTTTGCAGATGGAACAAGAATCACCAGCTGCTTTTCAAGTCGGGTCATTGACTGAGCGGGGAACTTCAGTTCTGAAAGTGGAATTCTGCATTCACTATAATGGGCCTCGTAGCAATGGCTCACATGAGGCTTCTCTGTCCTGGTGCATCAAACTAGATGAGTGTCCTTGAGTATTAAGATGTCAATTCTGACCTCTCGTGGGATTGCTAACACAACGCTATAGTAAAGATTCCCCTTGTTTGTACTTTTGCTATGCACTCCATCTTGGGTAATGTGGCAGAATAGCGATTTTGCTCAATTTGTTCTTTTGATTTCTCTTAAGACAGAGAGATTCAGGAAAGCACATGGTTTTCCTGATTCTCCTTTGCAGATGGAACAAGAATCACCAGCTGCTTTTCAAGTCGGGTCTTTGACTGAGCGGGGAACTTCAGTTCTGAAAGTGGAATTCTGCATTCACTATAATGGGCCTCGTAGCAATGGCTCACATGAGGCTTCTCTGTCATGGTGCATCAAACTAGATGAGTGTCCGTGAGTATTAAGATGTCAATTCTGACCTCTCATGGGATTGCTAACACAACGCTATAGTAAAGATTGCCCTTGTTTGTACTTTTGCTATGCACTCCATTTTGGGTAATGTGGCAGAATAGCGATTTTGCTCAATTTGTTCTTTGATTTCTCTTAAGGCAGAGAGAGATTCAGGAAAGCACATGGTTTTCCTGATTCTCCTTTGCAGATGGAACAAGAATCACCAGCTGCTTTTCAAGTCGGGTCTTTGACTGAGCGGGGAACTTCAGTTCTCAAAGTGGAATTCTGCATTCACTATAATGGGCCTCGTAGCAATGGCTCACATGAGGCTTCTCTGTCATGGTGCATCAAACTAGATGAGTGTCCTTGAGTATTAAGATGTCAATTCTGACCTCTCGTGGGATTGCTAACACAACGTTATAGTAAAGATTCCCCTTGTTTGTACTTTTGCTATGCACTCCATCTTGGGTAATGTGGCAGAATAGCGATTTTGCTCAATTTGTTCTTTTGATTTCTCTTAAGACAGAGAGAGATTCAGGAAAGCACGTGGTTTTCCTGATTCTCCTTTGCAGATGGAACTAGAATCACCAGCTGCTTTTCAAGTCGGGTCATTGACTGAGCGGGGAACTTGAGTTCTGAAAGTGGAATTCTGCATTCACTATAATGGGCCTCGTAGCAATGGCTCACATGAGGCTTCTCTGTCATGGTGCATCAAACTAGATGAGTGTCCTTGAGTATTAAGATGTCAATTCTGACCGCTCGTGGGATTGCTAACACAACGCTATAGTAAAGATTCCCCTTGTTTGTACTTTTGCTATGCACTCCATTTTGGGCAATGTGGCAGAATAGCGATTTTGCTCAAATTGTTCTCTTGATTTCTCTTAAGAATGAGAGAAATTCAGGAAAACACATGGTTTTCCTGATTCTCCTTTGCAGATAGAACAAGAATCACCAGCTGCTTTTCAAGTCGGGTCTTTGACTGAGCGGGGAACTTGAGTTCTGAAAGTGGAATTCTGTATTCACTATAATGGGCCTCGTAGCAATGGCTCACATGAGGCTTCTCTGTCATCGTGCATCAAACTAGATGAGTGTCCTTGAGTATTACGATGTCAATTCTGACCTCTCGTGGGATTGCTAACACAACGCTATAGTAAAGATTCCCCTTGTTTGTACTTTTGCTATGCACTCCATCTTGGGTAATGTGGCAGAATAGCGATTTTGCTCAATTTGTTCTTTTGATTTCTCTTAAGACAGAGAGATTCAGGAAAGCACATGGTTTTCCTGATTCTCCTTTGCAGATGGAACAAGAATCACCAGCTGCTTTTCAAGTCGGGTCTTTGACTGAGCGGGGAACTTCAGTTCTGAAAGTGGAATTCTGCATTCACTATAATGGGCCTCGTAACAATGGCTCACATGGGGCTTCTCTGTTATGGTGCATCAAACTAGATGAGGGTCCTTGAGTATTAAGATGTCAATTCTGACCTCTCATGGGATTGCTAACACAGCGCTATAGTAAAGATTCCCCTTGTTTGTACTTTTGCTATCCACTCCATTTTGGGCTATGCGGCAGAATAGCGATTTTGCTCAATTTGTTCTTTGATTTCTCTTAAGACAGAGAGAGATTCAGGAAAGCACATGGTTTTCCTGATTCTCCTTTGCAGATGGAACAAGAATAACCAGCTGCTTTTCAAGTCGGGTCTTTGACTGAGCGGGGAACTTCAGTTCTGAAAGTGGAATTCTGCATTCACTATAATGGGCCTCGTAGCAATGGCTCACATGAGGCTTCTCTGTCATGGTGCATCAAACTAGATGAGTGTCCTTGAGTATTAAGATGTCAATTCTGAACTCTCGTGGGATTGCTAACACAACGCTATAGTAAAGACTCCCCTTGTTTGTACTTTTGCTATGCACTGTATCTTGGGTAATGTGGCAGAATAGAGATTTTGCTCAATTTGTTCTTTTGATTTCTCTTAAGACAGAGAGAGAATCAGGAAAGCACATGGTTTTCCTGATTCTCCTTTGCAGATGAAACTAGAATCACCAGCTGCTTTTCAAGTCGGGTCTTTGACTGAGCGGGGAACTTGAGTTCTGAAAGTGGAATTCTGCATTCACTATAATGGGCCTCGTAGCAATGGCTCACATGAGGCTTCTCTGCAATGGTGCATCAAACTAGATGAGTAATGAGTATTAAGATGTCAATTCTGACCTCTCGTGGGATTGCTAACACAACACTATAGTAAAGATTGCCCTTGTTTGTACTTTTGCTATGCACTCCATCTTGGGTAATGTGGCAGAATAGCGATTTTGCTCAATTTGTTCTTTTGATTTCTCTTAAGACAGAGAGAGATTCAGGAAAGCACATGGTTTTCCTGATTCTCCTTTGCAGATGGAACAAGAATCACCAGCTGCTTTTCAAGTCGGGTCATTGACTGAGCGGGGAACTTCAGTTCTGAAAGTGGAATTCTGCATTCACTATAATGGGCCTCGTAGCAATGGCTCACATGAGGCTTCTCTGTCCTGGTGCATCAAACTAGATGAGTGTCCTTGAGTATTAAGATGTCAATTCTGACCTCTCGTGGGATTGCTAACACAACGCTATAGTAAAGATTCCCCTTGTTTGTACTTTTGCTATGCACTCCATCTTGGGTAATGTGGCAGAATAGCGATTTTGCTCAATTTGTTCTTTTGATTTCTCTTAAGACAGAGAGATTCAGGAAAGCACATGGTTTTCCTGATTCTCCTTTGCAGATGGAACAAGAATCACCAGCTGCTTTTCAAGTCGGGTCTTTGACTGAGCGGGGAACTTCAGTTCTGAAAGTGGAATTCTGCATTCACTATAATGGGCCTCGTAGCAATGGCTCACATGAGGCTTCTCTGTCATGGTGCATCAAACTAGATGAGTGTCCGTGAGTATTAAGATGTCAATTCTGACCTCTCATGGGATTGCTAACACAACGCTATAGTAAAGATTGCCCTTGTTTGTACTTTTGCTATGCACTCCATTTTGGGTAATGTGGCAGAATAGCGATTTTGCTCAATTTGTTCTTTGATTTCTCTTAAGGCAGAGAGAGATTCAGGAAAGCACATGGTTTTCCTGATTCTCCTTTGCAGATGGAACAAGAATCACCAGCTGCTTTTCAAGTCGGGTCTTTGACTGAGCGGGGAACTTCAGTTCTCAAAGTGGAATTCTGCATTCACTATAATGGGCCTCGTAGCAATGGCTCACATGAGGCTTCTCTGTCATGGTGCATCAAACTAGATGAGTGTCCTTGAGTATTAAGATGTCAATTCTGAACTCTCGTGGGATTGCTAACACAACGCTATAGTAAAGATTCCCGTTGTTTGTAGTTTTGCTATGCACTGCATCTTGGGTAATGTGGCAGAATAGCGATTTTGCTCAATTTGTTCTTTTGATTTCTCTTAAGACAGAGAGAGAATCAGGAAAGCACATGGTTTTCCTGATTCTCCTTTGCAGATGAAACTAGAATCACCAGCTGCTTTTCAAGTCGGGTCTTTGACTGAGCGGGGAACTTGAGTTCTGAAAGTGGAATTCTGCATTCACAATAATAGGCCTCGTAGCAATGGCTCACATGAGGCTTCTCTGTCATGGTGCATCAAACTTGATGAGTGTCCTTGAGTATTAAGATGTCAATTCTGACCTCTCGTGGGATTGCTAACACAACGCTATAGTAAAGACTCCCCTTGTTTGTACTTTTGCTATCCACTCCATTTTGGGCAATGTGGCAGAATAGCGATTTTGCTCAAATTGTTCTCTTGATTTCTCTTAAGACAGAGAGAGATTCACGAAAGCACATGGTTTTCCTGATTCTCCTTTGCAGATGGAACAAGAATAACCAGCTGCTTTTCAAGTCGGGTCTTTGACTGAGCGGGGAACTTCAGTTCTGAAAGTGGAATTCTGCATTCACTATAATGGGCCTCGTAGCAATGGCTCACATGAGGCTTCTCTGTCATGGTGCATCAAACTAGATGAGTGTCCGTGAGTATTAAGATGTCAATTCTGACCTCTCATGGGATTGCTAACACAACGCTATAGTAAAGATTGCCCTTGTTTGTACTTTTGCTATGCACTCCATTTTGGGTAATGTGGCAGAATAGCGATTTTGCTCAATTTGTTCTTTGATTTCTCTTAAGGCAGAGAGAGATTCAGGAAAGCACATGGTTTTCCTGATTCTCCTTTGCAGATGGAACAAGAATCACCAGCTGCTTTTCAAGTCGGGTCTTTGACTGAGTGGGGAACTTCAGTTCTCAAAGTGGAATTCTGCATTCACTATAATGGGCCTCGTAGCAATGGCTCACATGAGGCTTCTCTGTCATGGTGCATCAAACTAGATGAGTGTCCTTGAGTATTAAGATGTCAATTCTGACCTCTCGTGGGATTGCTAACACAACGCTATAGTAAAGATTCCCCTTGTTTGTACTTTTGCTATGCACTCCATTTTGGGTAATGTGGCAGAATAGCGATTTTGCTCAATTTGTTCTCTTGATTTCTCTTAAGAATGAGAGAAATTCACGAAAACACATGGTTTTCCTGATTCTCCTTTGCAGATAGAACAAGAATCACCAGCTGCTTTTCAAGGTGGGTCTTTGACTGAGCGGGGAACTTGAGTTCTGAAAGTGGAATTCTGCATTCACTATAATGGGCCTCGTAGCAATGGCTCACATGAGGCTTCTCTGTCATGGTGCATCAAACTAGATGAGTGTCCTTGAGTATTAAGATGTCAATTCTGACCTCTCATGGGATTGCTAACACAACGCTATAGTAAAGATTGCCCTTGTTTGTACGTTTGCTATGCACTCCATTTTGGGTAATGTGGCAGAATAGCGATTTTGCTCAATTTGTTCTTTTGATTTCTCTTAAGACAGAGAGATTCAGGAAAGCACATGGTTTTCCTGATTCTCCTTTGCAGATGGAACAAGAATCACCAGCTGCTTTTCAAGTCGGGTCTTTGACTGAGCGGGGAACTTGAGTTCTGAAAGTGGAATTCTGCATTCACTATAATGGGCCTCGTAACAATGGCTCACATGGGGCTTCTCTGTTATGGTGCATCAAACTAGATGAGGGTCCTTGAGTATTAAGATTTCAATTCTGACCTCTCATGGGATTGCTAACACAACGCTATAGGAAAGATTCCCCTTGTTTGTACTTTTGCTATGCACTCCTTCTTGGGTAATGTGGCAGAATAGCGATTTTGCTCAATTTGTTCTTTGATTTCTCTTAAGACAGAGAAAGATTCAGGAAAGCACATGGTTTTCCTGATTCTCCTTTGCAGATGGAACAAGAATCACCAGCTGCTTTTCAAGTCGGGTCTTTGACTGAGCGGGGAACTTCAGTTCTGAAAGTGGAATTCTGCATTCACTATAATGGGCCTCGTAGCAATGGCTCACATGTCTATAAAAGTAATAAAGGAGGAACAGTAAATAAACAAATAAACAAACAAACGTACGTACGTACATACATACATACAGGTTAAAATACAATAAAAACAGTATACTTAAATATAAATACAAATAAAAAATCCAAGATGGAGGTATTAATGTAAAGGTAAAGGTACCCCCCGCACATTTGTGCAGTCGTGTCCGACTCTAGGGGCCGGTGCTCATCTCCGTTTGTTAGCCGAAGAGCCAGCGTTGTCCGAAGACACTTCCACGGTCATGTGGCCGGCATGACGCGCGCGGAACGCTGTTACCTTCCCACCGAAGTGGTACCTATTCATCTACTTGCATTTGCATGCTTTCGAATTGCTAGGTTGGCAAGAGCTGGAGCTAGTGCGGGAGCTCACTCCGCACGCAGGGCTAGGGATTCGAATCTCCGAACTTGCAATCTTCCGATCGACAAGCCTGGCGTCTTACCCGCTGAGCCACCACGCCCCATTCGATGGAGGTATTAAAAAGTTCTTAATTTAAATTCACATAATTCACGGAGGCCATGAAGAAGTAGTATTTTATTTATTTATTTACTTACTTACTTACATTTGGAATTTTGTCACCGCCCATCTCACTCAAAGAGCGACTCTGGGCAGTTTACAATAAAAGTAAGATAAACACAGGTTAAAATACAACAAAAACAGTATATTTTAATATAAATATAAAATCCAAGAGGGAGATATTAAAAAGTTCTTAATTTAAATTCATGTAATTCACGGGGGCCATGAATCATCATCATCATCATCATCATCATCATCATTATTATTGTCCTACGTTTACTACCCAGAATTGCAACTACAAGATGGGCTGGTCTATAAAGGGCCATCATAAATAAATAGTTCTTCATTTATTTCCTTTGTATCCCCCCTTTTCTGCAGCAGCTCAAGGCTCCCATCACAACAACTGTTAAAGAAACATTTATTGTGTTTTAATGATGTTTTGTTGTGGTTGTGAACCGCCCAGAGTCCCTCCTTGAGGGGGAGTTGGGCGGTCATAGAAATTTAATCAAACAATAAACCAACCAACCCAGCGAGGTAGGCTCAAAAACAGGAAAAGGGAGAAACTCCCTGATCCACAGCCCATCATCCACAGCCCGCCCGGCTGCCCTGAGGGAGGGAGCGCCCGGGATCGATCGCGGTGCGCTGTGCCTTCGCCCTGCGCCCAGGGCGAGCCCGGAACCGCTACGCTACACCGACCCCCGCGAACAAAGGGGCGCCTGGAAGCCTCAAGAAGGAGACGAGACCTGCGGAGGGGAGGGGGAGCGGGGCGACACGAAACGCAATGGAGCAGTTTGGGCCCTCGGCCCCGCCGTCGAAGGCCAAGCGCGCCTTTTCCTCCTGACTGGGGAAGCCAGTCAATCAGCACACCCACCCGCTTTTCTTCCTGCACCGACCTACGAAACACGGCTTCCCAGGGCCTCTTCTCCGCTCTTCAGGGGTCCCACCGCCACCGCTTGGGCCAATACGGCCGCTCCGCTTCTCAGGTCAGAAGGCTGTCCCTCCGTCCCCGTCCTTGTGGTATTTTCTCCCTTTGAGGCTGCGCGGCGCGGAGCTTGATGGGCGCTGTAGTTCTCAGCCCGCTCAGGAGCCGTGGTCAGCTTGCTTGGCGGACCGCCCCTCGAAACTCTACATCCCAGAAAGCCACGCGGTAGAGGAGGCCCTTGTAAAGGGAGCCAATGAGTAGGCCCGCTCGCCTTTGCGTCCCTCCCGGCGCCTGTTCCCTCCTCCCCGGACCTTCAGAAGGATGATGTAATGGCAAAGCGGGCTTTTGAAAGGGCGGAGCGCTTCTCCCTGCGCTGCCGTATCCCAGTCCTGGGCCGCCTTCTTCCCGGCTCCTGCTGCTTCCAGTAAGCAGGGCTGGGGCAGTAATTTAACTCCCAAGCAAAAGGGGGCGGGAGTGGGTGGTTGGTGGGGAGGGGAAAAGGGGGGGGGAGGAAAAAAAGAAGCCCCAACACCGAGTCCAGAGTTTGCATCCTAAGGGAGCTGCACCAAGCTTTCCCCCCATGCCTGAGTGACTTGCTTTCCAACCTGGCTTCTCCGTTTCTGTTCTTTGCAAAGGGGCAGGGAGCGCCCGTCGCGTCGCGTCCTGGATTGACTGACTGAATTATTGGGGCTCTGCCCTTCCCGTCCGCCTCTTTTTGGTGTTTAAATCAACTTGGCTGTCTTGGACTGCGAAGCCCACCTCTGCTTGGCGTCGCAACGGGGGACGCTTCGTCTCCTGTGGTTTCTTGGACGCAGAATCGCCCCCCCAAAGTCGTTGAAGTCGTGGGAAGATTCAGGTTTGTGCTCCCATTCCTTGGATTTCGGAGCAATGCGCCTTTCCCCGCTTCTCAGCCCGGAGTTTATCCAAGGATTGGCTCGCTCCTTCCTTCCTTCCTTCCTCCCTCCCTCCCTCCCACCCACCCACCCACCCATCCATCCATCCATCCATCCATCCATCCATCCATCCATCCATTCTTTTTTGAAAAGGCTTTTTGTGGCTGGGAAGGAAATGCTTGGGCAGAATTCCTACGGAGAGGGACTTGGCTGCAGAAAGCGCGTCAGGCGGCGTTTTCTTCGCCGCTCCCTCCCTCCCTACCCCCCCTTCCAGATGTTGGGGTGGGAGCGTCTGGGGCCGCTGGAGGAACGGGTGGCCCTATCGATTGCGCGTTGCCGGGTGGGGATGGGCGACGAGGGAGGGAGAAAATGACGCGTTGGATGACTTGTTGTGGGAAGTGGGTGTGAATTTATGGCACCTTGCAGAACCCGCTCCCGGTCTGTCTTCTGCCCCCCTCCATCCTTTTCATTGTTTGCTGCTTTGATGTCGAAAAGGCTTCCTAAATGGGATTTCCCCTTCCATCCTTTTTCAAAGGTGGCAGAAGTCAGAGACGCACTGGGAGACTCGTAGGGTTTTTTTCAGCTTCTTTAGCAGCTCCGTGTTGCCAGTTTGCCTACTCTGGAGTAAACCACAGGGAGTTCGGTGGAGCTTAAAGAGCAGCCTTTAGCTGGCTTGCTTGGAGTAGGTCTTGCCTTTGGCCTTTACTCAACCGATCTGTCTCTAGGAGGTTACAGTTGTAGGGATACATAGCCATCAAGAGACCCCTGTTAATAACATGAGATCTGGCTTTATGGAGTATGTATAAGGTTGACTTGGAAGGTACCTTTTGACACGAGTTATTTATGAAAATAAATAAATAAATACATACATACATACATACATACATACATAAATAAGGTTAAAATACGATAAAAACAGTATACTTAAATATATATACAAATAAAAAATCCAAGAGGGAGATATTAAAAAGTTCTTAATTTAAATTCATGTAATTCACGGGGACCATGAATAATAATAATAACAACAACAATAATAATTAATTAATTAATTAATTAATTAATATTATTATCCTACATTTACTACCCGGAATTGCAACTACAAGATGGGCTGGTCTATAAAGGGCCATCATAAATAAAGAGTTCTTCATTTATTTCCTTTGTATCCCCCCTTTTCTGCAGCAGCAGAAGGCTCCCATCACAACAACCGTATACAGGTACAGAGAATGCTTTCAGAACAGGATGATGTTGCGGGTGGCAAAACGATGAAAGCTGCACGGGTTAAGGAATGCTGCAATAAGGGAAGCTCGCCATATAGAAATCCAGCCTCTTGGTATACAGCCCACTGGATGCGGATTAAATCACAGCACCCGCAGTTCCCTCTGATGGGCGATGGGAAACTATTGATCTCTTTAGCCCTGGTGAACTCTCACAGACATTCAGGCAGGTAAGTAGCATGGGACCTCTCAGGCCTGAGAAAGCCTACCAGTCTAGCAGGCAGTTAAACTAAAAAAAAAATCTGGAACCTGAAGATGTAAGTTCAATGCCCATGACATAGAACGTAACCGTGCTACAAAATGCAGAAACTGCCCCCCAACCTTTCCAAAGACAAGACTGCTAATGAATGATGCTCACAGCAGAGGAGCTCAGCAAAAAAAATATTTTTTTCCCTGGGTGGCAGGTTGGAAGAAAAACCAGGTCCAATGGGAAATGATGGTTTGTCTCGATAACTGGTTTACAGATGCAGCCTTAAAGCAAGGCCAAATAAACAGATTGAACTGAAATCCTCAAGTGTGCTGTTCGTTTCTCCATCCACCGGCGTGTCCAGCTCAGGCGAAGACGCCTCCCAGACGATCTCTCAGTTATACTACTATAACTGAAAGACCAGCACAGGGCCAATGACATTTTTCTTATCAAGACCATGGTAAGGTTGGGTTAGATTGCCCCAAGGTGCCTTGGTTGGTTGGTTGGTTGGTTGGTTGGTTGGTTGAATTGTGACTGGGCCAGTCACTCTCTCTCAGCCCTACTCAAACACGAGGGTGGTGGTTGTGGGGAAAATAGGAGGAAGGAGGAGTATTAGGTACGTTTGCCGCCTTGAGCTATCTATAAAAGTAATAAAGGAGGAACAGTAAATAAACAAATTATCAAACAAACGTACGTACATACATACATACAGGTTAAAATACAAAACAGTATACTTAAATATAAATACAAATAAAAAATCCAAGATGGAGGTATTAAAAAGTTCTTAATTTAAATTCACATAATTCACGGAGGCCATGAAGAAGTAGTATTTTATTTATTTATTTACTTACTTACTTACATTTGGAATTTTGTCACCGCCCATCTCACTCAAAGAGCGACTCTGGGCAGTTTACAATAAAAGTAAGATAAACACAGGTTAAAATACAACAAAAACAGTATATTTTAATATAAATATAAAATCCAAGAGGGAGATATTAAAAAGTTCTTAATTTAAATTCATGTAATTCACGGGGGCCATGAATCATCATCATCATCATCATCATCATTATTATTGTCCTACGTTTACTACCCAGAATTGCAACTACAAGATGGGCTGGTCTATAAAGGGCCATCATAAATAAATAGTTCTTCATTTATTTCCTTTGTATCCCCCCTTTTCTGCAGCAGCTCAAGGCTCCCATCACAACAACTGTTAAAGAAACATTTATTGTGTTTTAATGATGTTTTGTTGTGGTTGTGAACCGCCCAGAGTCCCTCCTTGAGGGGGAGTTGGGCGGTCATAGAAATTTAATCAAACAATAAACCAACCAACCCAGCGAGGTAGGCTCAAAAACAGGAAAAGGGAGAAACTCCCTGATCCACAGCCCATCATCCACAGCCCGCCCGGCTGCCCTGAGGGAGGGAGCGCCCGGGATCGATCGCGGTGCGCTGTGCCTTCGCCCTGCGCCCAGGGCGAGCCCGGAACCGCTACGCTACACCGACCCCCGCGAACAAAGGGGCGCCTGGAAGCCTCAAGAAGGAGACGAGACCTGCGGAGGGGAGGGGGAGCGGGGCGACACGAAACGCAATGGAGCAGTTTGGGCCCTCGGCCCCGCCGTCGAAGGCCAAGCGCGCCTTTTCCTCCTGACTGGGGAAGCCAGTCAATCAGCACACCCACCCGCTTTTCTTCCTGCACCGACCTACGAAACACGGCTTCCCAGGGCCTCTTCTCCGCTCTTCAGGGGTCCCACCGCCACCGCTTGGGCCAATACGGCCGCTCCGCTTCTCAGGTCAGAAGGCTGTCCCTCCGTCCCCGTCCTTGTGGTATTTTCTCCCTTTGAGGCTGCGCGGCGCGGAGCTTGATGGGCGCTGTAGTTCTCAGCCCGCTCAGGAGCCGTGGTCAGCTTGCTTGGCGGACCGCCCCTCGAAACTCTACATCCCAGAAAGCCACGCGGTAGAGGAGGCCCTTGTAAAGGGAGCCAATGAGTAGGCCCGCTCGCCTTTGCGTCCCTCCCGGCGCCTGTTCCCTCCTCCCCGGACCTTCAGAAGGATGATGTAATGGCAAAGCGGGCTTTTGAAAGGGCGGAGCGCTTCTCCCTGCGCTGCCGTATCCCAGTCCTGGGCCGCCTTCTTCCCGGCTCCTGCTGCTTCCAGTAAGCAGGGCTGGGGCAGTAATTTAACTCCCAAGCAAAAGGGGGCGGGAGTGGGTGGTTGGTGGGGAGGGGAAAAGGGGGGGGGGAGGAAAAAAAGAAGCCCCAACACCGAGTCCAGAGTTTGCATCCTAAGGGAGCTGCACCAAGCTTTCCCCCCATGCCTGAGTGACTTGCTTTCCAACCTGGCTTCTCCGTTTCTGTTCTTTGCAAAGGGGCAGGGAGCGCCCGTCGCGTCGCGTCCTGGATTGACTGACTGAATTATTGGGGCTCTGCCCTTCCCGTCCGCCTCTTTTTGGTGTTTAAATCAACTTGGCTGTCTTGGACTGCGAAGCCCACCTCTGCTTGGCGTCGCAACGGGGGACGCTTCGTCTCCTGTGGTTTCTTGGACGCAGAATCGCCCCCCCAAAGTCGTTGAAGTCGTGGGAAGATTCAGGTTTGTGCTCCCATTCCTTGGATTTCGGAGCAATGCGCCTTTCCCCGCTTCTCAGCCCGGAGTTTATCCAAGGATTGGCTCGCTCCTTCCTTCCTTCCTTCCTTCCTCCCACCCACCCAGCCACCCACCCATTCATCCATCCATCCATCCATCCATTCTTTTTTGAAAAGGCTTTTTGTGGCTGGGAAGGAAATGCTTGGGCAGAATTCCTACGGAGAGGGACTTGGCTGCAGAAAGCGCGTCAGGCGGCGTTTTCTTCGCCGCTCCCTCCCTCCCTACCCCCCCTTCCAGATGTTGGGGTGGGAGCGTCTGGGGCCGCTGGAGGAACGGGTGGCCCTATCGATTGCGCGTTGCCGGGTGGGGATGGGCGACGAGGGAGGGAGAAAATGATGACTTGTTGTGGGAAGTGGGTGTGAATTTATGGCACCTTGCAGAACCCGCTCCCGGTCTGTCTTCTGCCCCCCTCCATCCTTTTCATTGTTTGCTGCTTTGATGTCGAAAAGGCTTCCTAAATGGGATTTCCCCTTCCATCCTTTTTCAAAGGTGGCAGAAGTCAGAGACGCACTGGGAGACTCGTAGGGTTTTTTTCAGCTTCTTTAGCAGCTCCGTGTTGCCAGTTTGCCTACTCTGGAGTAAACCACAGGGAGTTCGGTGGAGCTTAAAGAGCAGCCTTTAGCTGGCTTGCTTGGAGTGGGTCTTGCCTTTGGCCTTTACTCAACCGATCTGTCTCTAGGAGGTTACAGTTGTAGGGATACATAGCCATCAAGAGACCCCTGTTAATAACATGAGATTTGGCTTTATGGAGTATGTATAAGGTTGACTTGGAAGGTACCTTTTGACACGAGTTATTTATGAAAATAAATAAATAAATAAATAAATAAATAAATAAATACATACATACATACATACATACATACATAAATAAATAAGGTTAAAATACGATAAAAACAGTATACTTAAATATATATACAAATAAAAAATCCAAGAGGGAGATATTAAAAAGTTCTTAATTTAAATTCATGTAATTCACGGGGACCATGAATAATAATAATAATAACAACAATAATAATAATTAATTAATTAATATTATTATCCTACATTTACTACCCGGAATTGCAACTACAAGATGGGCTGGTCTATAAAGGGCCATCATAAATAAAGAGTTCTTCATTTATTTCCTTTGTATCCCCCCTTTTCTGCAGCAGCAGAAGGCTCCCATCACAACAACCGTATACAGGTACAGAGAATGCTTTCAGAACAGGATGATGTTGCGGGTGGCAAAACGATGAAAGCTGCACGGGTTAAGGAATGCTGCAATAAGGGAAGCTCGCCATATAGAAATCCAGCCTCTTGGTATACAGCCCACTGGATGCGGATTAAATCACAGCACCCGCAGTTCCCTCTGATGGGCGATGGGAAACTATTGATCTCTTTAGCCCTGGTGAACTCTCACAGACATTCAGGCAGGTAAGTAGCATGGGACCTCTCAGGCCTGAGAAAGCCTACCAGTCTAGCAGGCAGTTAAACTAAAAAAAAAATCTGGAACCTGAAGATGTAAGTTCAATGCCCATGACATAGAACGTAACCGTGCTACAAAATGCAGAAACTGCCCCCCAACCTTTCCAAAGACAAGACTGCTAATGAATGATGCTCACAGCAGAGGAGCTCAGCAAAAAAAATATTTTTTTCCCTGGGTGGCAGGTTGGAAGAAAAACCAGGTCCAATGGGAAATGATGGTTTGTCTCGATAACTGGTTTACAGATGCAGCCTTAAAGCAAGGCCAAATAAACAGATTGAACTGAAATCCTCAAGTGTGCTGTTCGTTTCTCCATCCACCGGCGTGTCCAGCTCAGGCGAAGACGCCTCCCAGACGATCTCTCAGTTATACTACTATAACTGAAAGACCAGCACAGGGCCAATGACATTTTTCTTATCAAGACCATGGTAAGGTTGGGTTAGATTGCCCCAAGGTGCCTTGGTTGGTTGGTTGGTTGGTTGAATTGTGACTGGGCCAGTCACTCTCTCTCAGCCCTACTCAAACACGAGGGTGGTGGTTGTGGGGAAAATAGGAGGAAGGAGGAGTATTAGGTACGTTTGCCGCCTTGAGCTATCTATAAAAGTAATAAAGGAGGAACAGTAAATAAACAAATAAACAAACAAACGTACGTACATACATACATACAGGTTAAAATACAATAAAAACAGTATACTTAAATATAAATACAAATAAAAAATCCAAGATGGAGGTATTAAAAAGTTCTTAATTTAAATTCACATAATTCACGGAGGCCATGAAGAAGTAGTATTTTATTTATTTATTTACTTACTTACATTTGGAATTTTGTCACCGCCCATCTCACTCAAAGAGCGACTCTGGGCAGTTTACAATAAAAGTAAGATAAACACAGGTTAAAATACAACAAAAACAGTATATTTTAATATAAATATAAAATCCAAGAGGGAGATATTAAAAAGTTCTTAATTTAAATTCATGTAATTCACGGGGGCCATGAATCATCATCATCATCATCATCATCATTATTATTATTGTCCTACGTTTACTACCCAGAATTGCAACTACAAGATGGGCTGGTCTATAAAGGGCCATCATAAATAAATAGTTCTTCATTTATTTCCTTTGTATCCCCCCTTTTCTGCAGCAGCTCAAGGCTCCCATCACAACAACTGTTAAAGAAACATTTATTGTGTTTTAATGATGTTTTGTTGTGGTTGTGAACCGCCCAGAGTCCCTCCTTGAGGGGGAGTTGGGCGGTCATAGAAATTTAATCAAACAATAAACCAACCAACCCAGCGAGGTAGGCTCAAAAACAGGAAAAGGGAGAAACTCCCTGATCCACAGCCCATCATCCACAGCCCGCCCGGCTGCCCTGAGGGAGGGAGCGCCCGGGATCGATCGCGGTGCGCTGTGCCTTCGCCCTGCGCCCAGGGCGAGCCCGGAACCGCTACGCTACACCGACCCCCGCGAACAAAGGGGCGCCTGGAAGCCTCAAGAAGGAGACGAGACCTGCGGAGGGGAGGGGGAGCGGGGCGACACGAAACGCAATGGAGCAGTTTGGGCCCTCGGCCCCGCCGTCGAAGGCCAAGCGCGCCTTTTCCTCCTGACTGGGGAAGCCAGTCAATCAGCACACCCACCCGCTTTTCTTCCTGCACCGACCTACGAAACACGGCTTCCCAGGGCCTCTTCTCCGCTCTTCAGGGGTCCCACCGCCACCGCTTGGGCCAATACGGCCGCTCCGCTTCTCAGGTCAGAAGGCTGTCCCTCCGTCCCCGTCCTTGTGGTATTTTCTCCCTTTGAGGCTGCGCGGCGCGGAGCTTGATGGGCGCTGTAGTTCTCAGCCCGCTCAGGAGCCGTGGTCAGCTTGCTTGGCGGACCGCCCCTCGAAACTCTACATCCCAGAAAGCCACGCGGTAGAGGAGGCCCTTGTAAAGGGAGCCAATGAGTAGGCCCGCTCGCCTTTGCGTCCCTCCCGGCGCCTGTTCCCTCCTCCCCGGACCTTCAGAAGGATGATGTAATGGCAAAGCGGGCTTTTGAAAGGGCGGAGCGCTTCTCCCTGCGCTGCCGTATCCCAGTCCTGGGCCGCCTTCTTCCCGGCTCCTGCTGCTTCCAGTAAGCAGGGCTGGGGCAGTAATTTAACTCCCAAGCAAAAGGGGGCGGGAGTGGGTGGTTGGTGGGGAGGGGAAAAGGGGGGGGGGGAGGAAAAAAAGAAGCCCCAACACCGAGTCCAGAGTTTGCATCCTAAGGGAGCTGCACCAAGCTTTCCCCCCATGCCTGAGTGACTTGCTTTCCAACCTGGCTTCTCCGTTTCTGTTCTTTGCAAAGGGGCAGGGAGCGCCCGTCGCGTCGCGTCCTGGATTGACTGACTGAATTATTGGGGCTCTGCCCTTCCCGTCCGCCTCTTTTTGGTGTTTAAATCAACTTGGCTGTCTTGGACTGCGAAGCCCACCTCTGCTTGGCGTCGCAACGGGGGACGCTTCGTCTCCTGTGGTTTCTTGGACGCAGAATCGCCCCCCCCAAAGTCGTTGAAGTCGTGGGAAGATTCAGGTTTGTGCTCCCATTCCTTGGATTTCGGAGCAAAGCCCCTTTCCCCGCTTCTCAGCCCGGAGTTTATCCAAGGATTGGCTCGCTCCTTCCTTCCTTCCTCCCTCCCTCCCTCCCACCCACCCACCCACCCATCCATCCATCCATCCATCCATTCTTTTTTGAAAAGGCTTTTTGTGGCTGGGAAGGAAATGCTTGGGCAGAATTCCTACGGAGAGGGACTTGGCTGCAGAAAGCGCGTCAGGCGGCGTTTTCTTCGCCGCTCCCTCCCTCCCTACCCCCCCTTCCAGATGTTGGGGTGGGAGCGTCTGGGGCCGCTGGAGGAACGGGTGGCCCTATCGATTGCGCGTTGCCGGGTGGGGATGGGCGACGAGGGAGGGAGAAAATGACGCGTTGGATGACTTGTTGTGGGAAGTGGGTGTGAATTTATGGCACCTTGCAGAACCCGCTCCCGGTCTGTCTTCTGCCCCCCTCCATCCTTTTCATTGTTTGCTGCTTTGATGTCGAAAAGGCTTCCTAAATGGGATTTCCCCTTCCATCCTTTTTCAAAGGTGGCAGAAGTCAGAGACGCACTGGGAGACTCGTAGGGTTTTTTTCAGCTTCTTTAGCAGCTCCGTGTTGCCAGTTTGCCTACTCTGGAGTAAACCACAGGGAGTTCGGTGGAGCTTAAAGAGCAGCCTTTAGCTGGCTTGCTTGGAGTAGGTCTTGCCTTTGGCCTTTACTCAACCGATCTGTCTCTAGGAGGTTACAGTTGTAGGGATACATAGCCATCAAGAGACCCCTGTTAATAACATGAGATCTGGCTTTATGGAGTATGTATAAGGTTGACTTGGAAGGTACCTTTTGACACGAGTTATTTATGAAAATAAATAAATAAATAAATAAATAAATAAATAAATACATACATACATACATACATACATACATACATACATACATAAATGTTAAAATACGATAAAAACAGTATACTTAAATATATATACAAATAAAAAATCCAAGAGGGAGATATTAAAAAGTTCTTAATTTAAATTCATGTAATTCACGGGGACCATGAATAATAATAATAATAACAACAATAATAATAATTAATTAATTAATTAATTAATATTATTATCCTACATTTACTACCCGGAATTGCAACTACAAGATGGGCTGGTCTATAAAGGGCCATCATAAATAAAGAGTTCTTCATTTATTTCCTTTGTATCCCCCCTTTTCTGCAGCAGCAGAAGGCTCCCATCACAACAACCGTATACAGGTACAGAGAATGCTTTCAGAACAGGATGATGTTGCGGGTGGCAAAACGATGAAAGCTGCACGGGTTAAGGAATGCTGCAATAAGGGAAGCTCGCCATATAGAAATCCAGCCTCTTGGTATACAGCCCACTGGATGCGGATTAAATCACAGCACCCGCAGTTCCCTCTGATGGGCGATGAGAAACTATTGATCTCTTTAGCCCTGGTGAACTCTCACAGACATTCAGGCAGGTAAGTAGCATGGGACCTCTCAGGCCTGAGAAAGCCTACCAGTCTAGCAGGCAGTTAAACTAAAAAAAAAATCTGGAACCTGAAGATGTAAGTTCAATGCCCATGACATAGAACGTAACCGTGCTACAAAATGCAGAAACTGCCCCCCAACCTTTCCAAAGACAAGACTGCTAATGAATGATGCTCACAGCAGAGGAGCTCAGCAAAAAAAATATTTTTTTCCCTGGGTGGCAGGTTGGAAGAAAAACCAGGTCCAATGGGAAATGATGGTTTGTCTCGATAACTGGTTTACAGATGCAGCCTTAAAGCAAGGCCAAATAAACAGATTGAACTGAAATCCTCAAGTGTGCTGTTCGTTTCTCCATCCACCGGCGTGTCCAGCTCAGGCGAAGACGCCTCCCAGACGATCTCTCAGTTATACTACTATAACTGAAAGACCAGCACAGGGCCAATGACATTTTTCTTATCAAGACCATGGTAAGGTTGGGTTAGATTGCCCCAAGGTGCCTTGGTTGGTTGGTTGGTTGGTTGAATTGTGACTGGGCCAGTCACTCTCTCTCAGCCCTACTCAAACACGAGGGTGGTGGTTGTGGGGAAAATAGGAGGAAGGAGGAGTATTAGGTACGTTTGCCGCCTTGAGCTATCTATAAAAGTAATAAAGGAGGAACAGTAAATAAACAAATAAACAAACAAACGTACGTACATACATACATACAGGTTAAAATACAATAAAAACAGTATACTTAAATATAAATACAAATAAAAAATCCAAGATGGAGGTATTAAAAAGTTCTTAATTTAAATTCACATAATTCACGGAGGCCATGAAGAAGTAGTATTTTATTTATTTATTTACTTACTTACTTACATTTGGAATTTTGTCACCGCCCATCTCACTCAAAGAGCGACTCTGGGCAGTTTACAATAAAAGTAAGATAAACACAGGTTAAAATACAACAAAAACAGTATATTTTAATATAAATATAAAATCCAAGAGGGAGATATTAAAAAGTTCTTAATTTAAATTCATGTAATTCACGGGGGCCATGAATCATCATCATCATCATCATCATCATTATTATTATTGTCCTACGTTTACTACCCAGAATTGCAACTACAAGATGGGCTGGTCTATAAAGGGCCATCATAAATAAATAGTTCTTCATTTATTTCCTTTGTATCCCCCCTTTTCTGCAGCAGCTCAAGGCTCCCATCACAACAACTGTTAAAGAAACATTTATTGTGTTTTAATGATGTTTTGTTGTGGTTGTGAACCGCCCAGAGTCCCTCCTTGAGGGGGAGTTGGGCGGTCATAGAAATTTAATCAAACAATAAACCAACCAACCCAGCGAGGTAGGCTCAAAAACAGGAAAAGGGAGAAACTCCCTGATCCACAGCCCATCATCCACAGCCCGCCCGGCTGCCCTGAGGGAGGGAGCGCCCGGGATCGATCGCGGTGCGCTGTGCCTTCGCCCTGCGCCCAGGGCGAGCCCGGAACCGCTACGCTACACCGACCCCCGCGAACAAAGGGGCGCCTGGAAGCCTCAAGAAGGAGACGAGACCTGCGGAGGGGAGGGGGAGCGGGGCGACACGAAACGCAATGGAGCAGTTTGGGCCCTCGGCCCCGCCGTCGAAGGCCAAGCGCGCCTTTTCCTCCTGACTGGGGAAGCCAGTCAATCAGCACACCCACCCGCTTTTCTTCCTGCACCGACCTACGAAACACGGCTTCCCAGGGCCTCTTCTCCGCTCTTCAGGGGTCCCACCGCCACCGCTTGGGCCAATACGGCCGCTCCGCTTCTCAGGTCAGAAGGCTGTCCCTCCGTCCCCGTCCTTGTGGTATTTTCTCCCTTTGAGGCTGCGCGGCGCGGAGCTTGATGGGCGCTGTAGTTCTCAGCCCGCTCAGGAGCCGTGGTCAGCTTGCTTGGCGGACCGCCCCTCGAAACTCTACATCCCAGAAAGCCACGCGGTAGAGGAGGCCCTTGTAAAGGGAGCCAATGAGTAGGCCCGCTCGCCTTTGCGTCCCTCCCGGCGCCTGTTCCCTCCTCCCCGGACCTTCAGAAGGATGATGTAATGGCAAAGCGGGCTTTTGAAAGGGCGGAGCGCTTCTCCCTGCGCTGCCGTATCCCAGTCCTGGGCCGCCTTCTTCCCGGCTCCTGCTGCTTCCAGTAAGCAGGGCTGGGGCAGTAATTTAACTCCCAAGCAAAAGGGGGCGGGAGTGGGTGGTTGGTGGGGAGGGGAAAAGGGGGGGGGGGAGGAAAAAAAGAAGCCCCAACACCGAGTCCAGAGTTTGCATCCTAAGGGAGCTGCACCAAGCTTTCCCCCCATGCCTGAGTGACTTGCTTTCCAACCTGGCTTCTCCGTTTCTGTTCTTTGCAAAGGGGCAGGGAGCGCCCGTCGCGTCGCGTCCTGGATTGACTGACTGAATTATTGGGGCTCTGCCCTTCCCGTCCGCCTCTTTTTGGTGTTTAAATCAACTTGGCTGTCTTGGACTGCGAAGCCCACCTCTGCTTGGCGTCGCAACGGGGGACGCTTCGTCTCCTGTGGTTTCTTGGACGCAGAATCGCCCCCCCAAAGTCGTTGAAGTCGTGGGAAGATTCAGGTTTGTGCTCCCATTCCTTGGATTTCGGAGCAATGCGCCTTTCCCCGCTTCTCAGCCCGGAGTTTATCCAAGGATTGGCTCGCTCCTTCCTTCCTTCCTTCCTTCCTTCCTCCCACCCACCCAGCCACCCACCCACCCACCCACCCATCCATCCATCCATCCATTCTTTTTTGAAAAGGCTTTTTGTGGCTGGGAAGGAAATGCTTGGGCAGAATTCCTACGGAGAGGGACTTGGCTGCAGAAAGCGCGTCAGGCGGCGTTTTCTTCGCCGCTCCCTCCCTCCCTACCCCCCCTTCCAGATGTTGGGGTGGGAGCGTCTGGGGCCGCTGGAGGAACGGGTGGCCCTATCGATTGCGCGTTGCCGGGTGGGGATGGGCGACGAGGGAGGGAGAAAATGATGACTTGTTGTGGGAAGTGGGTGTGAATTTATGGCACCTTGCAGAACCCGCTCCCGGTCTGTCTTCTGCCCCCCTCCATCCTTTTCATTGTTTGCTGCTTTGATGTCGAAAAGGCTTCCTAAATGGGATTTCCCCTTCCATCCTTTTTCAAAGGTGGCAGAAGTCAGAGACGCACTGGGAGACTAGGGTTTTTTTCAGCTTCTTTAGCAGCTCCGTGTTGCCAGTTTGCCTACTCTGGAGTAAACCACAGGGAGTTCGGTGGAGCTTAAAGAGCAGCCTTTAGCTGGCTTGCTTGGAGTAGGTCTTGCCTTTGGCCTTTACTCAACCGATCTGTCTCTAGGAGGTTACAGTTGTAGGGATACATAGCCATCAAGAGACCCCTGTTAATAACATGAGATTTGGCTTTATGGAGTATGTATAAGGTTGACTTGGAAGGTACCTTTTGACACGAGTTATTTATGAAAATAAATAAATAAATAAATAAATACATACATACATACATACATACATACATACATAAATAAATAAGGTTAAAATACGATAAAAACAGTATACTTAAATATATATACAAATAAAAAATCCAAGAGGGAGATATTAAAAAGTTCTTAATTTAAATTCATGTAATTCACGGGGACCATGAATAATAATAATAATAACAACAATAATAATAATTAATTAATATTATTATCCTACATTTACTACCCGGAATTGCAACTACAAGATGGGCTGGTCTATAAAGGGCCATCATAAATAAAGAGTTCTTCATTTATTTCCTTTGTATCCCCCCTTTTCTGCAGCAGCAGAAGGCTCCCATCACAAGAACCGTATACAGGTACAGAGAATGCTTTCAGAACAGGATGATGTTGCGGGTGGCAAAACGATGAAAGCTGCACGGGTTAAGGAATGCTGCAATAAGGGAAGCTCGCCATATAGAAATCCAGCCTCTTGGTATACAGCCCACTGGATGCGGATTAAATCACAGCACCCGCAATTCCCTCTGATGGGCGATGGGAAACTATTGATCTCTTTAGCCCTGGTGAATTCTCACAGACATTCAGGCAGGTAAGTAGCATGGGACCTCTCAGGCCTGAGAAAGCCTACCAGTCTAGCAGGCAGTTAAACTAAAAAAAAAATCTGGAACCTGAAGATGTAAGTTCAATGCCCATGACATAGAACGTAACCGTGTTACAAAATGCAGAAACTGCCCCCCAACCTTTCCAAAGACAAGACTGCTAATGAATGATGCTCACAGCAGAGGAGCTCAGCAAAAAAAATATTTTTTTCCCTGGGTGGCAGGTTGGAAGAAAAACCAGGTCCAATGGGAAATGATGGTTTGTCTCGATAACTGGTTTACAGATGCAGCCTTAAAGCAAGGCCAAATAAACAGATTGAACTGAAATCCTCAAGTGTGCTGTTCGTTTCTCCATCCACCGGCGTGTCCAGCTCAGGCGAAGACACCTCCCAGACGATCTCTCAGTTATACTACTATAACTGAAAGACCAGCACAGGGCCAATGACATTTTTCTTATCAAGACCATGGTAAGGTTGGGTTAGATTGCCCCAAGGTGCCTTGGTTGGTTGGTTGGTTGGTTGGTTGAATTGTGACTGGGCCAGTCACTCTCTCTCAGCCCTACTCAAACACGAGGGTGGTGGTTGTGGGGAAAATAGGAGGAAGGAGGAGTATTAGGTACGTTTGCCGCCTTGAGCTATCTATAAAAGTAATAAAGGAGGAACAGTAAATAAACAAATAAACAAACAAACGTACGTACATACATACATACAGGTTAAAATACAATAAAAACAGTATACTTAAATATAAATACAAATAAAAAATCCAAGATGGAGGTATTAAAAAGTTCTTAATTTAAATTCACATAATTCACGGAGGCCATGAAGAAGTAGTATTTTATTTATTTATTTACTTACTTACTTACATTTGGAATTTTGTCACCGCCCATCTCACTCAAAGAGCGACTCTGGGCAGTTTACAATAAAAGTAAGATAAACACAGGTTAAAATACAACAAAAACAGTATATTTTAATATAAATATAAAATCCAAGAGGGAGATATTAAAAAGTTCTTAATTTAAATTCATGTAATTCACGGGGGCCATGAATCATCATCATCATCATCATCATCATTATTATTATTGTCCTACGTTTACTACCCAGAATTGCAACTACAAGATGGGCTGGTCTATAAAGGGCCATCATAAATAAATAGTTCTTCATTTATTTCCTTTGTATCCCCCCTTTTCTGCAGCAGCTCAAGGCTCCCATCACAACAACTGTTAAAGAAACATTTATTGTGTTTTAATGATGTTTTGTTGTGGTTGTGAACCGCCCAGAGTCCCTCCTTGAGGGGGAGTTGGGCGGTCATAGAAATTTAATCAAACAATAAACCAACCAACCCAGCGAGGTAGGCTCAAAAACAGGAAAAGGGAGAAACTCCCTGATCCACAGCCCATCATCCACAGCCCGCCCGGCTGCCCTGAGGGAGGGAGCGCCCGGGATCGATCGCGGTGCGCTGTGCCTTCGCCCTGCGCCCAGGGCGAGCCCGGAACCGCTACGCTACACCGACCCCCGCGAACAAAGGGGCGCCTGGAAGCCTCAAGAAGGAGACGAGACCTGCGGAGGGGAGGGGGAGCGGGGCGACACGAAACGCAATGGAGCAGTTTGGGCCCTCGGCCCCGCCGTCGAAGGCCAAGCGCGCCTTTTCCTCCTGACTGGGGAAGCCAGTCAATCAGCACACCCACCCGCTTTTCTTCCTGCACCGACCTACGAAACACGGCTTCCCAGGGCCTCTTCTCCGCTCTTCAGGGGTCCCACCGCCACCGCTTGGGCCAATACGGCCGCTCCGCTTCTCAGGTCAGAAGGCTGTCCCTCCGTCCCCGTCCTTGTGGTATTTTCTCCCTTTGAGGCTGCGCGGCGCGGAGCTTGATGGGCGCTGTAGTTCTCAGCCCGCTCAGGAGCCGTGGTCAGCTTGCTTGGCGGACCGCCCCTCGAAACTCTACATCCCAGAAAGCCACGCGGTAGAGGAGGCCCTTGTAAAGGGAGCCAATGAGTAGGCCCGCTCGCCTTTGCGTCCCTCCCGGCGCCTGTTCCCTCCTCCCCGGACCTTCAGAAGGATGATGTAATGGCAAAGCGGGCTTTTGAAAGGGCGGAGCGCTTCTCCCTGCGCTGCCGTATCCCAGTCCTGGGCCGCCTTCTTCCCGGCTCCTGCTGCTTCCAGTAAGCAGGGCTGGGGCAGTAATTTAACTCCCAAGCAAAAGGGGGCGGGAGTGGGTGGTTGGTGGGGAGGGGAAAAGGGGGGGGGGGAGGAAAAAAAGAAGCCCCAACACCGAGTCCAGAGTTTGCATCCTAAGGGAGCTGCACCAAGCTTTCCCCCCATGCCTGAGTGACTTGCTTTCCAACCTGGCTTCTCCGTTTCTGTTCTTTGCAAAGGGGCAGGGAGCGCCCGTCGCGTCGCGTCCTGGATTGACTGACTGAATTATTGGGGCTCTGCCCTTCCCGTCCGCCTCTTTTTGGTGTTTAAATCAACTTGGCTGTCTTGGACTGCGAAGCCCACCTCTGCTTGGCGTCGCAACGGGGGACGCTTCGTCTCCTGTGGTTTCTTGGACGCAGAATCGCCCCCCCAAAGTCGTTGAAGTCGTGGGAAGATTCAGGTTTGTGCTCCCATTCCTTGGATTTCGGAGCAATGCGCCTTTCCCCGCTTCTCAGCCCGGAGTTTATCCAAGGATTGGCTCGCTCCTTCCTTCCTTCCTTCCTTCCTTCCTCCCACCCACCCAGCCACCCACCCACCCACCCACCCATCCATCCATCCATCCATTCTTTTTTGAAAAGGCTTTTTGTGGCTGGGAAGGAAATGCTTGGGCAGAATTCCTACGGAGAGGGACTTGGCTGCAGAAAGCGCGTCAGGCGGCGTTTTCTTCGCCGCTCCCTCCCTCCCTACCCCCCCTTCCAGATGTTGGGGTGGGAGCGTCTGGGGCCGCTGGAGGAACGGGTGGCCCTATCGATTGCGCGTTGCCGGGTGGGGATGGGCGACGAGGGAGGGAGAAAATGATGACTTGTTGTGGGAAGTGGGTGTGAATTTATGGCACCTTGCAGAACCCGCTCCCGGTCTGTCTTCTGCCCCCCTCCATCCTTTTCATTGTTTGCTGCTTTGATGTCGAAAAGGCTTCCTAAATGGGATTTCCCCTTCCATCCTTTTTCAAAGGTGGCAGAAGTCAGAGACGCACTGGGAGACTAGGGTTTTTTTCAGCTTCTTTAGCAGCTCCGTGTTGCCAGTTTGCCTACTCTGGAGTAAACCACAGGGAGTTCGGTGGAGCTTAAAGAGCAGCCTTTAGCTGGCTTGCTTGGAGTAGGTCTTGCCTTTGGCCTTTACTCAACCGATCTGTCTCTAGGAGGTTACAGTTGTAGGGATACATAGCCATCAAGAGACCCCTGTTAATAACATGAGATTTGGCTTTATGGAGTATGTATAAGGTTGACTTGGAAGGTACCTTTTGACACGAGTTATTTATGAAAATAAATAAATAAATAAATAAATACATACATACATACATACATACATACATACATACATAAATAAATAAGGTTAAAATACGATAAAAACAGTATACTTAAATATATATACAAATAAAAAATCCAAGAGGGAGATATTAAAAAGTTCTTAATTTAAATTCATGTAATTCACGGGGACCATGAATAATAATAATAATAACAACAATAATAATTAATTAATTAATTAATTAATTAATATTATTATCCTACATTTACTACCCGGAATTGCAACTACAAGATGGGCTGGTCTATAAAGGGCCATCATAAATAAAGAGTTCTTCATTTATTTCCTTTGTATCCCCCCTTTTCTGCAGCAGCAGAAGGCTCCCATCACAACAACCGTATACAGGTACAGAGAATGCTTTCAGAACAGGATGATGTTGCGGGTGGCAAAACGATGAAAGCTGCACGGGTTAAGGAATGCTGCAATAAGGGAAGCTCGCCATATAGAAATCCAGCCTCTTGGTATACAGCCCACTGGATGCGGATTAAATCACAGCACCCGCAGTTCCCTCTGATGGGCGATGGGAAACTATTGATCTCTTTAGCCCTGGTGAACTCTCACAGACATTCAGGCAGGTAAGTAGCATGGGACCTCTCAGGCCTGAGAAAGCCTACCAGTCTAGCAGGCAGTTAAACTAAAAAAAAAATCTGGAACCTGAAGATGTAAGTTCAATGCCCATGACATAGAACGTAACCGTGCTACAAAATGCAGAAACTGCCCCCCAACCTTTCCAAAGACAATACTGCTAATGAATGATGCTCACAGCAGAGGAGCTCAGCAAAAAAAATATTTTTTTCCCTGGGTGGCAGGTTGGAAGAAAAACCAGGTCCAATGGGAAATGATGGTTTGTCTCGATAACTGGTTTACAGATGCAGCCTTAAAGCAAGGCCAAATAAACAGATTGAACTGAAATCCTCAAGTGTGCTGTTCGTTTCTCCATCCACCGGCGTGTCCAGCTCAGGCGAAGACGCCTTCCAGACGATCTCTCAGTTATACTACTATATCTGAAAGACCAGCACAGGGCCAATGACATTTTTCTTATCAAGACCATGGTAAGGTTGGGTTAGATTGCCCCAAGGTGCCTTGGTTGGTTGGTTGAATTGTGACTGGGCCAGTCACTCTCTCTCAGCCCTACTCAAACACGAGGGTGGTGGTTGTGGGGAAAATAGGAGGAAGGAGGAGTATTAGGTACGTTTGCCGCCTTGAGCTATCTATAAAAGTAATAAAGGAGGAACAGTAAATAAACAAATAAACAAACAAACGTACGTACATACATACATACAGGTTAAAATACAATAAAAACAGTATACTTAAATATAAATACAAATAAAAAATCCAAGATGGAGGTATTAAAAAGTTCTTAATTTAAATTCACATAATTCACGGAGGCCATGAAGAAGTAGTATTTTATTTATTTATTTACTTACTTACTTACATTTGGAATTTTGTCACCGCCCATCTCACTCAAAGAGCGACTCTGGGCAGTTTACAATAAAAGTAAGATAAACACAGGTTAAAATACAACAAAAACAGTATATTTTAATATAAATATAAAATCCAAGAGGGAGATATTAAAAAGTTCTTAATTTAAATTCATGTAATTCACGGGGGCCATGAATCATCATCATCATCATCATCATCATCATCATTATTATTGTCCTACGTTTACTACCCAGAATTGCAACTACAAGATGGGCTGGTCTATAAAGGGCCATCATAAATAAATAGTTCTTCATTTATTTCCTTTGTATCCCCCCTTTTCTGCAGCAGCTCAAGGCTCCCATCACAACAACTGTTAAAGAAACATTTATTGTGTTTTAATGATGTTTTGTTGTGGTTGTGAACCGCCCAGAGTCCCTCCTTGAGGGGGAGTTGGGCGGTCATAGAAATTTAATCAAACAATAAACCAACCAACCCAGCGAGGTAGGCTCAAAAACAGGAAAAGGGAGAAACTCCCTGATCCACAGCCCATCATCCACAGCCCGCCCGGCTGCCCTGAGGGAGGGAGCGCCCGGGATCGATCGCGGTGCGCTGTGCCTTCGCCCTGCGCCCAGGGCGAGCCCGGAACCGCTACGCTACACCGACCCCCGCGAACAAAGGGGCGCCTGGAAGCCTCAAGAAGGAGACGAGACCTGCGGAGGGGAGGGGGAGCGGGGCGACACGAAACGCAATGGAGCAGTTTGGGCCCTCGGCCCCGCCGTCGAAGGCCAAGCGCGCCTTTTCCTCCTGACTGGGGAAGCCAGTCAATCAGCACACCCACCCGCTTTTCTTCCTGCACCGACCTACGAAACACGGCTTCCCAGGGCCTCTTCTCCGCTCTTCAGGGGTCCCACCGGCACCGCTTGGGCCAATACGGCCGCTCCGCTTCTCAGGTCAGAAGGCTGTCCCTCCGTCCCCGTCCTTGTGGTATTTTCTCCCTTTGAGGCTGCGCGGCGCGGAGCTTGATGGGCGCTGTAGTTCTCAGCCCGCTCAGGAGCCGTGGTCAGCTTGCTTGGCGGACCGCCCCTCGAAACTCTACATCCCAGAAAGCCACGCGGTAGAGGAGGCCCTTGTAAAGGGAGCCAATGAGTAGGCCCGCTCGCCTTTGCGTCCCTCCCGGCGCCTGTTCCCTCCTCCCCGGACCTTCAGAAGGATGATGTAATGGCAAAGCGGGCTTTTGAAAGGGCGGAGCGCTTCTCCCTGCGCTGCCGTATCCCAGTCCTGGGCCGCCTTCTTCCCGGCTCCTGCTGCTTCCAGTAAGCAGGGCTGGGGCAGTAATTTAACTCCCAAGCAAAAGGGGGCGGGAGTGGGTGGTTGGTGGGGAGGGGAAAAGGGGGGGGGGGGGAGGAAAAAAAGAAGCCCCAACACCGAGTCCAGAGTTTGCATCCTAAGGGAGCTGCACCAAGCTTTCCCCCCATGCCTGAGTGACTTGCTTTCCAACCTGGCTTCTCCGTTTCTGTTCTTTGCAAAGGGGCAGGGAGCGCCCGTCGCGTCGCGTCCTGGATTGACTGACTGAATTATTGGGGCTCTGCCCTTCCCGTCCGCCTCTTTTTGGTGTTTAAATCAACTTGGCTGTCTTGGACTGCGAAGCCCACCTCTGCTTGGCGTCGCAACGGGGGACGCTTCGTCTCCTGTGGTTTCTTGGACGCAGAATCGCCCCCCCAAAGTCGTTGAAGTCGTGGGAAGATTCAGGTTTGTGCTCCCATTCCTTGGATTTCGGAGCAAAGCCCCTTTCCCCGCTTCTCAGCCCGGAGTTTATCCAAGGATTGGCTCGCTCCTTCCTTCCTTCCTCCCTCCCTCCCACCCACCCACCCATCCATCCATCCATCCATCCATCCATCCATCCATCCATCCATTCTTTTTTGAAAAGGCTTTTTGTGGCTGGGAAGGAAATGCTTGGGCAGAATTCCTACGGAGAGGGACTTGGCTGCAGAAAGCGCGTCAGGCGGCGTTTTCTTCGCCGCTCCCTCCCTCCCTACCCCCCCTTCCAGATGTTGGGGTGGGAGCGTCTGGGGCCGCTGGAGGAACGGGTGGCCCTATCGATTGCGCGTTGCCGGGTGGGGATGGGCGACGAGGGAGGGAGAAAATGACGCGTTGGATGACTTGTTGTGGGAAGTGGGTGTGAATTTATGGCACCTTGCAGAACCCGCTCCCGGTCTGTCTTCTGCCCCCCTCCATCCTTTTCATTGTTTGCTGCTTTGATGTCGAAAAGGCTTCCTAAATGGGATTTCCCCTTCCATCCTTTTTCAAAGGTGGCAGAAGTCAGAGACGCACTGGGAGACTCGTAGGGTTTTTTTCAGCTTCTTTAGCAGCTCCGTGTTGCCAGTTTGCCTACTCTGGAGTAAACCACAGGGAGTTCGGTGGAGCTTAAAGAGCAGCCTTTAGCTGGCTTGCTTGGAGTAGGTCTTGCCTTTGGCCTTTACTCAACCGATCTGTCTCTAGGAGGTTACAGTTGTAGGGATACATAGCCATCAAGAGACCCCTGTTAATAACATGAGATTTGGCTTTATGGAGTATGTATAAGGTTGACTTGGAAGGTACCTTTTGACACGAGTTATTTATGAAAATAAATAAATAAATACATACATACATACATACATACATACATACATACATACATAAGGTTAAAATACGATAAAAACAGTATACTTAAATATATATACAAATAAAAAATCCAAGAGGGAGATATTAAAAAGTTCTTAATTTAAATTCATGTAATTCACGGGGACCATGAATAATAATAATAATAACAACAATAATAATTAATTAATTAATTAATTAATAAATATTATTATCCTACATTTACTACCCGGAATTGCAACTACAAGATGGGCTGGTCTATAAAGGGCCATCATAAATAAAGAGTTCTTCATTTATTTCCTTTGTATCCCCCCTTTTCTGCAGCAGCAGAAGGCTCCCATCACAACAACCGTATACAGGTACAGAGAATGCTTTCAGAACAGGATGATGTTGCGGGTGGCAAAACGATGAAAGCTGCACGGGTTAAGGAATGCTGCAATAAGGGAAGCTCGCCATATAGAAATCCAGCCTCTTGGTATACAGCCCACTGGATGCGGATTAAATCACAGCACCCGCAGTTCCCTCTGATGGGCGATGAGAAACTATTGATCTCTTTAGCCCTGGTGAACTCTCACAGACATTCAGGCAGGTAAGTAGCATGGGACCTCTCAGGCCTGAGAAAGCCTACCAGTCTAGCAGGCAGTTAAACTAAAAAAAAAATCTGGAACCTGAAGATGTAAGTTCAATGCCCATGACATAGAACGTAACCGTGCTACAAAATGCAGAAACTGCCCCCCAACCTTTCCAAAGACAAGACTGCTAATGAATGATGCTCACAGCAGAGGAGCTCAGCAAAAAAAATATTTTTTTCCCTGGGTGGCAGGTTGGAAGAAAAACCAGGTCCAATGGGAAATGATGGTTTGTCTCGATAACTGGTTTACAGATGCAGCCTTAAAGCAAGGCCAAATAAACAGATTGAACTGAAATCCTCAAGTGTGCTGTTCGTTTCTCCATCCACCGGCGTGTCCAGCTCAGGCGAAGACGCCTCCCAGACGATCTCTCAGTTATACTACTATAACTGAAAGACCAGCACAGGGCCAATGACATTTTTCTTATCAAGACCATGGTAAGGTTGGGTTAGATTGCCCCAAGGTGCCTTGGTTGGTTGGTTGGTTGGTTGGTTGAATTGTGACTGGGCCAGTCACTCTCTCTCAGCCCTACTCAAACACGAGGGTGGTGGTTGTGGGGAAAATAGGAGGAAGGAGGAGTATTAGGTACGTTTGCCGCCTTGAGCTATCTATAAAAGTAATAAAGGAGGAACAGTAAATAAACAAATAAACAAACAAACGTACGTACATACATACATACAGGTTAAAATACAATAAAAACAGTATACTTAAATATAAATACAAATAAAAAATCCAAGATGGAGGTATTAAAAAGTTCTTAATTTAAATTCACATAATTCACGGAGGCCATGAAGAAGTAGTATTTTATTTATTTATTTACTTACTTACTTACATTTGGAATTTTGTCACCGCCCATCTCACTCAAAGAGCGACTCTGGGCAGTTTACAATAAAAGTAAGATAAACACAGGTTAAAATACAACAAAAACAGTATATTTTAATATAAATATAAAATCCAAGAGGGAGATATTAAAAAGTTCTTAATTTAAATTCATGTAATTCACGGGGGCCATGAATCATCATCATCATCATCATCATCATCATTATTATTGTCCTACGTTTACTACCCAGAATTGCAACTACAAGATGGGCTGGTCTATAAAGGGCCATCA